>CM068386.1:11566783-12766783 GCA_034770075.1 Aralia elata | reverse complement strand
ATATTTGAATCATTTATACTTTGAGTCGAGCTTAAATCGAACTTTTAATCGAGCGAGTACGAATTAAGCTCGAATTGTTTGGTTCATTTTACAGCCTTAGACAAGATACAACTAAGGATTTATTTGGCTGTCAGCGTTTACAGCGATTGGACCTTCAAACGTTACGTTTGTGAGTTAAACAAGCTGCACTTAAAACAAGCTGCTATTAGACAAATAAAATTTTTAAGTCAACGTTCTAAATGCACCAAACGCTAAGTAACCACACATACACTAAATAAAAACTAATTAATATCTTGAATGATTCTTATCCTTTTCACAAAAAAATCTTGCTTGTTTTTTTTATATTATATAAAAAAACAATCGACCTTTTAATGATAATAATATAAAATAACACAATATCATTAAACTTATTAACATAATTTTATTATCATATCAAATTAGGAATTTTACCTCTCGATATTCTCAAACTTTATAAATAAACGAATCAAAAACCAGTCAAACATAATACTCCATTTATTTTTTTCTTGTACAACTAGACTGATGTACTAGTAAATAAATGAATGGAAACCGACCCGTCAATGAACGTAATAATATTTGGATATCTAGTGTACAAAGGAAATAAGATATGGTTGATCTTGTTGGGTCCTCTTCTAATGGTACCACAACATAACTTCTCTATACTTGGATTGGATGTCAATAATATAACTCTATCCGGTAACTAATTAAGAAGCTTTTATGCCAACTGGTCAGAATTGAAGTAGTACTAACCACATTAATGTGATTTGGTCTTTGAAACCAAATGTGATTCATGACTAGCTAGTCCAAAAGGAGCTAGAGATCCAGAGAATATACTCCCTCCGTTCCAAATTAATTGTTCAATTTTAATTTTTTAAAGTCAAATTGACCATTTTTAAAACTAATATTTTTACTATTTTTGCTAAAATATGGGTGAAGAGATTATAACCAAAAGAAAGTATATACAATTTATTACTAACTCCAATTTTTATAATTTTAGAAATATATTTATATATGCTTAATTATTAATTCTAAAAATAGTCAATTTGACTTAAAAAAGTCAAAACTGAGCAATTAATTTGGGACAGAGGGAGTATGTCCAAAAATAATAAATAATTCATCTTTTGAAAGCTACAACAAAACAAGAAAATTTGTGAGATCTTGTTATATAATTCTAATTAATACATTAAAATTAGGGTTTAGGTGATTTTACACACTATAATCATAGGATTATTCTATTTAGGGCTAATGACAAAACTGTCCCCCTAAGTTTGGACGAAAATCAATTTGATACTCAAAGTTTGGGAATATGCAATCAATACCTCTAAGTATTTTAAAACAACAAAAGTGTCCCTTTTGGCCGAAAAATCCAATTTTTTGCCGAAAATTTACACGTGTCAGACGAGAGAAGAGAGAAAATAATAAACAATAATTTTTTTTTTATCAAATTTCTCTCTCCTCTTTCCTTCTACTTTTCTCTCTCCTCTCCCCTCCCTATTTCTTCTCTCTCTTTCTCACTCCTCTTCTCCTCCTTTTTTTTCTCTCTCTTCTTTCTCTCACCTCTTTGTTGGTCTCTCTCTTACTCCATTTAACTTAATTAATTGCTATTTTAATTTTTAATTATATATTTGTATAAAATCATAATACATGTGTGCATACATTTAAAATATATAATACATAAAAAAATATCAATGGTAAGAAAATAAAATTAAAAACAAGATCAAAACTTACTTAAAAAAATTAATTACAAAATTAAATAAATTCTTTTTCTTTTTTTCTTTATCAAATAGAACAAATTTGATAAAATTTTCCCAAAACGGAGTTGATAAAGAAAAAGAAAAAAAAAGAAAAAAAATTAAATTTTTAAATTTAATTAAACGGAATCTATTTTTTTAAATTAAAATAAGAAAAAATTTAATCTTTTTCTTTATCAACTCTGTTTTGAGAAAGTTTTCTCTTTCTCTATTTAATATTTTTTGTTATATATACATGACAAATATAATTGTAAATGCAATTTATTATATATAAATTAAAATTGTAAATGCAATTTGTTATATATAGATAGCATAAATTTTTATTATAAAAATTATTAATTTAACTGAAAAATTAAACTAAATCAATTTTTATGGACGGAAGAAATATGTTTTACGCCATGTGACAGTAGTAATTTATTGTATATGTTTTGCACCATGTGCAAATTAATTATGACTAGCCCCCTATGAGATGAGAGAGATGTACTATAAAATTATTTTAGGTAACTTCTTTCTCTATCAATATTGTATATATAATGATTCATAATAAATATTTATTATGTTAATGTTAATCTCTCAATTTAATATGCGGTACCTTTTATTACTTGAAAGATTTTTGTTAGGAGGCAAAATAATTAAATTTCATTTTTTTTCCCTTCATCAATGCCTGAGTGTCGCCCACATGCTTATATATGTCCCCGTTAGAAGGAGTTGTATGGTTGTTTATAGCCACTTTTAATTTATATATAATAAATTGTATTTATAATTATATTTGTCATATATATATAACAAAAAATATTAAATAGAAAAAGAGAAAACTTTCTCAAAACAGAGTTGATAAAGAAAAAGAAAATAATTTTTTTTCTTATTTTAATTTAAAAAATTAGATTCCGTTTAATTAAATTAAAAATTTTAATTTTTTTTCTTATTTTTTTTCTTTTTCTTTATCAACTCCGTTTTGGAAAAATTTTATCAAATTTGTTCTATTTGATAAAGAAAAAAAGAAAAAGAATCTATTTAATTTTTTGATTTCGTAATTAATTTTTTACGTAAGTTTTGATCTTGTTTTTAATTTTGTTTTCTTACTATTGATATTTTTTTATGTATTATATATTTTGAATGTATGCATACATGTATTATGATTTTATACAAATATATAATTAAAAAATTAAAATAACAATTAATTAAGTAAAATGGAGCAAGAGAGAGACCAACAAAGAGGTGAGAGAAAGAGGAGAGAGAAAAAAAAAGGAGGAGAAGAGGAGAGAGAAAGAGAGAAGACGCAAGAAATAGGGAGGGAGAGGAGAGAGAAAAGTAGAAGGAAAGAGGAGAGAGAAATTTGATAAAAAAAAATTATTGTTTATTATTTTTTCTCTCTCCTCTCTCCTGACACGTGTAAATTTCCGGCAAAAAATTAGATTTTTCGGCCAAAAGGGACACTTTTGTTGTTTTAAAATACTTAGAGGTATTGATTGCATATTTTCAAACTTTGAGTATCAAATTGATTTTCGTCCAAACTTAGGGGACAGTTTTGTCATTAGCCCTTCTATTTATTGCCAAATAATTTTAAGTAATTGTTTACTTAATTCAGTAGAATACTTTATTTGAATAGACAATTCATTCATGTGTAAGGTTCGACAACTTATATGTTGTGATGTAATTAATTAATGTAAATTATTCACGAGTTTGGCTCATCATGCGAAGGGTAATTTTTATTTTATTTTATTTTATTTTTAATTTTTTTTTTTAAATGATCACAAAGAGATATGTCCAAGTACATATTTGCATGTCCTCTTCCTTTAACATCTCTTCAACGGAGATAATTTGCATATTTTCAGCTTTTTTTATTTTTTTTAAATATCAGGGCGAAGCGTGATGTTTCATAAAATAAATTATTTTTACTATTAAAATTATTATGAAAGCTCTACGATGATTAAAAGTTAAATTTCTGGTAAATGGTTTTTAAAATATTTTATATGGATATTTGGACTAGGAATCTTTATTGCTAAATTTATTTCTTGTGGTACTAAACACACCTAAACGAGTTCTTTTTAATTAAAAATTATTCTTTATTGACATTAATATATATTTTTCATGAATATATATGATGTGAACTAAATATAACAAAATGTAATTATGTGGAGATGCTTCTGCCATAATCACGTGGAGACTAAGATTTAAGATTCTTATATATGAGTATTACTTCATCAATGTTTTACCAAAGAAATTGTTTTTATACTGTGTTTAATTTGTCAAATATAATGACATGAATAGTCACATTAATCCGGGGCGGATTCAAAATTTTCGATAAGAATGAACATTTTTAAAATTAAATAAAATATTAATAAAATTTATCAAATATAAATTTCAATTAAAAATACATAAAAGTCGTTAAAAAATCATTGCTCATGATTTTATTTCTTAGCTTGAGACATAATTAATTGACTCTGGAGTAGTTTCATCAGAAGAATATTCGGATCGATGATATTTAGTAGCGCTAGAAGATGAAAAATATTTATGCATATCTATATATATCCTGATTCAAAATATCAAATATAAATTCATAACATAATAAAAAAAATTAATAATAAATTTAATAATATGAACAGATAAAACATGCATGCAGTATGGTCCCAAAACAAATTATATATTCACAATTTATATCTATTTATCCTGATTCAAAATATTAAATACAAATTCATAATATAATAAAAAAAACTAAATAATAAATTTAATATATAATATGAACAGATCAAACACCTAGTGATATGGTCCAAAAAAAATTATATATTCACAATTCATGTCTTTATTGATTTAATATAACATCAAATGACACACATGTCGAAAACTTCATTAATATATACTGTAAAATTAAAAATATGTACGAATATACTAATTAACATGAATGTATAAAAATAAATAAGAATCAAAACTAAATAATTAATTACTCATAGATAATTAATAAAAAAAATTATAGAAAAAGTTAATTATATTTAATCTTAACCTTAAAAGTCGGAAAAAATCAAATAAACTCATGAAAACAAAAATTAAATTTGAAAGAGGATATTAAAAATAATCTAACTGTTGATAAGTGACCTAATATTTTTTTAAGGGGGGGCATCAGTTTACTATATTACCCCTTTTAGTTACAAAAATTCCAAAAATCTAGGGTCTGACATTAACATCTAGAGATAGCGTTGAGTTAATATAATAATTTTTCAAGAAACATTTCTAAGAGGTATTTATACAGATTCCATATGTATTGTGTTTGAACAAGTAGAAAACCCTTCTTCTTCTTTTTTTATGTATAAATCAATACTATTCAATTACAATTACTTGGTGACTATTTCTTATGAATTTGTACTAATATACAATTAACTAATAAAATTTCTACAAGCTAATCAATCTTGGATAGATTGAATCAAATTTGACTTATTTAATAATTAATTTTAAATTTATATTCAAACTTTTCCCCAAAACTTCTCACACTTGACGAGTCGAGTAAAATCGTATTTTGGCCGCAAAATTCGATTTCATCTCTAAGGCAAAAAGGTAAAATTGAGTACCATCTATATCTATCTATATTATATTATATAATAAAGGTTCCATCGATCAGACTTGCTTCACAAGTTTAGTGATTTTATGTCACTTTTTTTTCTCTTTTTTTTCTATAATTTTAGATATATTATTATGTGTAGTGTATAATAGGTTATGGCGACGGTTTGTCCATCGCTATAGACAGAATATCTATGACGACAGACAAACCGTCACTATAACCCTGGAAAACCGTCGCTTGTGTAACTACATATAGCCCTTATTATTTTATCTTTTTTAATATTAATCTCTTATATGTTTCTATTTATTCCTTTACATTTTATAAAATTTCTATTACTTCACATAATTTATACACTCAACGCGTGCGTGTGCCGTGTCTACTGAATTATCTATTCCAAAGATTTCCAATATATTCAGTACTTTTTGTGATCATAGATTCTTGTCCAAAAATATTCAATTTATGTCGCAAAAAGAAATTCCCATCAAACGATTAATCGGGAAAACACTGAGTTTCCTAGTGAGTTCGTTCCTAACCACCGACGCTTCACAAATACATTTGATCCAAAATGTATCACATTATCATATCATAAAAAGAGAATTAAAAAGATTGGCATATCAAACACTTAAAATTTGTCCCCCAAATAGTGTTGGGACCAAGTGGGGGCACCGTCAGTCGGCAGTAAAATAGTATGAATGGTTCAATTTTTCGTACAACATAAACAATTTCAAGCACACCTTCTTGTCGGATCATCACACTTTCTTTAATCTCTCCCTTTTTCATAAATATTTTCTTTCAAATGTGCCCATCAATTTAATTAATAAAATTTTTAATATTTACATTATATATATATATATATATCAATATTTTAATAAATTTTTCAAATTGTGATGAATGAAGATAAAATTATATTAGAAGTACTTTTATTAACAGGATTGAGCCTATCTCTTAACAAAATCAGAATCAACAAACACTAAAGGTAAATTTTTCGAAATTTCCATTCTGACTCCTTTCCTAGGTTTCCCTTTAAGCCCGTAAAATTGAAATATATTCCTAAAATTGAATTATAATAGAATAAATACGATAAAAAAATATTAATATTATGATGAATTATGGGAAAAGATTTATATAACGAAGTTGAATTACGTTTAACGAGAAACTTTAAGCGATGAGATAAAATAAATTAGGGAGGAAGCATTCTTAATTGTTACTTATCTCAGTTATATAAATTAGTCGGTATTTATTGTTAATATAAATTTATCATCATATATAATAAGACTCTATAATGAATGAGAACAAAGTCATACAAAAATTATTAAATTAAATCATATGTAACTACGTACATTATACCGACAATAACACTAGTTAATTATATGTATGTGTAAATTCATGATAAAAAATTTGTGCATGTGTAATATTTAAAAAGTGATATATATAAACACAATTAAAAAATTTAAAATATTTGTATGAGAATTATTATTCTTGGTAGGCGTTAATTAAAATATCCTTGATCAAAGTTTCCTTTGAAACTCTGCACATCATGGGTGGCACCATCTTTATTTTAATCTCCACAAATTATAATTATACATTCTTCCTCACGTCTAACACCCTCTTTACATAGACAACGATGGTCTCCTAATCATATGGTTAGAGCTTTAATTATTGAGTTAGTTAGATTACATTATTAATTTAACTATATTGATGATTTTAAATAGTTTCATTTGTCTGATGGTAAAGTGCATGGGATAGAAGAGAATAATCTTAACGATAACTCCTCAATTTTGTATGGTTAATTAGCTTTCGTATGGTCTTGCCAAACAATAAAAATATGCAAGAAGATAATGGGAGATTAATTGTTGTTTAATGTAAAGGGGTATTCTTTATCTTTATTTTAATAATAAAGATTAATATAATCAAACTTTTCACTTGTCACATCTTATTTACTACTGCCTTCGCTTTCACAAAAGAATTTTATTTTGATTGTTTAAGTTAACGTGTGATAATTGTAAATCCAAAAGTTAATCACATAATGATAAGGGTTACATTTATTTGTAAAAATGAATGATATTATAGAATTATTTATATTAATTCAATATTATTAGACAATATTTTATTGCATGATTAGTCTGTTATTTAATTTCATATTATTTGTTATTATTTTTAAGATTATTTGATACTACAAAAGGTAATTATAATACCATCTTTCCACTTGAGATTATAATTAATCATCAAATAGCTTTTGAAATGACCAAATATAATTCATGAGATTAAAAGTGGACTAATCAGGAGATAAATTAAATAGTTTATACTAAATATAAATGACTACAAATAGTCATATTTCACCAACAACTTATGCAAACAAACGCAGTCAAACCCTCGTATACATAATTCAGTGGACTAGGTAAGTGTCTCGTGCGAAGCACGGGTTTATTTTTTAAATAAATTATTTTTAATTTCTTATTATATATATATATAATGATTATAAAGTATTTTTCTAAATTTTAATTTAACTTATTATAAAATGACTACAAACTTTACTTAAACAAACAATTATCAAATATTTACATTTCAATGTTAGTAATATGTTTATTTTTTTTTGTTTTTAATTTAATATTCAATTTATATAATTTTTAAATTTAATATTAGTTTTTATTTTCAATCTTTTGACATAAAATTGTTGTACATTAATAAGTTACCATCATGATTTTTTGTTCTTAATAAATTTTAATAATTATATATAAGTGAGATTTATTTCTAAGATTGATTAACCAAAGATCTCCTATCTGAAATAAAATTAGTAATTAAAATTTAATCATTAATATATTTTGTAATATATATTACATTTTTAATATTAATTATTATTTTCTCATAATATTTTTAATATATAGTTATTTCGGAATAAAATTGTTATAGAATAATAACTTACCATTATGACTTTTAGTTTTAAAAATTAACTAAAGTTTAATCACAATATATAAGCCATAATTATTTTTAGCATTAATTAACTAAATGTCTCCTATATTAGTTATTATGTAATTATAATATTTAGTTATTTAGAGTCTAAAGTTGAGTAAAATAAAATTATAAACATTTTTTTAAAGTTAAAATTTATTGTATGACTAAGTAATAAAAGAAGTATAGAATAAAATTAGTGTAGAATAATAAGTTAACATTAAAGTTTGTGGGACCAATAAAAGAATTTTGGTTCTCTAGCATTAACTATTAATTATTAATTTCACAACTTAACTTACTAATTGCAGATAATTTAGTTTAGTTTTATTATTTTATTATTTATTATTAAAATCTTATAATGTTACGCCATGATCATATTCTTTTGACATTGGAAGACAAGTACATGAATCAACCAAAATATTCATAGAACGTATATAAATGAGTCATATTTAATAGTTATTTAGATTGTTTTAAAATAAATTTATGAAGACTTTAGTTGTAGTTAAATTCTAAGCTCATACCAAAGACCAAAAAACCAAGTACGAAGTACGGATTATTTTTTAAATAACATAATTTTTAATTTCTTATTCATTTTATATTTAATGATTATGAAATATTTTTTAAAATTTCACAAATTAACTTACTGTTGTTATGACAATGTTTACAAACTTTGATCGAAAAGGTATGATTAATGAGCTAAAGGAATTTTATAAATAATAAAATTGTTCATAAAATAATATAATATTAATGATAGTAGACAATTGTATGTGGTTTGTATTTATTTAATTTTTTAAAAGCAAATATTGTAATCATTCTAATACCATTAGTAAGTTAATCTGTGGAATTTAATTTTTTTAACAATCATCATATATAAAACAAATAAAATATTAAAAATAATGTTATTTATAAAATAAACCTGTGTTTTGCCTTTAAAAAAAATTAAAATACTAAGCACTCATAAAACACTATCATTATGTCTCTTTATAAGTTAATCTCTTTATAAGCTATATTATAATAATTATGTCATTTGTTATAAATACTAATTCAAATTATTCCAAAATAATAAGTTATTCTAAAGTTTGTAAGAATCATAAATAGTGTTTTGATTTTAGTTAGATTCTAGGTTTGAAGAGAGTTTTGATAGTACTTAATAAAATAAAATCAAGAGGAGAATAATTTGTTATATGATATATCATTGTTAAATATATAATCAATACTAATTATATATTTAACAATGATCTGTAGGTATTTTAATTTAGGCTCATGAGAATCGATATTAGTAAAGGAATTCTATGAAAAAAATAAAATTATTATAAAATAATAAATTACTTTAAATCATAAATAGTGTTTTGATTCTAATTAAATTTTAAGTTTAAAAAGTGTTTTAGTAACAATTAAATTATATTCTCATAGCAAAGATCAAGGACAAAAAAATTTAATTTTGTCTTATTATATAGAGTTCTTATTATATATATATATATATATATATATATATATATATATAGATAGATAGATAGATAGATAGATAGATAGATAGATAGATAGATAGATAGATATATAGATTAAGAATATAGATATAGATATATAGATTTAATTATTTAAGGTTCATTTCAAATTAACTTAGATAATAAATAAGTCAGATTAAAATTTAAAGTAAAACTTACTTCCACTGTTCGAAAAGGATCTTATTCGTTCATTATTCCTACAAAAATAGTAAATTTTAAGTTGTTTTAGATCATAAGTTCGTTGTCACGTTACACTATTTAATTAACAATAAATTATTATTTTTAAAGATAAACATAAAAATATATACGTTGTGATATGTGTAAATTTTACTATTGAACTCTTTTTTTTTTCTTTTTTTATGTAAATCGAAAGAAGTGCAATTTAAATATAATAACTTTTTTATATGTAATTTTTTGGCCAAGGGTCTTAAATTTTTAATACATTATGTATCATTTAAACTATTTTTTAAGATCAAATATTTAAGACCCCTAATATTGTCCAAATAGCGTCAATTCTCATCAATTCTTAAGGATCATGTGAAATGAGGATTGTTCTATACAATTATTAAAATGTGGTTAGGTTGATCCCACAACAGTGTATTTATCGGTTGGTCCAACATTGAATTCCATTTTTATACTTAACACAAACAAAATAAACATATATTAAGAAGACACGGATGCTATTATTATTACATATCAAAAATAACTAAGAAAATTTTTAATTCAAACATTATACTTAAAAATTTTAGTTCTAACCGACCAATAATATTTCTTTAATGTATACTTATATACGTTTGCAACAAGTCTTTGTATACAACAACTTTCTATACATTTCTATACAACAATTATAGATACAATAACTACGGAGTTTGTATACAACAAAAAATAATAGAAAATATATATATGTGACGAATTTATAACTTACATGAGTTGAATTTAGTAAAGATGTAAGTTTGTAGCACGGATTTGTCGATCTCCTTTTACTTGGTTACGTTTCTCTCAAATTCGTTTTGGGTGTTTAAATCTCAGATGAGAAAAAATGAACAACAACGTATCTGGAATAGAAGGACTCATCGTCCGCAATTTAATTATGCGGACAGTGATTTATATTAAAATGACGTCGTTTGAATATACTTTGTAATACTCAGAATACTGCGGACTGGTCAATCAAATACGGCGTTGTATTAAACTGCGGATAGACAGACCAAAAACTTCCTCATTTAAACTGATCGAGCCATATTTAGCGTTCGCAGTTTAATTATGCGGACGAAGAATGGTTATTTTGGACAATTTTCACGTCCGCATAACTAAATTGCGGGCTTTTTCATATTAAATTGCGAGCTCTCCATATTAAACTGCAAACGGGATCTATTATAAAGATAATTATATCTTTACAACGTTGATTATGAATCAATCTTTTGTATTTATATATATATATATATATATATATTAATATATACAATGAGAAGTAGATAAAGTATCTTAAATTTTTAATAAAACATATTGTACATGTAATAATTATACACATATGAAAGAATTCTTATAATACATATTTAAGACAAAAATTTAAAAATCTTCTATAAATAATGTATAGAACATGAGTTATCACTAACTATTCCGTATGAATGAAAATTTAAGTTAGGTAAACGACGGTGTCCCCCTACCCATGCCATATGCTGGCGCCAAACCTCGATTGAAGTGAAGTGTCCTCAAATATTTTACTATTAGTTATAGCATAATGTATGTAAAACAAAATAAAAAAAATAAAATAAAGTTTAAGCTGTATATATATATATATACATTAGTCTATGCCTATATGGTATGAGATATACTATCATTTAAGGAGTTTGGTTCCTATAAAATAGTGAGAGAAAGAGTCACACGTGTGATAAGGATAGCATTAGCAGTGAAAGAGAGAGAGACACAAATAGATGGACAGACAGGTAGAGAGAGAAAATGAGAAAATGAGAAATATGGTTGGTGAAGACTAGTGATGCGTGTGAGGGTCAACTTGTGGTTGAATGGGCCTTTGCTTGTTGGGCCCCACCAGCCCAGCTACTTGGCCAGCCGTGTGCAATTAAGAATCTCCGCCGACAGCGGGCTTTGTTTCTTATGCTAAACAATTCCCATTTCTTTTTTTCCCCTTTTCTTTTCCTCACAATTATTTAATTGTTTCTTTTTTCTTTTTCTTTTTTATGTTGGTACAAAAGTACAAAGAATGGGGTTACCCTTGAGATTTATGAGCCGTAGGAAGAATTATTAAAGTATTTTTGATGTTCTTATTTGGTAGGTAAGGGCTCTAAATAATTTATTAAATGCATGATTGGTGGAGGTAGAGATGGTCCTCTATTTTCTCTTCTTTTTGGAGCTCAACATTGTACCAACTTTTCATATTAGTTTTGTTATTATGTATTATTTCCACGTTTATTCTTTTTAATCAGAGGTTAAATCGAAAGAAAAAATAAGTTAAAATTTAAGATAAATTTTGTGAGTAATAATTTTATATATTATATTAATTTATAACATTCGAAATTGGTATGACTTTATATAATTTGTTGTATACAAATCATGTTTATTATAAACTATTTAAAAGTATTTATAATTACATACTTTATATGAACCACTTTATTTTTAAATTTAATTATTTTTAAAATTGAATTCAAAATAGTAAGAAGAAAGTCTTTTCATAAAAGAAGAAATACATTAACTTTTTGTTATTTGTGCTAAACTATTCACCTTGTGTATTATCAATTCATTTCAAAACAGTACTTCAAGTCAAACTTGACTAGTTTATATACGTTATATATATAATAGAATATGTGAGATAGATATCAATATTAATCGTAATTGTTATGATACTTGGGACGTACTGTTTTCAAATCTAGGGAGAAAAAATTCAACAAAAAATTTGATACATCTTATTATATATTATGATCATGTTCTACAAAAGAAGTCTACTAGCTTATTTTCTATAACAGATATTAAAATTTATGTGCTTCAATAGTAAATAGATATATTTTAAACCCCGTAAATAACAATATAAATAAGTAGTTGCAAGATCTTTCTTCCAAGAACACTCGTAAACTATTTATGTTGTAAAGACCAACCCACTTAGAATAAATGGTAGCTATACTAACATTTAGGTTTAAAGTTTATATATACAAATTCGACTCCAATAGTCCTCAGTATTCTAAGATATGGAGGAGTTTCATAAAACTCAACCCATTATTTGAGACCAATTAATATGCCTAAAGGAACCCACTAATTAAAGTACTGAAAACAATCCACTAAATTTTAGTAGCATTTAAGCAGTACATGTGAGTCCAATTTGGGTCGCCAACAATTGAAGATAGGTTAAGAAACCCAATAAGAAAGAAATATCATACTAACATTCTTGGCTTTGGGCTTGTAAGTTAGACTATCGGTATTATATAACTAAAAATTGCTAATAATTTTAATGCCAGATCTACCAATATATATATATATATATATATATATATGTGTGTGTGTGTGTGTGTGTGTGTGTGTGTGATAGTGATCCATAGCAAACGGTTACTATAGACACTATCCCAGCAAACAGATCTTATACCGTTAATTCAGAGATCTAATGGTCCAAAGAGAAATTTTTTGTTACTGCCCACTACTCGGCAGAGAAATTTCTTTTTTGCTGGCCGCTACTCTTAGTAGCGGCTAAATAATTATTTTTTTTGCTGGCCTCTACTAAGAGTTAAGGTCAGGAGAAATATCTAAAACACCCCCCACCTTAGTTAGATTTAAATAGTTTCACTGTATAAATTTGTAAGGTAATTCCAAGTTGTAATACAATATAGAGTTTAAATTTTAAATAATCAAATTGTCACAATAATTGACAATGTTAAATTATATTACATATAAGATTTAATTACTTAAGAAATTATTCATACAAATAAATATATTGAATATAATTGATAATTTTAAATTTTATTACTTTAAAAATTATTTATAAAAATAAATACATTATATATAGTTGACAAGGTTAATTTATTTATTTTTTGCTAAATTTAAGATTGTATAAAAGAAGAAAATTTACAATAACAAAGGGGCATACCTCATATCAGAATAGTGAGAGCATCATATGCGTAACATCACACATATGAGTTGCCAACTATCAGATAAAAACACTAAAGATCCCAAACAAGGGAGGGAACTATCAACAAGTTTAGCTTTGAAAAATGTAACACATGAATTGAGTTTACATTTGACTCTGTTGAGAATGACAGTGGTAAGATGCTGGGATGGAGCAACAGGATTAACATGTACGCGGGAGTTGCGTTCGGCCCAGATTGAGTATATAGATGTTACAATGGTTAATTTGAGAATCTGTCATCGGATACCTTTTGTAGAATTTTGGAGAGACCAATTCAGCAGATCAGACCTGTTTGTAGGCATGGTTGACCAACCTTCGTAAGCGAGAGACGCATGTAGAATTGAATTATAGAAACCATATTCAAAAAATAGGTGTTCATGACTTTATGTGTGGTTAGAATAGAAGCAGCAGTTAGGATCAAAAGAGTGGTTATATTTATCAATACGGTCAAAAGTTGACAACTTATGAAGTATAGCCATCCACATGATAAAGGAGTATCTGGGAACATGGAGTTTATGCTATAGTATAGAATGCCACCTGACAGGATTTTGTTTTGATCGAATTGAATTCCAAATTATGGAGGCTGTAACTTTGTTGTTTGAAGTTGTATCCCAGTGGATTGAGTCGTCTAAACTATAATTATAGCTTGTGCTAAGATTAAAACCAGCCCGAAACAGAATCATAACAGCGCGGATGCTTTGAGGTAACTGCCATCCATCCGCGGAGAGAATGTCCTGAACTTTAGCCCTAAGCCCCAACCCAGATAGGAAAATGTTGGAGTCTGCATGATTCGTTTATTTGATTTGATAATGATAAATCTTAATGTATATTTGTACTAGTAAGTTTTTGTAAAGTCTTTAATAATGATTCAATGTGCAAAGACTTAGAGTTAAAAGATCAAACTTGTTAGGTTGATCTCTTTGAGTTAATATGAAGCATAGGCTTAATATGTATGTCTGACAAAACGGGTAAGAAAATATGTTAGATCGCAGACTTAACTCTCCTATCGTAAAGCTTCGGAAAAAGCATAGAGCTGAGTTATATATCGTAAAACTTTGGACTCATCGCAGAGCTGATGCTTCTATCGTAAAGTGAACAGAATCGTAAAACCAAGCAAAGCTCACTCAGCAAGGACTGAACGTAGAGTGCTTCAGAGAATCGCAAGGCTAAAGTCAAATAGTAATGCACTTCCTAAATCGTTCAGCTGAAGAAAGATTCGTAGAGTTCTTGACTTATCATAAAGTCGTCTTTCGATCGAACGATCAACACTACGAGCTCCCATAATCGTAAAGCAATAAAACCTAACAAACTGACATGAAAGTACTACTGGGTGAAAGTCTCAAGGCACACACTAAACATCCTTATGTGAAATCAAAGATCAGAGGATGTGTCTAACAGCTAGTTTGCTGAAAGTGACAGGTTAAAGTGGTAGGTGAAGTTGCAGACTGATGTGACAGACGAGACAACATAAAGCTGACACCTAAACTCAAAATGTCCACATCAAGTATCTCAGAATATCTAGAGCATTAAATGAAGCAAGGGAAACCTAGTAACGGGAAGAAACTCAGGTAGACTATAAGATGACAAAGAGATCCAAAACAGGATTAACGAACAAGAGATCAACGAGCCAAAACTTTACCTAAAGAACATACTTTACGATTTGAACATCTGGTTCAAGCTGCTAAGTATTTGAGAAGAAAAGCGTAAACGCCAACTTAGCAGCACCTCTCGACAACATTCATATAACTGTTCGTTCGGGTCTTAGTGACCACAAAGATTTCAAGTCTGCGGGGCTTGAAGAGGGCAAGAGTGTCCTTGTCTTTGTGACTAAACTTTCAAGTCTGCTGGGCTTGAAGAGGTCTTTGTGTCCTTGTCGCAGTGACTAAAATATCCAAGTCTGCTGGACTTGAAGAGGGCAAGTATGTCCTGATCAGAGTGATCGAATTTATAGTGAAATTCCTACTTGTTGAAGTAGAAGAGTGGAGTAGGAGTTGTTCGCTCTCCGAACCACTTAAAAAATCTCCTTGTGTCATTTATCTTTCTGTCTTACATTTTTTTCTGCATTATTATTTGTGATTGATATTGTTAACTAAACTAAGAACTGAAATCTCTAAGTTATCTTTAATGGGAAATCTTTTAAGAACATATTTTTCGTTGTGCTAAATTAACCTGATTAACAACTATTGGGTAAAATATTAATCAAGTTTTTTTAAAAAGATAAATTCAACCCCCTTCTAGATCTTTAAGTGCTTCTGAAAAAATAACAAGTGGTATCAGAGCAGGTTCTTACGAACATAAAGCTTAGACTTTAAGTTGATCTATGACACTAAACAAAACCCGTTTTGAGCTTAGTGGAGGAAACAAACCACCTCTTTTAAATAGAGAAAAATTTACTAACTGGAAAGTACGCATGAAGGCATAAATGGACGCGATCGATGATGATTTATTTGATACTATCCTAAATGGTCCGTATGTTCCTACCAAGCTAGCTCCAACAACTGATGATCCAAATAAAGTTGTTGTCAAGCAATGGATAGAATGGACAGAGAATGAAAAGAAGTTGGTGCAACTGGACAAGAGAGCTAAAAATATTTTATTCATGGCACTAGAAGACGAGCTGTTTGAAAATGTTGTAAACTCCACAACTGCCAAAGAAGTCTGGGAAGCCTTGCTAGTAATGCATGAAGGCACTGAAGAAGTCAGAGAGAACAAACAATCTCTTTTGACTCAGCAATATGAAATGTTTTCTTATATCCCTGGAGAAAACATTACGGCCACTTATGAATGTTTTAATGTTTTGCTAAACTCCTTGAGATCCTACGACAAAGTCTATCCCAACAAAGATCTGAACATAAAGTTCATGAGAGCTTTTCCAAGTAAATGGAACGCCAAGACTACTGCCATCAGAGAGTCGAAAAATCTGCATGAAATGACTGTGCAGAAGCTTTACGGTAATCTTCTTACTTATGAGCTCAATTTTTACTTATGAGCTTGAGCTGAATCAAAGGGCTAAAACTCTCTCTGAAAACAAAAGAAAAGATAAAGGAGTATCACTCTAAGCTTCTGAAGCTGCTTCCAAAGCTTCAGCTGAGAATGATGAAGATGATGGTCAAAGAAAAGCTGGCGAGGATGGAGACATAGCCTTACTTGCTCGAAGGCTAAGGAAGTTTATGAAGAAAAGAAACAGCTGAAAATTAAGGAATAACTTCAAAGGGAACAATAGCAACGATCAAGACAAAGATCTTTGTTACAACTGTAAGAAACTTGGCCATTTCATCGCAGAATGCACCAAACCGCAACGAGAAGATCTCAAGAAGGACAAGCAGAAGTCCTATGGAAAGAAAGAATACAAAGATTACAAAAAACATAACAAGAAGGACAAAGGTTATGTAGCTGAAGAATCATGAAGTGATTTCGAAGGAGATTCCAGTTCAGACTCTAATGATGATGAAGAACCTTAAGTGGCAAATCTATGTCTGATGGCAATAGATGAAGATTCCAGCATGATCACTCATCGTCGAATGATCGACATCAGTGAGGTATTTGACTTCAACTCTCCTGATGTTAGTATGAATGATCTAAGATTAGCTTTACATGATATAACATCTTAATTGCATAAATATATGAAGTTATTCAGGGTTCTATTAAAGGATCATTCTTTGCTTCAAAATGAGAAAGAGAAAATGTACGTAGGGTTGGAAGCCGCTCTATGTCACACTGCTTCGCTATCTAAGTTTGAGACTGAGAATGATAACTTGAGAAAAATAACTGAAAACCTTACATTGAGAGAGTCTACTCTTAACTCTAGAATAAAGGAATTAGAAAAGACAATCTTAATGTGGAATCGTTCTTCTTCATCGATGGATACACTGATCACAAGTCAGAGAGTTGCATCTGACAGATCAGGTCTAGGATTCGGAAATGTATCTTATGACTCACATATGGAAAAACCAGTGGATACTAGCAATAACCATATCTCTTCGTTAAATAGAGGTATTGTATTTGTAAAATCCAAAGAAGATTCAGAACCTATTATTCCAAGTTGTCAAATCTCTGGTGATCATATTGTTGTCCCAAAAGACAACAGGTCATATGCTGGTCTGGGTTTTGTTAAACCGCAAACTAAATCCAAGTCTACGATTTTACCATGAAAAGTCGTAGAGTCTGGCAAGTTTAACTCTACGAATCAACCTAGTGTCAATCGTAGAACTGGGTCTTATTCTACGAAATTTTAAAATCATAGAACAACAAATACGCAGAAAAAGGACCAGTCTTGGAAAAGGACATATTCTCCACATAAATTCCAAATGAGAAGATATCCACACACACACTTACACCTACAACATGTTAGATGTTTTAGCTGTTTTAAACATGGTCATAAAGTTGCATATTATCATTACTCTGAGGACTCAAAATCAAACATATTTGGGTCCCTAAGGGAACTAACATTGCAGGACCCAAATACATATGGGTACCAAAATGAATAGTAATCATTCTTGCAGGTACCAAGGAGATCTGAATTAATCTGGTATCTTGATAGCGGATGTTCTAGGTACATGACTGGCAACAAGGCTCTTCTGTCAGAATTTAAAGCTAAGGATGGTCCCGCTGTTATCTTTGGAGATAACAACTCTGGAAAAACCAGAGGCTACAGATTAATTAGCAATGGAGTTGTCTCATTCAACAAGGAAGCCTATGCTGATGGGTTAAAACACAATCTCCTGAGTATAAGCTAGTTGTGCGATAAAGGTCATCAAGTTATTTTCCTCAACAACCAGTGTCAAGTTCGAGATCTAGAAACTAACTCACTGAAGCTGACTGGATCTATAGAAGGAAATGTTTATGTAGTTAATATATCTACATTAAGTTCTTCAGCATCAACTTGTTTCTTCTCTAAAGCCTCTGAAGATGTTAGTTGGCTATGACATAGAAGACTGTCTCACTTAAATTTCAAGAGTATGTCAAAACTCGTATCAAAGGATCTAGTCAGAGGTCTACCAAAGTTGAGTTTTGTCAAGGAAAAGCCATGTAAAGCTTGTCAGTTAGGGAAGCAGACCAAGAACTCATTCAAGAGCAAAACAGTTAATTCAAATGAAAGGCCTCTACAACTTCTTCATATGGATCTTTTTGGGCATGTTCTAACTGCTAGTCTTGGAGGTAAGAGATACTCACTAGTTGTTGTGGATGACTACTCCAGGTTCACATGGGTATTCTTCATAAGCTCTAAAGACGAAACCAACACTCAGTTAATCAAATTCTTCAAGCTGGTGATGAATGAAAAGGCGAGAAGATAATAGCAATAAGGAGCGATCATGGAAGAGAATTTGACTATTCTGAAGTAAATCAATTCTGTGAAGATAATGGCATCTTGCATAACTTCTCAGCCCCAAGAACTCCACAACAAAATGGAGTGGCTGAAAGAAAGAACATGACATTGATAGAAGCAGAAAGAACACTTCTTACTGCAACACATCTTCCAGAATACTTTTGGGCAGAAGCAGTTAATACTGCATGTTATACTTAGAATAGGTCTTTAATTCATTCTACGCTCAAGAAGACACCCTACGAGTTATGTAAAGGAAGGAAGCTGAACATAAGTTATTTTCGTGCTTTTGGTTGTACGTGCTACATACTCAACAATGGTAATAGGTATCTAACTAAGTTTCAACCAAAATCATATGAATGAATCTTTCTTGGATACTCTATGGAAAGTAAAGCCTATAGAGTGTTCAATAAGAACTCTTTGACAGTAGAAGTCTCCATTCATGTCACCTTTGATGAGACCGAATAAGGCAAACCAGGAAAAGCAACTCAATCAGAAGAAATCGTAGATTTGGAACCCCAGATCGCTGAGCAAGAGAGTCCTACGATCATAGAAGCTGAAGTCGTAGAGCCAGACCCGACGATCGTAATGCCTGATCAAGAGAACGTAGAGTCTCTAGTTCCAAACATGGTAACTCTACGAATTAATGAAGACAAAGAACAATGCACTCTGGACTTCTACTGGGCAAGGTTTTCCTCAAGAGAAATGACTCTCCATAGCTTGTGATGCAAATCTCTTTCTTGGGCCCGAAGAGAAGAGAGGTTCATAGAAGAAGATAAGTTGCAGTCAATAGCTTGCTGCACAAAGTGCAAGTTATGCCTAATATGCTGGACATTGGAAGTTAGGTTGCCATGATTTTTGTTTAGAGTGATCAAGGCCCTTTTGACAAGTTGAAACTTTTCAGCCAGAACAAACAGGGGGCTGCCATCAATTTGTTTTTGCCACACAGATGCAATAATGTCATTAAAACCATCCAACTGAAGTATGCAGTTGAAGAACTGGAATGGTTTTCTTAGCCTAGGGATAGCAAACCCAGTGTAGAGAATTAGGGGGCATAGTCAGATAGACCTCTAGAACCAACAGTGACATGAGCATTTGGCATATTGTTAAACCATTCAGCATTGCCCAAGGCTCTATCAAGCTTTTTATGAGTGGGATTGTTATCCTGCTCATTCCACCAAGTAAAAAAGGGTCTAGAGGCATGAATGTCGTCAACAATGATATCAGTTAGGCAATCCTTGAGATCCTGCATCCAACATCCCAGCGGTCAAACCCACCATCAACTTCATCTAAATTTTTAATGACATTGAAGTCCCCCATCAGGCACCATTTAACAGAGTTTGCAGTAGGAGCTAAACTAACAAGATAGGACCACAAGGGCCTTCGCTGGATAGCAGTGTTAAAACCATACACAATAGTGGCAATAAGCTCCTCCTGTTTGGTCAATAAATTAAGTTTACAGTGAATAACCAGATCAGATTTGAAAAGAATAGTAGTATACCAAATAGATGGATTCCAACCAATCCAAATTCTACCATTTGAATGATAATCATAATTAAATTTCCATCTCCAGTGCTTACATATAGATTTAGAGATAGAATTGGCCTTAGAACGTTTGACTCTGGTCTCTACTAAGTCAACAAAAGATATTTTGTTATCAACCAAAAAAGACTTGGTGTCCGCCTGCTTAGGCTTCTTATTTAGCCCCCTAATATTATAAGAGCATAAAACTACCATAATACTAAAGAAAAATTAATTAGGGGATCCACCCTTTCTACCCCTATTTCTACTCTTTGCACTTCCTTACTCTTTGTCCGGACCCAGCTTGGTTTTTAGTTCTCTGCCCTCGTTTTCATCAATCAACTTGAGCTTAGATACCAAAGGATTAGGCTTTGGAGTGATATCTAGGTCAGATGCCTCATTATCCTCAGCCGAAGAAGTAATAGCTTGGAAGGAGTTGATATTACCAATAGGAGAGGAATCAGAAATAGATTTCCCTTTGTCTTTGAGAGAATTCTTAGAGGTAACCATAGTCCAATTAAATGACTTATCCTGGTCATTAGGGCCAGACATCGGCACATGAGGGATAGAAGAATCTGCAAGCAAAACAGGATTTTGAGGATTCTCATCAACATTGACATTAGCTTTGGCTTTTAGAACCTATTGATAATTTATGAAAGGGCACTTAAAAATGGAATGGCCAAAAGTCTTACATTTTGAACAAGAGAGGGGGGGTCTACTCTAGTACTCCACAGCCACATCAACATGTTTTAGCTCATCACATACCTCATCATGTACAGTAACAGATTTTTTTTTATTACTTAAGAAATTATTTATACATTGAAACTATTTAAATCTAACTAAAGTGGTGGTGTTTTAGACATTTCTCTTGACCTTAACTTTTAGTAGCAGCCAGCAAAAAAATAAAAAATCTCTAGCCGCTACTAAGAGTAGCGGCCAAAAAAAACAAAATTCTCTGGCCACTACTAAGAGTAGCGGCCAGTAAAAAAAATTCTCTTTGAGTCATTGAATCTCTGAATTGACGGTGTAAAATCTATTTGCTGGAATAGTGTTCATAACAACTGTTTGCTATGAATCACTACCCATATATATATATATGTATATATTTATATCATTAAATTAATTGTACACAATGGCTAATATTTTAATAAATGTGCATACATAAATATTAATATGTGTAAATGATGATAATTTTTAGACATACTACTTAACGTTAGGAGTCTCAAATATAACAAAATATTTGATTTGCTTATTTTTCAAAATGAGATTGTACTTTTATTCTATTCTTAAGGTTATATTTGTTTGCAAAAAAACATGCTTGAGATTGGACTATATATTTGTCTGAATTTAACACTAATTCGGACTATTTTATTTCATGATGGAGGATTAATAGTCCTTTAAATAGTCCTATGAATTATTTTTTGTCATTTCTAAGGCTATTTATAATGGATTATATAATTCTATGAAGATTGTGATATTAATAATCCCCTCATTTTAAGCTATTAAATGACTTTATGGGGCTAATAATCCCTCGTCAAAGAATTAAATAATCCAGTGTAAGTAATATTAAATTAAAATAAATAATCCAATCTCAAATATGATTTTTACAAACAAACATGTCCAAACTCCCTTATCTTTTTGTGTATATATAATCTGATTTGTGTGTTCCATAAAGCTTTTGCAAGGTAATTACATAAGACCAACATGATCAAAACCTTGTTCATCTTCAACAATTAATAACAGTAAAAATGAATAATTGAGGAGAAATTTAGCATCCCTTTGTTTGCATAAAACAAAATTGTCTGGTGTGATGTAACAATTCGTTACACTGCTCATATAAAAGATGCCAAATTAGTGCTCCTTTTTTTTAGGTGTCAAGTAATAATATATTCTCTCAAAAGGGGGGAAAAAAAGGGAAAATAAAATAGAGGTTGAAAATCGGAGCTCATTTCTTTAGGTGCCAAATGTATGGATGCATGTATTTCCTCAAGTGACCAGTAGAACTTCTGAATCTGACTTTTATGGCTTTATCAAGCTTTTAGGAGTTACACTGATTATATTTCATGATTTGAAATCTCGATGAACCTTTAATATCACAAGTGTTCATGCAAGTACAAAAGTATTAACAAACAAATTAAGAGAAAGTGTTTCAACAAAAAAGTAGATCACTAGTCGTAGTACGTAGCTTTTTCTAAAAAGGGTTCTTGGACAAACTTACAAATTTGACTTCTCACCATGTTTATTGCAGATAGAACAAAATCCCACCAATTCCTATATACATGAAGTACGTTCACCTCTAAAGTAAAAGTAGAATTGTTGAAATTTTTATCGTTAGAACGAGTAATCTTGTTCCGACAAAAGATGATTATAAAAAAGTAGATATAAAATTATTTGTTGAATAATAATTAGTTGATGTTTCATTATACATATATATGGGCGAGGAAAATAAATTTTATATGAACTGTGTGTACATAAACGAGTGTTTTTACAGCATCTAATAGGAATCTGTCAATTTTACAATTTGAGAGAAAATCAAAGAGTTTTGATTGGGTTAAAATTATTAAATAAATTTTATTATGGTAAATAATATTACATAATCTGTCAAAAGAATCAAAACTCCTTGAGTTTCTCTAAAAATACAAAATTGTGTGATTCCTATTGAATGTTATAAAAATACTAGTTTACAGACAGTACGTATAAAGTTAATTCTCATGGGTGAGTCTAATGGTTATATCAATCACTATCATACACGTCATTTTATATTCTCTTTATCTAATTTTTTGTCACCAAAACATTATTGCCCAGTAGTATATTGCCTTCAGAAGTAGAATTCCCTAATTACATTTGTTCTTTTTATACTTTTTCATAGATAAATTCTTTATATTTTTATATGAGTCCTGTTATATATTGCGAAAGATTTTTGTCGAATTATAATTATGACGTATATCAATATATAAAATTAGATATTATTATAAAATTGGCCCACTATATCAAATATTTCGTAAAAATATTACCAACTATAGTTATCTACGTAACTCGTAATAAAAAAAGTCATGTAAAATCGCAATATATATCATTTTTTTTTATATTTAGTATTTATATATACTACTCTCAAGAGAGATTTGTTATTTTTCGAGTTATATTTTTGGTATTTTAATTTTAAAAAAAAACTAAAGAATACAAAAAATCAATCTATCTATCAATATGTTTGTATAACACACATCAAGGCAAGAATGTTGGTAACTACTTTCCAACTGGGGACGCAAAGAGAGCTTTTCATTATTCCAATTTCCACAGCTTAAACTCCGGACATCACGGTGCTGAGCTTTGACAAGAGTACTAATCAAGGGCCAACCATTTCAGAACATAAAATTTGGGGAAAATAAAAGGTACAAGAATTATGATTAGAAAAGCATATTTTCTTTCATTTCCCCCCATAAATAATTTAAAACAAACTAAATCAACTACTCAAACTTTTTTTTTATGTATAATATAGTACTCCCTCCGTTCTAAATTATATGATCATTATATATTGACTTTTGAAAATCAATTTGAGATATTTTCAAATTCAAAATTGAGATGACTAAAATTAATTGAGACGACTCGTTAAAAATTATGAAACAATAAAAAATTTACAATGGGTAATACTTTTTAGATAGTTTATAATATTCATCATTGTACTGATTAAAATTTAAATAATTTGTGTCAATTTTAAGTTTAAAAAACTCTTAAGTTAATTTTAAAAGTGATCGAATAATATGAAATGAAAAAGGGAAAGAGTATAATTGTCAAAAGAAGAATGCAGCATGTCAAATTGTCAATAAATTAACAATAGCCAAATGTGTCTTCAATCATAACAAGAAGAATAAGAACATAAAATACTTATAAAAATTGAAGCACATAAAAATACTTATATATTCAGTTGAAGATTATACATGTTTAATTATGCCATGCATATAATAAAAAAAAACAAAATATTAATACTGTATTTTCATTGAATTTCTATTTATAAAATCATTAGCATGTCACTAGATCATTTGGCAAGACAGCTGCATTAATATAACCAAATGATAAACATGGAAACTCAATGCGACAAGTTGAAGAGAAAAACACGAATGCAGGTGCTTTGAGAAGGATATAACTCTCTCTCTTAACTCAATTTTTTTTTCTTCAATTAAATTTTAAAATTTAATATTTTTTTTATTATAAATTCAAAATTATTAATCTATACATTGTTAAATTTGATTGAAGAAAAAGAAATTTTATTTAAGAGAGAAAATGAGTGTTCTAGATTTTTAATGTAAAAAGTTATCCACATAAAATTATTGCCGCAAAAATTTCCGGCGGATAGTAATCATTTCTTTCTAATCTGGCCATCCGTTGTTTAGATGAGCGGCTGCAAATCAACTGGCCAGAAAATATGATCCATAACTAGCGGTAGTTATGGATCATTCTCCTATATATATACTAAATCTATATATATATATATATATATACTAAATATCATAACCAAGAAAATTTGACAAATCAACCGGAACCAAAAGAAAAATAGTTGAAGAGAATATACACAGAAGAAGGAATATTAATCCAAACAAAAGCATTGAAGAAAAATAACACAAACTCACTCATTAACGCACAAATATATACACACGCACATATATAGAGAGAGAGATTGTGCGTCCATGTTTGGGTATGCATGGCTCCCGGCACGCCACCCGGGAAAGGCAATCTACAGACAGATCGGTCTCTACGTGTGGCATACAGGGAGCCAGGCATGCATATATATATACATACATCTCCCCCCCTTCATTTTCCTTTCCATTTTCACATAGCTGGAAAATGTATCTATATTTTCATCCCTAAACAATGCCAAACAGAGAAAAAAATGTTCAGTTCGTAAAAGAAAAGGAGAGAGAAAGAGAAAAAAAAAAAATTAAATATGAGAGGAAAGGGCATAGAATAGAATGAGGTGAGTAATTGGGAGGAATACTTGCAATTTATAGTGCTCAAGAGCTGGCGAGGGGGACTAATGTGGTCTCTTTTTCCTCATGTCCAAAAAAATAAAATAAAATAAAATTCCGTTACATTTTTTACAAATCTTCCTATATATTAAAACAACACATCATTTTTCAAAAATTAAATATAAAATAAAATGTTTAAATAAAAATCAAAATATCACCAGCCCCAGTCCGGCAGTCCCCACCACGCATGATCAGTCAAATCTTTTATTCTTTTCTGGTTTTTCTTTTTTTCTGCTACTTTTAAAACCTACTAAAAACTCCATCAAAGTTTAGATAATTAGCTTCTTTTTTTCTTTCTTTTTTTCAAACTTTTTAGTTAGTTAGTTCAAACATGCACGAGTCACTATTTTATGAATATTGATATTTATTTATAATTATTGAT
Source organism: Aralia elata (assembly GCA_034770075.1). Taxonomy (NCBI): domain Eukaryota; kingdom Viridiplantae; phylum Streptophyta; class Magnoliopsida; order Apiales; family Araliaceae; genus Aralia; species Aralia elata. The sequence continues at coordinate 12,740,634 of CM068386.1, read as the reverse complement.
TATTATTATCATATTTTCATGCCTATATTAATTATATACTTAATTCCTCCGTTCCAAATTAAAGAGATGCCTCTATCATATATATATATATATATATATACACACACATACATACATACTCCCCCTGTAATTGATCATAGTGTTTTTTAGTTAATTTACAATAGTTCTAATTGATAATACTAATATTAAATAAATTTGAATTAACTTTGAATTCAAAACATCGATCAAAATACATCTCTCTAATTTTAAAACGGATAAAATAAATAATTTTTAGGTGCGTATTTAACTATAATTGTCACCTGGTCTCCCCTAAAATATAAGTTTTTTTGCTTCTCTCTCTAAAAAATATACACTAGTATATGCACGTTAATTTCCAAGCTAGCAGATTTGAATGCTTTAATTTTCAACTTTTTGCATTTTTCTTTCACTATCAAAAAAGAGAAGACTGCTTTTTATTTATTGAGATTGTCGGGAGTGATTGGAAATTTGGAGAATTTTCAGATTATCTGATTCTTTAACCAACCCACCAATCGGCTTACTTCCCACTCTCCATACTTTTTTAATTTCCTTCATCGTTTATTCCCCATTTTTGTCTTTTTTGATAATGAATTGAATAAACCAAAAACTTCACATCAATATATTATATATTATATTATATATATATATATATATATATATATATATTTGTATTTTTAATCCATGGATGATAAATGAAATTATTATAATTTATAACAGTAAGTGTATTAAAATATTATTTTTCCCACTATTATACAAATTATGTTGATATATCCGCACATATTTAGATACGTTGACAACCTTTAAGTTTTTTAATTACTATTTTTTTTGTTGGTTTATAGAAATATGATTTTCTTCAAAAATGTGTTTGTGATGCTGATATGCAGCTTGTCTTTGATTCGAGAAACTTCTTGTTGATTTGTTTCATATATTTTGAATCTTTTACTCGCAAATTAAGTTTGTCAATTAATTGTCAACCCTAATTAATGCATAGGGATTGATTTTGAGTCCTAGCAATAATATTGTAGTTGGAGATTGTAAGGACTAAATAAGATATTTCAAATTTAATTGGTGACCATTTTTTTTTTTGACAAGAACAGTTCAAAAATGGATTGAAAATTTTATTCATCAGAAACATCACTATTTACAAATAAAAGAACAGAATAATGAATATCCTCTAACCAATAAGTTAGAAAAAAAAGGGAATTTAAATGAGCTAAACTTACTAAACCATAGGCTACTTAATTGTCACTACGCCGAACAAATCTAAAAAAAGTAGACTCAAAATAACTTGTCAGTTGAATAACTACGTTTCAATAAACTTATATAGTGGTAAGAATAAAGTCATTTCAAACTTACTGAAATATAGCAATATAACTTACAAATATAACTACATTTTATCTTTAATATAAAATACCAAAATTTAAAATAACTTGTCTAAAAAGTAACGATTTAATGGTAAAATATATAACACACGACAAGAAAGTAAGAGGAGTCCTTTCCCAAATGATTTCTTATATGTATATAGACCCAAAAATCTAATTTAGAAAAATTATGTTTCAAGTTTTGAAACCCTAATAATTTCACAACTTATGTTGTCTAAGACTCTTTCGAATGCCATTATAATTAGATGTGACATTATTTTGGTGTCAAATGGGTTTTTTACTAAGTATCTTTATTAGGTCCAAGTTATGCTAAATTGCTAATACATATATAAGTTGGAAAAAATAAAGAACTGCAGAGTAATGAGAGTAGACTGTTATATATACTTGTTTTTGCTTTTAAGCATACTCTTATTAATTACTGGTTACTGTATTATTCTAATCAATTTAATATGAACTTCTAGACCCTCATTCATCATTGTGTTCTAAAACCATGCTTTAGTACCGATGATGTTTTGTTCTGTTGATCCCACTAATTCTATATAACATATTTTCATGGTAGACGTACAATAGAACTGTGTCACAGTAAATATTTCTGGCGTGAGTATAAAAGAACAAAATATCAATTAATATAAAAAATTTGAGTGCGAATGTTTAACCATCCTAACATCACCGGAGGATTCCTTAAATAGGTTTATTTGGATAGTGAAATGTGTTCATTCGGCACGTCTCATTCATTGGTGGCAGCTAGGAGACCAACCCACGTGAATAAAACAACCCCGATTCCATCAATTAGTAGGAGCCGCTTGAAGCTCACGTCCCAAAATTAACGTATGCGTGGGCTTCACCCAATCCATAGATCTCGGGTCCTTATGGTTTAGGACTTGAGCCCACTTCTTAACAAGTATTTATTTTAATGTTTAAAAAATAAGATTATTAATAATGTCAAAATAATAATTATGTTGTCAGAATAATAAATCTTGTTGAAAATTTAAAGTATAATTAAAATAAATATAAAAATATAATTAAATAAATATTTGCTATTGCAGTATAAATATTATTTTGGTACTGTCAACCATAAATAAATAAAAAATGATGAGGCAGAAGCATGCAAGCAAAGGAAATGTTAAAGAAGGAAAGGCCAATAATTAAGGGAGAACAAGATTTGGTACAAGTAAAGAAACCTTGGGAAATGAATAGTTGAAAAGGCCCAACCATTTGATTACTTTAATTATTATGCTATCGAAAAGTAAGAATAAACTATAAAGATTACTTTGTTCTCTGTTGATTTGTTTGTCACAAATATGTTTGAGCATAAAAGAAAGAATAAAATATATTGACATTTTCCTATAGATATTTAGAATAACATTTATCATTTTTTTAATTTTTAAAATAATAGTGAGTATCTAATCTATAATATATAACATTCACAACCTCTAATGTGGTTGACCAACAAATATCCAAAAATATTTTCAATATAATATTTAATACACCTTTTACGTAATAATATTTAATATATCTACTAAATATAAATTTATATATATTATAATTTTTACTTAACTTGATCTAATTAATTAAATTATGAACTAGTGCAATAAATAACATAAATATCAAAAAATAATAAATATTCATTTTATCAGAAAAATAAAGTCATATACTTTTTGCTAATTAAATTTCTCAATGATTAAAATTTATGTAATATACATTCGAATATATTTTTTGTAATTAAAAAGTAAAATTTTAATACCCATAAAAAGTACAAATTAACGCAAAAAAATATAATTATTTTTTTTAAATATTAAAATTTACGTAAAACAAACTTATTATTAAAAAACGAATCTTATTATTCATATAAAAAAAGTATTAAAAATTATATTAATTATTTTTCTCAAATATTAAACTAAATATAAGTCACACTTAGGCATAATTATTTACAGTAAAAATGACAAGTTTGTTACTCTAAAAAATATATTAAAAAAAATCTTTTTACAAGAAATATTATTATATTTTATTTTATTCAACATTGTACAAAAACAACACCAACTGTATACTAAAAAATATAATCAAAATCATAAACATCTCAAATTTTGACATATACTCAAGAAAATTTAACATATAAAAATCATAATATGAAACTAAGAATTTAAATAATAATTTTTGTTGTTAAATACCAAAAATTAAATTATCAACATACTCAATCACTCTAATTAGAACAGCTTAATTAATAATTTAATTTAAAATTCTTAATATTTGTATCACTTATCCAAAAATATGTGTTAACTAAACTAAATTAGTTTTTTTATAAGTTACCAACAATTTGAATGAGATAGTCTTAATTACAAATAAAACTATAATTAAAATGTTTTGTATTCAAAAAGGATAATTAAACATATATATTATTCAGGAATTAAAATTTGATAACATACAAGGGTAAATATGTAATTTTATCTATTTAGTCAATCCTAAAAACTTGCAGGAGTACTAACTGTTACTTAAAAAATTAGAAGAGGGGTGAGTGTTATTATGGTTATTTAGAAGGGGTGTCACTGTATTTTACTCTAAAAAAACACAATGAGAAAAGAAAAAAGAGTAAAAAAATAAATTCTAATTTTCTTTTTTAGAGTTATGAGAGTATTGTTTTGTACTATTTATCTTGTTATGAATAATGCTACTAATTGTTACTTAAAAAATTAGAGGGGAGGGGAGGTGAGTGTTATTATGGTTATTTAAAGGGGATGTCACTGTATTTTACTCTAAAAGAAAACACAATAAGAAAAGAAAAAAGTGTAAAAATAATAAATTCTAATTTTCTTTTTTAGAGTTACGAGAGTATTGTTTTGTACTATTTATCTTGTTATGAATAATGCCAGGGATTCTTAATGGACAATTAGTTTTCAACAATTAAAATTATCGGTAGTAAATCCTTGACTTCAAAATGTCTTTATTTACACTATTTTTTAATATTACAATTGATATTGATTTTATAAATAACTAGATATGTATAAATAAATAATAAATAAATCTTTTCATACATTTATTTTTCTTACTCCACTATTTATTTCCCCCTCTCCCATAGCCACTGTCTTTCAGTTCCCATCATATCACTGCGGGCCCTTTGTGAGGTTTTGGATTTGGTAGCTAATTTACGGTGATGGACCCATAAATTGGCCCATCAATAAAGAGTGTACCTATCATGAGCTGGGCTAGTAAGATGGGTCTGTGACTCAACTTAGAGCCATAAACAAGAATATAATCAATAAAAATATTCAGTTATTAAATTAATGTTAAACTTTAAAATTTAGTTCCAAAAGGAAAGAACGTTAAAGTTTCACTCATTCCAATTTAGGTGTGAGTTTATCACGACTGCTTTCTTTTTTGTTGCTCGTGTTGAAAAATTACAAAAGTTTGTTTATTTTTGTATAATTTGTATAATTTTTTTTGTTCTCGAGTTTCGATTTGGAATTGGAGGAGGTATCACCTCGACTCTAATATTTTTGTAATTCGACTCATTTAATAATAAAAATTATTTCTGATTCTTATTTAAGAGGATTTTTAAAAATAAATAAATAAAAATGAACATGCATATAAAAATGCATATAAGTAATTTATAATTTATAATTTTATTATTTTACACCCAAATGTTGAGCTCCAAGACAACCCAATTTTATGGGCCTAAAACTTGAAACTAGGCCTCGCTATATCTAAAGAAGCTAGCCTGTTGTAAGGCTCTTGTACCAAAATCTGTGACCCGAATCGCACAGCAATTGAGCATATCTAACTATATAAATCACAAATGATTTTGAATTTAAAAATTTTTTCTACTTAATTTATTAAATCATTTGAACCGTCCAAAATTTCGAATAAATCTAACCTTCTTTTCATCATTCATCGGAGGCACTACAGTATAGGTTTGACAAAATATAAATTTAGTTAATTATGATTTTCACAACATAAATTATGGGTCTATTAAGAATTAAAACCATATTATTCATTTTAAATATAAATAATATGATTTGGATTCACATGATTATGATTTTAATCTAGTTCTAGCCATATTTTTTATCGGGGAAGGAAAACCTTTTAACTTCACGTGGACCAACCTATCTTGATGGTTTCCACGTAGTACGGTCAATACTAGTTTTATTCCAAAAGCGTTAAATCATGTTTTCATTGAGAGAGAGGGGGATTGAACTAGTGAAACATGCAGCAATGGCGGATTCAGCAAGAACAAGGAACACTTAAAGCAATTCTGTTAGTTTCTGTTTGTCATTTCTCCAATATGCCGCCTTTTACTTCAATCCAAGCATCTCTCTGTCCCTCACCCCGCTGCTGGCTTCTCTATTTCCTGCTGTTCCTTTTCATTCCTCACCATGAAACCCCCCTCCACCACATTGGCACTACTCCATTAGGTACTCCAATCTTTCCTTCTTCGATTTGCTTCTTTAATATGTAAATTTAGCTAATGTGGGTGCCTTTTGAAATGCTAAAATTGGTGAAAAATCGCATAGATTTTAGTTAATTATAAGCTTTTTTGTGCTACTAGGACAAAATTTTTGGTTATTTTTCTGGTATAAGGTAATGTTGACATATGAGGCATTTGAGTTTTTAGTACCTTTTGTGTGGATGAGAGGGGCTAATATCTATTTATTTATTTACTCGTAGAGTTTCAGAACTAATTGGGTTTGGTTTTACTTTTACAAGTATGGATGATCTATAACACGTGGGATGCTTACAACCAATTCTCTGAGAATTGACAATCATGAAAGTTTCAAAATTTATCAAATACTGGAATTATTAAGTTTCTATTTCTTTTTTTAATTTTACTAGTGAAAAGACATGCTTAATAATACAGTTTTTCTTTGACGTATGCATGATTCTTCACAACTAGACTGTCTTGTGGAAGGTAAAGTCTTCTGTGATAATCTTTTTTGGGAACTGAATATCCAGGTTTTCTGTTCTGGAGCTAACTAAGAGTGATCGTCGTCAGAAAATAAGTCTATATTGAACTAGGCCGGGATGCAAAAGAATCAGGCGAAGTGTTTGTTCCTCAACGACGGAAGTAGAAAGACACTAAGGGAGAGTGATATACACTTTTTTTAATCTCCGACATTGACGAATCATTCACTCTACCTCCTCTTATTAATACCATAGAATGTTCCTGCAACTTCGCCTGGACTGTGAGCAAATATATCATGTTGATTGCCCAACCGTACTTGGCTATCTTACGTGGAAATGCATACTTTTGAGTAGTTGGCTCCTTGTTATATCAGTTTCATATGTATTAGCAGTAAGAACTACATAAATTATTAAGTATTAATGTACTCAATATGCCATTATTGTTTCATCTGTTTGCACTCTTGTGAGTAATAATTTAAAGAATGGAAGTAACATATGAGGTAAATACAAACATGTTAGGTCTCCAGTTTCAGTCTTCCCTCTTATCACTTATATTTGACTACAACTTTCTTTATGTATTCAGGAACGATATATTCGAGCCCGCGATCACCCGCGTTTTGACGGGATGAGAAGAGGCGAGGCATCTGTGGTGAACAGAGTAACTATCTCCGACTTTCTAGGAAAGGCTAGTAAGAAGAACATTTCAAGGTCAGCATCAGATACAGGTGACAGAGTATCCAGAAAGTTTCTTTCTGATGTATCTGAAAATTTTGCCAATAGTCAATTTAAAGATTCTGCATCAGACATTATTCTAGAGCCTTTTGGACAGTCTTCATCCGGGAGGTGGTCAAAGAATTCTAGAACAACTCCTCCATTGGACGTTATTCGATCAGATAACATTGATTTTGAGGAAGAAAATGAGTTAACAGTACCTTCTAGTCCAAGGGCCTCTGAAATAAATGAAGAATCCTATGCTGTAAATAGTCTGGCAACATCTGCAACCGACATATCATATAGCATGAATAAGAAAAGAACAAATCTTTCTAAAATTCCATTACCTCCATCCGCAGCATCCTTCTATAATGGTTATTCACCACACATGGAAGTTGTGGAATCTTGTGAAAGTATTCACAGGCTAAATATGTATCTGAAAGCTAGAAGGGACGATGTCAATGCTGGTGTACCAGGAAGGTTCTTGCATGCTGTACTTGGGCAGGACACATCTGGTAATACCAATTTAAAAACTTTTATGTCAACCAGTTAATTGCAGCTCCCTCCATTGTTCTCTTACTTTTATCTGTCTCTCTTTTCTGATACACTTTTTGCAGAAACTACTTACCATGTGCTTTAATAATTGATTTTTCAGTCCGCCTTTTGTATTTCAACTTTAATTTTTAAGTTCTTCTCGATTGAAACCTTTATCATGTATCATCTTCCACCAAAATAGACAATACTATCTCTTCATTATGTGCTACCAAAACTGAGTAGATTGTTTTATGAAATTATCTACTTATTAATCTCTTATTATGTGCCTTAGAATCTTAAAACCTATAAAAAAATTCAAGCACAGTTCCGGAACTATAAAACTCGCAAATACAAATGATGATCTCCTTCTTTGGCAATCTCAATGGCAATCTAAAAGATTGTGATACCATAAACTAGAATTGGACAGACTGGCTATATATATATATATATAAATATATATAGAGAGAGAGAGAGAGAGAGAGAGAGAGACAATTTTAGCGAAAATAGATATTACAAAAGAATGGAAATCAATACAAAATTAGGTTTTCTTATTTGTCAATGAGTCATGAACTAATTGCCTTCTAATAGTTGCAAAATGTCAATGTGATATATTTATATGCAGATGTTGGATCTATTGCTTCAACCATCATGTATTCCTTTTACCTGAATGAATCACCTAAGAGCGACCAGTTATGCACTCTTCCTGTTATTAACATGAGGAGGGCTGATCTGAACTCCCATACTGAGCTCAAATGGCTTCTTGATTCATGTAATATTGATCAATCATTCTTGATTTTTATTGATGAGGTATGTTCCATTGACTTCATGAATTCTAGATAATATGAGTCCATACCAGAGTACTTGTGTTTTATTTCCCTGTCACGTGAAGGATGCTCTGATAAGACTTTCCTAGCCTATTGGTTTGCACACTAAAAAGATGTAGGTCATTCCTCTTATGCCATAAGTAAATCAAAGTGCATCAAAATGTTGAAATGGTTGGTTGGAACGAATTGTATCAGTTTATTCTCAAGGGAAATTATCTCAGAGTATATTTGGATGAAGAATTGTAATTATTGGAATCCTGAAGTACAAAGAATTGTAAATTAAGCAAGTATATCTTTACATTTGAAAGTCACCATTAACATTATTAAAGAAAGTGGGATATTTGTGAAAGAGGAATGTTGACGTATAATTGTGTTGGCTATGTTTGATCTTAGTTGTGATGGTGATGGTGCCAGGGGCTACAGTGGTTGTAATTGTATTGATAGTGGTAGTGGTCTTGGTGATGATGGTGGCAGTGGCACCAGCTACAGTGGCTGTATTGGTAGTGGTACTGGTCATGGTGACGATGGTTGTTGTGGTGTCGTGTTGATATTCGTGGTGGACTGTAACAATTCTGGTGGAAATGGCTTGATGGTGGTGGTGAGTTAGGAAATAAAAAAACAAAAAAGAGAAAGATTAACAGGGTTGTTATTTGAATGATAAATTTTGAGGTGTTATTTGAACAAATTTCGATTCCTTTAGATTCTGATTCCCACATTTATTAATCAGAGATTTTAAAAATCCTTCATTACACCCAAATGAAGATTTAAAATTGAAATTTGATATCCGCTGACAAAGCAAAAATCCCTAGTTTGAATCCTCCATCCAAACACTTTCTTAAAGTAATAAAATGTTGCTTCTGCCCCAATGTTATAGATCTCTCAGCGAGTCGGCGTTGATTTTTCACAAGTCTAAAATCTAAATCTTTGTTTTCCTTGCCGAGTATTTGTTCAATCCTGCCTGTAAAAATGAACTTGGTCTTCCTTTTAATTGCTTTTGTGTTGGTGAAAATGTTGAGCAGATTGACCTGTCATATTATGATCTATTTGGGAGTCTTAAACTAGTTTTGCTAAATGGAGATAAACTTCCAGACAAGCAAGAGGTAATAACATATTACAGACTCGCTGGTTTTACTCTTTAAAATTCAGATATGATCAGTGTATGCCTGTGCATTTTTGGAACAGGTATTAAAGGAGGCCTTGGTTGAAATCTTCAATAGCAAAAAGGTATATTTAGTAATGGTTGAATATACATCTATTCTAATGTCTACTCTCAAGCATCTTGTAAGTGAAAAGATTATGTCATGACTTTTCTACCCTATTTCACAGGTTGATACGGCCTATCCTTGGGTTGACGTTGTCACAGTGGGAGAGGTGTAGTAATTTTAATTTGATATTACTATGTGGGATTCTATGCTTTCACTTGTACAATTGAAATCAATGGTCCAAGGAGGAACTAGAGTAAAAGGCTGAAAATAACTTTTTTATTGTTGTTATGTTGCGTATATACAACCCTGGGATCGATCTTATGAATGCATTATGTTATGTATTCTCCTTCTCATAGCTGTTTATTATAAGAATGGTACTTGACTGTTTATGCTGTCACATTTCTTGTGAGGTTTGAACGGTGGATCTAGAATTGCAACAACTTAAAACTAACATTCAACGTTATATGACATATCAAATAAATTGCAGCCCATCAGATTGTTTTAGAAAGAAAATGTTAAAAGACATTGTGGAATACATAAATCTTCAAACTTCTGAACATGAAACTTATGAAAGGTTTACCTTCACATAGAAACATGCTTAAAACCTCATTCCTACTGAAAACTTGCTCAATTTAGTTTCAATTTGTTTTGGCACCACTATCTTGAATTTTCATCTAATTGTGAATATTCATTGAACTAGCATAGATGTTATGGAATCCTCAAAGTGGCTTACAAGGAACGGTAGATCACTAGGTCTATAAATATGCGCACACACGCACCCCCCCCCCTAAAACACACACGTTCTTTATGACCTATAAACTGAATTTTCTTGTGCGAAATATTATATGAGGGCACACGTGTATAAAAAGAGTTGCCTAAATATGTATGCCTGGCTGCTGGCAGGCAGTGTCTTTTGGTGTCTGTCCTGTACCTCTATAGAGACTTCTGGGCTGTTTTAGGAGCCAGCCGTCACTAGGTCCAATGTGGGCTGGTGGTTGATAAGTGTGCTAGTGTTCATTAAGGGTAGTTTGGACTTATCATGTTTTGGGTGCTACGGTTAGTATGTATTTGAAATTTATTATTGAATAACATAATAAACCATTTCTTCTCTCTCTCTCTCTCTATATATATATATATAAATATACACATATATAGTCTTTTAGATCTTCCTTAATTTTACTTAAGGCACATAATATTATAGTTCATCTGTGGACTGTTGTAAACTAATCTATTTCCTTTCTATTCTAAACATAGTAGGCTCTGCTTAAATTTATTAGAATATCAAGGTCAAGAGTGCACATTTATATATAGAATGTACATTCTTAAACTTCAAGGAATTTTCTTCTAAGGAAACATTTAACGAAAACAACGAGAGTATCAATTGGTTCCTCCTTTTCATTTTGAATCTTTCCGTGAAAAGGAGTTTTACATAAATGTTCAAATGCATCCTTTGCTATAGCAACTCCTTATACTCTATGTAATATAAAGTATAAACATGTGTATATACGCAATTCACACCTGAGCATAGCAATTCATCCTTACCTCACTATATTTTATGTTGATCAGATATGACTATTTTTCCTTTTTCCCCGTTAAGTTTGATTTATTTACATCTGATAAACAGGCTAATTTTCAAATGCAGGACTGCTCATGCTGTACACTTATTGCTGAAAAGTTTGTGCTGACATCACCCGAGACATTGGGTGGCAGAGGATTCAGTCGACTTCTGGTACTCACTATTTCTCTGTAGTATTCAATGAATATCAATTTCAGGTTTTATTTATTCAATTGTTAGTAGTAGTTTGGGAGCTCTTGACACCCTACTCCTGCTAAGAGAACTAGTTTGGATTTTTGTGACAGCTGTGTAAAGCCCGCTTTGGAGACCATATGCACATAGTTAAGCACTTAAGCCTATCATATGCATATAGTTCTCTCCATGTATTTTTGTCCTGACATCTTTTCACTTTTCCTTCTTCTTGCTTCCGGTTGGCCAAGGGAAATGGTCAGGGCTATCATAATCTTGTATATGTGCAGTTTAAACTCATTTTTGCCTCATGTATCAATTATATATCTGTTGAAAACACTTTTCTAATCTATAAGCTTGCAGCTTGCAGGAATCCTCCTGGATACTGGAAATCTTTCCAGCTCTCGTTGCACCGACAAAGATAAGTACATTGCCACATTGTTGATCAATGGGGCTGGTCGATATGGATGCACTGGTCTTTACCAGATCTGTATGCCCTACAACTTCATTATCCTACAATTTTTGGCTTATACAATATTTTCAGAAAATTAGGGTTCTTATCTAAAGTTATAATCTCTCTTTTTCAGTGAGATACAAAATGTGTGATGTATCCGGCCTCAAAGTAGGAGAGATCTTATGCAAAGATTTCAAGAAGTGGACAAGAATAGGTAGGGATATTTTCTCACCTTTAATTTATTGTTTTACCTCTGAATTGAAGGCATGATCACATAATCATCTCCACCAGTAAGCTTGCTCCCAAACCTTCATAATCTCAAAGCTTTGGTGGTCAAACCTTTGCTGATCCCCCTGCCTGCTTGTCAAGAGCCTTTGCATATGCATTGCCCCTTTTATGTATCAGGTCAAACTCTAGCTTCAGGTTGAAACTGGCCAACCCCAAAAAATTAGCTTGATTCCGCTAGAAGTCCAAAACCTATAATTGTCTCTTTCCATTGTGTTTCTTATGTATGCATATGCACTTTGTAATACAATAATAAACTGTCAAAAATTTCATGGAGCTTATACAGTCCTGACGCCTATAATTGGTAACTATTGTTACTGAATGTTTACTTGTCAAAATTTTATTTGTTTCAGCAGCTGGTTGATTTGCATACCTCATGCATTGCCTGTTGTGATTCCTGCCAAATATATTTTCTTATGCTACTGCTTCCAATCTTTTACGATTACCTGACCTAAAAATTTGATGAACCAGGTAAATCAGACAGTGCTTCTTCTAGATCAATAATATCACATGTAGGGATGACTTCAATTGGATTGTCAATTGCACAACTTTTGACACATGATGAAACTTCAGTGCAAGAAATTATATATTTTCAGCGTGAGTACTCTACCGTGCCAGTATATTATTTCAAGATCTACAGACGCAGAGCTGACTGGAGTGAATAATCTAAGTATCTTTGTTATCATCTCTTTTTTCCCAAGACTTGTCCATTTAGCTTTTAAACTGAGCCAGTCCCATTTTTACTATTGACAATCAAAAGCCATTCCCCCGGTGTTCTTGACCTGAGTTCTTCTATGTATCTTCTTGGGTTGGTTTGTCTTCTGGATCATGTTATCCCCCTCCAAGCCTTTCATCTACTTTTCGATTCCCAGTATTTTGATATATATACCATACATGATGACCATCAAATCTGCTATTACTTCATGCATTTGGGCTGCTCTGCCAAGTTTACCGACATGGTCCATTTAAGCTGTGTTTTCACTTTCCTTGCAGCTTGTGCATTGGTCTATTCTCAATTTCTCATCCTCAACTAAATTTTGTACGACATCGAACTATACTATCAAACTTTATGGTTTCCATTGTAATTTATTTGGACATACTGTATATTGTCAACTTCCAATTTCTCGCCCTTACCTTATTCTCGCTCTTTCTTTTGTCCCCTTTAGAAGGTAAAGAATTCAAAACTTTATGATTTCCATTGTAATTTATTTGAACATACTGTATGTTGTCAACTTCCAATTTCTTGCCCTTACCTTATTCTCGCTCTTTCTTTTGTCCCCTTTAGAAGGTAAAGAATTCAAAACTGTTATCATGATCTGGTGGTGCATCACTTTAAACATATAGTATGATATTAAATTTTGGCAAGCTTCTTCCCTCTGATTGAATGATCATTAATAATTTAATGCTGTCTTGGATATGCAGAGTTAGAAAAACTTCGCCTACTCATGATTGTTTCTGGCTATTACGATTCTCAGAAGGACTTCAAGGTTGGAAAATATCTTTTCTCGCTATATTCTTTTTTCCTTAAATTTTTTTAAATTGTTTTGTTGAACTTATATTGGACGAACTTTTCATAAAAGTTTTTATTTGGGGAAAATCAAGTTATTCGTTGTTAGGAATTTGATTTGAGAGGTTTTATAATTATGAATATTGGTTGCAAATAAAAATAGTACCAAAAAGTCCATAAAATACGCTAATATAAGTTTGAAATTAGAGATGTACAAATGGCTTGCTGTCCGTGGCCTGGTCTGGGCCCGACCTGGTCAAGGCCCGGTCTGGACAGGTTCGACCTGGAAGACTTGAAAAGACCGACATTTAATGACAAAAATCTGACCTGGACCGGCCTTGCCAAAAGTGCTGCCTGGACCGGCATGTGGCCTGAGTGCGGTGCAACAAGCCTGGCCTGGTCAACAAGTAAATTAAAAAAAAAAATTACTCTGCCCAACCCAAAGTTAGGCCTTCTTTGCTTTTTTCTACCAAGCCAGCTGCCTGCCCTTAAGTCTGCAACAGTGGCCCATTCGATCATTCTGTGTCCCAACCAACCTGCTCATTGCCAATCCAATGAACACGGTTTTAAAAAAAATATACATGTCTGAAGGACCAAGTCCCAACGGTCAACACTCATGTCACATTTAATATTATACTACCTACACTAGTTAGTTTATTAGTTTTAATTAATACATTAATAAAATTTAAAGTTTTAATTATTCATTTTTAATTTATTGTAAATACATTTAATAAATATACTAGTTAATTTATTTAATATTAATAAGTTAGTTGATTAAATTCTAAAATTAAGATACTACTTATACTAGAGTATTAGTAGTTAGTTTATTAGTTTTAGTTAGTACATTAATAAAGTTTAAAGTTTAATATTTAACATGAAAAAATTAGTTAATTAAATTTTAATAATAATATACTAGTTAGTTTATTTAATATTAATAAGTTAGTTGATTAAATTTTAGTATTAACATACTACTTATACTAGTTAGTAGTTACTTTATTAGTTTTTATTAATACATTAATAAAGTTTAAGATTTAACATTAAAAATTATTTAGTTTATTTAATATTTTAAATAAGTTGGTTTTTAAGTGAATAATTAGTCACAGTAAATATGTATGAATATATAAAAATTTGTACACAGAGAGAGTTGTTGCGTGAAGTATACAAAATAAGTGAGAAGAAATAGTGGTTTACCTTAGATCAGTCATATATCATATGATATGAGTCATATGACTTGTAGTGAGCTACGAGGAGAAAGGACCCCAGGCCCACTACGCAAAAGTTAGATCCACCACAAATCTAGATCATCTGCAATAAAGATCAAGGCCATTAGGCCCAATTTTAAACTCAGCGTCTCAAGGCAACCCAACAACTCTCTTGTTTTATTTAATATTAAGTTTTTTTTTAAATAAAAAAGGGTGTTGGGCTAGACCTGACCAGCCTGGGCCTGACCCAAGGCCTGGTCTGGTCCGCAGGCCTCAACAAATCATCCTTTTCATTACCAAGTCTGGCTTGGTCTGGCTTACAGGTCCAACGTCAAAGTCTGGTCTAGCCTGGTCAACAACCAAGGCTTGATAGCCCCAGGTCGGACCAAGGCCAGACTGGCTTGTTGTGCACCCCGGTTTGTAATAGAGTATAAACAACTAAAGAATAAACCTAAACTTCAATAATCGTAATTATACAGCTAGACAGTGGATATCATCATGTTATAGGTGACATTTAAATTTGAACATATACTCATGTCCGTTTTGTTTTGTTTCATTGCGAAAGCAGGAGCAATGGTAGAAGTTAAAAACCATGGTTTCACTACAAAACGTAGGCATTTGGTTGTAACTCAAACTCTCGGCATATTGGCATCACCCACGCCCCCCCTTCTCTCCCCCTTCAACAACACAAGACATATAATGACCAGTTGACTATTGTAATGGACTGATTACCACCACCTGTCACCGACGGGCCATCCACTCCCTCACTGATGTCTCATAGTCATGGCTCCACAATGCCTTGTAATCACCACCATGTTTGTCTTTGTTGTGTTCAATCAGTGATCCACCACTATATTCAATTGTGCCTTGTCATGGGTAATCATGTAGTTTGATTTTTTTATTTTTTGTGGGGGGGTGGGGGGGAGGGGAGAGAGATGGAGAGGGAGAGAGAGTACTAGTTATATATTTGTGACCATATTGAAATGGCCACAATGGAATCACATATTAGTGCATTGAAGATTGAGAAAAATTTAGAGATAGAAGGAACAAATAAATTAAACAATTGAGAGAGAAGTAATAAGGGCTACAGTGTTCTCAATCATCACATTGAAATGTGAAAAAAAAAACCCTTAGGAAGGTCTAGTGTCACATTAAAAATAAAAATAAAAAAATACAAGAGGCATATGTGCTAGCAAGGTAAATTACAAGGGGAGTATCGGTATTTTCCTCGACTTTTGTTGAAAAATAAGAATAATTTCTATGTTTCATACACATGCTTGTGTATGTAATCAAGTAAGACCCGATCAAAGAATATATGTTGTCTCATCTTTATAGAAGTTCTAGATGAAGCACAGAAATTCAAATGGTTTATTGTCTAAATTTCCTATCATTACTGATATAGAAGGGTATATATGATAGATTGGCATGTCTGACTACTTCAATTCTGGTTTAATTTAGAGAGAAATACTGGTATCTGCTGAATCCGCTGAACTTATGAAAAATCTGCTTCATTTCTTCAACTCAAATGCTTCCCAACTGCCACTTAAAGATTTGCACCAACCAGGTCAGTTTGTTTGTTTTCGTTTTATATTTCTGATTTTTTCCTGCTACACTGTTATACTTTGGGGAGCACTTCCTGCATTAAACCGCTAGAATGTCCATTATGCATCTTGTTTCAATTTTCATGCATATAACCAAACTCGTAAAGATTTCATAAAAGGAGAAAAAAGCTTTATCTATTTCCCCTCCTGATACATGACTTCCAAATCACTTGTACTTGATAAGATTAGAGGAAATGCTGGATTTATTGTGATTACTATTTCCACGAATTACGTAGTCCATGAAGCTTGATCTATGTATTGGTGTTACTTGCTTAGAGAAATCTTTTCTCAAGGGTTTGCCTCAAAATGTCAGTATGCTGGCTGTTTAGGTAAAGAGTAATTCATTTTTTCCTTTGGAGCACCCTGAATGCTATAATAGAGCAGTCAATATAATATCTGCTCGAGTTGTTTGGTTAAATATTCACTACCTTATCACTTCTCAGTTTGCGACACAAAGCTCCCCTTGAAAGTGTTTTCGACTGTTTAAATGATGAATCTGTATTATAGACTAATCATGAGCTAATAATCTGCCTGAACTTTCTGGATTGGGAATTTAAGAAGTTGATTCAAGCCAACGCATATATTAGCTAGTTACTAAGAAATAATGTCACTACTTGCTCAATGCATATAAAATGCAGAATCAAATGATAAATAATTGCAAATGGGGTCCTGCAGGTCTGAGAGATGATATGAGAGCATTTGGGATTGATAAGGTTACATCAAGAAGGACTATTGAGCGTTTGCTAGAAGAATTTGGTGGGACGGCAAAGCGCTGACGTTAGAAATCATCGACCAAAACTCACTCCTTTACTTTCGGAGTATTTTCTGCAACTGGTCAAGGAACAACAGCAATAAAAAGTATCCGATTCGTGGTTGTCTGGTCTGGACTGAAAGAATATCTTCAAGCAGCACCTAACATAACCTCTACTATTTGCTTATGTTTCGAGATAAAAATATTTAAACTGATTTGTTGAGCTTTGTGCATTACTTAACAGTCATTTGGATTAGCTTCTAATGACTAGTTCGAATTAGCCGAAGCAGATCAAGAATAGTGTCAATATGTGTTCTATGCAGATGTTAATATTGGGCAAGAATTCAACAAGGGACAAATACAAGTCCAATTTATATTGTGACAATAATGTTCTGATGTCGAAATAAATTATATGATGTTTACAAATCCGAGAAATTATATTAGGCCTTTAAATTACATGACATGTCAAATTTGAAATAAGGTCAGTGTTAAGATAACATATGTCACACTAGGCAATCTAAGTCTTGAGATTTATTATATAATTTTGAAAAGCTATTCTACTCATTGTCAAATTATTTTGAGATGAATTCTTTAACATGGTATTAAAATAGATAATTTAGTTCGTGAGCAAGGTCAAACCCCCACATTTTTCATGTCCCCTAATTTGTCTTAATAAGGGACATGTTGAAAAATAAAGTCTCACGTAACAAGCATGAAGAGGTTGAAAAATAAAGTCTCATGTCAGACGATCTAAGCATGAAGAGTGACCAAATAAGATTGCTTCTCTTTTGGAGGAATTTCTTTACCCGATCTTCAAAGAGATTGGTGAGTTGTGTTTTATTAATATTAAGTTTTCTTTTATTATTTTTTTTAATTTGAGAGGACTTCTTGTTCTCATCATGTGTTGTAGTTTTCTTTTCTAATCAAAGTATTCTTCTTATATATATATATATATATATATATAAACAGTTTGAGCATATTACATGTTTGAGTTATAACGCATTAAAATCAATAAATGGCCTCATAAATAATGTAGATTTTTCGATTGACTGTAGTAGTATAAGTTGTTAAAAAAATTAAAATAATTACTTTTAAATTGGATGTTCCAACAATCACCATGCAATAAAATCAACTCTCCCTGAATACTAATGAAAATATAATGGTGAATGATATTCAAGGATAATAATATAATCTTGGTCAAAATCATACTCATTTTATTCTAAAAGATAATATTAATATTACTTTTTTAAAATCTGTAATTTTAAAATTATTACTCCCTTCGTCCCAAATTAATTGCTTTTCTAGGACCTTTTTAAGTCAAATTGACTATTTTTCAAATTAATAATTAAGCATATATAAATATATTTCTAAAATTATAAAAATTAAAATTAGTAATAAATTGTATATACTTTCTTTTGTTTATAATATCTTCACCTATATGTTAGCAAAAATAGTAAAAAGATTAGTTTTAAAAATAGTTAATTTGACTTTAAAAAGTCCTAAAAATATAATTAATTTGGGACGGAGGGAATATTATTAATAATTTGAGTTTTAAAAATAATAAATTAAATTAGTAATAATGTTGTAGATGATTTATAATGTCCATAATTGAATGCATTTCTTGTATGTTAACCGTTAAGGTTCCCTCCCTCCCTCGTACAAATTACAATTTGGTGGGTCCAGTTCCGTTTGCAAGACCGTAAAATAAACCATTTTCAATCTTCATCTCCCCCGTCTTTCTCTCTCCTCCCACCACTACGCCAGGTATTCTTCCGGATCCAAATCAACATTGATATGGAGTAAAACTCCCATTTTGCATTATACAAAGATGGCGAAACTGGATTATTCGCCTTCCCAATCGGAAAGGTTCTCAGTAGACCTCAACAACCGCCCCGGAAAAAACCTCACCCGACCCAAATCAACCTCCAACGCCGGCACCCAAAGCTTGTCGTCCATTCTCAATAACCCCCATGTAAGCTCCGACGCCTCCTGGGACGGCTGGTGGTCCTCCTCCTCCACCGCCGTCGCCACCCCAGAATTCGCCGCAATTAACACCACCAAACCCGGCTCCGAAATCTCCATTACCGATTTCCACCCCTACTTATCCTCAATCTCCGATCAATTCAACCGATTTCACGACATTCAGAACCACGCTAGCAAAGAAAGGGTCGATTTTGATAGAACTGGGGGCCATGGGGGCCAGGGTGTAGCTCTGGTAGCGAGCTTGCGTGAAGTGCCGTCGTTGTACTTTAAAGAAGACTTTGAATTGGAAGATGGGGTGACGTTTCGTGCCGCGTGCCCGTTTTCGGTGGTTAATGAGAATTTAGTATTGCAGGAGAAGTTGTCACAGTATTTGGATAATTGGATGTGGTTGAGTTGCATTTGATGAAGGAGATTTCGTTGCGGTCTAATTCGTTTTTCGAGGCACAAGGGCAGTTAGAGGAGTTGAATTTGAGGATTCTAGAGGGGTGTGGTAGGATCAGGGAGTTGAAGGAGACTATTAGGCTCTTGGATTCGGGTTTGGTGGATTCAGCTGGATTTGACTAGGAGTAATGTGTTAGTTCTGCAACAGAAGTTGAGGCTTATATTAAATGTTAATCAGGCTCTATCTGCACTTAAATTGGTAAATTACTTGTTATCTTTGCTTTATTTGTGTGTGTTATAACAACCCCCCCCCCCCTTCCTTTTTACTTGACGTTTTAAGAGAAAACATAAAAATTATGAAATACAATTAATGCTTTGTGTGATTGATTACAATGAGTATACAATCTCAATATTACCCGTCAAAATCCATCGGAAAAGATGAAAGATAAACAATTTAGTATTTAATGTAGGGATAATATGGCAAACTAAGTCGTTAATGCTTTCTTGATATCTACAAACGACAAGTAAAAAGGAACAAATTTCACTCTCTAAAAAGACGAGTAAAAGGCAACGGAGGGAGTGATTTTTAAGTTTAATCAGCTTGAATTTCGCAATGACGGATTCAAATCAATGTGTTCAAATTTTGTAGCTAATGGAATTTTAGAACTATAGGAAAGACATGCTAGTGACTAGAAATGTTAATTTTTTGGTTCATAATTAGTACAAATGTTAGGTTTGAAGTTTTAATAGTGCCTGCAAAAAATGGGTTGCTGGTGAGGATTACAAAGGTAACTAAGGGAGATGTTTGGGCAACTCCGGGTGCTCTAACCGGTACTTATGAATATAGTAAAATAGAAAAGGCTGCATTGTGTTTTTTACGTGCTGGGTTGATTAATTTGAAGAATGCAAGGGGGTACATTTTTTATATAGGGTGTATTTTTTGGTTTAGGCATTTAGGTTTCTGAAATAGGGGACTAAAATGTAGTAAAGAGACTGAAGATGTTTTGACTTTTGAGCCTTAAAATAACAGGTGATTAAAGGAACAAAGAGGAAAAGCAAAGACGAGAGGGGGAGACAAAGTCTGGCATGGGATAAGGGTCGTAACTATTTTTATCATAGGAAAGATGATTTGTTAATTGTTATTAAAAAATTTTAACTTAAAAGATTCCTCTATTTCACACTAAAAACTTGGTGTGTAAACGTAAGCGACAAAGCTGCTTAGCTGAACCAAGTCGTGCGTCTTGGATTAATTTTTTTAAACAAGTGATTTGGCTTGAGTTTTAGTACGTCAATTCTTTCAACTTGACTAATGACTTGGTATACCAAGCCATGGATAGCCAAGCTGAACCAAGTCAGTGGCTAACTAGTCAAGTACTCAAGTAAAGTGCTAACCAAACTAAGCCAAGTTGAAGGTATTTATCCGAGCCGATCTCTAGATCTATTACTCTTCCTCTTGTTCTTTCTTGTTTGATTTTGCACTAGGTCGACTTTAGGGGGAAGCATTTTGTTTCATTTTATTGATCAATCACATGTGGAACTATTTATTTTTAGTTAAAGCACATATGGTATCAGCTTGTGAAATTACTATTCTTTTGCTTCTGTCAAAGAGAAATTGATGGTTACATGCTTAATTGATTTTAGTTTAAGGACTTTTTCCATGTTAATACTCCCTGCATTTTAAAGATATTATTTACTTTGACTCGCACATTGTTTTACAAATCCCTGATTACTGCATTCATATTTTAGTTGTTATTCTGCATGGTACGGGTGAAAAGGTAAAATTTTGTTATATGCATTAGAATATACTCATATAGGCTATGGTAGGAAATATAGTAGTACATATTATCAACTTCTAAGTTGGGACAATTGGGGATGAAAAAAAGAAAAGAAATGAGGACTAATTTTAGAGATGAAAGTTGTATATTAACTTGTGTGTATTCAGTAACTAACGCCGTTGAAACTTGGCATATAAGCTAATCATAAATATGACCTGTTGATTTGTTTGCAGCTTGTTGCATCCGCAGATTGTGCTGGAGCTTTGAACATCACCGATGATTTGCAGCAGTTGTTGGTATATTTCAAATTCAATTAATAAAGAAGTTCTATAATCTATATTTCCAGTGGTTCTAGTCTGAGTTGCTATCTTAAAAAATATTATTTTTTTCATGTGGTAAATATCTGTATTCAAAGTCAGTGCACTGATTATTTCTATATCATTGCATGTCTGCATCTGAGGAATTATGTTGTATCTAGTTACATTTTTTATAGTGCAATCATCCTTTTTCACCCTTCATCTTGTACTTCTGTTCTCTGTTGGTAGGATGGGGACGAGCTGACTGGTCTACATTGCTTTCGTCACCTTCGGTATCATGTAGCTGGTGCAATAGATTCCATTAACAGGTTACTTAACTAATCATTCATGATCTCTTTATTTTTATTTTTTATTTTTCTTGGACGCATTTCTATCAATTTTCCCACCTTGAACTCATATGGGAAAACATTGCATTTGATGTAATGAGCTATTGGGCATCGAGATAAATCTATAAGGCTTTATATATTTGAAGTTTTCTTGAAACTCATTCATAGATTCTTATTTCTAGGTTGTTGACAAAAGTATACAAGTTTCTGTTTATGCTGATGAATGTTTATTGTCATAAACATAGAAAAATGGATGTTTAGCAGTCTCTAGTGCCGATTCTGTTGCTCATCTAACCTGTATCTTCTTACTATATTCAGTGAAACGGAAAGTGAGATATATATCATTGATGCAAGTATAATTTTGTTTCTTTTTAAACCCAACTAATGTGTCTTTACGATGAAATTTTCATGTACATAAGCACTTACTCTTTTGTATATTGATTTTATGACTTATCAAATTCATTCTTGTAGCATTCTTTCGGCAGAATTTATGGCTTTATGCTTGTTTCTATTCATGATACTGGAGATACGGTCTGTTACGAAGGTACACCTATTTACAACTACCTTACTTAGTGATTTTCATTATGCTTTATTATGTTAGAGTTCAGTTCAAAACTATGCACTGGCAGTAATGCCGCTAGTTTAAATATCATGCTCTATGGTATTGTGTAAGATCTGATTGGGGAATAGTTCTTCCACAACAGCATTCATTCAACAGTTTTTTTGTCCAAACTCCAAAGGGAGCGAGGAAAAAATCTTTGATCAAGTTATTGACAGCATTTCAACTAGTAAACTTTTGAGGATTGGCACAATAAATTGTGGAGAATACACAACAGCCTGATTTCTTAAAGATGTACCATAAGGTGAATATATTGTTGAGAGTAATTACTGCTTGCTCACCTGAAATAAGAATGTGAAAGAAGGGTGTGTTGGTGGTGTTTTTATGTGGTAGGTAATTCATAAAACCTGATTGTTTATATCTTGGGGATCAAACCTAAAAAATTCATTTTAAAAGTTTTTGACATTGCTTGTTCTTCAAGTATGCTGACTACTCAAACTCCATTCATGCAAGATCAGAATCTAGTCTCTCTATTGTGCTATAGTATCACATGACCCAAGGTTAAAGCATATCCATATTCTCCTATTTACTTATGAAGTAGCAGAGGTTGATGGAGAGAGAGGACTTAACACCTGGTTTTGTTTCTGTTTTTTTGAACTCTTGAGAGAAAGGTTTCCTTGAGTTTTTAGCTTTTTGAATGTGACATTTTGTCTTGTATAAGATTTTAGCGGTAATTTCTTCCTCATGAATTTGTTGAACTTAAATTTGCATCAGATAATAGGATCTTATATTCTGTTCACTTGCAGGAAGTTGGACTTCTTCAACGTATAATCTCTCGGACTCTGAATGAGGTTGATATTCAAGCAATCTTCAGGTAACGCTTAACAGGCACATCATCATGTGTCTATTACATTTGGAGGATATTCCAAACATGCATTCTTTGTTGGGGTATATAGATTACTAGAAAATTGCAGATATAGCTACTACAAAATGACTTTTATGGTGTTTCTATTTGTAGGCAAGTGGTTGAACTCCTCCACTCACAAATTTTTGATGCATTTTCACGCTTAGAGATTAACACTCCGCAAGCCGAAAACAGGTCTTTATAACTTGTTATAATTTCATGATTATGCCTTGTTATTTAAAGTTGTAATTTTTTGTCAATGGTGTGATTTATTGTGTTTTCTTCTCTGTGGGGATGTTCTATGTGCCAGGCTGTATTGCGACATTCAACACATTCTTGGATGCATTAGGTCACTGCCTTCTGGTAATATGAGTGAATCCGGTACACCGAATTGGGGGCAGCTTGATGAATTTTTAGTTCAAAGATATAGAGCAGAAGCTGGTCAATAAAAGTTTAATGTACAGTAGCAAATTTTTACATCTCTAATGAAGACCCACCAGATTTCAAAGAAATATTACTGGATTCAGAAAAAGCAGTCGTCAACATTTACACTGATAACGTGCAATTTAATCAAGGTACAAGGTTATTGGCTGTTTTGTGCTTCTTATGTATAAATTTTAAAATGCTATGTGTTCATTTTTAGCTTACTGAGATTTTCAATGATGAAAAAGTGAGAATCATCTTATTAGAAATGAAACAGAAGAAAATTGATGAAAAGAATTCCACAATCTTAAATGGTTTAGCATCTCCCGTTCAAAGGTTCAACACATTCAACTCAATCCAATTGCTTGGTCGGCTATTAGAAACCATGTTCATTGGTTAGTTTTGACTTAGGCACACTACACCAAGACTCGGTCCAGAGAGGTTTCATGTTTATGCATTTTAATCATCTGATTTTCCAAAGTACCCCTATTTTTATTTTATTTTTTAAATTTAAGACAAGTGCTTGCAAAATGAAATTTTATCTATTTATGCTTTAGTTTATTATCCTATTTCTTACCTTATTAATTGACAAAACGATCATGGAAGGCTAGTTTGGTGGCAGGGTAATGTCCTGAAATACACCAGAGAGCACCACCAAGCAGTAAAAACTGTGGAGATAACAATATTTCCATGCCAGGCTATATACTAGGAAATAAATGGGTAAAAGTTGGGTTATATTTCCGTAAAACATATAAAA
Organism: Aralia elata; assembly: GCA_034770075.1. Taxonomy (NCBI): domain Eukaryota; kingdom Viridiplantae; phylum Streptophyta; class Magnoliopsida; order Apiales; family Araliaceae; genus Aralia; species Aralia elata. The sequence goes on along the minus strand of CM068386.1, from coordinate 12,716,098 downwards.
GTGTCGAAGTTATTGCAGCTTAGAGAGATTATACAAACTATTGGCAAAATTATTCATCATACCAGTTTATTTTTTTCTAAAAAATTACTGTTCTTGTTCAGCAATCACTAGTGATAAATGACATTCTGAAAAAATAATTTCTGTTCTACTCTCTGGTATTAATTTTCTTTCCCTTTGTTGTACACATTCTTAAAGAATTTGGTTTAGCGATTTAATTAGTTTTTGATTGACATGTATTTCTCAGAAAGTTTAATTCTAAAGTTCTTACCAGTTACAATCTGCACTTCTACAGGTATTAGGTTTCCTCGAATCAAATACTACTGTAGCAGCACATCCATGTCCTTAGCCGCAGTTCTTGCATGAGTTATACCAGATACAGGCTGACAATTTTTTTCCCCTCTTAATTGTAATTTTGTGGAGTAGATGGGACCTATTGATATTTTTTGTTTTTTGTTTTAGAAAGAACAAGTATGGCATTTTCCAAGTTTGCCTTTGGTCCTTCTTTTTTCCCTATTAATTTTCAGGAGGCAAAAATCATGCATATAGATATATCAATCATTCTTACTGCAAATATGCTTTCTGATATAGGTAATGAGATTTCTTTCACTAGCCTCTTGGCATATATGTTGTCAAACCTTGATGAGTATATTCTGTGGGATATATATCGTGAATGTTTACGTCGACTTTTTGATTATATATATATATATATATATATATATATATATATATACATATATATATATATATATATATATACACAGTATATTTTTTTTGTTTTAGCTGCCATAACTAATAAACTCCTGTATTACCTTCAAATTTCAATAATTAATAAGGAATTTTGTCGAACAAAAAATAAATAAATAGTAGATCTATAAAGCTTCATTACTTCATATTACCGGTTGTGGATCACAATCATAATTTGTTTATTTGAGTTTCTTTTGAGTGACAATTCAGATATGGTGAAAAACTATTTGCCAAGTCTTAACTCCAGACTAAACTCTTTCCCAACAAGTAGTGATAGCCCTGAAATTTCCACACAAACCAATCCATTCCCATCTATAGTTTCTCTGATGCTCAAGTTTCCCAACATCTTTTTTCCCACATTAGTATTGCGGCTCAACCTGTTTCCCATCACATTTTTACCTCTTTTCTTCAACCCCAATATAGTCACCTTGTTTATAAGCCACTTCTGACTAACAGCAAACTCTCCATTCACAACCTCAGATTTAACCATTATTTTGTTGCCCACAACATTACCATAAAATCTTATTAAACTCCATTTCCCTTCCTCCCCTGCCATATTCACTTCCTCTCCATCATCCAAGAAAACCTCGCCTGAGCTGTTTCCCCCATTGCTGCTAACAACCAATAGCTCGAACGGGGTTTTTCTGGCTGCTTGCGTAGTCATTGCTTCTCCTTGCATGGCTAGTATATTCCCTTCTCGAACATGTACATTTATATGATCAGGAGGTGCATCTAGTGTAATGTATTTACCTTGATCTATGATCACCGAGTTTGAGTAGTTGAAGAGGTCAAACCAGTTTCCAGCTGGGAAGTACGCGTCAACTGAGACAACCCCTGGCTTCAGCACAGGAGACACCATAACACCTTTACCGATAAGAAACTGGAAATTGATTTCATACGTTGTGATGTCATAAGGGAAGGAGAAGAAAAGTGGGCGCGCAATAGGGATCCCTATCGAGTGTGCCTCGTACATTAGTGTGTAGAAGTGTGGTAATAGTCGCATACGGAGTCCAAGCACTTTCCTGGCTGTTGCAGCAACTGATTCCCACATATAGAGCTCTTGACGGATGGTATCATTCTCGGAATGGTCTCTTGCAAAGGGATAAAAGGCCCCTAGCTGCAGCATAACAAAGTTTTAACATTAATGGCAAATGCTTTTAAGTTCCCTATAGCTGAAGCCACAGGTACTGAAAGTAAAGAAATGGAACCTACAAACAACAGCAACCATAAGAATAATAGCTGTAGTTCCATTACATGCTTGAAACAATGTCATTTGATGAAAACCCATAAAACAAAGTGGGCACTAAAATCTTGTATAGTAATAAGGAAAAACATTGAGTTTTTACCTGAATCCAACGACGACAAAGCTCTTCAGTTGTGTTTCCATAATAACCACATATATCAGCCCCAACCATTGGAATTCCAAACAAGCCAAAATTTAAAATGCTAGGAATTGAGTATGACAAATCACCCCATGTGGCAGCGTTATCTCCAGTCCAATGGGCAGTGTAATTGCCAGAACCAACAAAAGTTGACCTACTTAGTACAAACGGCCTCTTACCAGTTACTTTGATCAAAGCAGCTTTAGTAGCTTGAGATTCCAACAATCCATAAAGGTTATGAGAATTGTACTCGGCGATATCACCAAAATGTAAAGATGTCGCAGGAAGAGTTCTCTCACTAATGGGTCGATGAGTACCAAAGTTGTTGATCTTGTAGGGGGGATCATCAAGTGTAGAATTTGGAGTGAGAGGCGGTGATCTGAGATTGGATACCTCATTCATGTCTATCCAGAGGCCATCAACAGGAAGAAGATCCCAGAACATTTTGATTTCATCAGACCAGAATATTCCGGCACGTGGATTCAGAAAATCAGGAAAGAAGACAGATCCAGGCCATACATTGCCCAGGAAAGGAATTTTATCACGTTTTACAAAAATGTCAGATTGCATCCCTCTTATGTAAGTTCCATATGTCATGTTCACACTTATCCCTGTGTAAAGGTACCATGATTATCAATGAAGCTATACAGATTGCTTTACCACTAGCAAAAATAAGTTGAGAATGTTGGTTAACAAGTTGAGATGGTAAACCAGAGTTCTTTAAAGAAATATCAAATTTTATAGAGTTGAATAGCACTTACCCATCCAAGATGACTACATATCTCTGACCATTTTGGTGAAGGGTGTCAACAAATTTCCTCATATGGTCCAAGGGAAAGTTAATAGGATCTAGAGTGAAATCTTTATAGGCATCCATGTAATCAATGTCTGTCCACATAACTTCAAGAGGGATTCTATTTTTTGCATAGCCAGCAACCACACCCTCAAGCTCATACGCATCTTTGTAACCATAGCGGCACTGGTGGAATCCTACAAGTATGAATGAGAACAAAATATCTAAGCATAGATGAAATGAGAATTATGATTTTAAAGTTATAACTACAAACTACTCAACTAAAGACCAAACTGGATCAGAAGCACATAATATGAGACAAGGGTGTAATCTGAAGTATAACTGCACATCCACAAGCAGATACATTTGAATTAAATCTTAATGGGATGGTCAATTGTCCAGAAAGATGGAAATATTTTTGCTTAAAGTCTGCTTCAAGATCATTATTTGCCTCAAATAGACAATTGTTTGTCACCACCTGAACTTCTGAGCAAACCGTAAATCAGGGAAATAAAACAGGAAAGGAGGAGGAAAAGTAAAAGAATAGCATTCTTCCTATTTTCCTCTACTATATAAAGTAATGTTGTATTTGTTTGTTCTAAACCATATATATTTCCTTCTTTTGGACATAAGTTTTACATTGATCTCAAAATATGTCTCAGTTAGACTTCAAATTCATCTTAAATCTTACTCTAATTGAAGTGCCACAAATTAAACATATTTTTGGATTCTTCCCTTTTCCCTTCACCTTCAATCCGAAAGGGTCTCTACTGGAGAAACCATCACTTGCTCCGAAGTAGTAAAACATTACAAAAATCATTGGAAGCTAACATTAATTGCTTTTTGCATGTGTTTGTGAGTTTTATTTTGAGGGAAGGAAAAGGAAAGTTAAACACTTTCTTTCCAATTTTATAAAAAAAAGCCACCAATTTTGTTCCCTCCACCTTAAAATAAGAGAATTAATATTTTCGTATAAAAAATTGATATTTCCGTGTGTTCCCTCTCATAAACAGTAAGTCCTACCTTTACATAAAAAATTAATATTTTCACGTAATTCCTATTCATGTGTAAGTAAGTCCCAACTTCATGCGAGCCATGTGAGACTTATGCGAAAATATTATTTTAATATGCGAAAATATCAGTTTTCTAGAATAAAACTTACAAAAGCACCGGGAAAAAGACTGAATAAGAAGCTGCCTCATACAGAATATGAGACCCAGTAGAAATATAGGAATGCATTCTATCTAACTCACCGAAAGACCAGTATGGCATCGGAGCCGGCCGGCCAATGAGCTCCGTGTATTGAGCCATCAACATCTCCGGCGACGGACCAGCAAAAAAGTACAAATCAATAACACCCCCAATCACCTTATAAGTAATCCTATCACCGGTATACACAATATCCATCCCATTACTGTTGAGCAGCAAAACCCCATGAGTGGTCCCTGCCGCCACTCTGCCGGAGGAATCCGGCGACCTGACGTCGATGTAAAACGGGTGAGACCCATATAGATTGAGATCAATATTGCGGCTCGGAATGTCGGCATTCCATAGGGTAAGGGTCTGATTGTGAGTGAGCTTGAAAGATTTCTTTGTTTGCTCTCCGAGGCCGTAGAGAGAGGAACGATCAGCGGGGAGGGAGGAGGAGATCTGGAAAAATTGGTCTTTGAAAACGAGAAATGTGTTGTTGGGATTTGATGGGTCCGGTGAGGTGTTGAAGAGGGTGTCGCCGGAGGAGCGGCGGGTGACGGCGAAGCCAAATGGGGTGGTGTTGTGAAGAGTGAAGATGAGGTCTGAGTCGGGGTGGGAGAGGATGAAGTGGTTTTCCGTTGAGGAATCGTGGTTTTCCGGGAGGGATTGACGAGGAAGGATTTCTTGTGGGATTTCCCATCTCCGGTGATCGGCGTCGGTGATTTTAATTCTCAGACGATCTTTGGTCTCAAAGCTGGAAATACAATACAACAAAGCAGAACCAATTTTTTTGTTAGGCAATAGAGTATGTATATTATCTGAGAATTTTTTATTTTATTTTATTTTATTTGAAAAAATGTGAGAGAAAGAAATATGTATTTAATACTCATTGTAATACTATGTATTTAATATAAGCAACTAACAAAAACAATGCTTTTTTAAAAAATTTACAAAGGATTGCCCCAAAACGAATAGAAAAATTCTTTCTAAAAAACAATTAAAAAAGAACAAAGAGAGTAATTATCATAGAGTAATTATTGTATTTTGTTTTAAGCTATAGTCACTAGTTGTATTTGAGCTCAAATGTTGAACAGATACAATAATATGGTCAGTAAATAAGTGCACGTTAGTGATTAATTAATTGATGTGTCTATTTGAAATAAAAATTAACACATTTTATCGAAGATATATTATTTTTAATATTTTAAAAATGCGTTTATATTGACAAAATAATTGTCATAATGAGTCCTAAAATATAAATTCGCATCTATTTTCACAAATATCAAAAAAAAGAATTACAAAAACTAGCATGCCTTCATCTTCATGAGAGGCAACCAAATAAGGGTATGTTCGGAAATGATTTATTTTTTTGACTTAAAGTTAAAATTTTAGTAGATTTATAAGTTAAAATTTTTGTAAATTTATAAGTAATAATGTTCGGCATCATTTTTACTTATAAGTCGGGAATTATAAGTAATAGTTGTGGATGTGTTTGGCTAATAATCACTTATAAGTTAAAATAAAATAAAAAGATTATTAAAATGTTCTTTAACAAGAAGAACATTAAAAATAAAAGAGGACATTTTTGTCATTTCATAGTCGTTGATCAACTTAAAAAAATGACTGATAAGTCATTTTTTTTAAGCAACTAAAGGATACTTATTTTTGTTGACTTTTAAAATTTTATAAATATTTGGAATGATTGGTTGTTATTAGATGTGCAAGTTTGCATTCATAAAAAAAGAGATGTTCACGTTTCTAGCTATCGAGCCGTTAAATTGAGGGTTTAGAGTATGTTCGATTAACGGGGTTTATAATTTTGCAAAAATTAGTGTTTGTAAAATAAATATTTAAAATTATAAGAAAACGATGTATTTATAAATTAAATAAATTATATTTAGAATAAATTATTTGTAAACAAACAAAATTTTAAAGTGTATTTGAAACTTTAAACATGCTAATTACTAAATCACCCAAGCTATAGAGTTTGACTTGATATATTTTCCACAAATAACTTCAAATGGGTGGCTTGAAAATTTTAAAAATCAGTTGATTTTGTCTAGCCTAATAAGCTAACTAGCCATGGTTAGCTAGGCAAGTTGAGCCCTTTCAAATTTATGTAAGTAATTTAATTAAAAATAAATTTACCCATATTACTTTAACAATGGTTAAATCTATTTTATCCATTTCAAACTTGTACTACTTATTCATTTTTTTTTTATGGAAGTCTCGATCTAATCTATTTCCTATAGAATAAAATTTGATAAAACTCAGTTATCTTTATTTAATTTTAGATTATTATATAATAAAAAGCTTTATCCTTCCATTTACAATAATTGAAAACGTTTGTACAGTAATAAACGATTTAGCAAAAATCAAGTTTCTTAAAAACGGCTTGACTTGGTTAAACTTTAGAGAATTTATATTTGAAAATGAAAGTTTCACAAGCTCCTCTCTTATTATGTAAGATCAACATATTATTCACGCGAGAAATAACTTATAGAATCATCATTTTCACTTGTGAAAAATATCAATTCCCAAACTTTATTATGTTAAATAATTTGACTTTAGTATAAACTATAAATTCTTCATTTGAAATTTTGAACAACAAAATAAAGTAATTAACCTTCATAATCAGGTGTGCATAGATAAATCACTAAGTAGAGGTAATATTCCCCAAATATATTTTCTTTATTGTTAATAATATGATAAAGTTAATTGCCTCAAACAGGAATATAGTATTCCTTGAACAAGGTTACTTTTCAAAGTAAAAACCATTTGAAATTGAAAGAACTGTACTTGCTTTTATGGTGGATAAATTACCTTCCAAATTTTCAACCATGCACTTCTCCCTCTTTTAAATATAGTCATATTTACAGACAATAAGCCTATATATCACACAAAATCATCAAATATAGTTACAACTACATCTGCTGAGTACACTAAAAACTACATACTGATCAACCTCAGCATCTAGCCAAGGGAAAATGTAAATAATGAAAAGCAGTTAAATAAAACAAATTAAATAACCTGGCAACAAGGTTGAGATTCTGAATGTCAGCTCCAAAAATTGACGAGTTCTTGATTAGTTGAAGATCAGAAGTCAAATAGTTCTGATTCAGATTAATGGCCGATGATCGGATGGCATAGCCATACCCAACTGCAGTTTCTATTTCTAGTCCAGATATTAATGTGGTTGGAGCCAAGAAAATGGAAATGAGGAAAAATAAGATCATAATGTGTATAGGATGAGAAGGTTTTGGTCTCTCTCTCTCTCTCTTTATGCTTCTGTCTATAGTTTGGTCTTTCGTCTATGGGGTTTTTAGTCCAAACCTTATTGAAAAGCATAATCTCTAAATTAAGACCCTTCACATTTAAGCCAAGGTAATTAGGTAAAGAACAACACAACATGTACGTTTCATAAGCCTCACATGAATTGACCATTTCCTTGTTTAGCTCTCTCAGTATCTCTATCTGATCTTTTTTCTGATCTCACACCAAAACAGTAACTGATCAACAAATCTTTACAGAAAATTAGGGAGGCTAACTCATAAAACATGACTAATCCTATCCAGGTGTGTTTCATGATCATGGCAACTAAAAATATGGTAAGCGCAAAGAGTTTTTCATGTTTTGTTACGTCAATCTTCACAAATTACGGCCTCTTAGAATTTTATTTTATTTTTTTCTTAATGCCTAGTGCTTTTTCCTCACCATCCTTGTCAATCAAGGATTTGACCCCTATAGCATTTATTTCATCAAGTATTGTAAGATAATTATTCAGTTAAATTAACTGTTTTTCTTAGCGATGGAATCATGGAATCTAAATAATATGACTTGAAAGTAATGCACATAGAACTTAATAGAATGTTGGTTCTCTAGAGAAGGAATAAAGACCCAACTACAGTTTAGATCATAGCAGGTTCTAAGGTTATGTGCATAAACAAAAGCACTGCCTAACATTTCATCATTCCCACAAGCAAATGTGCATTTGAAGGTAAACTGCAATGCGGCGACAGAAAACAACACAATATAAGTACATTTTGCCTGATAAAGATCACCAAAATCTAATTAAGATCTGAAAGAAAACAAATGTAATGTGCACATGATAGAGGTTCAAGCAAGATGGGCGCAGAAACTAAAATTGGCAGAAGTTTACAAAGCTGCATCCTGCTTCTTTCCTACTAAACTAAAGTTGTATTCATCAAATCTCAACTTACCTTGGTACGCATCCATTGCCTCAGGAACTTCATCCATATATTTAGTCACATAATTCTTCAAGAAATCCTTTTCTGTAATCGTCAATATCGTTGTTAGCATGTAACTCATATTAATCCTATTTCTCAATGCCAAAGCTTGCAGAACTGAGCACCTCGGAATAACCCTCTTCTGCAAGCTATAGTGCAAAACATTTGGCGTAAGCGACAACCTTGATGGGCTCCAACGCAATTTATTCTCAAAAAACTCAACTGATACCCTAATTTTATCCACAGACAGCATCATAGATATAGGTTGTTTCTTGAACATGGAAATGATCTCATCATTAGAGAAACCAAAGCTTCTATAAATCTCAATCTTCGATTTCCAAGTTGAAGCAGAGACAAAAGCCATCGCCCTGACAGCGTTGATAAATGAGTAAGACGAAGGATCAAATCCCATTTCCTTAACCTTCAACACAACTTTCCTGAGCTTAACATGCCGAGTGCCTAATACTTGACCAAATTTAGTAATAATTTTTAAAATTAAAGACAGGGGCACACCAACTGTTTGTAACAATTCCACATTGAGTAAAAAGGTAGTTGGGCTATAATTGAGAATAGATGGTCTACATTTGAGGGCTGCAATCGTATTTTCTCGGCTACCCTTCAAACTATTCAGAATATTCAAGTAGGGGATTAGGTGGTTTTTCACACTTCTAGTGAGTACAAAAGGTATCATACTTACAATTCTAGTCAGCTCAGTATCCGATTCTGTAACAGAGAGCAACAAATCAAGCTTTGGCTTTAGGGTTTTTGAGCATCGCGTAGAAGATACTCTGGGTTGCTAGAAATTATGTGGGTAATATGAGTTTGGGAGAATCCAAAGCTTTGGAAGAGTTTGAGAACTGAATCGGGTCTTTCATCAGAGGATTCAAAGGAAACCAAATTAGATGCACGAATTAGGGATTTACCTGTTAACCCGCAAGTGTTCTTCAAATATGAGATAGTGAATGATGAATCTATTGTTGTGTGGCTCAATGAGCCATAATGGTTTATGGGGTTTACAAATTTCTGCAAGTTCGTCCAAATTTTTTCATTCGTGATTTGGGTTTGCCACTTACATTTACAAAGATATTGAAGCATCATCTCATTTGGAAGAAAAAAAATTGAAAGAAACAAGTGGTCGCAAATCGGTTTCAGATAAAACTTGCAGATTCAAGAGCTGCAATGTCACCATTTTTATTTTTTATTTTATTTTATTTTATTTTATTTTATTGCTAAATAATGCCACCATTTTTACTCATCAAGTTTGTATATTCTCAACCGTTGGGGAACGACTTATTTTAAAGGATTTATAAGTTAAAATGTAAGTTGATTTATAAATTGTGATTTATAAGAAAAAGCGTTCGACATCAATTTGATTTATAAGTCAGAAATTAAGTTAAAATAAGTTATGAAGGTGTTCGCTTTATAATGACTTATAAGTTAAAATAATGTAAAGATTATTAAAAAAGACATTAATAAAATGAGGGACAAATATAAAAGGGGCAAAATAGACATTACATTTGGTCAAACTAACTTATTTTAAAATGACTTATAAGTCATTTTAAAATAAGTTACAAATATTTACTTATTTTTTTTTACTTAAAATTCAACTTATAAGTAAAAAATAAGTCATTCTCGAACAATCAAATAGTAGCAAGTGACTTTATAAATTGGTTTGACCAACTTATAAGTCATTCCCGAATACCCCCTTAAACATGGGAATTTATGACCCATACCCGTGGGTTCATTTGTCTGGCCCGCTAAGTTAACGGTCTTGAGTAAAAGTAAATATGATCCATAAAAGAATGGATTATTGTGACCCGACCATCTAGATTCAACCCGTTATGACTCGAATCACGTGTTGACTCGGACTGTCACTAATAACTACTCCATCCGTCTTCGAAAAGGATGACTAAATATATAAATATTGTTGTCCTCAAAAAAATGAGATAAAACAAATAAGATAAAAGGTAATTTAGTTGAATTCATTAGTATAAACAAAATAAAAGTAATTATCACTTTATATAATTTTGTGGGGTTATTAAAGGTAAATTTAGAACTTTTTTACTCTCTTTTCTCTATTTTTACTTTTCTTAATATGTGTGCAAATTACACTTTGTTCATCCTTTTGGGGACGGGGGTTAAATTACACCTTCTATTTTAAAATTGTGAATACTAAAAGACAATATTATTCCATATTAGAATGTGTACAATATAGAGTATTTATATAGGCTAAATGTCAAAGCTAAATATGAAAAGTAAATCATAGTGATCAATGATTAACACTAATCATGTTTCTAGTATAATCCTACCACTAATCACTCCTAATCAAATTAGTCATAGAATCCTAGAATCAATCATGCCCAACTTGTTACAAATATAACGGGTTTTAATAGCCCCTAAAGTTTTAGTAAATACATCAGCAAGTTGATCACCAGTCTTCATATGACTTGTAGAAATAATCCCTTATTGTATTTTCTCGTGAACAAAATGGCAATCAACCTCGATGTGCTTAGTTCTCTTGTGGAACACCGGATTAAAAGCAATGTAGAAAACAGTTGCATTATCACACCAAAGTTGCATAGGAACTATCTTGTTGAAACTCAACTCAATTAATAAATGTTTTAACCATATTAATTCACAAAATACATGAGTCATTGCTCGATATTTTGATTCTGTACTAGATCGAGACACAACATTCTGCTTCTTATTTTTCCACGATACAAGATTACCTCTAACAAATACCCAATATCTTGTAGTAGATCTCTTATTTGTTGGACTCCTTGCCCATTCAACATCACAAAATCCTTCTACTCTCATGTGATTATGATCTCTAAATACTAATTCGTGACCTGGAGCACTTTTAAGGTACTTTAATATCCTCACAACTACATCTCAATGTAAGGGCCTAGAGGAAGATAATAACTGGCTGATCACACTAACATGAAAAACAATGTCTAGTCGAGCAACTGTAAGATAATTGTGTTCGCCCACAAGTCATTGATACCTTTTTGGATTAATCAGAAGATCTCTCCCTTTTGTTGTTAGTTTTTCGCTTGTGTCCATGGGTGTGTCAACTGGTTTTGATCCAAACAAACCTATTTCTTCTAGCAAGTTTGAAATATATTTACGTTGTGAAAGGAAAATACCTTTACTAGATTGCGCCATCTCAATCCCCAAGAATTATTTCAATTTTTTCAAATCCTTAGCCTCGAATTTCTGCATCAAAAAAAGATTTCAGTTCACCAATTCCCTGTCTATCATCTCTTGTAATGACAATATCATTCACATACACAATCAACAATATTCTGCCAACACTACTCTCATGATGAAACAAAGAATGATCACTATTACATCTCAACATCCCAAATTGGAGAATTGCCTCTGTAAATTTATCAAACCATGCCCGTGGTGATTGTTTCAGCCCATATAATGATTTATTTAGTGTACAAACTAAGATTGACTCCCCTTGTGCAATAAAATCATATGGTTGCTTCATATACACAACGTTTTTGAGATCACCATGAAGGAAAGTATTCTTGACATCAAGTTGATGTAATGGCCAGTGCTTAGAGGCTGCCAAGGAAATTAATAGTCTAACATAAGACATTTTAGCAACAGGAGAAAAAGTCTTAGAATAATCAACACCATGAACTTGAGCATATCCTTTTGCAACTAATCGAGCTTTAAGTTTAGCTAGAGATCCATCGAAATTTATCTTTATTGTGTACACCCATTTACAACCAATAATTGATACAGTCGAATGAGGTATTACCAACTCTCAAGTAGCATTTTTCTCCAAAGCAATAATTTTCTCTTCCATTGCTATCCTCCAACCAAGATGCGATAATGCTTCTTTAACAGTTTTTGGGACATGATGAACAGAGATAGTAGAGAGACATTTATGATGAGTAGAAGAGATACCCGAATAAGAAAGAGAAACAAAAATAGGATGTTAGGCATAAATTCGTTTACCTTTCCGTAGGAAAATTAGTTTATCTAGATCAAAATCAGAGGATGATTCTTCAGGATCTGCCAACAAAGATGAAGAGGTGGGAGCCGAGTCATCACTAGGTGTTATATCTGTTTTTAGACGACGACTGTACACATATCGGATCTTTTGCACTAGTTTATTATGTGACATAAAAGGAATAGTCGACTTGATGATATACGTGGGCAACTCTTCATCAAAATCAGACACGGAATGAGGTTGTGAAGAAAATGATGTTATCTCGAAAGAAGTTACATCAGAATTCACTAAGTAACGTTTAAGTTCAGCAGAGTAACAACGATAACCTTTTTGGGTACGAGAATAACCAACAAACAAACATTGTAATTACCCAAATTTTTGTTAATAATTAAATATTAATTTGAATTTTCTTAAAAGCATAATTGAATTGAAAAATGTAAGTAACTATTTTTTTTATTTCGCTTGGAAAGTTAAATTCTTTTACTAGATAATTAAATAATTGATTTAATTAAAATTGAGGAGTCCATTAGGGTTTTGATAACTGCTATATTGTTTCCCATTTATATTTAAAGAGTGGAGATGTAACTCTATTCTCATTATAATTTGATTAGCTGAATTCCTGAATAGAATATTTATACGCACTGCAGTCCTTTAGAAAAAATCATAATTAATACATTCGATGTTGGAATTAAGTGAATCCAAAGCCCATTTCTTCAGTTTTTCGTTCCCTACAATTATGAATAGGAAGAGAAGTTATTTGACGTCATATTCATGCCTTAAATTTCTGAAAATCGCAACATATCCTGATTCTTGTCACTATTTTCAGTCCTAGTTTTGAAAATTCGTAACTCAGTCATATTAATTTCGAATCGAGTGATTCTTCAGCCTATTTCGTGTATCTTTTCGAGAACTACAATTTTTATAAAGACATAAATAGATTTTGAAGATTCTAAAAAACCCGAATATCAAATTCTTTACTGCTGCGTATTGAAGAAAGGCGAACAAGAAAGGTAAATATTATTTTATATTTTGATTTTAAGTTTAGTTATTAGTGTTTTTAAATTAGAGATTATTTTTAAATAAAATATAAACAATGAATTAGATATCATGATAATCGGAAAGAGGAGATAAATGTATATAAAAGAATATAATTTAATTGAATGTAAACGTTAAAATTTAAAAATCTGTTTTCATATTTTAAAGTATATTGCGTGTGTTATATCTCCTAATCCAATCGTTGGATCGTTATGATTTTTAGATATGTTATCAATATATAAGCTCAGAATATATTCACCAATTTTGAACCGTTAAAGATTAACATATGATTTGTTATGAAATTAAGAAGTGGCTGGTTTGGAATTTTTCAAATAGATTTTTAGCAGTGAGTTCTAATATATAAAAATGTATAACTTAATGATTTTAATTTCGATTTGAGTGATTCTTGAGGCTAAATTAGAGTATTTGAAGTCTAGTTTCTGTTAAAATTAATTAATTTGACAAATAAGTTTTAATTAATGGTGATAAGGTCATAATAGTGGACTAACGTATTAAGAATAATTTGTCATACTAGGGTTTTAAAAATTTTTAAGTTTTGTTATTGACTTTTAAGTTTTAGAGTATTAATAGTGATCTAAGGCGATAATTAAATGCACCATGAATGGATTACGAATTATTTTGGAATTATTAGTTTGGATTATATTTAATTCGAGGTGAATATGTTTAGGTGGTGAATCACATTTCGTATTTATTATCGTTACCATTTGAGGGTAAGATTTTGCGGAGTGTGCTATAAGTGATTTTTAGTATCAGGTACGGATTTCATACTCTACTCCTTTGATTATTGTTATATTCTATATATCACGTGATATCTCGTCATTCATTACATTTTTCTTATATTTATGTTGGCACTTTTAAATAGAAGTTTGATCTTTGATACTGACTTTATTCTATGATTTGAACTCTTTTCCTTCTATTGTAATTTAATCATATTTCATATTTCTTCAGCGATACTATCATTATGATGATTTGTTTGTACTGCTAATTGTTCAGAATTTAGTACTCGCTTAATTGTTTCGTTTCTAGTCAAATCTTTATTTTACTTTGGTTTGGTCTAGATGTTCCAAACTTCATATTTTGTAATCTTTTGAATTTGTTGTTCATGCATAGAACTTTATTAATCTTTGTAGAGCAGTACATGTTGTTACCTTTTTTTGGAGATATTGTGTTTATAATTTAATTTGATTCAACATGCACGTTTATAACCCTTTTGTTGGTATTATATCGCATGTGTTGTGACATCATATCTTTGTAGAATAAGCGATAGAGTATACCTGAGCTATAACCACCTGTGGGGGTACCACATGCATATCTTCTTAGCACCGAGGCATGACACCTTCCGTGGCGGTGTGATCAGTCCACGACGTATCCTTTTGTATGTTTGCTCTAGGTGTGAGCTTTGGCTATTTGATATGTTTGTTCAGGATAGTTTTTGTTCTATTTTGCGGATTGGTAATGTTTGTGCTAGGCACACCTTTCGATTTACATGCATTTGAATTCGCGGTCCAATGTGTGGTTTGCCTGTATGACATTATTTTGACTTGTCTGTGTGACAAGGTTCTGTTTATTTTGAGCTCGATATGAAATAACTAGTTAACCACTTTGATTTAGCCTTTTGTTTGTTTTGTTAATTCTGTTGATTCAGATATATTCTATCTAAACTTTGGAGATTATACTTCCGTCGGTGTTTATTCTTGAGGCTTAGTTGATTTCATATTTCGGTTGTGCGTCTTTTGTATATCTTTATCCGTACTAGGCATTTGGCTCATACTGTGTTTTTTCTTTTAAGCAGGTTTGTAGGGGCGGCTTAGGGTTTCGTGTGAAGAGCACATTTGATCATCTAAGTTTATTTGATTTTAATGTTTAATTATTGTGCCAATTTTTAGAGAATTATATCAATTCGATATTGATAGATTATTAACTATTAAATATTTTGAAGTTATTAGTGCTCTATTAATTATTTTGAGATTTGTTGTTATTTGCAAGTGACCTCCTTTTTTTATTTGGAAATGGGGTGTTACAGACATTTAAGAGCCTTAGGATCTAATTTTGACACACTAGGACAGTGATCTCGAACAAAATAGACACACCCAAAAATACGAGGGGACAAAGAAAACAAAACCTGAGAAGGAAATAAGATAGAGTGAGGAATTTCTCCGCCTAAAATAGAAGAAGACATGCGATTAATCAAGCAACATGCGGTTAAAACAACATCTGCCCATGGTTTTGGTACTTTCATATCAAAAAGTAAAGCACGAGTAACTTCCATAAGATGACAATTTTTTATCTCTACAACACCATTTTGTTGTGGTGTATCAGTACATGAGGATATGATTGATGGATGATGCCATGACTAGCTATGAATATAGAAAATAGAGATGAAAAATATTTCAAGAGTATTATCACTGCATAATATACAGATTGTGAGACCAAATTGAGTCTGAATTTCATTCACAAAATTAAAAAAAATGGAGAACAATTCAGAATGATTTTTCATTAAGTAAATCCAAGTTATCCATGAATAGTCATCAACAAATGTAACAAAATATCGAAATCCCAGTTGTGACCCTATAGGACAAAGTCTCCAGACATCAGAATGTACAAATTTAAATGGGTTCGCAGACCGTTTATTGACTTAGGGGGATATGACGCACGATGGTGTTTCCTAAACTGACAAGACTCACATTCTAAACTAAATAAAAACTAAAATAAGGCATCAATTTTTTTCAGTTGGACAAAAACGGGTGTCCTAATCGACAATGGACTTGAAGAAGTGAGGCGACACTGGAACAAACAATGACCCGAGGAACAAAAATTAACTCATCAAACCGATATAAACATCCTAATGCACGACCTCTACCAATCCTTTTCTTCGTCGTATGATCTTGAAAAACACAAGAATTAAGATAAAACGTCACAGAACAATTATAAGATTTTGTCAATTTTCTAATAGAAAAAATGTTATATGAAAATTTGAATAAATATAATGTAGATGCTAAAGAGAGAGGGGGCTAAGATTAGCAGTGCCAGTACTCTTTACTGTGGCCGCGGAGCCATCTGCTAAGGTCACACTAGGTATAGAGGAAGTAGGACAAAAAAGAAAAAGATTACAAAATATACATGTCATATGATATGATGCCCCAAAATCAATTACTCAAGGATGGGATGTGGTGAAACAAGCACTAGCATTACCTGTTTGAACTAGAGTAACAGTAGAATTAGATGATGGCTGTTGAGAAACCTGATATTAAGTGAAGGCAGTATAATCTTCTTGAGTTAAAGTAATTGTCTTCTCCCCCGAAAATGTGGGTATAGAGGATGATACTCTCGTATCCGTACTAGCAACTGCATTTGCAAATTGTGGTTACCCCTAATTACAAACATACCGACAAAATCGTTGAATGTGTCTAGACTCTCTACAATGATAATAAATTCTACTATGATCGGTACCATCAAAAATTTGACCTCGACCACTAATCTGGCTACTCTCCTTACCTCCAAAATTACCTTCGCGACCTCGACCACCTTCACTGGCTCCAAAACGACTGTCACACATACTCTCATAACTACTATGGGCACCACATCACCCATGTTAAACCACAAGTACAGATTTGTTAGATGAATCGACTGTATGAAAAGTTTCACGGTAGACACGTAAAACACGAGCAAAAGTATTAGTAAAAGATGACATTGTCGAGCTACTAAGAACCAGTAAGCAAATAGTCTCAAATTTCGAACCAAGAGCACCAAAAAACCCCATCACAACTAATTGCTCTCTTTGTTCTTGCATTTTTTTGATATCAGTAGTAATAGGGAGCAATGAATTCAACTCATTGTACATCTTTTTATAGTCTGTAAAAATTAAGTGAGTGGACGCCCAACACGATTAATCCTGTAAAAATCCTGAGAAACCTCAACCATACGAGCAAGATTTTGGCCCGAGTACAAAACCTCTAAGTATTCCCACAATTATTTTACTGTATCAAGATGAGTGACTAAATCAACAATCTTACCGTTCATGGAATTAAACATCTGATATAAAATCTTGGCATCAAGTAGTTTTCAAGTCTCGTCAGAAGTATCTGCTTTTGTTAAATGATCGACATGCTCTCTACTAAGTAGGGTCACAGACATAATCTTTTGGCATTGTTGATAGTTATGGACTCCCTCCAATTTCTTATCAATAAGACGATTCGAGGAAGACAACACCTTTGTAATACCCATGGACTGCCTGGAATCGAACGCATTTGATGTTTGGTTCGTAACAATATTGGATACGGTAGACATCTTGCACATATTAAATCCGTCTAAACCTTTTCACAAAATAAAAATACAATCACGACTGAAAAAAATGACAAAACGATGGTAACAATCACGTGCAAAACCTTTCACAGACCCAACAAATCCAAACCCGAAGTGAGCAAGGAACTAATCATTTTTTCACCTCCTTAAAAATAAAGAAACAATTCGAACATATATTTCGGAAGAGTACAAGAAATTAGAACTTGCACTTGCATTGATGAACACAAAACGAGATGAACAGTATCGAACATTGCTCACGATGAACAATGTAGGTAATGTTCACGGTGAACAGTGATTTTTTTTTTTGAATGGAGAAAAAGAAGAGAAAAAAAATAGAGGAAAAAAAATTAGGAAACCATGGCTCTTGATACCATGTGAATGCTAGAAGACAATATTATTCCGTATCATAATGTGTACGATAGAGAGCCTTTTATATAGGCTAAGTGTCAAAGCTGAATATGGAAATTAAATCATAGTGAACAATGATTACCACTAATTATGCTTCTAGAATAATCATACTACTAATCACTTGTAATCAAATAAATTATAGAATCTTAGAATTCTTTAGATTAATCTAATAAAAATATAAGTTTATTATTAATTTTTTAAAAATAAACTTGAGAAATTTTAGTCAAAATTGACATTGATTTTCTCAATTTGCATGATAAATATTTTAAATTATCTAAATGTATTATTCTTTGTAAGACTTTAATATGTAAAGATGAATATTGTAAATTATATAAATGTATTACTCTTTGTAAGATTTATTATTTCATATTTTTTTTTATAAATAATCTTAATTTTGTGTTTGAAAATATATCAAATTAATTTTTAAAAGTTAATAAGAATACACTTATAATTTGGAATGGATAAAATATTTACTAATCAACTAGTAGTTTTTATTGCTTTAGGAACCGTCACTAACAATTTAATAATTTAGGGACTATTAGTATGAAATTATTATTTTTTTCCTCTCAATATTGGGATTTTTTTTTCAATTTTTTGAATTAACATTCAGATTTGACCATCTTATTTAATTGATAAAAAGTAATATTTTTACATATTTTTTCTTTACCCTTGTCCACATTCAAGCATCAAGCCTCTTCCTCATGAATTGTTTGGCAGAATTAGGACACGTCAACAATTCAATTTGTTTACACTACTATGTCAGTCGGGGCTCTTGGGCCTATACTAATGTGCATGAATATAAAAAAATAACATGTATATGAACTTCCTATTGCTTATATTATTATCCCAAGTAACACCCTTTCTTGACTTTTAAGAATTCAAGTTTATTGCAGGAGATAATATTTTTGGATTATAGGAATTAAATTGAAAATAAAATAGTTTATTCTTATAAAAAAATATATTTGATTGTTCTATTGAAATATAATGAATCATTTCTATTACTACCAAATTTGTGATTTTTATTAAAATCTTATCCGATGGAGAGACAGTCGGAGAGGCGACAAAATCTTATACTTTTCATTATAAAACCAATAAACTAAAAAAAGATGGATTATTTTGTGAAAAAAATTTTGGGCCCCATCAAAAGCGAAATTTGTACTTGTGGAAATTATCGAGTAATCATGAATGAAAAAGAAGACTCGAAATTTTGTGAACAATGCGGAGTCGAGTTTGTTAATTTTCGGATACGAAGATATCAAATGGGCTACATCAAACTCGCATGCTCAGTAACACATGTGAGGTATTTGAAACGTCTTTCTAGTTATATTGTGAATCTTCTAGATAAACCTCTTAAGGAATTAGAAGACTTAGTATACTGCGATGTTTGATTTGATCGAAATTCTGATTTTACAGATGATTCAGAATAAAAACATGTCATCCCATTCAATCCAATCGAGATGCTCGGATCTAACATGTCACTTGGGAGGAGAGACATGGAGCTCAGAATTAAGTGTGTATTCAATACTCCCAAATAACAAGTGGAATTGATCTATGGTCAGTTTCGTAACAAAAAAAATTGACATTTTGTTTATACCTCATAAAAAAAGTTTTTTTTTTCTTTTGTGTAATTGACCAGTTCCTTTATTTTAGGAAAAAATTGAGCAAATAACAAATATGTCATGGTTACAGGAGTCTATCCATCACATATAGACTTTAAGGGGCATCGTGGCATAATCGTTGAGGTGAAGTCGGGACCTAAAAAATTGAATAAAATAGTACATAGACAAGTAAATCGCTTATGAATTCCAAGGTACTCGCTTTAATTAAATTATGAATTACAGGATTTACCATTCGGGGTGGGGGAAGTAGACTACTCAAGAATTTCACATTTGATTTATCTCAGAATTGAATAAAGAATTTAGAGCTAAATATAAAAAGGAATGCGAAATCAAGGAAATCTTGCTTGCTTTTCGTTGGGAACTTAAGTAAGGAGTAGATATTTTTTCTTTTTTCTTTTTTTTTTTTTTGGGGGGGGGGGGAGGTTCTAGAAGAGTGTATGAAATGACTCGTTCATGCTACGTTTGGATTGGAGAAATAAAATTGGTGAAGAAATGGAATAGAGAAATGAATGGAATGGTGAGTGGAATGATTCATTCCATTCATGGTTGGAATAAGTCATTTCATACCCTCCCCCAAGGAATAAAATTCACAAATTTGGTAAGAATGAGAATTATTCATTCCATTTTAATGAAACAACTAAACACAATTTTTATTCATTCCACATGAATGACATTCCATTCCCACCTTGATTCATACAATTCAAACGTAACATCAGTCATTCTAGTCAGGAATGGAATAAAATCATTCCTCCTCATTCTATTCGCTTTTCTTTTCCATTCATTCATCAATTTCAATTCTCCAATCCAAACACAACATTACAGTCTTCTGTTTACCGGGTAATAAACTTTTAACTGATAAACAGATTCATCTTTTAATTTTCAACTTTCAATATATATATTAGGTACAGGACACTTGTATATTTTTGTGTGTCTAAAACACATACGTGTGTGTAAACAAAATCTCAGCTTCAAAACAAAATAAAGAGTTCTTTGCAGTTACTAGAGTGAGCTACTAAATTTGAAATTTTTTTCTGAAAAAAATAATTAGTATATGACATCTACAAAAGTTAAAATATGTTTCTTTGATAATTTTCTTCTTGCCATGATAATTACCTGAAGTCAATGTAAAGAGATAGGTGGGGTAAAAAGTTATTATTGCAATTTTGTGAAAGCAGTCATTGCTATGTATTTGAACCTTGATAGCCTTAATGCATGATCCTTTGGATTTGAATTCCATAAAAATATCACACCATTAATCATTAATAAGTCTATACCTTCTTGTTGCATTTGTCATAGTAAAAATTGCATCAACTATTTTTGTCATCTAACACCCTCCCTTTTTGTATATTAGTGCTAATGTAACATTTGCTATAACTAATACAGTTAAAAGATATGTACTTAAATACAGAACCATGATATTTCCATCTCTTCTAGCCACTCAAGTTTTTACTTTTTCTTCCAAGTATTTAGAGCTTGTGAACAGGAAAAGTACATCATTGTTGTTGTTTGTGGGTGGGTGGATGGATTGTGGTAGTGGTGGTGGGGGGGGGGGGGGGTATAAAGCCTGTTTGCAACTACTAAACCTCACAAAATAAACCAGGCTTCACTTGTTAACGCATGGACAATTTAATCCCAGAAATGAAAGAAAACAAACACAACAAGAAAGAAACCAGTGATTTTATAGTTCCTAAGTCTTATTTTATAATGCCAAGTAACATCCTTTCTCCTTCATCCTTTGTATGACTTACAAGAATCCCCAGTTTGTTGCGAGGATATACTTCTACCGTCTTGAGACTCTTTTGCTAACACATAACAATGACTAGCACCACACTTCTGTTTACCTAGTTAGAAACATATACCTAGTAAACACAAGTGTTAATCTCGTATTGTTATGATTTGCACCTTCCACTTGACATAATTGATGATCTCATATTTCAATGTGTGTGTAAACATTTCACCTCAAACAAAATAAAAAAGAGTTCATTGCAAGTACTTGAGTAAGTTTCATTGAACAAAGCTTAATGCATCAAATTACCAGTAAGGTTTATCAGTGGCTTCCAAATGCTGTATGAGAACGTCAATGGAATTCAAAACTGAATTGTGATGTCAAACCAGTTTGGTTGCTTCCACAGCGAAGCACTAGATTGAGATTTTAAAAAAAAACAATATGTGGCACCTTATAAAGATCAGCAAAAACAGATAATCAACAGATACAAAAACCCCTGTAACTTGCACATAATGACATGATATTCATAGAAAATGGTAACAGCAACTAAAACCGCAATAAGTGGCTTCAAATCTCTAATAGGCTGTTTCAAAAAAAAAATCTCTAATATGCCTCGGCCTATTCTGTTCCTCATGAATCAAAGTTGTATTCATCAAATCTCAACTTACCTTGATTTGCATCCAATACCTCAGGAACTTCATCCTTATATTTAATCACATAATTTTCGAAGAAATTCCTTTCTGTCATCACCATTATTGATGTTAGCATGACAGTCTTCCCAATCCTGTTTCTGGACACCAAAGTTTGCAGAACTGAACACCTTGGAATAATCCGCTTCTCCAAGCTATATAGCATAACACCTGGCCTAATCGACAACTTAATTGGGCTCCAACGCAATTTATTCACAAAGAAATCCAGTACTCCCCTAATTTTCTTCGTAGAAAAATGCAGGGTAATGGGTTGTTTCTTAAACATGGACAGGATCTCAGCACTAGAGAAACCGAAGCTTCTATAAACCTCAAACTTTGATTCCCAAGTCGAATCACTAACAAGAATTATAGCCGTCACAGCATGGACAAATGACATAGATGAAGGATCGAAACCCATTTCTTTGACCTTCAACACAACTTTACTGAATCTATCAGGTCGTCTGCCAATTGCTTGACCATATGCAGTAACAAGTCTTGAAATTTGAGAATGGGGCACGCCAAGTGTTTGTAAAAATTCCACATTGGGTAAAACACAATTTGGGATATCCCATGTAAGAATTGCCGGTCTACATTTGATGGCTTCAGCTGCTTTTTGTTGGTTACCCACCAAACTACTGAGAAAATTCAATAATGGTATCAGTTGGTTGTCCAAACTTCTAGTCAGGAAAAAAGGGTACCTGGTAATAAGTTTTATCAGCTCCGTATCAGATTTTATGACCGAGAGCACGAAATCAAGCTTTGGCTTTAGGATTCTTTGAGCATCAGATAGAAGAAAAACTGGGTGTCTAGAAATTATTATGGTAACATGGGTTTTGGAGAATCCAAAAGTTTGAAAGAGTTTGAGAACTGAATTGGGTCTTTCATCAGAGGATTCAAAAGAAACCAAATTAGATGCACGGATTAGGGATTTGCCAGATAATCCACAAGTGTTCTTCAGATATGACATTGTGAATGATGAATCTACTGCTGTTTTGATGCTGTTGGTTCTATAACTGCGTATTATGGGTGGTTTAAGCCAGTTCTTCAAGATTTGGGTTTGCAACTTACATTTGCAGAGATACTGAAGCATCATCATCTCGAGAAAATGTAAAGAAAGTAATGACGAGAAAAGGGTTTCACAGAAAACTTACAGATTCAAAACATTGATTCAAAATTTGCAAGGGCACCAAATTACTCCACAAGTTTCCCCATTTGTCTTCTGAATTGTTTGGGATAGCAATCTTAGGGCCTGTTCGGGAATGACTTATTTTTTTGGACTTAAAGTTAAAATTTTAGTAGATTTATAAGTTAAAATTTTAGTAGATTTATAAGTAAAAGTGTTCGTCATCATTTTTACTCATAAGTCGGGAATTATAAGTAATAGTTGTGGATGTGTTCGGCTAATAATGACTTATAAGTTAAAATAAATATAAAGATTGCTAAAATGTCCTTCAATATAAAAAACATTAAAAAAATAAAAGAGGGCATTTATGTCATTTCATAGTGGTTGACCAACTTAAAAAAAATGACTTATAAGTCATTTTTTTTAAGCAACTAAAACTTACTTATTTTTTTGACTTTTTTTTTTAACTTATAAGTAGAAAAAGAAGTAGTTCCCAAACACTTTTAATGGCTAAACTACTTATAAGTTGGGTTGACCAACTTATAAGTAGGTGCCGAACAGGCTCTTACACTGTCATTTTTAAATTGGGGTAAGTTTCACTTTACTACCTAAGGTTTCAACATTTTCCTGCCTAATCACCTATTGCTTAAAAATCTACACTTAAGTACCTGAATTTTTGGGGCGAAGTGAAAAAGTGTTTTTCGTGTTAATGTCGTGACTTTAAATAACTAAAGACATATTTTCCCTTCGTATATAAATTAAAAATGACGAAATGAAGCTCAGTTGTGTCTTGGGATCTAGAGTTTAGAGAGATTGAAATTAGGCGATTTCATGGCGATTTTAGGTTTTTATCAAATCTCTTTCAAATTTGAGCGGATTTCATGGTGATTTAGGGGGCTCTTGGGGTTTTAGATTCGATCCAGTGAGTTCGTGGTAAATATTGGTTCTTAGAGCTGAGGAGTTGTTAGTACGGGGAGCTTTTTGTTCTCACCCTATATCAAGCTCACAGCCTACTAGAACCAACATCAAGAACAAACCAACCTCGAGGAAGTTAATATCCAATGGCAGATTAGTTTCACCAAAAAAGGCAGGAAGGGGGGATTAAGGCTTTGATTTTGCCTTGGGTCATTTATGGTTTTTAATAGTTTAGTGTTATCTAAATATTGATTGTTGCTACATTTGATATTTTTGGTATATTTGCTATTTTTTGGTATAGTTTTGATATGGCCAAATAAGTAGTTTTGATACAGTTTCATATGGTCAGTTTAGTATTTTAGGTACAGTTGATATGACAAAGTATTTTTGGTACAGTTTGATATGGCCAAATATTTGGATATAATCAGTCTTCTAGTACAATTGGGTATTTTTGGTCAAACATTTGATATGTAAATTATTGTGACCATACTTTTGATTAATTAAATGAAGTTCTATGTTTTTGTTGTCAATTGTCTCTTCTTTATTTTAAGAAACTAGATGTTGTTGTTTATTTGCCCTAGTCAATTTTTTTATCATTTTCACTTGTGCACATGTTAAAAATTAAAAGATATAGAATAACAGAAAATAGGATTCCATTGTAGAGCTTTTTCACAAAACAAGCGAACACAAAACACATGACTCTGTATCAGCACTTAGATCGTAGAGTAATGACTTAACAATTGTAGAGTCATTACTTAGATCGTAGAGTTTAAAGTGACTTCAACTTTTACTATAGCAGAGCTACTCTACTATCGTAGAGCTATTCTACCATCGCAGAGCTACTCTACTATTGTAGCACCTTTTTTTTCTTTTCTTTTTTTGTAAATTTGTATACTAAAATATTTTATTTTCAATATTTAAATAAATATTTTTAACAAAAATCATTTAGGGAAATAGAGTTAAATTTTAAAAAGGCCAAAATTTATCAAAAAAACAAATTAATCTACGTAGAGTGAAACGTAGAGTGAATCCCCAGATCGTAGAATGAGTTAACTCTACGTTTCTACACTGAAATCTAGTATCGTAGAGTTAAATCACTATATGTTGCCCTTTTAACCGTGTGAAATTCTACGGATGAGATATTGTCTTTATATAAACAAATGTGCACTTGATCATTGTCTCATGCACTTAATATAAACATATCAGCAACCATGTCCACAATAGGCACTAAATATTACCAAACACTTAGAAAGTATATCAGGCTTAAAAAGGCTGGACTAAATTGATGAACGCAATAATTAAATTTTATTTCATACACATTATAATCACAATTTACATGTTTATAAGGGGTATACCTCAAGTAATGGAAAAAAAATATCTTCATACAATAGCTTAATAGATCAAGCAATTACAAATAAGACAGTATTTCAATTTTTCTGTGTAGAAAATTACAAGGGGCATATCCCTGGTAATAGAAAAAAAAATATCTTGACACAATAGCTTAATAACTCAACCAACTACAAATAAAACAGTATTTCAGTTTTTCTATGTAGAAAAAAAAGTCATCATATTGTTTCGGCACAAACAACTTTGTCCTGTATAAAATTAGCCCCAACTCCCACTACTCAACCTTAACATTCTTTAGTCACAAACCTTACGCCAAAGTAACCAGCTATTTTCAGAGATGCATCGCAATTCAATTTTAGGATGTCCCGATCAATAAAATTGCTCTAGTTGAAGAAATTGGGGAATACAATTTGGGTCCCTTCCATTTTTTCTCATTGTGTTCCCATTCCCTCATTGTGTTCATTAGTGTCAGTCATTGTCTCACTTGAGATTATTGTAGAAGGCAAGCACCATGCTCAAAAGTCACAGTCATCACATACAAAATACAACTTACCCTTCGATGGTTTGTTCGAGTAGACAATTCTTATAGATGTCTTCTTTCCACATCTACATACCCTAGGTATGTAGCGAAACTCACTATTATTCCATCCTACATTATTGCTTGACGAAGACATGACTCCTAATTCACATAAACAGGAAAAAGAATGGATGAGGCATTTTAACAAACAACTTGTAGGCAACTTTTAAATTGAATAACAACAATAAATTTATAAAAATAAAGTAAAGCTAGAGAAGAAATTAGTTGATCTACATACCTTACTTGTGAATATGATGAATTAATATCCTTGATCAAAAGCTGGAGAGAAACTACAAATGTTCTAAATGGTAGAAAAGAGCTACTAAGGGTGAACAAATGTAAGGAAGTGAGAGTTTTATAGCCAATGTATATAGTGAGAGCATATTGGACAAATTTCAGCCTTACTTGACCGCTAGAACCATGCATCACGCTCTTTAAGCGAGTTACCTGCACACACAGTTAGTTTGGAAGGAAAATGTAACTTTTTTACTTCACCTCAAAATCTCAAGTTTTTAAGTGTAGCTTTCTAGACAACTAGTGGTTAAGTGGAAAAATGGTAAAATTTCAGGTGTTGAAGTGAAATTTACCCTTTGAATTGTTATGAATATATGATTCAGTATACTTATTGGTTTGTTGCGTATGTGCCTTTTCGACGACGTCAAAGTTGTCTTTCACCTCACATATAAATATCAAAACATAAAAAAAAAAATAAGCTTTAATAAAATAATTGTGTCAAAAAATTAGTTATTCATTTAAATTGAGGACAAAAACTTAGACCAAGGGTAATAACTTAGTAGTAAATGTCTCTATTTTTACCGTGCAAGGTAAGATGTAGCATATCATTATAATTGAATCCTAATATAATATGTTCTCAAAAAAAAAAAAAAAAAAGAAAGAAAGAAAGACAAAAGCTCAAGGTTTTTAGAATAAAATTGTAAAAGGTATAATATATAAGTTATTTTTATCAGCTCAGTATCAGATTTTAGGATGGAGAGCATGAAATCAAGCTTTGGCTTTAGGGTTTTTTGAGCATCAAATAGAAGAAGAACTGGGGCTCGAGAAATTACTTTGGTAACATGGGTTTGGGAGAATCCAAAGCTTTGGAAGAGTTTGAGAACTGAATTGGGTTTTTCATCAGAGGATTCAAAATTAACCAAATTAGATGCACGGATTAGGGATTTGCCTGATAACCCACAAGTGTTCTTCAGATATGAGATTGTGAATGATGAATCTACTACAGCTGTTTTGATGCTTTTGGTTCTATAACTGCGTATTATGAGTGGTTTAAGCTAATTCTTCAAGTTTTGGAAGGTTTGTTCTTCATTTGGGTTTGCAATTTACATTTACAGAGATATTGAAGCATCATCATTTCCCAAAAATGGAAAGAAACTAATGACAAGAAATGAGTTTCACAGAAAACTTACAGATTCAAATAACTGATTCAAAATTTGCAAGGCCACCAAATGGCTCACAAGTTTGTCCATTCTATCTCCTGGATTATTGTTTGACGCGGCAATTTCGGAGTCCTACACTCCTACTCCTATTGACGGTGTCTGAAGAAAAGAAAAAGGGAAAGTGAAGATTTTTTCACTTTTTACGTTAGAAAATTTTAAATTATAAAAATTACATAAATAAAGGATAATTTATTTATATTTATATTTTTGATATCTTATTTTTAAAATTATGTGTACGATTTAAAACTTTACTTTTTAATTTGGCAAATCTTAAATTTGTCAGTATATTAGTTTTTTTTTTTTTGCAAAAAAAAATAAAATACATGTTTCTACTTGTTTTTTGTTGAAACATGTGCTTATTGGATTACATGAACTTGTAAAAAAAGTTTCATGTTTTTAATTTTTAATTTTTTTTAATAATAGAATACGAGAATATATATATATATAGGGGAATGCTCCACAGAAAACGTTAGTTATGTGCACTGTTTTATCTAATTGTGATCCAATCGTCCAAAATAAGATCTAAGGGTTGGAGGTGGGCACGACCGCTACTCCCTCTAACGGCCAGATATTAATTAAATTAAATTTTATACGGTGTCGTTTTGACTGGCCGCTTCTCCCTCTAGCGGCCAGTATAAAAATTAATTAAGCGCGAGGATATTATGAGGATTTAGCCGGGCCGCTAGAGGGAGTAGTGATAGGTCTCCAACTTTTAGGAAATATTTTGATGATAACAATAATTAGGTAAAAGATTTATTAGAAGGAAGAATTCTCTCCTTAAGATTTACTTTTAAGTATTTTCTATTATTTTATTTACTTTTGATTAAAAGTATTTTTCAAATCCTATTGAATTAATTTTCTTGACCTTGATAATTTAATATCAAGTGTTAAAATAATTAATTCATAAAACAACATTTCCGAGAGCAAGGAAAACTCCTATTTATTCTCAAAATGATTTTAATCTCAAAGTATTTATGGGCTAAAAGATATATAATTAAAATATATATATATATATATGTAACGGATATATATACATATAGATATATATGTGCATGTGGGCATTTATTACTTGATTATATATGATATCTATACAGGCAATCATGTGTCGGAAGTAAGCTTGCAAAGTGTCACTAAAATTGGGACAATCTCATATGAATCCATCCGTGCATATAATAGATTTTGAAAAAGATATCCATGTGATCATTTATTACTCCTCTTTGACTAAATCTAATTCGGAAGATTTTTTTTGGCAATCCGCGTGAATTGGAAATTGATCCGAACCCTTTATTTTGAACAAATTGATCTGATCCATTTATTTTAAATAAACTTTCAAAAATTACCTTTATGCCCTTAGTCTCAAAACTCCTATAAATAGGAACCTTTTTCTTTCATTTCAAATCACCAATTTACTATCAAAGAAAAAGCTTACTCCTTGCCCACATATTTTCTCTCTACAAAGCTTTATATCTCTTCTACTCTAAAGTTTTAATTTGTGTGAAGAAGAGAAAATTGGTCACAAATATTAGAGATAAGTTGTTTAATTTATTTACTTGGATAATCTCTTACTTGTTTGTTGTTATAGATATACAAATATAAATTGTTATACACAATTATATATATCTATATTTCAT
This sequence comes from Aralia elata, assembly GCA_034770075.1. NCBI lineage: Eukaryota > Viridiplantae > Streptophyta > Magnoliopsida > Apiales > Araliaceae > Aralia > Aralia elata. Next base: position 12,686,927 of record CM068386.1, on the reverse strand, counting down.
CTATTTATTAATAAAAAGTCAGTACTTAGACACCGAGACTATAGCGGAGATATTCCTCTTAAGTGAGGGAATTAACCGAACGAGTACTCAAAGTCCTAAGTGGCCTTTTATTAATATTATTTATATAAATATTAGTAGATTAACACTCAATTGTCATAACGACGCTGTGATACTCCTTTTGTAACAAAGTGGGTTATCCGAACTGTAATTGAATTTTGAGTGATCTATTGAAAGTATTTATATAAATATCAATTGCAATATTATAAATTTGGTAAACACTTAGATACCGATTTTATTTGGATTTATTCATCTTGAGTGAATTATCCAAACGGTCTTTAAAAAATTCTAAGTTGCCATATTTATAAATATTCACATAGTAGATTAAATATATTAGTATATATTCTTTGAGTTAAACAAATTTATTTGTTATAGCAAATATTGTCTAACTGATTCATTTATTACACTTGACATTTGCTAAACTAGTATTTGATCATAAATTTATTTATTCATAAAAATACTTGTTGCATATTATAAAAGTTATTTAAACTTTTATACCTGAAATCAAAACTTCATCTTTTTATAGAAACACATTCTTTATTTATAAAAGTGAAGTTAAATATTTATAAATCTGAGTATAAAATATTATCTGCTTATTTTAAGAAGCATAAAATATAAAAGTTATTTAAACTTTTATATACACATGTACTGAATTATATCACCTTGTTCTAGAAGCATTTCTTTATCAAAACTTTTGTAAAAGGGAAAAGGGTAGAGTTAGTTTATTTTATGTACCTGTGAGAAAGACGTGTAATTCTTTGACCAAGACCAGAGTCTTAGAGAGGTCAGCTGGGAGTTGGGTCTCTAGTGAACTTGTAAGGTAAAGAAGAGGCTGTTGTTTCAAGACCAGATCATAGAATAGAACTGAACTCAAAAGGAAGATACAACTAAGCTTGAGGAAGGAGCTGGGAGCTTGCTGTCCAAGATAGTTAGTTGAGAATAGTTGTAAGTTTGTCTATAAAACTTTGTAAAGGCTTCTCCGCCTGTTGAAGGAGTATTTATTACTGATAGTAATAGGATCTCAAGTCCTGAAGAGGAGCTTGAGACTGGACGTAGCAACATACCCGGGATGTATGTTGTGAACCAGATAAATCTCTTTGCATTGTGTGATTGAATTTTTAACTGTATTGCATATTAATTTTCAGCACTACTAATTAACTTGCTAAAAATTCAAAAAGGCCTTAGATAATTTTTAAACTGTAATAATCTATTCAACCCCCCCCTTTTAGATTATTATTGAACTTTCAAGTAGCTACTTCCTCTGGCGGCCAGGCAATTAAAACAGATCTAAGCACTTGCGTTTGCTGCATATCGAAAGATAAGGGTTTGCTGCTGCAGAAATAGAAAAAGAAATATTGACTGGCCGCTTCAAATTTGTTACAACAATCTCAACTTCAACCGACTAATCAACTCTAAATTAAAGTAAGTCTTGTTTGAACTTAATTTTTTTGCAAATTTCTTCTCTAATTCATGGAATATTAAAGCATGGTCCTAGAGTGTGAACTGTGGTATTGTTGTATGAATGTATACAAATTAGGTGGTATGTATGTATATTTCTTAGGTATTATGTATGTTGAAAATATTAGTATTATTTTTTTATTGTTCTATGTATCCAAATTAGGTGTATAAATTGGGTGATTAATATGTATATTTTTGGCTATTATGTATGTATAAATTATTATTTTATTGTTCTATGTATACAAATTATGTGTATAAATTGGGTGATGAGTATGTATATTTTTGGGTATTATGTATGTATAAATTGGGTTAAATGTTTTATTGTTGTTGTTGTTGGTATTTTTTTTAATTTTTTTTAATTTAGTCAGAAAATAATAGTTGATAGAATTTTTTTTTTATTTTGTTGGTATTATTATTGGTCATGCATATATTTAGACATTGAATAATAGTTTTATTGTTGTTGTTTATATTGTAAGGTAAATATGGACAATTGGATGTCTGGACCCATTGATTATAGTGTCCTTTATGATCAAGAAAATCATGTTTCAGAGGATGTATGGAATGAGATTGAAAAAGGTGCACTGACGTCGACCCAAATGACTTCAACAATATATGATAAATGAGATCTGACCAGCTTACAAAAAAAACTTTTAAAGGGATGGGGGTTTAGTTATCCGACAATAGTAACGAGAACGGATGTCAGTCTTGTATCTGCCCTAATTGAGAGATGGTGGCTGGAGACAAATACGTTTCATATGAAATGCGGTGAAATAACAATAACATTGGAGGATGTACACTTTATTATTCGCATGCCGGTATTGGGTAAGCCCTTAACTTGTCCGCCATTTGATGCCCTATTAAGTTATTTCAAGAAAATTTTTGGGGCTGAGTGGGTTGCAGAATGGAACAATGTCAAAAAAAGACGTGGTCAGAATGGAACAGTGATGGATGCATATATGTGTCTTTTGCGGGATCGGGAAGACAAATATCAGCGCGAAGGGATAAAGAGATGGGCCAAATTTGCCTCCATGCCCTCCTATTTCATGTATTTGGGGAAAGGTGCCTTGTCTATTGGGGACCAAATTCGTGGAGATCAATTTTGTCAGTCATATGTTATGCCTCAAGCGAGACCCCCATTGCATGAGTGCGACTTTATCTTCATGCCTATATGTGTCCCAAGCAACAGTCATTTCATACCGTTAACCTTTGTGTTTTCAACATGGAAAGTTTCTATTCTCGACCCGCTATATAATGACACACCCTACGTGAAGCTAACTGAAATGTACAAAGACTACGTCGATGTTGCGGTACGTGAAAAATTTTATTTTTCAATACAATCATTTAGTTTCCCCGTTACTGGCTCCTACGGCCTGGATAACTCCCCAAAATACCCTTAAAATTAATTTAACTAATTTTTATACATGCCGCTGAGGGAGTAGCGACCACCGAAAACCGTTTTGATTAGCCGCTACTCCCTCTAGCGACCAGTATAAAATTAATTTAATTAATATCTGGCCACTAGAGGGAGTAGCGGTCGTGCCCACGTCCAACCTTTTGATCTTATTTTGGACGACTGGATCACAGTTAGATGAAATAGTGTGCATAGCTAACGTTTTTTTGGAGCATTCTCCACATACATATATATATGACTTAGTTATACGAAGTAGATAAAATTTTAACCACCTCAAACTTGGGAGTGGGGTGGAGGAGGGGAACTGAATTAAACATTCAGATTAATTTAGAAAGAAATACTTTATACATCTTGTCTTTATTAAATTACTAATGTGCATGATTTTTTTTTTTTTAAATAACAAGTATATGATATTTACTAATGTTGTTAACATATGTTTGTTTATTAATTTTCTAGCGGCCAGGATAGTTACCTGAAGTTAATGTAACCAGATAGGCCGGTAAAAGTTGTTACTGCAATTTGTTGAATACGATCATTGCTATGTATTTGAACCCTGTCAGCCTTAATGCATGATCCTTTGGGTTTGAATTCCATAAAGTTATCACACTATTGATCATCATATGTAAGTTTATACTTTCTTGCTGCATTTGTCATAGTAAAAATTGTATCAACTATTCTGTTATTTACCAATCTTTTTGTGTATTAGGGTTTGTTTATTTATTTCTGAATGAACCTAAACAAGTCTGAATCTGAACGAATAAGTCATTCAAACCGTTTGTTTAACAATTTTTAAACTTTGAATGCATCTGAATGTGTCTAAGCGATTCATTCAAAAATTTGTGGCTGAATGAGTAAAAGGTAGTATTAAATGATATATTTACTTACATTCTCTCATAAACAATTAAAATTTACATTCAATATTTATCTTGTTTACTATTGTAAACAAAGTTTGTTATGTACAAGTTGTTTTTGATTTTTACTTAACAAAAAATTAGATAACCAATTTAATGAATGTTGTTGTAGTTTTTTTGTTTTGATTTTATGTACTATAAAATGTTATTAATATTTTTTAATGTTTTATTCCTAAAATTATATTTTTAATAATATACTTCATCAAAGATTGTTCAAAGTTTATATTTAATTTTTTTTAGATAACATTATTTATTTATAATTATATAACAAATTTGTTCATAACAACCTAAAAGGTTAAAATAGGATAATACACGTATTCAGATGTTTTAGAAAGACAATTATCAAACACATCATTTCATTCCGTATTCAAATTTTCTACTTCATTAAGCTCAGATTTTCTTATACATTCAGAACTTTTCATTTAGTTTTATCAAACAACCTCTTAGTGTTGATCCAATATTTATTATAACAAATACAGCTAAAAGATACGTGCTATTTCTTCTTCTTTTTTTAGTTTTTTATTTTTATTTATTTTTATTTTTTTTTGCTTTTTCTTTGGATGGATGAGTATACAGGTATTTAGAGATTGTGAAGCGGACCTTGATTTGTAGTTTATTTATTTATTTTTTATTTTATTTTTTTAGGGGGGTTGTTGTTAAAGAGACTGCCTGTTTGCAACTGGTAAACCTCACAAAATAAGCAACACTTCAGGCAAGAACAATTTAGTCCCAGAAATGACAGAAAACAAACAAAACAAGAAAGAAACCAGCTTTTTTGTAGTTCCTACTTATTTTATAATGCCAAGTAACATCCTTTCTCCTTCACCCTTTCTATGACTTACAAGAATCCCAAGTTTGTTGCAGAAGATATGCTTCTACAGTCTTGAGACTCTTTTGCTAACACATAACAATGACTAACACCACACTTCTGTTTACCTAGTTATAAACATTTACCTACCTAGTAAACACAAGTGTTGATCTCATATTGTTATGATTTGCACCTTCCACATTAGAATTGATAATATCATATTTCAATGTGTTTGTGTGTAAAAATTTCAACTTCAAACCAAATAAAATAGGGTTCGTTGCAAGTACCTGAGTAAGCTTCGTTGAACAAAGCCTAATGCATCAAATTACCGGTAAGGTTTATCAGTGGGTTCCAAATGCTGTATGAGAACGACAATAGAATTCAAATACGAATTGCGATAAAAAAAATTTTTTTGTCAAACTAGTTTGGTTGCTTCGACAGCGAAGCAAATATGATTGAGATTTTCAAAAAAACAATATGCAGCAAGTGGTAGATTTACCAAAACAAATCGATTGCAATAAAATTTTCCACCATAGAAATACAAAAAGAATAAACAAAGTAATCTTAGACTTTGTCCCATCAGTTTCGGATACTAGGTAGTGTGAACAGTGAAGAAACCTAACAGTGGTCATAATTGAGTAGTAGTCATAATGTTGATTACAACAGTGTCAGAATGGCTGATGCCTGATAGAAAGCAAGAAATTGAGCTATTGACCTAACTGACAGACAGACAAACCACGAAATAACTATGCCACCTTATAAAGATCAGCAAAAACAGATAATCAACAGATACAAAAACCCCTGTAACTTGCACATAATGACATGATATTCATGGAAAATGGTAACAGCAACTAAAACTGCAATAAGTGGCTTCAAATCTCTAATAGGCTGTTTCAAAAAAAAAATCCCCAATAGGCTGTTTCAAAAAAAAAATCTCTAATATGCCTCAACCTATTATGTTCCCCACGAATCAAAGTTGTATTCATCAAATCTCAACTTACCTTCATATGCATCCAATACCTCAGGAACTTCATCCTTATATTTAATCACATAATTTTCCAAGAAATTCCTTTCTGTCATCCCCATTATTGATGTTATCCTGAAATTCTTCCTAATCCTGTTTCTCAACACCAAAGTTTGTAGAACTGAACACCTTGGAATAATCCTCTTCTCCAAGCTATAGAGCATAACAAATGGCCTAATCGACAACTTAATTGGGCTCCAACGCAATTTATTCACAAAGAACTCCACTGCTCCCCTAATTTTCTTCTTAGAGACACACATGGTAAGGGGTTGTTTCTTAAACATGGACAGGATCTCAGCACTAGAGAAACCGAAGCTTCTATAAACCTCAAACTTTGATTCCCAAGTCGAATCACTGACAAGAATTATAGCCGTCACAGCATTGACAAATGACATAGATGAAGGATCGAAACCCATTTCTTTGACCTTCAACACAACTTTACTGAATCTATCAGGTCGGCTGCCAATTGCTTGACCATATGCAGTAACAAGTCTTGAAATTTGAGAACGGGGCACACCAAGTGTTTGTAAAAATTCCACATTGGGTAAAACACAATTTGGGATATCCCATATAAGAATTGCCGGTCTACATTTGATGGCTTCAGCTGCTTTTTGTTGGTTACCCACCAAACTACTCAGAAAATTCAATAATGGTATCAGTTGGTTGTCCAAACTTCTAGTCAGGAAAAAAGGGTACCTGATAATAAGTTTTATCAGCTCCGTATCAGATTTTATGACCGAGAGCATGAAATCAAGCTTTGGCTTTAGGATTCTTTGAGAATCAGATAGAAGAAGAACTGGGTATCTAGAAATTATTTTGGTAACATGGGTTTTGGAGAATCCAAAAGTTTGAAAGAGTTTGAGAACTGAATTGGGTCTTTCATCAGAGGATTCAAAAGAAACCAAATTAGATGCACGGATTAGGAATTTGCCTGATAATCCACAAGTATTCTTCAGATATGACATTTTGAATGATGAATCTCCTGCTTTTTTGATGCTGTTGGTTCTATAACTGCGTATTATGGGTGGTTTAAGCCAATTCTTCAAGATTTGGGTTTGCAACTTACATTTGCAGAGATACTGAAGCATCATCATCTCGAGAAAATGGAAAGAAAGTGATGACAAGAAAAGGGTTTCACAGAAAACTTACAGATTCAAAACATTGATTCAAAATTTGCAGGGGCACCAAATTACTCCACAAGTTTCCCCATTCTGTCTTCTGGATTGTTTGGGGGCAGCAATCTCACACTATAATGTTTGTGAGTTTTCAAAGTACTGCTCCTATAATCCTATTTAAATTGTTATGAATGTATGATCCCAGTATACCCTTGTAGGTTTGCTGCGTATGTGCCTTTTCAATGAGGTCAAAGTTGTCTTTCACCTCACATATAAATATCAAAACATAAAGAAAAATAAGATTTTATAAAATAATTGGGTCAAAAAATTAGTTAAACTTCATTTAAATTGAGGACAAAAACTTAGACCAACAGTGATAAATATCTCCTTTTTTTACCGTGCAAGATAAGATATAGAAGGAAATTTACTAAAGACTTGGTTTACAAACTAAAATATCAAAATTAGCCTTATAATAATTTCCAAAATGTAATCTCAATAGCAATATATTATTTTAAGTTAAAATTTCCTTTCAAAACTCACAAAAAAAAGAAGTAAATTTCCTTTCCTTCAATTCTTTTCTCTCCAATTTTTAAAATTCTTTTTTTCTTTTCTTCTCTCCCCAAACTCACCCAAACACAGTGTAATTGTCAAATTCCCCTCATCCACCTCCTCCTCCTCCATGGTAGTAACGGATGTTTCAGGCCACTTATTCCTTGGTTATTTAAAAGAAATAAAAATTAAATGTCTACTACTCAAAAAGAAAATAAAACAACATATACATCGTAAGTAAAATAAAAACACTCAAACACAAACACTCGTGCGAGAGCTAGTTTAATAAATTACATTAATTTTAAGTTTGAACACATCTCATATTAACTTTAACACCATTGTTTAAAATATTTTGGTCTCATTATTGTAAGAACAAACTCACCAATCATGTGTGAAACACGAACTGCATGCAAAGTCATTCGGTTAGCTATAAACATAATCAATTAATTTTTTTTTAAAAAAATTATTTATTTATTTTTGCTAGTTCAATTAATTAATATGTTTTGGGATTTATAGACAAATAATAACAGTCTGAATTCATTTTAAGCATTACAAAATTTGGTTAAACTTGCCCAGAAATTGAAGGGATTTAATACCATGTACGCTAGCATAAGTTTACATATTCGAGAACCAAAATTAAAATACCTCTTGAAGCGTATTAAATCTTTTGGTGCGGAAGATCTCGAACCAATCCACGAATCAATCCACGACCCAGCGGCGTCTCCGAATTACAATCTTGTGGGATGAAAACGGAGCTCGATTCCATGATCCGTTCAACTAGATTTTTACCGAATATTTGGGAGCTCAATATTTGCAGAGTGTTTATTATTGCTTCATGCAATATCTCTCTCAATATTTTATCAGAGTAATATCCGATGCTTGGCTATCTTAGAGAACTAAGTTCTCTGCATATATCAAGGAGAGAGTGAGAGGCTAGTGGAACAATCACATGTGCAATAATGCAATGCACATCACCTTTTTCCATTCAAAGCACCTCTCGGACAAAGGATGAAGTAATTGAACAAAAGAAGGAGACATGGGTGTCCCACTATAATAATGGTGTTGACCACCACCATTATCTAACATCTCCCACTCACCCATGGCGGGGACGATGTAATCCTCATATCTGCAAGAATATAGCTCAAACCAAAAATCGTAAATCTTCAGTTGCCGGACCGTGCGACCGCTGAGTTCACCTGCAATGCGGGAGCTCTATATCAAACCCGTTAAGGCCAAAATAGAGACATCTACCCTTTTAAAGAAAAACAGTGTGGGAGCTCTCACGTCAAACTCAATTAGTTTACATAGATGCTACAACCTATAAACTCAGAGTACTTCAGACACATTTGATTTTCACAAGGTTAAGCATCTCTAATCCCTCGGAGAGCCATACTTAACCACCTTTGGGCCCATGTCCATTTCGTATCTCACTTATTACTATATCGCTATCAAAGCGCCATAGTTGTCGACAATAAGTGCAGAACGAGGTGAAATCAAATTGTCTTCCCCTTGCCCTAATACTACTCAGATATGAATCAACTGCTTTCCCAGAATCGGTCCTTATTGTCTCATCAATCCTGACCGTAGGAATCGAAACCAAAGTAGCAACATCAATCCATATCTTTGTAGTATAGTCAAAGATCACAAAGAGCACTAGATGTAGGACTAACAATCCTGTCCTACTGGACTCACATGGTGAGGAAACATGGATTCATTCTCTCACCTCCATTGCTTGATCGCTTAGCTCATGTAACCCTCTCACAACATACTATTCTATAGCCTTGTTATGCGGACCTTAGTCTAGTCACTCCCAGAGTGGCTAACCCGAACATTTCAAATTGCTCGCTTATCAAAGCGCCACATTTAAAATTTCGTGTTCGGTTATCATGTTACGGCAGACAATCTCATCTACATGAGCATATGTCTTCTAGTCATGCCGTACGGATCTTAGTTCAGTCGCTCCACAAGCGCCTAACTCGAAATTCCAGATTGCTCACTTTCCCAAGCGCCAACTCTGAACTTCGCATCCGGCTATCAGTACAGGTTTATATAGATGGTGGGACATCTTATATTTGGTTAACTAAATTAACCTCATCTTGGCACATGCCAAGGCGACATTATGTTCATATTGCTCGCTACTAAGCGCCAATTGATTGCTTATCCAAAGTATCAATAGCTCGCTACTCAAAGCGCCAATGAAATGAATTGTCTCAACCTTGATCATTACTCAAAGCGCCAAGGGTGATTGCTCGTGTGAGTGAGCCAATCAACCTGTTGACATATATTTAGTGTGTGCATATCCAATATGCATAATAACTGTGTGAACTAATAATATTTATCATGTGCGCTATCACAATCATAAGTGGGAACAAATGAATCTCGCATATATGATAAATGTCTCAAAAACAATAGTGAATATCTCAAATACAAGCCATACAATGAGTGATATCCCAGTAACAAAGAAAGTACATCAAACCCTACGAAGTCCTAACGAACTAACATGCCTGCAGAAGGCATCTTTCGGAATAGGCTTCGTCAAGGGATCCGCTACCATAAGGTCAGTGGGCATGTACTTCAATATCACCTCATTATTTGCTATATTCTCTCTAATAAAGTTCATCCTCAGGTCAATGTGCTTCGTTCTACCGTGATACTTAGGGTCCTTAGTGTAATCTAGGGCCGCTGTGCTATCACAGAAAATAGTAACGGGGTCTGAAGCATTAGGGATGACTCCAAGATCCTCGAAGAATATCATCAGCCACATAGCTTCCTGAACAGCTGACGTACATGCTACAAACTCTGACTCCATCGTCGAAAGAGCAACGCAAGTCTGTTTCTTGTTGCACCAAGTGATGGCGCCACCATGTAGCAAGAATGCATATCCTGAGGTCGACTTGCGTATTCCCTGGTTACCTCCCCAACTGGCATCGGAGTAACCAATCAATCACAGGTCTGGTCCTCCATAGCATAACATGTAGTCCAAAGTACCATTCAAATATCGCAAGATTCTTTTGATTGCCTTCCAATGAGCAATTCCAGGGTTTGACTGATAACGACCGAGATAACTAACAGCATATGCTATATCAGGCCGAGTACACACAACTGCATACATTAGCTTTCCTATAGCATTGGCATACGGGTAATGGGACATCTTCTTAATTTCTTCGGGAGAAGTAGGGCATTGTTCGGGTCCAATGGCGTCGCTTTTAGCGATAGGAGTGTCTATGGGTTTGCAGTTACTCATCTGGAATTGCTCTAGAACCTTCTTAAGGTAAGTCTCTTGAGACAAACCAAGAAGCTTTCTTGAGCGATCTCTATAGATCTTAACTCCAAAAACATAAGCTGCTTCTCCCATGTCCTTCATCTCAAAATTAGAGGACAGCCACCCTTTGGTAGCGACAATTATCTCCTTATCGTTCCCAACTAATAGAATGTCGTCGACATACATCGATAGGATAAGGAATTTATCTTTGGACCGTTTGATATACACACAATGGTCTTCCTCGATCATTGTAAACCCATCAGTAATGACGGCTCAATGGAATCTGAGATACCATTGTCTGGAAGCCTGTTTCAAACCATAGATAGAACGTTTGAGCTTGCATACTTTGCGCTCTTGTCCTTCTACGATAAAACCCTCTGGTTGATCCATGTATATTTTCTCAGCTAAATCTCCATTGAGAAAAGCTGTCTTCACGTCCATTTGATACAACTCTAAATCCAAATGCGCGACAATTGCTAAAATAAGGCGAATTGAAGCAAACCTTACAACTGGTGAGAAGGTTTCCTCATAATCAATTCCCTCTTGTTGGGTGTAGCCCTTGGTTACAAGACGAGCTTTGTACTTTTCAATGGAACCATCCACCTTGCGTTTGACTTTAAGAACCCATTTGTTCCCAATAGCCTTTCGCCCTGGTGGAAGGTCAACCAAATCCCAGACTTGATTAGTCCCCATGGACTCCATTTCATCTTCCATTGCAATCATCCATTTATCGCTTACAACATATGATAGAGCATCTCGATAAGATCGAGGTTCCTCCTCTTCCCGTGTATCAGCCACAAAAGCATTCCCCTCAATCTCAAAGAGACGACGTGGAATGTTACCTCTTTGATTTCTACGTATTTGAGGAACAAGAGACTCCTCATTCGATGGAAAAGAACTACTCGAAGGTATGTCACTCCCACTATCTACAGGAGCCTGAGGAATATCCTCTTCGGTCTCTACTGTACGATTTGGGGTGCCTAAATCTTCCTCCATCTCATAAAGGTTCATCTCCTTGCTCACATCACCTCTGTTAGGAAAATCCTTCTCAAGGAAATCCGCATCTCGTGACTCTATCTCGGATATAGTCCCATCAGGCTGCTCTCCAACAAACACATAGCCTTTGGAGTGTTCAGAATATCTCACAAAGATACACTTCTTACCCCTCGGGCCCAACTTCCCATGTTGATGAGAAGTGTTGTGTACAAAAGCTGCTGATCCTCATGGCCGCATATGGCCCAATTCGGGCTTTCTGCCGGTCCACATTTCGTATGGGGTGGACTGTACTGATTTTGAAGGCACACGATTAAGTATATACGTCGCAGTCAACAATGCATCACCCCAATAAGAGATAGGCAAATTTACTTGCGCCATCATAGATCTAACCATGTCTAATAATGTCCGGTTCCTCCTCTCCGCCACACCATTTTGTTGCGGAGTTCTAGGGATTGTCAGTTGCCTGATTATCCCTCTTTCTTCACATAGTGCTTTAAACTGATCGGATAGATACTCGCGGCCTCGGTCAGTTCTTAGTGCCTTAACACTTTTGTCTAACTGTTTCTCAACCTCAATCAAATAACGTCTAAAGCATTCTAATGCCTCAGACTTATGAGAGATCAAGAAAGTGTACCCGAAGCGCGTATAGTCATCTATCATTGTGAGAAAGTAGGAACGTCCATGCCTTTCTTTCACATTCATAGGGCCACAGATGTCTGAATGAATGAGTTGCAAAGGTGTTTCTGCCCTAGTAGCTTTACCAAATGGTTTTCTAGTTGATTTACCTGCTAAACAATGTTCACATGTGGGTAGATTGACCTTAGCGAGTGGGCCTAACAGACCTGCTCGAGCTAACCTAGTCATTTTATCCTGTCTAATATGGCCTAATCTAGCATGCCATTGAATTGAACTATCATGATCATTTTCAACAAGTAATGAATAAGCATCATCACTATTAATACTAGAATCAATAGTATTTAAAACCATAAAACCATTTGATACAAAACCATATCCAACAATATTCGTCCCAAATGAAATTATTACAGAATTATTCTCAAACATAACAGAATATCTCAAACGTAGTACTGATAATACAGAAAATAAATTCTGCCGGACATCCGGCGCATAAAGTACATCACATAGGATCAATGCTGAGCATCCTCGTATTTCCAGTTTGTAAGTGTCAGTGCCTAGCACGTCCACACTGATATCGTTCCCTATGTATACTTTTCTGCCAGCCGGAATGCGGCGATATTCCACAAATCCACTTTGATCTCCAGCTATGTGGTCCGTTGCTCCGGAGTCTACAATCCACATATAGAGAGAATGAGCAACAAAAACAGTACTTGATACTAAGCACATAGATAGATTAGGACTATGAATTACCTTCTTCGGCTCAGTGCATTCACAAGCGAAGTGTCCCGCCTTGCCACAGTTGTAGCACGTCATCTTGGCCTTGTCCTTTTTACCAGAACCTCGTTTGCCCCTTTTCCGTTTGTTGACACCTCCACTCGCAGCCCCTTTAGGCGCAGTGGGATTAACAGATTTCTTTTTACCTTTCTTGGGTTTGGGCCTCCAATGAGGGTTTGATTCAGCTACATATGCCCTGGAGTTTTTAACAATTTCAAGGCGCTCAGCCTCAAGTTCCAGGTGACGACGAATATCATCAAAATTCTTGATATTCTCATTATGGGTCATATTCACCCGCATATGTTCCCAATTATCGGGAAGTGAGCGAACCACTGCAAAAATCTGTTGCTCGTCTGACAATTGAGTCCCACCGGTTTTTAATTCCCGAATCATATTGGCCATAATTCGAAGGTGTTGTTTCATAGTGTTATTATCACATTTTTTGTAACCATCGAATCTAATGGCTAATTCTCTCAACCTTGTCAACGAGGTGCCACAAAATTTATCTTTGAGAACTTCCCACATCTCGTGTGCAGTAGAGTACTGTTCATACTCAAACAGAAAGTCATTGTTCATGCAGCTCAACAACGTTATGTGAGCAATACGATCATTTTTGCGCCAACTTTCGAAGGCTGCAACCTTGATAGGATCATCTGCATTGTCACCCTCTGGTTTTACCATTTTGGACAGCAAGGTTTCTTCAACCTCTTGCTCCTCCAAAACCATTCTGACTTTCCTGTGCCACACGTCGTAGTAGTTATCTCCGTCTAATTTGTTTCCCTGATTAAGATCTGCGATAATATGTTTTGAAGCCATTTCTGTTGAACTAAAAAATATGAGAATTAATAAGAGATATTTATTGTTCACCACAGTATATTAAAAACATCTTTGCCGCATGATCTAAATTAACATAAAAATAATGTGACATAAATATAGAAGGGAGACTTCGTCAGTCTTTGGAATCACAATCCACACAAACGCCCAATTATTTAAATTTAATTTTTCAGCGCATTAGACGTGTAATTTAGAGAATAATTTAATTAAATTACTACCATCTAAATTACTACCACTAGGAACAAGTGTACATGTGTATATAATAGCAAGACAATTTAATTCCATGTACCAACAATTAATATTCCAAAAATATTAACAAAAGGAATCAAATTATAGGTAATATTACTCAATTAATATACCAAGTATGCTATAAACACATGAGAAAACTTCCAAAAACTTTTTAACAGTATATTATCACAATAAAACATTACTGTAATTTTTCTGGAATTTTTTGATAATTATGCTAATTATTACAATTAATAAACCATAGCATAATACAATTGAAAATTACCAAAAATATCCAATTATAATAATATTCCAAAAATTTTAATGGAAATATTAATAATAACCCATAAATAAATTTCTGTAATTTTTCCAGAATTTTCGGATAATTAAAACTATTTAATAATGAATTTTCATTAATAAAACAATTAAATAAATCATTTCTGGAATAAAAACAAAAATAAAAAACAATTTTTGGAAATGAGTCGGCGTGCGGGTCGGACCGGGCGGGTCAAACCGCGGGTAAGAACCGGTCAGGGGTGACCGCGGGTCAAATGGGTAAGTGGATCGGGTTAATGGGCACGGGTCGGGCAGGCGGTTGTGGTCCGCGCGGGCGCGTGCGGCTCACGCGCCTTACATGCAGCAGCATACCGCGCATGGCGCGCACGCGCGTGATCTTGCGGCGGTCCGGCGCGCGTGCATCTCACGCGCCGCCTTCCCGGCCTCCTTTCGCGACGCCGTTTTTTCTGTTTTGCTCGATTTGATGTACTGAGTCTATTGGTATGCTCAAACAACATTTTGTGAGCTTCCATATAGCGCGTGTGATGAACGTGAATCTCACTGAGAGTGGGATTCCACTTCATCTTCAACCTCCAGCCATCAAATAATTACAGAAATGCCATTGATCGAACTAAACTTTGAAAAATCATATCTCTTTCAATATTTATCCGTTTAATGCGTATAATATGTCGTTGGAAAGCTTACAACATGTACTACGCATACATATTAACAAAATACGAAACGAACAAATATACAGAAAGTTATGGCTACTCAAAGTGTTCGGTTTGATAATGTTTTTCAAGCTTTTTAAACATTCATCAATGGAGCTTTATGTAAACTACATACATGGCATACATGTGATCGAAATACGCATGCTCTGATACCAATGAAGGGATTTAATACCATGTACGCTAGCATAAGTTTACATATTCAAGAACCAAAATTAAAATACCTCTTGAAGCGTGTTAAATCTTTTGGTGCGGAAGATCTCGAACCAATCCACGAATCAATCCACGACCCAGCGGCGTCTCCGAATTACAATCTTGTGGGATGAAAACGGAGCTCGATTCCACGATCCGTTCATCTAGATTTTTACCGAATATTTGGGAGCTCAATATTTGCAGAGTGTTTATTATTGCTTCATGCAATATCTCTCTCAATATTTTATCAGAGTAATATCCGATGCTTGGCTATCTTAGAGAACTAAGTTCTCTGCATATATCAAGGAGAGAGTGAGAGGCTAGTGGAACAATCACATGTGCAATAATGCAATGCACATCACCTTTTTCCATTCAAAGCACCTCTCGGACAAAGGATGAAGTAATTGAACAAAAGAAGGAGACATGGGTGTCCCATCATAATAATGGTGTTGACCACCACCATTATCTAACAGAAACAAATTAAATGGTCATGTATGCATGAACGAGAAGGCTTCTTTTAAACACTAAAGCTTCCATACTCGATATGTTGAGTTGTATTTGTTCAAAAATAAGAAATGGAGCGAATGCAGTTTAATGGCCACAAATTCAGTCGTGGCTCTTTGGCCTATACTAAGGTGCGTGAATATAAAAAAATAACATGTATATGAACTTCCTATTGCTTGTATTATTATCCCCAGTAACACCCTTTCTTGACTTTTATGAATTCAAGTTTATTAGAAGAGATAATATTTTTGCTATGTTTGAATTATAGGATTCAAGTTGAAAATAGAATAATTCATTTTTATAAAATGAAAAAAAATTATGTTTGGTTGTTCTATTGAAGTGGAATGAACTATTCCTATTGCTATCAAATTTGTAAATTTTATTAAAATCATGCCCAATAGAGGGATAATTGGAGAGGTGACAAAACCTTATACTTTTCATTGCAAAACCAATAAATCGGAAAAGGATGGATTATTTTGTGAAAGAATTTTTGGGCCTATCAAAAGCGAAATTTGTGCTTGTGGAAATTATCGAGTAATCGGAAATGAAAAAGAAGACCCGAAATTTTGTGAACAATGCCGAGTCGAATTTGTTGATTCTTGGATACGAAGATATCAAATGGGCTACATAAAACTCACATGCCCAGTAACCCATGTGAGGTATATGAAACGTCATCCTAGTTATATTGCAAATGTTTTAGATAAACGACTTAAGGAATTAGAAGGCCTAGTATACTGTGATGTGTGGTTTGATCGAAATTCTGATTTTACAGATGATTCAGAATGAAATCCTATCAGCCCATTCAATCTAAACAGGATGCCTTGGATCTTGGATCTGACATGTCACTTGGGAGGAGAAACATGAAGCTCGGAATTAAGGGTGTATTCAATACTCCCAAAAAACAAGAAAAATTTATCTATAGTCGATTTCGTAACAAAAAAATAATAGGCATTTTATTTATACATCGTAAAAAAAAACTTTTTTCTTTTGTGTAATTAACCAGTTCCTTTCTTTTAGAAAGAAATTGAGCAAATAATAAATATGTCATGGTTATAGGAGTCTATCTATAACATATAGACTTTAAGGGGCATCGTGGCATAATCGTCGAGGTGAAGCTGGGACCTAAAAAATTGAATTAAACGATACATAGACAAGTAAATCCCTTATGAATGCCAAGGTACTTGCTTTAATTAAATTACGAATTACATGATTTAGGGAAGTAGACTATTCAAGAATTTCATATTTGATTGATTTATCTCAGAATGAATAAAGAATTTAGAAAATCTAAATATAAAAAGGAATGCGTAATCAAGGAAATCTTGCTTGTTTTTCGCTGGAACTTGAGTAAGGAGTAGATCTCTTTTTTTTGGAGGGGAGATTCTAGAAGAGGGTATGAAATGACTCATTCATGCTACGTTTGGATTGGAGAAATAAAATTGATGAAAAAATAGAATAGAAAAAAGAATGGTGAGTGGAATGATTCATTACATTCATAGTTGGAATGAGTTATTCCATACTAACATCTCATTTTTCTCCCAAGAAATGAGAATGATTCATTCCATTTTAATCGAACAACCAAACACAATTTTATTCATTACATTCTCACATTGATTCTTGCAATCCAAACGTAGCATCAGTCATTCTAGTTAGGAATGGAATAAATCATTCCTTCCCAGTCTATTTGCTTTTCTATTTCATTATTTCACCAATTTCATTCCTCCAATCCAAATACAGCATTACAGTCCTAAGACTTTTTCCTACACATAATAGTGACCAACACACCAGACTTATGTTTACCTAGTAATAAACATTTAATCGGTAAATGGATTCATCTTTTGATTTCCAACTTTCAATATATATATATATATATATATATATATGGGAACTGATCCATAGCTCGCGTTAGCTATGGACACTATTTCAACTAACTCATCTCCTACCGTCCAATGGAAGATCTAAGGGCTGACTGGGACTTGACCGCTACTCTCTCATACGGCCAACCAAATTCTTTTATGCTGGCCGCTACTCCCTCTAGCGGCCAACATAAAAGGTTGTTGGCCTTCTGCTCAGGACAAAAGTTTAAAATACCCTCACCTTAGTTAGATTTAAATAATTTAATGTATAAAATATTTGGAGTTTAAATTTTAAACAATCAAATTATCACAATAATTCACAATGTTAAATTATATTAAATAAGAAATTATATTACAAATAGTTTATATAAATAAATACATTGAATATATTTGACAATTTATACAAATAAATAATCCAAATATTTTATACATTAAATTATTTAAATCTAACTAAGGTGAGGGTATTTAAACTTTTGTCCTGAGCAGAAGGCCAAATATTTCTACGACCTTTTATGTTGGTCGCTACTCCCTCTAGTAGCCAGTCAAAATGCGACCGTTTTGACTGGCCGCTAGAGGGAGTAGCGGCCAACATAAAAAAATTTGGCAGGCCGTAAGAGAGAGTAGCGGCCAAGCCCCAGCCAACCCTTAGATCTTCCATTGGACGGCAGGAGATGAGTTAGTTGAAATAGTGTCCATAGCTAACGCGAGCTATGGATCAGTCCCCTATATATATATATATACACACACACACACATAGAGTTCGCTTCTCCAACGGACCGGTTCGTTAACGAACCGGTTTATAGCGACGGTTCAGTCCGTCGCTATAGCTATGTGTCGCTGAACCGGTCAATAACGACGGACAAAATCGTCGTCGGTCCGTCGCTATAGCTCTGTTAAGCGACACATATGCTATAGCGACGGACAAAACAGTCGTTATAGCCGGTACGTCTTTGGTTCGTTCTTTTTCGGTTCGTTGGAAAAGGTTTTCGTATGTGTCTTTGTGTGTGTGTGTCTATGTGTGTATGTGTATATATATATATATATATATATATATATATATATATTGAGTCCGTTTCTCCAACGAACCGGTCTATAACGAATCGTCGTCGGTCCGTCGCTATAGCTCTGTTAAGCGACGCATATGTTATAACGACGGACAAAACCGTCGATATAAGCCGGTTCGTTTTTGATTCGTTTTTCCCAATTCGCTTTAAAAAGTTTTCGTGTGTGTGTATATATATATATATGCGTGTGTAAATAAAATCTCAACTTCAAAACAAAATAAAGACTTCTTTGCAATTACTAGAGTGAGCTACTAAATTTGAAAAAAATAATTTGAAAAAAATAATTAGTATATGACATCTACTAATGTTGCTAAAATATGTTTCTTTTATAATTTTCTGCTCGCCAGGATAATTACCTGAAGTCAATGTAAAGAGATAGGCGGGGTAAAAAGTTATGCTTGCAATTTGGTGAAAGCAGTCATTGCTATGTATTTGAACCTTGATAACCTTAATGCACGATCCTTTGGGTTTGAATTCCATAAAATTATCACACCATTAATCATAAATAAGTTCATACCTCCTTGTTGCATGATCCTTTGGATTTGAATTCCATAAAAATATCACACCATTAATCATAAATAAGTTTATACCTTCTTGTTGCATTTGTCATAGTACAAATTGCATCAACTATTTTTGTCATCTAACACCCTCCCTTTTTGTATATTAGTGCTAATGCAACATTTGATATAACTAATACAGTTAAAAGATATGTACTTATATACAGAACCATGATATTTCCATCTCTTCTACCACTCAAGTTTTTACTTTTTCTTACAAGTATTTAGAGATTGTGAACAGGAAAAGTACATCATTGTTGTTGTTTGTGGGTGGGTGGGTGGATGGGTTGTGGTGGTGGTTATGGTGATGGTGATGGTGGTGGGGTGGGGGGTATAAAGCCTGTTTGCAACTACTAAACCTCACAAAATAAGCAAGGCTGCACTTGTTAAGGCATGGACAATTTAATCCCATAAATGACAGAAAACAAACAAAACAAGAAAGAAACCAGCGTTTTTATAGTTCCTAAAGCTTATTTTATAATGACAAGTAACATCCTTTCTCCTTCACCCTTTCTATGACTTACAAGAATCCCTAGTTTGTTGCAGAAGACATACTTCTACCGTCTTGAGACTCTTTTGCTAACACATAACAATGACTAGCACCACACTTCTGTTTACCTAGTTATAAACATTTACTTAGTAAACAGAAGTGTTAATCTCGTATTGTTATGATTTGCACCTTCCACTAGACAAAATTGATGATCTCATATTTCAATGTGTGTGTGTGTAAACATTTCACCTCAAACAAAATAAAAAAGAGTTCGTTGCAAGTACTTGAGTAAGCTTCGTTGAACAAAGCTTAATGCATCAAATTACCAGTAAGGTTTATCAGTGGCTTCCAAATGCTGTATAAGAACGTCAATGGAATTCAAAAAAGAATTGTAATGTCAAACCAGTTTGGTTGCTTCCCCAGCGAAGCACTAGATTGAGATTTTTTTTAAAAACAATGTGGCAAACGGTCAATTGCAATAAATTTTCCCACCATACAAATACCAAAAAAAAAAACAAACCGAGTAATCATAGACTTTGTCCCATCAGTTTTGGATACTAGGATACTAGGAAATGTGGACGGAACGATAGTCATAATTGAGAACTCGTCATAATGGTGATTACCACAGGGTAAGAATGGCTGATAGAAAGCAAGAAAAATGGAGCTATTGACCTAACTGACAGACAAACGAACGAAATAACTATATGTCACCTTATAAAGATCAGCAAAAACAGATAATCATCGGATACAAAGACACCTGCAACTGCACATAATGTCATGAGATTCATGGAAAATGGTAACAGTAACTAAAACCGTAATAAGTGGCTTCAAATCTCTAGTAGGCAGTTTCAAAAAAAAATTCTCTAATTGGCTGTTTCCAAAAAAAAAATCTCTAATATGCCTCGGCCTATTCTGTTCCTCATGAATCAAAGTTGTATTCATCAAATCTCAACTTACCTTGATATGCATCTAATACATCAGGAACTTCATCCGTATGTTTAATCACATAGTTCTCTAAGAAATTCCTTTCTGTCATCACCATTATTGATGTTAGCATGACAGTCTTCCTAATCCTGTTTCTCGACACCAAAGCTTGCAGAACTGAACACCTCGGAATAATCCTCTTCTTCAAGCTATAGAGCATAACACCTGGCCTAATCGACAACCTAAATGGGCTCCAACGCAATTTATTCACAAAGAACTCCACTGCTCCCCTAATTTTCTTCTTAGAGACAAACATGGTAATGGGTTGTTTCTTGAACATGGAAAGGATCTCATCATTAGAGAAACCGAAGCTTCTATAAACCTCAAATTTTGATTCCCAAGTCGAATCACTGAGAAGCATAGCTGTTACAGCATTGACAAATGACTGAGATGAAAGATCGAATCCCATTTCTTTGACCTTCAACACAACTTTACTGAATCTATCAGGTCGGCTGCCAATTGCTTGACCATATGGATTAACAAATCTTGAAATTTGAGAACGGGGCACACCAAGTGTTTGTAAAAATTCCACATTGGGTAAAAAACAATTTGGGATATCCCATTTAAGAATTTCCGGTCTACATTTGATGGCTTCAGCTGCTTTTTGTTGGCTACCAACCAAACTACTCAGAGAATTCACTAATGGTATCAGTTGGTTGTTCAAACTTCTAGTCAGGAAAAAAGGGTTCCTGATAACAAGTTTTATCAGCTCCGTATCAGATTTTATGACCGAGAGCATGAAATCAAGCTTTGGCTTTAGGATTTTTTGAGCATCAGATAGAAGAAGAACTGGGTATCTAGAAATTATTTTGGTAACATGGGTTTTGGAGAATCCAAAAGTTTGAAAGACTTTGAGAACTGAATTGGGTCTTTCATCAGAGGATTCAAAAGAAACCAAATTAGATGCACGGATTAGGAATTTGCCCGATAATCCACAAGTGTTCTTCAGATATGACATTGTGAATGATGAATCTACTGCTGTTTTGATGCTGTTGGTTCTATAACTGCGTATTATGGGTGGTTTAAGCCAATTCTTCAAGATTTGGGTTTGCAACTTACATTTGCAGAGATACTGAAGCATCATCATCTCGAGAAAATGGAAAGAAACTAATGACAAGAAAAGGGTTTCACAGGAAACTTACAGATTCAAAACATTGATTCAAAATTTGCAAGGGCACCAAATTACTCCACAAGTTTCCCCATTCTGTCTTCTGGATTGTTTGGGGCAACAATTTCACACTATGTTTGTGAGTTTTCAAAGTACTGCTCCTATTTAAATTGTTATGAATGTATGATCCCAGTATACCCTTGTAGGTTTGCTGCGTATGTGCCTTTTCAACGAGGTCAAAGTTGTCTTTCACCTCACATATAAATATCAAAACATAAAGAAAAATAAGCTTTTATAAAATAATTGGGTCAAAAAATTAGTTATACTTCATTTAAATTGATGACAAAAACTTATATTGCGTTTGGATTGAAGGATTGGAATGGAGGACGGAATGAAATGATTTTAAGGTATTTTAAGTTTATTTTTTGATTGTTGGTAGTGGTGGTTGTTGTTATTTAATGGCAGAATTATCACATATATCCATTCTATTAGAATGAATTTTATTCCACCTTCTCCACATGGAATAAAAAAACAAAGTAATGAAATGAATTTTCATTCCATTAAAATGATTTATCCTCCAAAATGATCATCAAATACACTATTTTTTATTTCTTTTCTTCTTATATTCTATGCTCTCAATCCAAACGTAACAATAGACTAAGGGGTGATAACTTAATGACAAATGTCTCTCTTTTTTTAATTTGCGAGGTAAGATGTAGTATATCGTTATAATTGAATCCTAAAAGGTTATAATTGAATCCTAAATGATCTTAAAAGAGAACAAATTGTTTGTTTCAAATTAGGTCAATTTTCTTCTTAAATATTTCTTTGACATTGTGTATCTGGCTTCAAAATCTGTAATATGTTCTTTTTAAACATACTAAATTTTTGATATAATTTTTTTAAACTTTTGATACCATTAGGTAGCACAAGTTCGACATATCAGCCTCTTGACGGCCATGTATACAATTTTTGACTGAATTTAGGTAATATATGTTGGCTTCCTTATGTAAATCTAATGAAGTGTTTCATAATGTGAATATATGGAGAGACCAACTCAGTTTGGAAAAAAAAAATTGTAATGTGTAAGATATAACTTATATTCGTATGAAGGTATTATATTTCAAGTGTGATTGGTGAGAATGGTAGAAAAAAAAAAATTCTATTTACCAGAGTTTGGTACCAAGAAATTTGAGCATAAAAGTGCATTGTCTAAAGGAATGTGTTTCTCTTACAGTTTTGACCCTCAAGTTGAGCTCTATGGAAACACATGTACAACAAAAAATGATTTATGTTTCATTCTTTGTAATAAGGATAAGCTGCAGATATATGATATAAGCTACAAGCATAATCAATTAATTTCAATCAATTCATTTTAAGCATTACAAAATTTCCTTAAACTTGCCCAGAAACAAATTAAATGGTCATGTATGCCTGAACAAGAAGGCTTCTTTTATAGACTTTGTCCCATCAGTTTTGGATACTAAATGTGGACGGAAAAGAAACCTAACAATAGTCATAATTGAGAAGTAGTCATAATGTTGATTACCACGGGGTAAGAATGGCTGATAGAAAGCAAGAAAAATGGAGCTATTGACCTAACTTACAGACAAACAAACGAAACAACTATATGTCACCTTATAAAGATCAGCAACAACAGATAATCATCAGATACAAAGGACACCTGCAACTGCACATAATGTCATGAGATTCATGGAAAATGGTAACAGTAACTAAAACCGCAATAAGTGGCTTCAAATCTCTAATAGGCTGTTTCTAAAATAAAATCTCCAATATGCTGTTTCAAAAAAAAAAAAAATCTCTAATATGCCTCGGCCTATTCTGTTCCTCGTGATTCAATGTTGTATTCATCAAATCTCAACTTACCTTGATATGCATCCAATACCTCAGGAACTTCATCCTTATATTTAATCACATAATTTTCCAAGAAATTCCTTTCTGTCATCTTCATTATTGTTGTTAGCATGACAGTCTTCCTAATCCTGTTTCTTGACACCAAAGTTTGCAGAACTGAACACCTTGGAATGATCCTCTTCTCCAAACTATATAGCATAACACCTGGCCTAATCGACAACTTAATTGGGCTCCAACGCAATTTATTCACAAAGAATTCCACTGCTTCCCTAATTTTCTTCTTCGAGACAAACATGGTAATGGGTTGTTTCTTAAACATGGACAGGATCTCAGCATTAGAGAAACCAAAGCTTCTATAAACCTCAAACTTTGATTCCCAAGTCGAATCACTGACAAGAATTATAGCCGTCACAGCATTGACAAATGACACAGATGAAGGATTGAAACCCATTTCTTTGACCTTCAACACAACTTTACTGAATCTATCAGGTCGTTTGCCAATTGCTTGACCATATTCAGTAACAAATCTTGAAATTTGAGAACGGGGCACACCAAGTGTTTGTAAAAATTCCACATTGGGTAAAACACAATTTGGGATATCCCATATAAGAATTGCCGGTCTACATTTGACGGGTTCAGCTGCTTTTTGTTGGTCACCCACCAAACTACTCAGAAAATTCAATAATGGTATCAGTTGGTTGTCCAAACTTCTAGTCAGGAAAAAAGGGTACCTGATAATAAGTTTTATCAGCTCCGTATCAGATTTTATGACCGAGAGCATGAAATCAAGCTTTGGCTTTAGGATTCTTTGAGCATCAGATAGAAGAGGAACCGGGTATCTAGAAATTAATTCGGTAACATGAGTTTTGGAGAATCCAAAACTTTGAAAGACTTTGAGAACTGAATTGGGTCTTTCATCAGAGGATTCAAACGAAACCAAATTAGATGCACGGATTAGGGATTTGCCTGATAATCCACAAGTGTTCTTCAGATATGACAGTGTGAATGATGAACCTACTGCTGTTTTGATGCTGTTGGTTCCATAACTGCGTATTATGGGTGGTTTAAGCCAATTCTTCAAGATTTGGGTTTGCAACTTACATTTGCAGAGATACTGAAGCATCATCATCTCGAGAAAATGGAAAAAAACTAATGACAAGAAAAGGGTTTCACAGGAAACTCACACTATGTTTGTGAGTTTTCAAAGTACTGCTCTTATTTAAATTGTTATGAATGTATGATCCCAGTATACCCTTGTAGGTTTGCTGCGTATGTGCCTTTTCAACGAGGTCAAAGGTGTCTTTCACCTCACATATAAATATCAAAACATAAAGAAAAATAAGATTTTATAAAATAATTGGGTCAAAAAATTAGTTAAGCTTCATTTAAATTGAGGACAAAAACTTTGACCAACAGTGATAAATATCTCTTTTTTTTGCGGTGCAAGATAAGATATAGTATATCGATATAATTGAATCCTAATATAATAAGTTCTCAAAAAAAAAAGAAGACAAAAACGTAAAGTTTTTAGAATAAAATTGTAAAAGGTATAATATAATTAATTTGGAACGGAGGAAGTAATTAAATTTTAAATAGAAGATTCATTCTATATGTTGTAACAAAAAATATGTTCGACTTTTATTATGTATAAATACAATGACATAATTTATAAATTATACACGTGCACAGATAATTGATTTGCAAAAATCAATTAAAGAATATAAAATTACACTTAAAATTAGTCCCTATCTGTTTTGTTATTGGTTTTGGTATCGAGTTATCCTGAGTCCACCAGATACAAAATCAAAGTTGACTCGCTATATACTAATGGGCATATGAGGGGTTATTCTTTAGTTTCCCTAACAAAAGTAATCCCTTCCTCACCTTTACGCAAAATGATGGTGAGTCTGGTGACACTAACACTGTGTTTGTGAGTTCTAAAAGAGAAAAAGAGAAGAAAAAAAAAATTTAAGATTGTGTTTGTGAGTTTTTGGAGGAGAAAAAGAAGAAGAAGAGAAAGTCTCAAAAATTTTCGAAATTGAAAAGATTTGGAAGGAAATTTACTAAACACTTGGTTTACAAACTAAAATA
The DNA here is from genome assembly GCA_034770075.1 of Aralia elata. Classification (NCBI taxonomy): domain Eukaryota; kingdom Viridiplantae; phylum Streptophyta; class Magnoliopsida; order Apiales; family Araliaceae; genus Aralia; species Aralia elata. The sequence continues at coordinate 12,661,145 of CM068386.1, read as the reverse complement.
TCAAAACTAGCCTTATATTAATTTCCAGAATGTAATCTCATAAAGATAAAGTAGCAATATATTATTTTAAGTTAAAATTTCCTTCCAAAATACACAGAAAATAGAAGTAAAAATTTCTTTTCCTTCAATTCTTTTCTCTCCAAATTTTTAAATTCTTTTTTTTCTTTTCTTCTCTCTCCAAACTCACCCAAACACAGTGTAATTGTCAAATTCCCCTCATCCTCCTCCTCCTCCTCCTCCTCCTCTTCCATGGTAGTAACTGATGTTTCAGGCCACTTATTCCTTGGTTATTTAAAAAAAATAAAAATTAAATGTCTACTACTCAAAAGAAAATAAAACAACATATACATCGTAAGTAAAATAAAAACACTCAAACACAAACACCCGTGCAAGAGCTAGTTTAATAAATTACATCAATTTTAAGTTTGAACACGTCTCATATTAACTTTAACACCATTGTTTAAAATATTTTGGTCTCATTATTGTAAGAACAAACTCACCAATCATGTGTGAAACACGAACTGCATGCAAAGTCATTCGGTTAGCTATAAACATAATCAATTAATTTTTTTTAAAAATTATTATTTATTTTTGCTAGTTCAATTAATTAATATGTTTTGGGATTTATAGACAAATAATAACAGTCTGAATTCATTTTAAGCATTACAAAATTTGGTTAAACTTGCCCAGAAACAAATTAAATGGTCATGTATGCATGAACGAGAAGGCTTCTTTTAAACACTAAAGCTTCCATACTCGATAAGTTGAGTTGTATTTGTTCAAAAATAAGAAATGGAGCGAATGCAGTTTAATGACCACAAATTCAGTCGGGGCTCTTTGGCCTATACTAATGTGCGTGAATATAAAAAAATAACATGTATATGAACTTCCTATTGCTTGTATTATTATCCCAAGTAACACCCTTTCTTGACTTTTATAAATTCAAGTTTATTAGAAGAGATAATATTTTTGCTATGTTTGAATTATAGGAATCAAGTTGAAAATAGAATAATTCATTTTTATAAAATGAAAAAAAATTATGTTTGGTTGTTCTATTGAAGTGGAATGAACTATTCCTATTTCTATCAAATTTGTAAATTTTATTAAAATCATGCCCAATAGAGGGATAATTGGAGAGGTGACAAAACCTTATACTTTTCATTGCAAAACCAATAAATCGGAAAAGGATGGATTATTTTGTGAAAGAATTTTTGGGCCTATCAAGAGCGAAATTTGTGCTTGTGGAAATTATCGAGTAATCGAAAATGAAAAGGAAGACCCGAAATTTTGTGAACAATGTCGAGTCGAATTTGTTGATTCTTGGATACGAAGATATCAAATGGGCTACATAAAACTCACATGCCCAGTAACCCATGTGAGGTATATGAAACGTCTTCCTAGTTATATTGCAAATGTTTTAGATAAACGACTTAAGGAATTAGAAGGCCTAGTATACTGCGATGTGTGGTTTGATCGAAATTCTGATTTACAGATGATTCAGAATGAAATCCTATCAGCCCATTCAATCCAAACAGGATGCATTGGATCTTGGATCTGACATGTCACTTGGGAGGAGAAACATGAAGCTCAGAATTAAGGGTGTATTCAATACTCCCAAAGAACAAGAAAAATTTATCTATAGTCGATTTCGTAACAAAAAAATAATAGGCATTTTATTTATACATCGTAAAAAAAACTTTTTTCTTTTGTGTAATTAACCGGTTCCTTTCTTTTAGAAAAAAATTGAGCAAATAATAAATATGTCATGGTTATAGGAGTAGACATCTATAGCATATAGACTTTAAGGGGCATCGTGGCATAACCGTCGAGGTGAAGTTGGGACCTAAAAAATTGAATTAAACGATACATAGACAAGTAAATCCCTTATGAATGCCAAGGTACTTGCTTTAATTAAATTACGAATTACATGATTTAGGGAAGTAGACTATTCAAGAATTTCACATTTGATTGATTTATCTCAGAATGAATAAAGAATTTAGAAAATCTAAATATAAAAAGGAATGCGTAATCAAGGAAATCTTGCTTGTTTTTCGCTGGAACTTGAGTAAGGAGTAGATCTCTTTTTTTTGGAGGGGGAATTCTAGAAGAGGGTATGAAATGACTCTTTCATGCTACGTTTGGATTGGAGAAATGAAATTGATGAAGAAATAGAATAAAAAAAAGAATGGTGAGTGGAATGATTCATTCCATTCATGGTTGGAATGAGTTATTCCATACTCACATCTCATTTTCCCCCCAAGAAATGAGAATGATTCATTCCATTTTAATAGAACAACCAAACACAATTTTATTCATTACATTCTCACATTGATTCTTGCAATCCAAACGTAGCATCAGTCATTCTAGTTAGGAATGGAATAAATCATTCCTTCCCAGTCTATTTGCTTTTCTATTTCATTATTTCACCAATTTCATTCCTCCAATCCAAATACAGCATTACAGTCTTAAGACTTTTTCCTACACATAATAATGACCAACACACCAGACTTATGTTTACCTAGTAATAAACATTTAATCGATAAATGGATTCATCTTTTGATTTCCAACTTTCAATATATATATGTGTGTGTGTTATACACACATACAAGCTTACGAGTGTCATGCACCTAATATATATATATATATATATATATGGGAACTGATCCATAGCTCGCGTTAGTTATGGACACTATTTCAACTAACTCATCTCCTACCGTCCAATAGAAGATCTAAGGGCTGACTGGGACTTGGCCGCTACTCTCTCATACGGCCAGCCAAATTCTTTTATGCTGGCCGCTACTCCCTCTAGCGGCAAACATAAAAGGTCGTTGGCCTTCTGCTCAGGACAAAAGTTTAAAATACCCTCACCTTAGTTAGATTTAAATAATTTAATGTATAAAATATTTGGAGTTTAAATTTTAAACAATCAAATTATCACAATAATTCACAATGTTAAATTATATTAAATAAGAAATTATATTACAAATATTTTATATAAATAAATACATTGAATATATTTGACAATTTATATAAATAAATAATCCAAATATTTTATACATTAAATTATTTAAATCTAACTAAGGTGAGGGTATTTTAAACTTTTGTCCTGAGCAGAAGGTCAAATATTTGTACGACCTTTTATGTTGGTCGCTACTCCCTCTAGCAGCCAGTCAAAATGCGACCGTTTTGACTGGCCGCTAGAGGGAGTAGCAGCCAGCATAAAAAAATTTGGCTGGCCGTAAGAGAAAGTAGCGGTCAAGCCCCAGCCAACCCTTAGATCTTCCATTGGACGGTAGGAGATGAGTTAGTTGAAATAGTGTCCATAGCTAACCCGAGCTATGGATCAGTCCCCTATATATATATATGTATATATATATATACACACACACACACACATACACACACACACACACACAAATAGAGTTCGCTTCTCCAACGGACCGGTTCGTTAACGAACCGGTCTATAGCGACGGTTCAGTCCGTCGCTATAGCTATGTGTCGCTGAACCGGTCTATAACGACGGACAAAATCGTCGTCGGTCCGTCGCTATAGCTCTGTTAAGCGACGCATATGCTATAGCGACGGACAAAACCGTCGTTATAGCCGGTTCGTCTTTGGTTCGTTATTTTTCGGTTCGTTGGAGAAGGTTTTCGTGTGTGTCTGTGTGTGTGTGTGTCTGTGTGTGTGTGTGTGTGTATATAATCCGTTTCTCCAACGAACCGGTCTATAGCGAACCGTCGCCGGTCCGTCGCTATAGCTCTGTTAAGCGACGCATATGCTATAGCGACGAACAAAACCGTCGATATAAGCCGATTCGTTTTTAATTCGTTTTTCCCAATTCGCTTTAAAAAAATTTCGCGCGCGCGTGTGTGTATATATATATATATATATATATATATATATATATATATATATATATATATATATATATGCGTGTGTAAATAAAATCTCAACTTCAAAACAAAATAAAGACTTCTTTGCAGTTACTAGAGTGAGCTACTAAATTTGAAAAAAAAAAATTGAAAAAAATAATTAGTATATGACATCTACTAATGTTGTTAAAATATGTTTCTTTTATAATTTTCTGCTCGCCAGGATAATTACCTGAAGTCAATGTAAAGAGATAGGCGGGGTAAAAAGTTATGCTTGCAATTTGGTGAAAGCAGTCATTGCTATGTATTTGAACCTTGATAGCCTTAATGCATGATCCTTTTGGGTTTGAATTCCATAAAATTATCACACACACCATTAATCATAAATAAGTTCATACCTCCTTGTTGCATGATCCTTTGGGTTTGAATTCCATAAAAATATCACACCATTAATCATAAATAAGTTTATACCTTCTTGTTGCATTTGTCATAGTACAAATTGCATCAACAATTTTTATCATCTAACACCCTCCCTTTTTGTATATTAGTGCTAATGCAACATTTGATATAACTAATACAGTTAAAAGATATGTACTTATATACAGAACCATGATATTTCCATCTCTTCTACCACTCAAGTTTTTACTTTTTCTTACAAGTATTTAGAGATTGTGAACAGGAAAAGTACATCATTGTTGTTGTTTGTGGGTGGGTGGGTGGGTGGATGGGTTGTGGTGGTGGTTATGGTGATGGTGGTGGGGTTGGGAGTGGGGGGTATAAAGCCTGTTTGCAACTACTAAACCTCACAAAATAAGCAAGGCTGCACTTGTTAAGGCATGGACAATTTAATCCCAGAAATGACAGAAAACAAACAAAACAAGAAAGAAACCAGCGTTTTTATAGTTCCTAAAGCTTATTTTATAATGACAAGTAACATCCTTTCTCCTTCACCCTTTCTATGACTTACAAGAATCCCTAGTTTGTTCCAGAAGACATACTTCTACCGTCTTGAGACTCTTTTGCTAACACATAACAATGACTAGCATCACACTTCTGTTTACCTAGTTATAAACATTTACTTAGTAAACAGAAGTGTTAATCTCGTATTGTTATGATTTGCACCTTCCACTAGACAAAATTGATGATCTCATATTTCAATGTGTGTGTGTAAACATTTCACCTCAAAACAAAATAAAAAAGAGTTCGTTGCAAGTACTTGAGTAAGCTTCGTTGAACAAAGCTTAATGCATCAAATTACCAGTAAGGTTTATCAGTGGCTTCCAAATGCTGTATAAGAACGTCAATGGAATTCAAAAATGAATTGTAATGTCAAACCAGTTTGGTTGCTTCCCCAGCGAAGCACTAGATTGAGATTTTTTTTAAAAACAATATGCGGCAAACGGTATACTTACCAAAACGAATCAATTGCAATAAATTTTCCCACCATACAAATACCAAAAAAAAAAAAAACCGAGTAATCATAGACTTTGTCCCATCAGTTTTGGATACTAGGATACTAGGAAATGTGGACGGAACGATAGTCATAATTGAGAAGTCGTCATAATGTTGATCACCACAGGGTAAGAATGGCTGATAGAAAGCAAGAAAAATGGAGCTATTGACCTAACTGACAGACAAACGAACGAAACAACTATATGTCACCTTATAAAGATCAGCAAAAACAAATAATCATCGGATACAAAGACACCTGCAACTGCACATAATGTCATGAGATTCATGGAAAATGGTAAAAGTAACTAAAACCGTAATAAGTGGCTTCAAATCTCTAGTAGGCAGTTTCAAAAAAAAATTCTCTAATAGGCTGTTTCCAAAAAAAAAAAATCTCTAATATGCCTCGGCCTATTCTGTTCCTCATGAATCAAAGTTGTATTCATCAAATCTCAACTTACCTTGATATGCATCTAATACCTCAGGAACTTCATCCTTATGTTTAATCACATAGTTCTCTAAGAAATTCCTTTCTGTCATCACCATTATTGATGTTAGCATGACAGTCTTCCTAATCCTGTTTCTCGACACCAAAGCTTGCAGAACTGAACACCTCGGAATAATCCTCTTCTTCAAGCTATAGAGCATAACACCTGGCCTAATCGACAACCTAAATGGGCTCCAACGCAATTTATTCACAAAGAACTCAACTGCTCCCCTAATTTTCTTCTTAGAGACACACATGGTAATGGGTTGTTTCTTGAACATGGAAAGGATCTCATCATTAGAGAAACCGAAGCTTCTATAAACCTCAAACTTTGATTCCCAAGTCGAATCACTGACAATAATTATAGCCTTCACAGCATTGACAAATGACACAGATGAAGGATCGAAACCCATTTCTTTGACCTTCAACACAACTTTACTGAATCTATCAGGTCGTTTGCCAATTGCTTGACCATATTCAGTAACAAATCTTGAAATTTGAGAACGGGACACACCAAGTGTTTGTAAAAATTCCACATTGGGTAAAACACAATTTGGGATATCCCATATAAGAATTGCCGGTCTACATTTGATGGCTTCAGCTGCTATTTGTTGGTTACCCACCAAACTACTCAGAAAATTCAATAATGGTATCAGTTGGTTGTCCAAACTTCTAGTCAGGAAAAAAGGGTACCTGATAATAAGTTTTATCAGCTCCGTATCAGATTTTATGACTGAGAGCATGAAATCAAGCTTTGGTTTAAGGATTCTTTGAGCATCAGATAGAAGAAGAACTGGGTATCTAGAAATTATTTCGGTAACATGAGTTTTGGAGAATCCAAAACTTTGAAAGACTTTGAGAACTGAATTGGGTCTTTCATCAGAGGATTCAAACGAAACCAAATTAGATGCACGGATTAGGGATTTGCCTGATAATCCACAAGTGTTCTTCAGATATGACAGTGTGAATGATGAATCTACTGCTGTTTTGATGCTGTTGGTTCCATAACTGCGTATTATGGGTGGTTTAAGCCAATTCTTCAAGATTTGGGTTTGCAACTTACATTTGCAGAGATACTGAAGCATCATCATCTCGAGAAAATGGAAAGAAACTAATGACAAGAAAAGGGTTTCACAGGAAACTTACAGATTCAAAACATTGATTCAAAATTTGCAAGGGCACCAAATTACTCCACAAGTTTCCTGTTTCCCCATTCTGTCTTCTGGATTGTTTGGGGCAGCAATCTCACACTTTGTTGGTAAGTTTTCAAAGTACTGCTCCTATTTAAATTGTTTTGAATTTATGATCCCAGTATCCAGTATACCCTTGGAGGTTTGCTGCGCATGTGCCTTTTCAACGAGGTCAAAGTTGTCTTTCACCTCACACATAAATATCAAAACATAAAGAAAAATAAGCTCCTATAAAAGAATTGGGTCAAAAAATTAGTTATACGTCATTTAAATTGAGGCCAAAAATTTATATTGCGTTTGGATTGAAGGAATGAAATCGAGGACAGAATGAAATGATTTTAACGTATTTTAAGTTTATATTTTGGTTGTTGGTAGTGGTGGATGTTGTCATATAATGACAAAATTATCACATATATTTATTTTATTGGAATGAATTTTATTTCACTTTATTCACATGGAATAAAAAAACAAAGTTATGGAATTAATTTTTATTCCATTAGAATGATTTATCTTCCAAAATGATCATCAAATACACTATTTTTATTTCATTTTCTTCCTCTATTCTATTCCCTAAATCCAAACGTAGCATTAGACTAAGGGGTGATAAGTTAATGATAAATGTTTTTTTTTTTAATGTGCGAGGTAAAATGTAGTATATCGTTATAATTAAATCCTAAAAGATCTTAAAAGAGAACAAATTGTTTGTTTCAAATTAGGTCCATTTTCTTCTTAAAGATTTCTTTTGACATGGTGTATCTGGCTTCAAAATCTGTAATATGTTCTTTTTAAACATACTAAATTTTTGATATAATTTTTTCTAACTTTTGATACGATAATTAGGTAGCTCAAGTTCGACATATCAGTCTCTTGACGGCCATGCATACAATTTTTGACTGAATTTAGGTAATATATGTTGGCTTCCTTATGTAAATCTAATGAAGTGTTTCATAATGTGAATCTATGGAGAGACCAACTCAGTTTGGAAAAATAAAATAAAAATTATAATGTGTAACATATAACTTATATTGGATTATATTCGTATGAAGGTCAATATATTTCCAAGTGTGATTGGTGAGAATGGTAGAAAGGTTTTTTTTTTCTATTTATCAGAGTTTGGTACCAAGAAATTTGAGCACAAAAGTGCATTGTCTAAAGGAATGTGTTTCTCTTACAGTTTTGAGCCTCAAGTTGAGCTCTATGGAAACATATGTACAACAAAAAATGATTTATGTTTCATTCTTTGTAATAAGGATAAGATGCAGATATATGATATAAGCTACAAGCATAATCAATTAATTCCAATCAATTCATTTTAAGCATTACAAAATTTCCTTAAACTTGCCCAGAAACAAATTAAATGGTCATGTATGCCTGAACAAGAAGGCTTCTTTTATAGACTTTGTCCCATCAGTTTTGGATACTAAATGTGGACGGAAAAGAAACCAAACAATAGTCATAATTGAGAAGTAGTCATAATGTTGATTACCACAGGGTAAGAATGGCTGATAGAAAGCAAGAAAAATGGAGCTATTGACCTAACTTACAGACAAACAAACGAAACAACTATACGTCACCTTATAAAGATCAGCAACAACAGATAATCATCAGATACAAAGGACACCTGCAACTGCACATAATGTCATGAGATTCATGGAAAATGGTAACAGTAACTAAAACCGCAATAAGTGGCTTCAAATCTCTAATAGGCTGTTTCTAAAATAAAATCTCCAATATGCTGTTTCAAAAAAAAAAAAATCTCTAATATGCCTCGGCCTATTCTGTTCCTCGTGAATCAATGTTGTATTCATCAAATCTCAACTTACCTTGATATGCATCCAATACCTCAGGAACTTCATCCTTATATTTAATCACATAATTTTCCAAGAAATTCCTTTCTGTCATCTTCATTATTGTTGTTAGCATGACAGTCTTCCTAATCCTGTTTCTTGACACCAAAGTTTGCAGAACTGAACACCTTGGAATGATCCTCTTCTCCAAACTATATAGCATAACACCTGGCCTAATCGACAACTTAATTGGGCTCCAACGCAATTTATTCACAAAGAATTCCACTGCTTCCCTAATTTTCTTCTTCGAGACAAACATGGTAATGGGTTGTTTCTTAAACATGGACAGGATCTCAGCATTAGAGAAACCAAAGCTTCTATAAACCTCAAACTTTGATTCCCAAGTCGAATCACTGACAAGAATTATAGCCGTCACAGCATTGACAAATGACACAGATGAAGGATTGAAACCCATTTCTTTGACCTTCAACACAACTTTACTGAATCTATCAGGTCGTTTGCCAATTGCTTGACCATATTCAGTAACAAATCTTGAAATTTGAGAACGGGGCACACACCAAGTGTTTGTAAAAATTCCACATTGGGTAAAACACAATTTGGGATATCCCATATAAGAATTGCCGGTCTACATTTGACGGGTTCAGCTGCTTTTTGTTGGTCACCCACCAAACTACTCAGAAAATTCAATAATGGTATCAGTTGGTTGTCCAAACTTCTAGTCAGGAAAAAAGGGTACCTGATAATAAGTTTTATCAGCTCCGTATCAGATTTTATGACCGAGAGCATGAAATCAAGCTTTGGCTTTAGGATTCTTTGAGCATCAGATAGAAGAGGAACTGGGTATCTAGAAATTAATTCGGTAACATGAGTTTTGGAGAATCCAAAACTTTGAAAGACTTTGAGAACTGAATTGGGTCTTTCATCAGAGGATTCAAACGAAACCAAATTAGATGCACGGATTAGGGATTTGCCTGATAATCCACAAGTGTTCTTCAGATATGACAGTGTGAATGATGAACCTACTGCTGTTTTGATGCTGTTGGTTCCATAACTGCGTATTATGGGTGGTTTAAGCCAATTCTTCAAGATTTGGGTTTGCAACTTACATTTGCAGAGATACTGAAGCATCATCATCTCGAGAAAATGGAAAAAAACTAATGACAAGAAAAGGGTTTCACAGGAAACTCACACTATGTTTGTGAGTTTTCAAAGTACTGCTCTTATTTAAATTGTTATGAATGTATGATCCCAGTATACCCTTGTAGGTTTGCTGCGTATGTGCCTTTTCAACGAGGTCAAAGGTGTCTTTCACCTCACATATAAATATCAAAACATAAAGAAAAATAAGATTTTATAAAATAATTGGGTCAAAAAATTAGTTAAGCTTCATTTAAATTGAGGACAAAAACTTTGACCAACAGTGATAAATATCTCTTTTTTTTGCGGTGCAAGATAAGATATAGTATATCGATATAATTGAATCCTAATCTAATAAGTTCTCAAAAAAAAAAAAAAAAAAAAAGACAAAAACGTAAAGTTTTTAAAATAAAATTGTAAAAGGTATAATATAATTAATTTGGGACAGAGGAAGTAATTAAATTTTAAATAGAAGATTCATTCTATATGTTGTAAACAAAAAATATGTTCGACTTTTATTATGTATAAATACAATGACATAATTTATAAATTATACACTTGCACAGGTAATTGATTTGCAAAAATCAATTAAAGAATATAAAATTACACTTAAAATTAGTCCCTATCTGTTTTGTTATTGGTTTTGGTATCGAGTTATCCTGAGTCCACCAGATACAAAATCAAAGTTGACTCGCTATATACTAATGGGCATATGAGGGGTTATTCTTTAGTTTCCCTAACAAAAGTAATCCCTTCCTCACCTTTACGCATAATGATGGTGAGTCTGGTGACACTAACACTGTGTTTGTGAGTTCTAAAAGAGAAAAAGAGAAGAAAAAAAAAAAATTTAAGATTGTGTTTGTGAGTTTTTGGATGAGAAAAAAAAGAAGAAGAGAAAGTCTCAAAAATTTCCGTCTGAAATTGAAAAGATTTGGAACGAAATTTACTAAACACTTGGTTTACAAACTAAAATATCAAAACTAGCCTTATAATAATTTCCAAAATGTAATCTCATAAAGATAAAGTAGCAATATATTATTTTAAGTTAAAATTTCCTTTCAAAACTCACAGAAAATAGAAGTAAAAATTTCTTTTCCTTCAATTCTTTTCTCTCCAAATTTTTAAATTCTTTTTTTCTTTTCTTCTCTCCCCAAACTCACCCAAACAGTGTAATTGTCAAATTCCCCTCATCCTCCTCCTCCTCCTCCTCCTCCTCTTCTATGGTAGTAACGGATGTTTCAGGCCACTTATTCCTTGGTTATTTAAAAAAAATAAAAATTAAATGTCTACTACTCAAAAGAAAATAAAACAACATATACATCGTAAGTAAAATAAAAACACTCAAACACAAACACCCGTGCGAGAGCTAGTTTAATAAATTACATCAATTTTAAATTTGAACACGTCTCATATTAACTTTAACACCATTGTTCAAAATATTTTGGTCTCATTATTGTAAGAACAAACTCACCAATCATGTGTGAAACCCGAACTGCATGCAAAGTCATTCGGTTAGCTATAAACATAATCAATTAATTTTTTTTAAAAAATTATTTATTTATTTTTGCTAGTTCAATTAATTAATATGTTTTGGGATTTATAGACAAATAATAACAGTCTGAATTCATTTTAAGCATTACAAAATTTGGTTAAACTTGCCCAGAAACAAATTAAATGGTCATGTATGCATGAACGAGAAGGCTTCTTTTAAACACTAAAGCTTCCATACTCGATAAGTTGAGTTGTATTTGTTCAAAAATAAGAAATGGAGCGAATGCAGTTTAATGACCACAAATTCAGTCGGGGCTCTTTGGCCTATACTAATGTGCGTGAATATAAAAAAATAACATGTATATGAACTTCCTATTGCTTGTATTATTATCCCAAGTAACACCCTTTCTTGACTTTTATAAATTCAAGTTTATTAGAAGAGATAATATTTTTGCTATGTTTGAATTATAGGAATCAAGTTGAAAATAGAATAATTCATTTTTATAAAATGAAAAAAAATTATGTTTGGTTGTTCTATTGAAGTGGAATGAACTATTCCTATTTCTATCAAATTTGTAAATTTTATTAAAATCATGCCCAATAGAGGGATAATTGGAGAGGTGACAAAACCTTATACTTTTCATTGCAAAACCAATAAATCGGAAAAGGATGGATTATTTTGTGAAAGAATTTTTGGGCCTATCAAGAGCGAAATTTGTGCTTGTGGAAATTATCGAGTAATCGAAAATGAAAAGGAAGACCCGAAATTTTGTGAACAATGTCGAGTCGAATTTGTTGATTCTTGGATACGAAGATATCAAATGGGCTACATAAAACTCACATGCCCAGTAACCCATGTGAGGTATATGAAACGTCTTCCTAGTTATATTGCAAATGTTTTAGATAAACGACTTAAGGAATTAGAAGGCCTAGTATACTGCGATGTGTGGTTTGATCGAAATTCTGATTTTACAGATGATTCAGAATGAAATCCTATCAGCCCATTCAATCCAAACAGGATGCATTGGATCTTGGATCTGACATGTCACTTGGGAGGAGAAACATGAAGCTCAGAATTAAGGGTGTATTCAATACTCCCAAAGAACAAGAAAAATTTATCTATAGTCGATTTCGTAACAAAAAAATAATAGGCATTTTATTTATACATCGTAAAAAAAAACTTTTTTCTTTTGTGTAATTAACCGGTTCCTTTCTTTTAGAAAAAAATTGAGCAAATAATAAATATGTCATGGTTATAGGAGTAGACATCTATAGCATATAGACTTTAAGGGGCATCGTGGCATAACCGTCGAGGTGAAGTTGGGACCTAAAAAATTGAATTAAACGATACATAGACAAGTAAATCCCTTATGAATGCCAAGGTACTTGCTTTAATTAAATTACGAATTACATGATTTAGGGAAGTAGACTATTCAAGAATTTCACATTTGATTGATTTATCTCAGAATGAATAAAGAATTTAGAAAATCTAAATATAAAAAGGAATGCGTAATCAAGGAAATCTTGCTTGTTTTTCGCTGGAACTTGAGTAAGGAGTAGATCTCTTTTTTTTGGAGGGGGAATTCTAGAAGAGGGTATGAAATGACTCTTTCATGCTACGTTTGGATTGGAGAAATGAAATTGATGAAGAAATAGAATAAAAAAAAGAATGGTGAGTGGAATGATTCATTCCATTCATGGTTGGAATGAGTTATTCCATACTCACATCTCATTTTTCCCCCAAGAAATGAGAATGATTCATTCCATTTTAATAGAACAACCAAACACAATTTTATTCATTACATTCTCACATTGATTCTTGCAATCCAAACGTAGCATCAGTCATTCTAGTTAGGAATGGAATAAATCATTCCTTCCCAGTCTATTTGCTTTTCTATTTCATTATTTCACCAATTTCATTCCTCCAATCCAAATACAGCATTACAGTCTTAAGACTTTTTCCTACACATAATAATGACCAACACACCAGACTTATGTTTACCTAGTAATAAACATTTAATCGATAAATGGATTCATCTTTTGATTTCCAACTTTCAATATATATATGTGTGTGTGTTATACACACATACAAGCTTACGAGTGTCATGCACCTAATATATATATATATATATATATATATATATATATATGGGAACTGATCCATAGCTCGCGTTAGTTATGGACACTATTTCAACTAACTCATCTCCTACCGTCCAATAGAAGATCTAAGGGCTGACTGGGACTTGGCCGCTACTCTCTCATACGGCCAGCCAAATTCTTTTATGCTGGCCGCTACTCCCTCTAGCGGCAAACATAAAAGGTCGTTGGCCTTCTGCTCAGGACAAAAGTTTAAAATACCCTCACCTTAGTTAGATTTAAATAATTTAATGTATAAAATATTTGGAGTTTAAATTTTAAACAATCAAATTATCACAATAATTCACAATGTTAAATTATATTAAATAAGAAATTATATTACAAATATTTTATATAAATAAATACATTGAATATATTTGACAATTTATATAAATAAATAATCCAAATATTTTATACATTAAATTATTTAAATCTAACTAAGGTGAGGGTATTTTAAACTTTTGTCCTGAGCAGAAGGTCAAATATTTGTACGACCTTTTATGTTGGTCGCTACTCCCTCTAGCAGCCAGTCAAAATGCGACCGTTTTGACTGGCCGCTAGAGGGAGTAGCAGCCAGCATAAAAAAATTTGGCTGGCCGTAAGAGAAAGTAACGGTCAAGCCCCAGCCAACCCTTAGATCTTCCATTGGACGGTAGGAGATGAGTTAGTTGAAATAGTGTCCATAGCTAACCCGAGCTATGGATCAGTCCCCTATATATATATATGTATATATATATATACACACACACACACACATACACACACACACACAAATAGAGTTCGCTTCTCCAACGGACCGGTTCGTTAACGAACCGGTCTATAGCGACGGTTCAGTCCGTCGCTATAGCTATGTGTCGCTGAACCGGTCTATAACGACGGACAAAATCGTCGTCGGTCCGTCGCTATAGCTCTGTTAAGCGACGCATATGCTATAGCGACGGACAAAACCGTCGTTATAGCCGGTTCGTCTTTGGTTCGTTATTTTTCGGTTCGTTGGAGAAGGTTTTCGTGTGTGTCTGTGTGTGTGTGTGTCTGTGTGTGTGTGTGTGTGTATATAATCCGTTTCTCCAACGAACCGGTCTATAACGAACCGTCGCCGGTCCGTCGCTATAGCTCTGTTAAGCGACGCATATGCTATAGCGACGAACAAAACCGTCGATATAAGCCGGTTCGTTTTTAATTCGTTTTTCCCAATTCGCTTTAAAAAAATTTCGCGCGCGCGTGTGTGTGTATATATATATATATATGCGTGTGTAAATAAAATCTCAACTTCAAAACAAAATAAAGACTTCTTTGCAGTTACTAGAGTGAGCTACTAAATTTGAAAAAAAAAATTGAAAAAAATAATTAGTATATGACATCTACTAATGTTGTTAAAATATGTTTCTTTTATAATTTTCTGCTCGCCAGGATAATTACCTGAAGTCAATGTAAAGAGATAGGCGGGGTAAAAAGTTATGCTTGCAATTTGGTGAAAGCAGTCATTGCTATGTATTTGAACCTTGATAGCCTTAATGCATGATCCTTTTGGGTTTGAATTCCATAAAATTATCACACCATTAATCATAAATAAGTTCATACCTCCTTGTTGCATGATCCTTTGGGTTTGAATTCCATAAAAATATCACACCATTAATCATAAATAAGTTTATACCTTCTTGTTGCATTTGTCATAGTACAAATTGCATCAACAATTTTTATCATCTAACACCCTCCCTTTTTGTATATTAGTGCTAATGCAACATTTGATATAACTAATACAGTTAAAAGATATGTACTTATATACAGAACCATGATATTTCCATCTCTTCTACCACTCAAGTTTTTACTTTTTCTTACAAGTATTTAGAGATTGTGAACAGGAAAAGTACATCATTGTTGTTGTTTGTGGGTGGGTGGGTGGGTGGATGGGTTGTGGTGGTGGTTATGGTGATGGTGGTGGGGTTGGGAGTGGGGGGTATAAAGCCTGTTTGCAACTACTAAACCTCACAAAATAAGCAAGGCTGCACTTGTTAAGGCATGGACAATTTAATCCCAGAAATGACAGAAAACAAACAAAACAAGAAAGAAACCAGCGTTTTTATAGTTCCTAAAGCTTATTTTATAATGACAAGTAACATCCTTTCTCCTTCACCCTTTCTATGACTTACAAGAATCCCTAGTTTGTTGCAGAAGACATACTTCTACCGTCTTGAGACTCTTTTGCTAACACATAACAATGACTAGCATCACACTTCTGTTTACCTAGTTATAAACATTTACTTAGTAAACAGAAGTGTTAATCTCGTATTGTTATGATTTGCACCTTCCACTAGACAAAATTGATGATCTCATATTTCAATGTGTGTGTGTAAACATTTCACCTCAAAACAAAATAAAAAAGAGTTCGTTGCAAGTACTTGAGTAAGCTTCGTTGAACAAAGCTTAATGCATCAAATTACCAGTAAGGTTTATCAGTGGCTTCCAAATGCTGTATAAGAACGTCAATGGAATTCAAAAATGAATTGTAATGTCAAACCAGTTTGGTTGCTTCCCCAGCGAAGCACTAGATTGAGATTTTTTTTAAAAACAATATGCGGCAAACGGTATACTTACCAAAACAAATCAATTGCAATAAATTTTCCCACCATACAAATACCAAAAAAAAAAAAAACCGAGTAATCATAGACTTTGTCCCATCAGTTTTGGATACTAGGATACTAGGAAATGTGGACGGAACGATAGTCATAATTGAGAAGTCGTCATAATGTTGATTACCACAGGGTAAGAATGGCTGATAGAAAGCAAGAAAAATGGAGCTATTGACCTAACTGACAGACAAACGAACGAAACAACTATATGTCACCTTATAAAGATCAGCAAAAACAAATAATCATCGGATACAAAGACACCTGCAACTGCACATAATGTCATGAGATTCATGGAAAATGGTAAAAGTAACTAAAACCGTAATAAGTGGCTTCAAATCTCTAGTAGGCAGTTTCAAAAAAAAATTCTCTAATAGGCTGTTTCCAAAAAAAAAAAATCTCTAATATGCCTCGGCCTATTCTGTTCCTCATGAATCAAAGTTGTATTCATCAAATCTCAACTTACCTTGATATGCATCTAATACCTCAGGAACTTCATCCTTATGTTTAATCACATAGTTCTCTAAGAAATTCCTTTCTGTCATCACCATTATTGATGTTAGCATGACAGTCTTCCTAATCCTGTTTCTCGACACCAAAGCTTGCAGAACTGAACACCTCGGAATAATCCTCTTCTTCAAGCTATAGAGCATAACACCTGGCCTAATCGACAACCTAAATGGGCTCCAACGCAATTTATTCACAAAGAACTCAACTGCTCCCCTAATTTTCTTCTTAGAGACACACATGGTAATGGGTTGTTTCTTGAACATGGAAAGGATCTCATCATTAGAGAAACCGAAGCTTCTATAAACCTCAAACTTTGATTCCCAAGTCGAATCACTGACAATAATTATAGCCTTCACAGCATTGACAAATGACACAGATGAAGGATCGAAACCCATTTCTTTGACCTTCAACACAACTTTACTGAATCTATCAGGTCGTTTGCCAATTGCTTGACCATATTCAGTAACAAATCTTGAAATTTGAGAACGGGGCACACCAAGTGTTTGTAAAAATTCCACATTGGGTAAAACACAATTTGGGATATCCCATATAAGAATTGCCGGTCTACATTTGATGGCTTCAGCTGCTATTTGTTGGTTACCCACCAAACTACTCAGAAAATTCAATAATGGTATCAGTTGGTTGTCCAAACTTCTAGTCAGGAAAAAAGGGTACCTGATAATAAGTTTTATCAGCTCCGTATCAGATTTTATGACCGAGAGCATGAAATCAAGCTTTGGTTTAAGGATTCTTTGAGCATCAGATAGAAGAAGAACTGGGTATCTAGAAATTATTTCGGTAACATGAGTTTTGGAGAATCCAAAACTTTGAAAGACTTTGAGAACTGAATTGGGTCTTTCATCAGAGGATTCAAACGAAACCAAATTAGATGCACGGATTAGGAATTTGCCTGATAATCCACAAGTGTTCTTCAGATATGACAGTGTGAATGATGAATCTACTGCTGTTTTGATGCTGTTGGTTCCATAACTGCGTATTATGGGTGGTTTAAAGCCAATTCTTCAAGATTTGGGTTTGCAACTTACATTTGCAGAGATACTGAAGCATCATCATCTCGAGAAAATGGAAAGAAACTAATGACAAGAAAAGGGTTTCACAGGAAACTTACAGATTCAAAACATTGATTCAAAATTTGCAAGGGCACCAAATTACTCCACAAGTTTCCTGTTTCCCCATTCTGTCTTCTGGATTGTTTGGGGCAGCAATCTCACACTTTGTTGGTAAGTTTTCAAAGTACTGCTCCTATTTAAATTGTTTTGAATTTATGATCCCAGTATCCAGTATACCCTTGGAGGTTTGCTGCGCATGTGCCTTTTCAACGAGGTCAAAGTTGTCTTTCACCTCACACATAAATATCAAAACATAAAGAAAAATAAGCTCCTATAAAAGAATTGGGTCAAAAAATTAGTTATACGTCATTTAAATTGAGGCCAAAAATTTATATTGCGTTTGGATTGAAGGAATGAAATCGAGGACGGAATGAAATGATTTTAAGGTATTTTAAGTTTATAGTGTGGTTGTTGGTAGTGGTGGATGTTGTCATATAATGACAAAATTATCACATATATTTATTTTATTGGAATGAATTTTATTTCACTTTATTCACATGGAATAAAAAAACAAAGTTATGGAATTAATTTTTATTCCATTAGAATGATTTATCTTCCAAAATGATCATCAAATACACTATTTTTATTTCATTTTCTTCCTCTATTCTATTCCCTAAATCCAAACGTAGCATTAGACTAAGGGGTGATAAGTTAATGATAAATGTTTTTTTTTTTAATGTGCGAGGTAAAATGTAGTATATCGTTATAATTAAATCCTAAAAGATCTTAAAAGAGAACAAATTGTTTGTTTCAAATTAGGTCCATTTTCTTCTTAAAGATTTCTTTTGACATGGTGTATCTGGCTTCAAAATCTGTAATATGTTCTTTTTAAACATACTAAATTTTTGATATAATTTTTTCTAACTTTTGATACTATAATTAGGTAGCTCAAGTTCGACATATCAGTCTCTTGACGGCCATGCATACAATTTTTGACTGAATTTAGGTAATATATGTTGGCTTCCTTATGTAAATCTAATGAAGTGTTTCATAATGTGAATCTATGGAGAGACCAACTCAGTTTGGAAAAATAAAATAAAAATTATAATGTGTAACATATAACTTATATTGGATTATATTCGTATGAAGGTCAATATATTTCCAAGTGTGATTGGTGAGAATGGTAGAAAGGTTTTTTTTTTCTATTTATCAGAGTTTGGTACCAAGAAATTTGAGCACAAAAGTGCATTGTCTAAAGGAATGTGTTTCTCTTACAGTTTTGAGCCTCAAGTTGAGCTCTATGGAAACATATGTACAACAAAAAATGATTTATGTTTCATTCTTTGTAATAAGGATAAGATGCAGATATATGATATAAGCTACAAGCATAATCAATTAATTCCAATCAATTCATTTTAAGCATTACAAAATTTCCTTAAACTTGCCCAGAAACAAATTAAATGGTCATGTATGCCTGAACAAGAAGGCTTCTTTTATAGACTTTGTCCCATCAGTTTTGGATACTAAATGTGGACGGAAAAGAAACCAAACAATAGTCATAATTGAGAAGTAGTCATAATGTTGATTACCACAGGGTAAGAATGGCTGATAGAAAGCAAGAAAAATGGAGCTATTGACCTAACTTACAGACAAACAAACGAAACAACTATATGTCACCTTATAAAGATCAGCAACAACAGATAATCATCAGATACAAAGGACACCTGCAACTGCACATAATGTCATGAGATTCATGGAAAATGGTAACAGTAACTAAAACCGCAATAAGTGGCTTCAAATCTCTAATAGGCTGTTTCTAAAATAAAATCTCCAATATGCTGTTTCAAAAAAAAAAAAAATCTCTAATATGCCTCGGCCTATTCTGTTCCTCGTGATTCAATGTTGTATTCATCAAATCTCAACTTACCTTGATATGCATCCAATACCTCAGGAACTTCATCCTTATATTTAATCACATAATTTTCCAAGAAATTCCTTTCTGTCATCTTCATTATTGTTGTTAGCATGACAGTCTTCCTAATCCTGTTTCTTGACACCAAAGTTTGCAGAACTGAACACCTTGGAATAATCCTCTTCTCCAAACTATATAGCATAACACCTGGCCTAATCGACAACTTAATTGGGCTCCAACGCAATTTATTCACAAAGAATTCCACTGCTTCCCTAATTTTCTTCTTAGAGACACACATGGTAATGGGTTGTTTCTTAAACATGGACAGGATCTCAGCATTAGAGAAACCAAAGCTTCTATAAACCTCAAACTTTGATTCCCAAGTCGAATCACTGACAAGAATTATAGCCGTCACAGCATTGACAAATGACACAGATGAAGGATCCAAACCCATTTCTTTGACCTTCAACACAACTTTACTGAATCTATCAGGTCGTTCGCCAATTGCTTGACCATATTCAGTAACAAATCTTGAAATATGAGAACGGGGCACACCAAGTGTTTGTAAAAATTCCACATTGGGTAAAACACAATTTGGGATATCCCATATAAGAATTGCCGGTCTACATTTGACGGCTTCAGCTGCTTTTTGTTGGTCACCCACCAAACTACTCAGAAAATTCAATAATGGTATCAGTTGGTTGTCCAAACTTCTAGTCAGGAAAAAAGGGTACCTGATAATAAGTTTTATCAGCTCCGTATCAGATTTTATGACCGAGAGCATGAAATCAAGCTTTGGCTTTAGGATTCTTTGAGCATCAGATAGAAGAAGAACTGGGTATCTAGAAATTATTTCGGTAACATGAGTTTTGGAGAATCCAAAACTTTGAAAGACTTTGAGAACTGAATTGGGTCTTTCATCAGAGGATTCAAACAAAACCAAATTAGATGCACGGATTAGGGATTTGCCTGATAATCCACAAGTGTTCCTCAGATATGACAGTGTGAATGATGAATCTACTGCTGTTTTGATGCTGTTGGTTCCATAACTGCGTATTATGGGTGGTTTAAGCCAATTCTTCAAGATTTGGGTTTGCAACTTACATTTGCAGAGATACTGAAGCATCATCATCTCGAGAAAATGGAAAGAAAGTGATGACAAGAAAAGGGTTTCACAGGAAACTCACACTATGTTTGTGAGTTTTCAAAGTACTGCTCTTATTTAAATTGTTATGAATGTATGATCCCAGTATACCCTTGTAGGTTTGCTGCGTATGTGCCTTTTCAACGAGGTCAAAGGTGTCTTTCACCTCACATATAAATATCAAAACATAAAGAAAAATAAGATTTTATAAAATAATTGGGTCAAAAAATTAGTTAAGCTTCATTTAAATTGAGGACAAAAACTTTGACCAACAGTGATAAATATCTCTTTTTTTTGCGGTGCAAGATAAGATATAGTATATCGATATAATTGAATCCTAATCTAATAAGTTCTCAAAAAAAAAAAAAAAAAAAAAGACAAAAACGTAAAGTTTTTAAAATAAAATTGTAAAAGGTATAATATAATTAATTTGGGACAGAGGAAGTAATTAAATTTTAAATAGAAGATTCATTCTATATGTTGTAACAAAAAATATGTTCGACTTTTATTATGTATAAATACAATGACATAATTTATAAATTATACACTTGCACAGGTAATTGATTTGCAAAAATCAATTAAAGAATATAAAATTACACTTAAAATTAGTCCCTATCTGTTTTGTTATTGGTTTTGGTATCGAGTTATCCTGAGTCCACCAGATACAAAATCAAAGTTGACTCGCTATATACTAATGGGCATATGAGGGGTTATTCTTTAGTTTCCCTAACAAAAGTAATCCCTTCCTCACCTTTACGCATAATGATGGTGAGTCTGGTGACACTAACACTGTGTTTGTGAGTTCTAAAAGAGAAAAAGAGAAGAAAAAAAAAAAATTTAAGATTGTGTTTGTGAGTTTTTGGATGAGAAAAAAAAGAAGAAGAGAAAGTCTCAAAAATTTCCGTCTGAAATTGAAAAGATTTGGAACGAAATTTACTAAACACTTGGTTTACAAACTAAAATATCAAAACTAGCCTTATAATAATTTCCAAAATGTAATCTCATAAAGATAAAGTAGCAATATATTATTTTAAGTTAAAATTTCCTTTCAAAACTCACAGAAAATAGAAGTAAAAATTTCTTTTCCTTCAATTCTTTTCTCTCCAAATTTTTAAATTCTTTTTTTCTTTTCTTCTCTCCCCAAACTCACCCAAACAGTGTAATTGTCAAATTCCCCTCATCCTCCTCCTCCTCCTCCTCCTCCTCCTCCTCCTCTTCTATGGTAGTAACGGATGTTTCAGGCCACTTATTCCTTGGTTATTTAAAAAAAATAAAAATTAAATGTCTACTACTCAAAAGAAAATAAAACAACATATACATCGTAAGTAAAATAAAAACACTCAAACACAAACACCCGTGCGAGAGCTAGTTTAATAAATTACATCAATTTTAAATTTGAACACGTCTCATATTAACTTTAACACCATTGTTCAAAATATTTTGGTCTCATTATTGTAAGAACAAACTCACCAATCATGTGTGAAACCCGAACTGCATGCAAAGTCATTCGGTTAGCTATAAACATAATCAATTAATTTTTTTTAAAAAATTATTTATTTATTTTTGCTAGTTCAATTAATTAATATGTTTTGGGATTTATAGACAAATAATAACAGTCTGAATTCATTTTAAGCATTACAAAATTTGGTTAAACTTGCCCAGAAACAAATTAAATGGTCATGTATGCATGAACGAGAAGGCTTCTTTTAAACACTAAAGCTTCCATACTCGATATGTTGAGTTGTATTTGTTCTAAAATAAGAAATGGAGTGAATGCAGTTTATTGACCACAAACTCAGTCGGGGCTCTTTGGCCTATACTAATGTGCGTGAATATAAAAAAATAACATGTATATGAACTTCCTATTGCTTGTATTATTATCCCAAGTAACACCCTTTCTTGACTTTTATGAATTCAAGTTTATTAGAGAAGATAATATTTTTGCTATGTTTGGATTATAGAAATCAAGTTGAAAATAAAATAATTCATTTTTATAAAATGAAAAAAAAATTATGTTTGGTTGTTCTATTGAAGTGGAATGAACTATTCCTATTGCTACCAAATTTATGAATTTTATTAAAATCATGTCCAATGGAGGGATAATTGGAGAGGTGACAAAACCTTATACTTTTCATTGCAAAACCAATAAACCGGAAAAGGATGGATTATTTTGTGAAAGAATTCTTGGGCCTATCAAAAGCGGAATTTGTGCTTGTGGAAATTATCGAGTAATCGGGAATGAAAAAGAAGATTCGAAATTTTGTGAACAATGTCGAGTCGAATTTGTTGATTCTTGGATACGAAGATATTAAATGGGCTACATCAAACTCGCATGCCCAGTAACCCATGTGAGGTATATGAAACATCTTCCTAGTTATATTGCAAATGTTTTAGATAAACGACTTAAGGAATTAGAAGGCCTAGGATACTGCAATGTGTGGTTTGATCGAAATTCTGATTTTACAGATGATTCAGAATGAAAACCTATCAGCCCATTCAATCCAAACATGATGCCTTGGATCTTAGATCTAACATGTCACTTGGGAGGAGAAAAATGAAGCTCAGAATTAAAGGTGTATTCAATACTCTCAAAGAACAAGGAAAATTTTTCTATGGTCGATTTCGTAACAAAAAAATAATAGGCATTTTATTTATACCTCGTAAAAAAAGACATTTTCTTTTGTGTAATTAACCAGTTCCTTTATTTTAGAAAGAAATCAAGCAAATAACAAATATATCATGGTTATAAGAGTATATCCATAGCATATAGATTTTAAGGGGCATCGTGGCATAACCGTCGAGGTGAAGTTGGGACTTAAAAAATTGAATAAAACGGTACATAGACAAGTAAATCCCTTATGAATGCCAAGGTACTTGTTTGAATTAAATTATGAATTACATGATTTACCATTCTAGAAGAGAGTATGAAATGACTCATTCATGCTACGTTTGGATTGGAGAAATAAAATTGATGAAGAAATAGAATAGAGAAAGGAATGGTGAGAGGAATGATTCATTCCATTCATGGTTGGAATGAGTTGTTCCATACTCCCCCCCCCCCCCCAAGAAATGAGAATGATTCATTCTATTTTAATATAACAACCAAACACAATTTTATTCATTCCATTGGAATGAGTCATTTCATTCTCACATTGATTCCTGCAATCCAAACGTAGCATCAGTCATTCTAATTAGGAATGGAATAAATCATTCCTTCCAAGTCTATTTGCTTTCCTATTTCATTATTTCACCAATTTCATTCTTCCATTCCAAACACAGCAATACAGTCTTAAGACTCTTTTGCACACACACACATACATATATATATATATACATATATATATAGTCTGCTTCTCCAACGGATTGATTCGTTAACGAATCGGTCTATAGCGACAGTTTTGTCCGTCGCTATAGCATATGTGTCGTTTAACAGAGCTATAGCGACGGACAAAATCGTCGTCGGTCCGTCGCTATAGCTCTGTTAAACGACGCATATGGTATAGCGACAGACAAAACCCTATAGTCGGTTCGTCTTTGGATCGTTCTTTTTCGGTTTGTTGGAGAAGGTTTTCGTGTGTGTGTGTGTGTGTATATATATACACACACACACACACACAGAGTCCGTTTCTCCAACGAATCGGTCTATAGCGACGGCTATGTGTCGCTGAACCGGGTTTTGACGACAGTGCGAACCGTCGTCGGTCCGTCGCTATAGCTCTATTAAGTGAAGCATATAATATAACGATGGACAAAACCGTCGATATAGATCGGTTCGTTTTTGGTTCATTTTTCTCAGTTCGCTTTAGAGAGTTTTCGTGTATATATATATACATATATATATGCGCGCGTAAACAAAATCTCAACTTCAAAACAACATAAAGACTTCTTTGCAATTACTAGAGTGAGCTACAAAATTCGAATTTTTTTTTTTTGAAAAAAATAATTAGTATATGGCATCTACTAATGTTGTTAAAATATGTTTCTTTGATAATTTTCTGCTCGCCAGGATAATTACCTAAAGTCAATGTAAAGATATAGGCGGGGTAAAAAGTTATTATTGCAATTTGGTGAAAGCAGTCATTGCTATGTATTTGAACCTTGATAGCCTTAATGCATGATCCTTTGGGTTTGAATTCCATAAAATTATCACACCATTAATCATAAATAAGTTCATACCTCCTTGTTGCATGATCCTTTGGATTTGAATTCCATAAAAATATCACACCATTAATCATAAATAAGTTTATACCTTCTTGTTGCAATTTGTACAAATTGCATCAACTATTTTTGTCATCAAACACCCTCCCTTTTTGTATATTAGTGCTAATGCAACATTTGCTATAAACTAATACAGTTAAAAGATATGTACTTATATACAGAACCATGATATTTCCATCTCTTCTACCACTCAAGTTTTTACTTTTTCTTACAAGTATTTAGAGATTGTGAACAGGAAAAGTACATCATTGTTGTTGTTTGTGGGTGGGTGGGTGGGTGGGTGGGTGGGTGGGTGGATGGGTTGTGGTGGTGGTTATGGTGATGGTGGTGGGGTTGGGAGTGGGGGGTATAAAGCCTGTTTGCAAATACTAAACCTCACAAAATAAGCAAGGCTGCACTTGTCAAGGCATGGACAATTTAATCCCAGAAATGACAGAAAACAAACAAAACAAGAAAGAAACCAGCGTTTTTATAGTTCCTAAAGCTTATTTTATAATGACAAGTAACATCCTTTCTCCTTCACCCTTTCTATGACTTGCAAGAATCCCTAGTTTGTTGCAGAAGACATAATTCTACCGTCTTGAGACTCTTTTGCTAACACATAACAATGACTAGCACCACACTTCTGTTTACCTTGTTATAAACATTTACTTAGTAAACAGAAGTGTTAATCTCGTATTGTTATGATTTGCACCTTCAACTAGACATAATTGATGATCTCATATTTCAATGTGTGTGTGTGTGTAAACATTTCACCTCAAACAAAATAAAAAAGAGTTCGTTGCAAGTACTTGAGTAAGCTTCGTTGAACGAAGCTTAATGCATCAAATTACCAGTAAGGTTTATCAGTGGCTTCCAAATGCTGTATGAGAACGTTAATGGAATTCAAAAATGAATTGTGATGTCAAACCAGTTTGGTTGCTTCCCCAGCGAAGCACTAGATTGAGATTTTTTTTAAAAAACAATATGTGGCAAACGGTAGAATTAGCAAAACAAATCAATTGCAATAAATTTTCCCACCATACAAATACCAAAAAAAAAAACGAGTAATCATAGACTTTGTCCCATCAGTTTTGGATACTAGGATACTAGGAAATGTGGACGGAAAAGAAACCTAACGATAGTCATAATTGAGAAGTAGTCATAATGTTGATTACCACAGGGTAAGAATGGCTGATAGAAAGCAAGAAAAATGGAGGTATTAAACTAACTGACAGACAAACGAACGAAACAACTATATGTCACCTTATAAAGATCAGCAAAAACAGATAATCATCAGATACAAAGACACCTGCAACTGCACATAATTTCATGAGATTCATGGAAAATGGTAACAGTAACTAAAACCATAATAAGTGGCTTCAAATCTCTAGTAGGCAGTTTCAAAAAAAAAAATCCCTAATAGGCTGTTTAAAAAAAAAAAATCTCTAATATGCCTCGGCCTATTCTGTTCCTCATGAATCAAAGTTGTATTCATCAAATCTCAACTTACCTTGATATGCATCCAATACCTCAGGAACTTCATCCTTATGTTTAATCACATAGTTCTCTAAGAAATTCCTTTCTGTCATCACCATTATTGATGTTAGCATGAAATTCTTCCTAATCCTGTTTCTCGAAAACAAAGTTTGCAGAACAGAACACCTTGGAATAATCCTCTTCTCCAAGCTATATAGCATAACACCTGGCCTAATCGACAACTTAATTGGGCTCCAATGCAATTTATTCACAAAGAATTCCACTGCTCCCCTAATTTTCTTCTTAGAAAACTGCATGGTAACGGGTTGTTTCTTAAACATGGACAGGATCTCAGCACTAGAGAAACCGAAGCTTCTATAAACCTCAAACTTTGATTCCCAAGTCAAATCACTGACAAGAATTATAGCCTTCACAGCATTGACAAATGACACAGATGAAGGATCGAAACCCATTTCTTTGACCTTCAACACAACTTTACTGAATCTATCAGGTCGTTTGCCAATTGCTTGACCATATGCAGTAACAAATCTTGAAATTTGAGAACGGGGCACACCAAGTGTTTGTAAAAATTCCACATTGGGTAAAACAGAATTTGGGATATCGCATATAAGAATTTCCGGTCTACATTTGATGGTTTCAGCTGCTTTTTGTTGGTTACCCACCAAACTACTCAGAGAATTCACTAATGGTATCAGTTGGTTGTCCAAACTTCTAGTCAGGAAAAAAGGGTAGCTGATAATAAGTTTTATCAGCTCCGTATCAGATTTTATGACCGAGAGCATGAAATCAAGCTTTGGCTTTAGGATTCTTTGAGCATCAGATAGAAGAAGAACTGGGTATCTAGAAATTATTTCGGTAACATGGGTTTTGGAGAATCTAAAACTTTGAAAGACTTTGAGAACTGAATTGGGTCTTTCATCAGAGGATTCAAACGAAACCAAATTAGATGCACGGATTAGGGATTTGCCTGATAATCCACAAGTGTTCTTCAGATATGACATTGTGAATGATGAATCTACTGCTGTTTTGATGCTGTTGGTTCTATAACTGCGTATTATGGGTGGTTTAAGCCAGTTCTTCAAGATTTGGGTTTGCAACTTACATTTGCAGAGATACTGAAGCATCATCATCTCGAGAAAATGGAAAGAAACTAATGACAAGAAAAGGGTTTCACAGGAAATTTACAGATTCAAAACATTGATTCAAAATTTGCAAGGGCACCAAATTACTCCACAAGTTTCCCCATTCAGTCTTCTGAATTGTTTGGGGCAGCAATCTCACACTATGTTTGTGAGTTTTCAAAGTACTGCTCTTATTTAAATTGTTATGAATGTATGATCCCAGTATACCCTTGTAGGTTTGCTGCGTATGTGCCTTTTCAACGAGGTCAAAGTTGTCTTTCACCTCACAAATAGATATCAAAACATAAAGAAAAATAAGCTTTTATAAAATAATTGGGTCGAAAAATTAGTTATACTTCATTTAAATTGAGGACAAAAACTTATACTGCGTTTGGATTGAAAAACTTGAATGGATAACGGAATGAAATGATTTTAAGGTATTTTAAGTTTATGTTTGGTTGTTGGTAGTGGTGGATGTTGTCATATAATGACAAATTTATCACATATATCCATTCCATTGGAATGAATTTTATTTCACATTCTCCACGTGGAATAAAAAAACAAAGAGATGGAATGAATTTTCATTCCATTAGAATGATTTATCCTCTAAAATGATCATCAAATACACTATTTTTATTTCATTTCTTCCTCTATTCTAAACCTCAATCCAAACGTAGCATCAGACTAAGGGGTGATAACTTAATGATAAATGTCTCTTTTTTATTTTAATTTGCGAGGTAAATGTAGTATATCGTTATAATTGAATCCTAAAAGATCTTAAAAGAGAACAAATTGTTTGTTTCAAATTAGGTCCATTTTCGTCTTAAAGATTTCTTTGACATGGTGTATCTGGCTTCAAAATCTGTAATATGTTCTTTTTAAACATACTAAATTTTTGATATAATTTTTTTAAACTTTTGATACCATTAGGTAGCACAAGTTCGACATATCAGTCTCTTGACGGCCATGCATACAATTTTTGACTGAATTTAGGTAAATATATGTTGGCTTCCTTATGTAAATCTAACGAAGTGTTTCATAATGTGAATCTATGGAGAATGACCTTATATATGACCTTATGTACAACAGATGGACAGAATGACCTTTATATATGGCAGTGTTGGATTTATGTTTTATTCTTTGTAATAAGGATAAGCTGCAGATATATGATTATTCTCGCAATAACAAAAAATAATGTTCTTTTTAGTTATATAAATAAATAAAAAAATTAAAATGTCTACTACTCAAAAGAAAATAAAACAACATATAAATTATAAGTAAAATAAAAATACTCAAACACAAACACCCGTGCGATAGCTAGTTTAATAAATTACATCCATTTTAAGTTTAAACACATCTCATATTAACTTTAACACCATTGTTTGAACACATCTCATATTAACTTTAACACGTTGTTCAAAACATTTTAGTCTCATTACTGTAAGAACAAACTCACCAATCACGTGTGAAACACGAACTCCATGCAAAGTTATTCGGTTAGCTATAAACATAATCAATTAATATTTTTTTTGGATTTAGAGTACTAATTTGCTTAAACTTTCCCAGAAACAAATTAAATGGTCATGTATGCATGAACAAGAAGGCTTCTTTTAAACACTAAAGCTTCTAAAATTTACACTAAAGCATTTGTTCTACAATAAGAAATGGAATGAATGTAGTTTAATGACCACAAATTCAGACTTCCACAAACATGATAAACAACATAATTATTGCGAAAATGGCGATTTATACTTTTATAATAACATAAATTGAGTGCTGAACTCTTTCATCACTTAATGAGATTCAATTCTAACTTGAACTCTTCTCCAATAAGCAGTGATAGCCCAGAAAACTCGACAGATGCAAACTCTCCATTAACATCAAAAGTTGCACTTACAGGTGAACTTCTACCCATTTTTGCTCCTGAATTACTGATTAGCTCGTAGCTCTCGGACTTTTTAACATTTTTCAATCCTAAAAATGTCACTTTTTCTATAATCCACTTCTGACTCAACGCAAATCCTGCATTTACAACTTCTGTTTCTACCAGTACTTTTTCCCCTACGACTCGGCTGTAAAATCTCACTAAAGTCCAGTTTTTTCCCTCCTTTCCCATCTCCACGTCCTCTCCGTCATCCAAGAACACTTCACCGGTGGCATTTTCCCTGCTGCTGACCACCACCAGTAGCTGGAACGCTGTCTTGCGAGCTGCTTGTGTTGTCATAGCTTCTCCTTGCATAGCCACTATATTCCCTTCTCGTATGTGTACGTTTATATCATCTGGCGGTGAATCAAGCCTGACGTACTTTCCTGGATCTACACTCACCGAGTGGGAGTAGTTGAATAAGTTGAACCAGTTTCCTGCAGGGAAGTATGCATCAACTGACACTGCTCCGGGCTTCAACACAGGTGACACCATTACACCTTTGCCGATAAGGAACTGTGAACTGATTTCGTAAGTTTGGGTGTCTTGAGGGAATGAGAAGAAAAGAGGACGAGCGATGGGGGTCCCTCTCATATGTGCCTCGTACATTAGCATGTAAAAGTAGGGGAGTAGACGGTAGCGGAGCCCAAGAACCTTCCTAGATGTTGCAGCAACTGAATCCCAGATATAGAGCTCTTGAGGAGTAGTACCTATGGCAGAGTGGTCTCTTGAGAAGGGATAAAAAGCCCCTAGCTGCGAAATGAACTTCTATCATTATGATATTTCACAATTGCTTCTTCAATATTTTTGCAGCATTAAGACAACTTTTGGGAAATAAATTCAAAAACCTTAAAATATACAGCTCAGTGAGAACCTTATAAATTGGGTTCATTTTAATTAGTAACCAGAAATTAAAAACTTTGAAATCTTGTTCACTCATAACAAAGATGGTACATGCTCTCAAAAGAAAAGGTGAAACCGGAAACATAAACAGGAATCCATGAAATTAAATAAAAGAACTCTTACTAACATTCAAATATTTCGATATAGCAACTCGTTTCCAACTTTTCAAATATATCTACCAAGGAATGCAATATTATAATCTTCAGGTGTCATTGAAGGGAATAGAATATACCTGAATCCAACGTCGACAGAGCTCTTCAGTAGTGTTTCCAGAAAAGCCACATATATCTGCCCCAACCATTGGAATTCCATAGAGTCCAAAACTCAAGATGCTTGGAATGGAATATGCCAAGTCATCCCATGTGGCAGCGTTGTCTCCAGTCCAATGTGCTGTGAAATTTCCAGAGCCAACAAAAGTTGATCTAGAGAGTATGAATGGTCTTTTCCCAGTTATTTGTATTAAGGCCTTATTAGTGGCCTGGGATTCTAAAAATCCATAAAGGTTATGAGCATTGTATGCTGTAATGTTACCATAGTGCAGAGAAGTCGCTGGAACAGTTCTATTGCTAATGGGCATTTGAACTCCCAAATTGTTAATCTTATAAGGTGGGTTATCAAGTGGGGACAATGGAGTTGGGGATGAAGATATAAAATTGGATTCCTCATTCATGTCAAGCCAGATGCCATCAAAGTGGACAAGATTTCGAAACCTATCGATCTCACCACCCCAAAAGGTTTTGCCATATGGATTTAGGAAATCGGGAAAGTAAACCTGACCAGGCCAAACCACACCCAGGTAAGGAATACCATCACGCTTTATGAAAATATCAGCTTGCATCCCTCTTATGAAGGTTTCATACGTCTTGTTCACACTGATACCTGTACTTGAAGTAGAAAATTTTCCATTTAGAAATAAGGAATGATTTGACTGTGTTAAGAAAGGACATACAATAAAATTGAGTCTAAATTCATTTACGTATCAGTTAACAAATTTAAAATGGAAAGGAGGGTTTCCAAAAGAAAAAACTATTTATTGTTGGTGAGGGAAGTTACCAGGATCCAAGATGAGCACATATTTTTGACCATTTTGGTGAAGTGTCTCAAGAAATTGCTTCATCTTGTCCAAAGGAAAGTTAATAGGGTCTAGTGTGAAATCCTTGAAAGCATCCATGTAGTCGATATCAGTCCACATAACCTCCAAAGGGATTTTAGTTTTTGCATACTGCGCAACAACTCTCTCAACATCATAAACACTTCGGTAACCCCATCGACACTGGTGAAACCCTGTACATGAACAAAGAAGAATTTCTTCAGAGAAGGATCAAAGTGAATATTTTCATGCTATAACCATGCAGGTGAAAGTAAAATATATCTAGAAAACAAAATATCAATATAAAGTCACATCAAGAGTTTTTCTTTGCTGCAACTTTAGTGACTGTGCTACAAAACCTTTCTAAAATACCAAAAGTACTAGAAGTAAGAAACTGTCTTCAGAATTGATAGCAATGAAGCAAGGATTCAGGTTCACCATATGAAGATTCAGCAGTTCAGCATAATTCATGATAAAATGTATAAGAAAATAATCAGGAAACACAAAAACTTTACATATTATCAAAACAAGAGATGAGTAACTAAAATATATGCCATCTTTTCTGAAGTTTTTGAACTCTCATCTCCCTATATTTCCTAGAGGACCTTTAAAAAACAAAGTTCTGATATAGAAGTTGGGTAGTGCACCTAATGTTGGATATTTTCAAATCTAGAAAGTATATAATAAATATATTATATGCCTCGCTAATTGATCTTTACAGTGCTTACTCTATCAATTAGATCCTTTAGAAAAGATTTATAATATTAAGGACTTAGGTTCAAGTCATGACAATAACATTATTACAATTTTTTTTATAAATTAATTAACTAATTAATTAATTGGGCCAACGACAGAGTACGGCAAACAACATTGGGATGCCAAAATTGCAACGAACCAATTCAAAGGGGTATTTGGAAATTCAACATATCTCTTCAAAGGGATGTTTGGAAACCAATAAATAGGTTCCAAGTCTACCCAAAACAATTACTTCAAATCAATCATTCTCAAGTTCTTTACTTCAAAAATTATTGAAAATCCTTCTCAAGTTCTTAAGAAAATATTATTCTAATATTTTCTTGATATAAATTTCTTCTTTCTCATTTATAGTTATGCGCTAGATTTATTTCTACACAATAAATTCTAGAGTAGAATAATTTGGGCATGTTATCTTGGGAGACTAATTCGTAGTAACCATGTGTAGCAAAAGTAAATGGCGAATATTGTCTTAAGGAAAAAGTGGTCAACCATTTGATTCAGGCGGTAATATTGTTATTCTATATCAAATTACAAAGCGAGTTACAACACCTAACACCGTATAAAATCAACAAACATTTCTAAAAATTTGTTGTGTAGATTATGGCTCTTAGACCCGGACCGATCATCGAACCGAAAAAGGTATTGGGTGGGTGGGTCACTGGTCCAACCAGTGGTCGGACCGTTATTGACTCAGTGACGTCATTAATATGTAATAAATAATAAATAATTAAATATATTAATTATTACTATATATTATATATAATATTTAGTAAATATGTAAAATTAATCAATTTATTTACAAAAAAATAATTAAACAAAGTCTCAACTAAATTATTAAAATAAAATCCACGAGTCTTAATTTATCCATACTTGATGATTAATTCATGACACTTAATTTATCCCAACAGTACACAAGCAAACACACACAGTGACAGACAGGGACCCATAAAAGTAAGAAAAGCGAGTTAAGTAGGAAGAGATACATAGAGAAAGATTTATAGTGCCACTCCATGTTGGGAACCTTTTCATTTCTTTTACTGTTTAGGAGGTCCCACCCTCCTCTTCCTACTCCTACCTCTTTATGTCTGCTGCTAGTAATTAATTATTTACTCCCATACATCTCCCCTCCCTCTTTCCCTTTCTCGAGTTTCTAACACTTTTCCTTTTGCTCTGTTTGGTTTTTGGGCCTTCTGCTATTATAATCTAATTGCACTCTCCTTTATGGGGTTTTCACCTGAGGATGATTTAGTAAGTCTCTCTTCTCTCTCTCCTGCAGTCTTATAAGGGGGTCTCTCTTCTCTCTCTCTCCTGCAGTCTTATAAGCTTATTACTTGGTTTGGTTTGGTCTGTCTTCATTCTGATTTTGAAAAATTGTACGAGAACAGAGAAAGCATAATCCCATTCATAGATGAAACCAGAAGAAACACAGGTGGTATGGATATAACGATTTTTTTTCCTAAATGTTTAAGCAGCAAATCGGTCAAACCCGTGAACCAGTTACCGGTTCACTGGGTCAACCGGTTAGACCGCTAGTTCACCGGTTCTTGACGGGTTTTGACCAAAACTGATTCAGTGGTCTAAACCGGACCGTTGTGACCGGTTCCCGTTTTTACCGGTCCGACCGGTGGTCCGGTCTGGGTTTTAAAACCTTGGTGTCGATACAAAACATCACTTGTTTGAATTTTCTTAACTTTTGTTTTTTGGATTCGAATAAGATATGGAAGGATTGGGTAATTTCCTATTTTCAATGTCAAAAGAGAGTCTGATGTCCCAATGACTGACTTTTATAACATGGTAAAAATATCCAGAGTTACTTTACCAAAATAGGTCAGCTCAACACATGCGTTAGAAAATACTTAATACTAACATAGTGATTCATTCTCTCGCCTTCAAGAGTTTCCGAATTAAGTTTTTTAGCAAAATGAAGTTATACTAGAATAATATTATGGAGCAACATGTGGAAATGCAACTAGCAATCTAATGGAGCATTGCCAAACAGCATAATTTACCACTACATACATTATAGTTTGTAAAGTGACAAAACAAACATATTTTTTTAAGAGATACCCAAAAAATCTTGCGCAGGGGTGTGCTTTATGCGCAGAAAGCAAGGGGATCAATGATCCAGATAAGCTCAACCTGTGATTAAAGCCTATCTAGTTGGACTAGAAACCAATTTCTCCCATATTATCATGAGACTGCCTACAAATTTTTTTTAGGATGACTAGGTAATGCCCCAAAATACTATCCAAAAAAGAACAGTCCCAAAGGTGACTTTGGTTTATAAACTTCAAGTAACAGGTTCCCGATTGTGTTTCCTATTGACGTTCACCTCTTCAAAGCACCAAAAGCAAAGTTTTAATATGTTAAAAAGCTACTTTTAGAATAAATGAAACTACAATTAAAATAATCGTATTAACTAATTTATGAAACGAATTCTCTTTCTCCTTTAGTTAAAAGTAACGGAGATTATGATCATCCCGATTTAGCACTGCCAGCTTTCCCGCATTTCTTTATTGAACACATAAAATACAGCAAATGCCACATAGAGCTTGAAAAATAAGTTAACAATAATAACAAAATAAAGACAAACATAAATATGCAAAAACATAAGTCATGATTCTTTTATTAGCTTAGCTTTGATGCATCATTAAAGGGATCAAATGGTAATCACTCTCTTTTGAACACCATAAGACAAAATACTAGGCATTATATATCACACCAAACCAAATTAAGAACAAAAACAAACAAGAAATTACTAAACAACATTTAAGTTTTTTAAGTATGGCATAACAAAATTGACAAAATAAATTACTCACCAAAAGACCAGTATGGCATTGGGGCAGGCCGGCCAATAAGCTCTGTATACTGATCCATCACCAATTTAGGCGAAGGCCCGGCAAAGAAATACAAATCAAGGACACCCCCAATCACCTTATAGGTGATTCTCTCTCCAGTATACTCAACATCCATCCCATTACTGTTGAGCAGCAAAACCCCATGACTGGTCCCCGCCGCCACTCTGCCACAGGAATCCGGCGACCGGACGTCTATGTAAAATGGGTGGGACCCATATAAATTAACATCGGGATTTAAGCTCCCGATGTCGGCATTCCACAGAGTAAGGGTCTGATTGTGCGCGAGCTTTAACGATTTCTTCGTGTGCTCACCGAGCCCGTACAGAGA
The DNA here is from genome assembly GCA_034770075.1 of Aralia elata. Taxonomy (NCBI): domain Eukaryota; kingdom Viridiplantae; phylum Streptophyta; class Magnoliopsida; order Apiales; family Araliaceae; genus Aralia; species Aralia elata. The sequence goes on along the minus strand of CM068386.1, from coordinate 12,625,635 downwards.
GGAGCGATCGGAGGGGAGAGAGGAAGAGATTTGGAGAAATTGGTCTTTGAAAACGAGGAATGTATTGTTGGGATTTGATGGGTCCGGTGAAGTGTTGAAGAGGGTGTCGCCGGAGGAGCGGCGGGTGACGGTGAAGCCAAATGGGGTGGTGTTGTGGAGGGTGAAGATGATATCTGAGTTGGAGTTGGAGAGATTGTGGTTTTCCGACAGTGGGAGGTGGTTTTCCGGTGGTGGTTGGTGGGTGGGGAGGGGTTGGCGGGGGAGGATGTCTTGTGGGATTTCCCATCTTTGGTGAATGGCGTCTGTTATGTGGATTCTCAGTCGATCACTTGTTTCAAAACTGCAATTTGTAAAAATATAACTTTAATTATGGAAACTCCATCTTTATATTAGATTTATTATATATTTACAAATGTTAAATTGTTTAATAATAATATTACTTCATCTTTTTATTTTTGTATAACTATATCCTCATCACATTCAAGTAAATACTAGTGTTTAATTAGTTATTAGCGCCTGCATATTTTGCTTTGGTACTTTTAAATTTTCAAATACACTAAATTCACTGTATTTTCGGTACGATGTGTTTGATTCTCAAACACTGCGTTTGTATTTAAGTTAAATAAATTGTGTTTGAAAAAATAATTCTAAACAAACAAAATTTTAAAGTACGTCCGAACTTTAACGACACTGAACTCACCAAATGCCCTCCAACCAAAAAAGCAATAGAAATTCACGTAAATCCGATTGGAATTATCAGTTGAGCTAACTCTTTACACAAATAATAATGTTTTTTAGTTAGGATCATGTGTTCTTTAAACACATTAAGATTTGGCTAATAATTTACTTTGAGATAACTATTTCAAGAAAACGGTTTTGATTATTAGAGCTTACAATTAAAGTTTGTTACTAGGTAAAAAAATCACATTAAAAGTAGTAAACATTAGTGTGTACAAAATTACTAACTGCAACACAACAAGTAGAGAGCTCACTATGCATGAAAATGATTCTAAGAATTTGAACTTTTGAAGCATTTTAAATTACCAATAATAGGAAGAAATAACCTGCAAAAGAATTATTATGAACAATAATATACACCCCAAATTACCATGCAATGAGCTTGAGATTCTGAATATCAGGTCCAAAAACTGATGAAGATTTGATCAACTGAAGATCAGCAAACAATGATTTCCCCGACGAATCGACGCCGGCGGCTCGGATTTTATAACCATACCCAACTGCTTGTTCAATTTCTTGAGCTCCGACTGGTGTATGATCCAAGTAAGAAAAAACTAAAAAGAGAAATATTAATGTTTGAATATTTAGAGGAGAAGAGTGTGTTGCTCTCATTCTTAATTTCTTCACTGAAACTGGGTGATAATGGTGATGAAAATAAGTCCTTAATGAACAAGTTATATTAAAGTTCTTTGGCCCCCACGTTGACTAGATATTTTGTCTCAATACGTGTGTTTGTGTGATTGTTTGTTATGTCTCCCTCTTGTGTCCAATGCATTTATCTAACAAAAATATAAATGATTTTGAATTTCTCGTTCATCTAATAAATCATCTGAGTTATCCAAAATTTGACATAACTTTAACCATTCTTTATTTTTTCTTCTTTATTTCCTCTTCTTCTTCTACCTTTTCTTCCTCTCTAAACCCTATCCCCAATACTTTCTTCTTCTACCTTTTTCTTCTTATCCCAAAAAAATTTTCGTGCCGGAGGGTTACCGCTAGTTGATATATAAAATAAAAGAAAATAATATTTTTATATATGTTTTTGATATTTTCAGATAATCTTGATCTCTCACATAAGCATAAAATTATGTAAAAATATCGAAAACACATGTGCAAATAATAGTTCTTTCCTATATAAATTAAGCAGTTGTTAGATGAGAAAAAGGACCAAATAAGTTTATTGTCCAAGGCATTTTTGTATTTGATGATTAGAATAGCACCAAAGAAAACATTTTGGTGCAAAAAATGACTTGTGTTATGATTTTTAGAAAATATTTGTGAATTTGAATCCACAATTATCTTAAATGTGTATCCACCCTTGAAAATTTTTCGTTTGATCACTTTTTTAGGGTTACACAAATCACAACGTATTGGACGCTTTTTGTTGATCAATTTTCTTTCACTTTTCTTGATTACACTTATTTTTCTAGCAATATGTGATTTTACAAGAAAAGTATTTATTTTTTTCAAAATATTAGGGTTTAGGGGGAACTTAAGAGAGGGATTAAGGAGAAATAAAGGGGAATTTTCTTTTACTATTAAAGCGTCTTGTTAGCTTTAATGCTAGATAAATAAGAGATACTATCATTAGGCTATCATTTTTCGCTAAAGTTGAACATTGCTATGGATATTTATTGAGGATAATCTCTTGTGAACATTGCACATGCAGTTTGTCTTCAAAAGATATTTAATTGAAAATCTTTACGTTTTTATACCCACTTTTAAATAAAATTAAGAAACGTTTCTATTTTTTTTTGGACTAGAAACAGTCTTTCAACAATATAATATTTATTTCTAAATTTAATGGTGACTTTTTTTTAATAATAATGATATTATAATAAAAATAAAATTGTAACAATAAATTTAAAAATATTACTCCCTCCATCTCTAAAAGGATGAGTAAATTACAATTTGCACATATATTAAAAAAATTATAAGTAGAAGAAAGAGAGTAAAATTTATCCTTAACAACCCACAAGATTATATAAAGTGATGAATACTTTTAATTTTTTTACACTAATGGATCTTACTAAATAATATATTTACTCTTTACTTTATGCATTTTGTCTCATTCTTTTGAGGACAAAAAAATTTATACATTTAGCCATTCTTATCGTTTTGAGGACGGAGAGAGTAGTATATTATTGCGAATAGATTTACTTAAGTCCTGCTATGTATTACGATTAATTTATGTTGAATTATAATTGCGAAACTTATTAATATATAAAACCATCACTTATTATACATTTTCGTAAAAAAATTATTACTAATTTTTATTCATATTATTGACAATCAAATATTCGATGTATCGTTACCGTGTACTTCTGTAGCTTAATCAATCTGATATTTATGCACTTGTCAAACCTAATAATGAAGTATGGACTGCTTCATCCATAATGATGGAGTATGGACTACTTCATCCATAAACTAATCTTCTTCTGAAATTATGGGCCTGCTTGTTTCAACCTATTCTTTTGTTTGTAAATATTTTTAATTTTTATTTCAGGTAATTTGGGCCAATTATCTCTATCCTAGCCCAAATCTTTAATCATTCGGAAACCATATATATGTCCATATATCTCAAATTCTTTCACCCTAAAAAATGTATTGCCTGAATTACCCCTAACAATAATTGCACTATTATTTTCATATTTAACAAAAAAGTAAAATTTAAGAATAAAATAATTTCTCTTCAATTATTTTAGCAATCACTTATCAGTTATCACTATTGTTTTAATTTTAACTAAGACTTCGTTAGAATCAAAGAAAATATTTTTTTTTAAAATATTATAAAAAATAAAGAAAACGAGCATAAGAAGAAAGTTTCAAAGAAAAATATTTTCCACTTTTATCTCTCTAATTAAAAAATAGTTTTTCTTTTAGATTTAAAGAAAACTTTCTTATTTTTGAAGAAATGTTCTTATATCTTATTTCATGTACTCTTTTTTCTTCATGATAGTTGTTTTCTCGTGTTGGACTTTTATTTTTATTTTTATGAGAATATTGATATTTTCATAACAAAATTTAATATTTTATAAAAAAATTTTTTACATAAGTGTGGGGTTCTTTTATTATTCGTGTGATGGAGAGCTTGTGAAATTAATATTTTTACTTATGTAAATATCAATTCCCTTAATTTATTATTTTCAATGAAACATTTCGTTATCATCTTTCATCATATCTTACTTTTATTATTCTAGAGATTATTTTTTACGGTTTGTAATTTTTTTTCTAGTATATTGATTATAATAGACCATTTTAAATTTAAATATAAGGTTATCACGACACTTTATTTTTTTTTGTTAGTCATGGTAAAGAACTGTTCAAATATGTAATTTTTTATTGCTCCTTTTTAGAGTCTGACAATATATTAGAAATATTTATGGTGGCTATCTTTTATGAGATTTGTCACACAAAAATTTATAAAATAAAATAAAAAAAGAACATAGGAGGAAATAAGACAACAAATTAAGGTCATGTTAGTAATTCCACAATGTGTAACGGCTAGTTGAACGCCGAGCGTGGAATATGTAGAAAATGCAGCACGCTCCCCGAGGCCACCGCACTCTTTTCTGTCTCACACAAACACACAGGGCTCAGCTCAAACTCCCAGCCCCACTTCCTTATCTCAATCAGTCAGTCCGTCCGTCCGTCCGTCCGTCAAATCTTCACAAAATCTAGGGCTTTCCATTTTAACATATTAGGGTTTTTTTTTTCCTTTCATTTTTAACAAATTTGTTAAGCCGCAGCTCGGCAACGGACAGATCAGATCCTCCAGGTCTGGAATTCAATATGAACATCTTCAAGAAGAAAACCTCTCCCAAAGGTACAATCTTTTCCTCCATTTTTTAGGGTTCTAGGTTTATACTTGATTATGTACATACATTTGTGTTAAATCTAAAGGTTTTATTTTTTTCTGCTTTTCACCATCTTTTTCAAGGATAATTCATATGATTAGGACTTTGTTTTGGTTTATTAATTTTTTATTAGAATGTTACTATGTTATATTTATCTTTTTAGTATGAATTGAATTGGGAGTAATGTGTTGTTATGTAAACTAACAGAGGCATTGCGGACAAGCAAAAGGGAAATGTCTGTTGCCACTAGAGGTAGTGTTACTTCGTTTGCCTTTTTTAAAGATTGTGGGTTAGATTTAGGATTGTCAGAGCTTTAATTGTTTATTTGGGACAGAAAACATGGTATAGATTTTGGGGGAAGTGAAAAATTTTGCTTTTTAAACATTTTTGTGGTTTTCAAGGCACAATTGTAGAAAAGACATAGTAATGCTTGAGGTTTCTGTAGCCCCAAGTGGTGGGAGAAATAACCTCAAGGTCGCTGGCTACAATCCCGATAGGGCTGATACTATGGGGCCAAAACTTACCTACCATTAAAAATATATACTTGAGGTTTCAGTAGCCAGAAATTTAACTATTATTCCATATTATGGTTTTGTAATTTATGGCAGGCATTGAACGTGAAATTGCATCTTTACAATTGGAGGTATGCTACTGCCTTCAATTTAATTTGCTTAAAAAAATATTCTTTCTAAGGTTTTGCTTTTGAAAATCTGACTCAGCTTGAAATGAAATCTTCAGGAGAAAAAACTTGTGGCAGAGATAAAGAAAACAGCAAAAACTGGGAATGAGGCAAGTTTATGTGGAAGAATATTTACACCTAGTTTATGAATGATGTAACTCGAAATATGCCTCAAGTGTACTAGTTTGTCGTGCTTGAATTCTTACCATATGTCCTGCACACTCAAAATATCTTCTTTGCTTTTCATTTCTTAGCAAACCAATATGTTTTGTGCAGGCTGCCACCAGAATCTTAGCTCGTCAGCTTGTTCGACTTAGGCAACAAATAACAAATTTGCAGGGGAGTCGTGCTCAGATCAGAGGCGTTGCTACACATACACAGGTAACTGCTTTAGTCTAATTAACATGGAGTTGTTTTAGACTTTATCATACTCTAATTGTTCGTACTTCACAGGCTTTGTACGCCAGCACTTCAATTTCTACAGGAATGAAAGGTGCAACAAAAGCAATGGTGGCCATGAACAAGGTAGGCATTTTAAGTTGTTAAATGACAGTCTGAGACAACAATATAGCATAATCACATACCAATGTCCTGTCTATAAAATTTTCACGGGATGAGATTGTTATTTATTTCCTGATAATCTTCCAGTTTAATTTACATATATAAACATCAGGGCAAAAATAAGCCACGAAAAAATAGATTGTTGCGAAGTATGCCTCTCTTGGAAATGATATTTTTTCCCCTTTAAACTGTTTAACTTTTTTATTATATTTACTTTATCCAGCAAATGGAACCTGCAAAACAAGCTAAAGTGATTAGGGAGTTCCAGAAGCAGTCAGCACAGATGGATATGACGGTAAACTTCAATATGACCTTAATTTTTTCAGATTATATTTTTTTTGAAACCTCCGTTTCTTTGCCATGTAATTTTATTGTGTCACTACGTTTTTTTTTTCCTATTTCACCATTTCACCAATGAAATGCGTTGTTCCTGGAAATGTTTGACTAATTGATAGAACTTGACAAAGTGATAAGTGACAAAATTCTTCAGGACACAGTTTTATGTACATGATAGTTAACATTTTTTTCTTGGATAAATAATATGAAGAGTAAATTTCACTATGACTTAAACTAGCACCAGCCACCAGATAAGTGTCCTAGTAACCTGAATTTCTTCATCATGTAGTTTCAAAGTTTGGACATTCTTGAAATGTATGGTTCCTGGAATGATTGATTAGCTGAGCAAAAGCAGTTATCTATTGTTTTATTGAAACTTGTCTGTACCGCTTGTCTAGTTCTATCAACACAGATGAAAACATCTAGTTTTTGCAGAGTATGTGTGCAGATTGCTTGAGTCATGTTTAATGTTTTCTTGATTATTTTGTGTGTCATGAATGATGATGACGAGATTGAGAAATGACTTAAACTAGCACCAGCCACCAGATAAGTGTCCTAGTAACCTGAATTTCTTCATCATGTAGTTTCAAAGTTTGGACATTCTTGAAATGTATGGTTCCTGGAATGATTGATTAGCTGAGCAAAAGCAGTTATCTATTGTTTTATTGAAACTTGTCTGTACCGCTTGTCTAGTTCTATCAACACAGATGAAAACATCTAGTTTTTGCAGAGTATGTGTGCAGATTGCTTGAGTCATGTTTAATGTTTTCTTGATTATTTTGTGTGTGATGAATGATGATGATGAGCTTGAGAAATGTATAATTCTTGGACTCTATTCCAGATCGAGATGATGTCCGAGTCTATTGATGAAACTCTAGACAAAGATGAGGCTGAAGAGGAAACAGAGGAGCTCACTAACCAGGTGCGATATATCTATTTTTCCTTTGGAAGGTGGTGCGATACCAATAACGCTACTTCTTTAAGTTATCTCTAAGTTCTGTTGTATGACATACTATCCTTACACTAATTATCATGTTCTTTTGCAGGTACTTGATGAGATTGGCGTGGACATCGCATCACAGGTTAGTTTCTTCACCTTGTAATTTGGATCTCCTTTATGTGGCATTATCTTGATGTATGACCATATAATCGAAGTTAACATCCTTGTTTGCCTTGTATGACAGTTATCTTCAGCCCCTAAAGGACGGATTGCATCAAAGAAGGCCGAGAACGCTATCCCTAGGTATGTGCCACCAAGTTGTAAAGAGGAAAGCAGTTGATTCATATATGCATGTTATATATAATTGTATACATGTGTGAGTCTGGTAATGTATGTGCCACCAAGTTGTAAAGAGGAAAGCAGTTGATTCATATATGCATGTTATATATAATTGTATACGTGTGAGTCTGGTAATCTGTTACTTGTGGCTTATGCAGTATATTTTACCCTAATTTGCTTATATTTACTGGTCTGACAATCCTCCTAATGAATATGCAGTTCTCAGTCTGCTGATGTGGATGATCTGGAAAAGAGATTGGCTTCGCTTCGACGTATCTGACCTAAAATACATGCATACTGAACAGTCCTCAATAGCCTTATTTTTTTTCCTGTATAAATATATCTATGTAAAACTGATGATGTGTCTGGAGATATTGAGATTTGTAGTTCTACCATTGTCTTTGTTTTTCTCCTCCTTATGTTGCAGTTATATAAATTTATACCATAATATAAATCCTTTTCCGTCCTCTTTTATTGGCATCCCATTTGACTTGTTTTGTTTTGTTCATTAAATTTTGTTGAAATATACTTGGAATTATTTATTTATTTATTGATATTTTTTCCAAGATGATTTTTTTATCGTGGAAAATCGGGACACTCATTTTAGGATATGTACCCTCAAGTCTGTACTGATAGTAGGCAGCAGCATACCCGTTATTGCTGATCTTGCTTTTGAGACGATGGTGTGGGAATTAATTTCCATATCCAGGTTTATTATTGGATCTCTTACTTTAGTCATTTTCTCTAGGCCATGTTTGTTTGCAAGGATTATAATCCCAAGACTATTAATCCTAGGATTAAATAATCTTAATCACATGTTTGTTTTTCACGGTATTATTCATAGGATAACTTAAAATAATCTCATGTTATGTTTGTTTTTTTCAGGATTAATTAAAGGACTGGATAAAAAAATATCGTTTTGACTATTATACCTTTACCAATAATAACATATTTTAAACTTGTTTATACATCAAAAATCGAAAATTATTATTATTTTTATCAAAAATTAAAAAAATTATTATTAATTTTTACTTGTAGTAAAAAAAATATGATCAATGTAAATGTACGTACTAATTTAACAAAAAATAAATGTATAGAATGTAAAAAATAAAAAAAACGTGCATGTATTATTATGTATGTATGTAACGTACTGTATGCAAAAAAATAAATAAAAAATAAGGTGATGTATGTATATAACGTACTGTATGCACAAAACAAAAAATGTTGTATGTATTATTATATATGTATGTAATGTACTGTATGAAAAAAAAAGTGGTGTATGTATTATTATGTATGTATGTAACGTATTGTATGAAAAAAAAAAGTATTAAAAAAACAGTGTTGTATGTATTATTATATATGTATGTAACGTACCTTTCTTAAACTGTTTCGTACATATGTTGAAAAAAGTACTGTATGAAATAAAAAATTGTACTGCGTGTATATATTATTTAATAAGTTTATTTGGTTTATTTAATTAACACTAAAAAAGAATTATGTACATGCAGTACGTACTGCATGTATGTATTATTTAATAAGTTTATTAATTAGCACTAAAAAAAAGTTATGTACATGCAGTACGTACTACATGTATGTATTATTTAATAAGTTTATTTAATTAACACTAAAAAAAAGGTATTAAAAAAAATTGCGTACATACAGTACGTTACCTAGTTAGACATAGTATTAAATAATCCCCTTCCAAGTCATTTTGTTATCCCGAAATTAATAGTCCGGAGTCTAATTTAAAAAACAAACAAGTGATTAAGGATTATTAGTCCAATCCCAAGTGTTATCCTAGTAAACAAACATGAGGAGAGTTACATTGAAGATTTTATTGCTTAACAACATATAACTAGAAAATTAATATTTGCACAAGTGGATATTAATATTTGTACGAGCTCTTTCTCATATAAGTGTGAAATTTATTTTTTATTCATTTGAGAAAAATCTTGTAAAAATATTATTTTTTTATTTATGAAAATATCAAATTCCCTACGCCTATGTGAATACCCTAAGACAGGTTTTGTAGTAGCTAGGGTTTAAAAAATGGAACTTTAAGGCTTTAATTAATTGTCTCATAGTAGCAAAGGATTCAAAGGATTTTTGAAGGCTTTTTAACTTGAGAGAGAGAACGGAAATTAGAAAAACAAACGAAGGATTATAATGTAGTAGTGAAGTAATTAAGTCAGAACCAAAAATTATCATTCCAAGAATAAATGGACTCCTCGAGAGTTACATAAGTTATTTTAATGTAAACCAGAAGGATTAGAGTTGTTAGATGTTGCTCAATGCTGTTATAATTTAATCAAAAAGTTCTATCTCGAACTTCAGTTCCTTCGAGATAATAACGCCTCTGACGTCCTACACCATTGCGAGAGGAGGGGGCTTGTTTACGTACAGACAACAAGCAAGCAAGAGCTGCGTCGACTTATCCGAAAAATAGGCCTTTTGAAAAAAAATTCTTTCTTTCCTCTTTTTTTTTCTATTGAATTCTTTGAACCCTTACTTGATCCAAATGGAATTGTTAATAAAAATTATAAACATATAATATAGATAAATGCAGAGAAGAAAGTAATAGATTTGAAAAGACTACAAGAAAGCGCTAATAACATATTAAAATAAGAAAAGAATTTTTTTTTTAAAAAATAAAATCTTGTCACTTTGCATAATATTTTGCATTTTTATATAAAATGTTATCTCTTAGTCAATAAAAAGAATAATTTAAAATAACTTTCTTCCCCAAAAAGATTTAAATTTAAAAGATAAAATAAATATCTTAATACAATAAATTTCATTTAAAAAACACTAACATAAAATAAAAATATTAAATAATTGTAAGTTTCACTTAAAAATGATAAAAGAAAAATATTAAAAACCAACAACAAAAGAGGAACTTTGCACTTGGTCGCAACTTTTTCCTACTAGTCAATAATAAAGTTTAATAAAATATAGGAGTGTAATTTAAATGCTTGATATTAAAATTTCAAAAAGAATAATAATATGTCGTTTTTTATATATATATAAAACTAAATATTTATATTTTATATTCAAATCCTCACTGTATTTTTTCAAATTCCAAAAATATCCTCTTATTAAATAAACTAACATATATATATATATATATATATATATATATATATATATAGAGAGAGAGAGAGAGAGAGAGAGAGAGAGAGAGACTGGGTCCACCTGGAGAAAACAGCCCGAACCATATTATAATGGAGCAGAGCAGAGAGAATCAATATTGTAAATCGGAATTGCCGAAAAGAAGTTTCGAATGTTGTTCTTCTCCGTTGAAACATTCTAGATTTCACTTTCCTTTTCCCCCGAACAACATCTATCTATCTATATATTCTATTCTATTTTATAAACCAAAGGAAAAGGCAAAGAATCTCCAAAATTTCAACTAGAAGAACATAATCCATTCCTATCCTATCCTTTTTCCTTTCTCAATTTGCTATTACATTTCTAATCTTGGAAGGTCTCAGATTTTTTTTCTCTCTCATAAAACTCTGTACTTCTCTCAAAAGTTCATCTTATTTTATCCGTTCCCTTTATACTGATCAGATTTGTTGAAGACTTTCTAATCGGTAAGCTGTTAGCTGTTTATTTTTATTTTTTTCCTTTCTTTTCTATTTTTGGTTATAAAGTTTCAATCTTTTCCATTGAAGTCTGGATTAGAGATTTATCTGGCTGTTGAATTGTTCTGATTGTATTGCTGTTTTAGATTAATTTTTTTTGGTAATTTCGCTCTTTTTGGGTATTTTTATGGTGCTTGACAATTTTGTGTTAGGTGGGAAGATGTTTGAATTGGGTGATTCTTGAGATTTGAGTTTATGAATTCTACTTGTTTTCTTATCTATGATTAAAATATAGAATAATACTAACATCCCTATATTAAACAATTTGATATGGTTTTCTGTGGTGGAATCCCAAATTCTGACTTTTTTACTTAGTTTTATTCGTTTCAATTGCTCTTAGGTAGAGGGCTGAGGGCCTGTTAGGATTTTAAGTTTATAGACTTTTTTTGATGAATAAAGACTTAGATATCTACTAGTGTGCAGTCCAAGTTATACTGAAAAATACCCAGTATTTGCTTCAGTTATGTGAGCAGGCTTAAATACTTTTTGAGGAACTTTTAGAGAGCAACTTTTCCTAACTTTGATTGCCTATGAAGTTTGTCAGCAGCCAGCTATTGGCTACGTTTACCATTCTATTATTTGTTATTCAGAAATAAGATTTAAGGTTTTGTGAATTTGTGGATTTGTATGTGATGTAAAAGATGCATTTTATTATAATTGCTACTGCATTCTCACATATTCGTGTTGGTTTTATTGGGGCCTCTCAATGTGTTATTTGAATTTCTTTGTTTGAGAATATTAAAGTTGACTCGGTAAAATACGTATTCTCGTTCCACACTTTCTCCTGATATCATGTTTATTGGAACTCAAGTTCCCTTAGTTTCTTCATCAGAAACTTATGGTTAAAAAAGAAAAAGAAAGAACTGGAATGCATAATTGTTCTTTCCTTTTTTCTTTGAAGGTTTTCCCCCCTCCCCTCTCCTATGAGTTTGAAAAATGTTAATAGATTCCTTTTTTTACATAAATATCTTTAATTTGATTTTAGGTAGCGCTTAACATTTGGATATTAATTTGTGCGCATTACAGCTATGCAGAGCCAACTAGTGTGCAGTGGGTGTAGAACCATTCTTCTTTATCCAAGAGGAGCTGCAAATGTTTGCTGTGCAGTGTGCAATGTAGTTACTCCGGTTCCACCCCCTGGTATCACCTATCACTTATTTTCAGTATAATTCTTAATAAGAAAGCAATTACTGTTTGTAGGTGATCTATAGACTATGTGTTTCCAGGTCATCCTGTATAAATGTTATGAAGAAGGGGATTGTGTTTTCAAGTGGGTGCACATTAGGATTATGGTCCTTTGTTTTGACTAGTTATAGAAAATGCCTGCAGTAAACATGGATTGACTTGTACAGTTGTACTATTATGTCTACTTGATAAAATTAGGCCAATGCCTAAGATTAGGAATTAGGACAGTCATTGGGTGTGATCTTATCAGTCTACAGATTTGGATTAAATCGTTTTAGGATTCCATTTAAGTGATTGATTAAGATCCAAGATTCATATTTGAATTGTAGTATAACTGGATGAGACTTGGTTCAGCTTGGTTGATCCGATTCTGGATGTTAATATCTTGGTTTATATATATCTTACTTATTTTAGAAAAGCAACACCTTAGGTTTCATAAATAAATTGGATTTGTTTTTCCCGGTTTGTAATTGAATGTCTACTCAGTTATAATGGCTTAAAATCCAATCAGAACTTGAATCTCAAAGTTGATTATCGGTCCAAATCGGGTTTGGCCAGATCATCACTGAAATCTCTCCTTAACATCCCTACTTAAGTGACTGGTTTAATGGTTGTAGTGGAGGGTAATAGTGAATGTGAGTTGACGTCATTCTCTTTAGCTATTTATGTTCATGGTTATTCATCAATGTGATGCATTTTATGTATACAACGCTTATTCTTTGAGCAGTGAATATTCAGTTATTCTGCTTCTGTGTGCTGCATCACCCATGTCATTGCAAAACCTGTAGGAATGGAAATGTCCCAACTAATATGCGGAGGTTGCCGTACATTGCTGATGTATACCCGTGGAGCTTCAAGCGTGAGATGCTCCTGCTGTCACACAGTGAACCTTGTGCCAGGTACAAATTTACGAGGAGTGTTTTCCTTAAGGTGTTAAGATAATGTTATTATGTTATTGACATGTATTGTTGAGATCCATGACTGGAACATCATGTTGTGGTCTACTAGAATATTTAATGTTTTAATGACTTTTTGTTCTCCTTATTCTGCATTCCTACGTTGCACCATGGCTTATAGTAGTTGCCTCTTGTGCTTATTCCTTCCTCTTTTTCATCTTAGTTCACCAACTAAAGAATTTGGGCTTTCTCTTTGTATATACATAGCATCAAGCCAGATTGCTCACGTCAACTGTGGGAATTGTCGCACAACACTTATGTATCCGTATGGAGCTCCATCAGTCAAATGTGCTGTTTGTCACTTTGTAACCAATGTAAATGTAAGTTCTTCTGTTTCATATTTTATGTCGAGATATTAAGTTCTTCTGTTTCATATTTTATGTCGAGATACCCTCTTTTTTTTTAATAAAAAATTTCGTCTTTCTCTCTCTCTGTTTGCAAAAGTGTTTTAGGTCACATAGTTTTATATATGATCTTTCTACTTTGCTTTTGAGTTATATAGTAGGATGCAGGCTGCCTTTATCTGTGAACTGGACATAAGTTCTCTAGTTTTGTTTTTTTGTTCCTTTTCCTCTCTTGGATGGATTAGTAAGCTCTCTTGCTAAGAACCAATATGCAACTGGCTAAATTATTTATTCTCTCCTTTTGTCCGTAGTGGCCCATTATTAGCCTTTTCTGTGCTATTCTTGTTTGAATGGTCTAATTATTTGAACTATGTGTTTGGCCTTTTATGGTCAATCTTTGTGATGGAACTCCTTCAAATTCTGTATGTTGTCATTTTTCCAATTTATTGGCACCCAATTATGTTGGTTTTTATAAAGCTTTTATATTTGTTTATGATTCAGGGTTTGCTATTGATCCAGTTCTTAAGAAGCACGTGCCTCTAGGCCCTCTACTAAACACACACACACACACACACACACACACTGACGTTCGTGACACTTACCAGTACATAATTGGCTACTGCCCTGTTATACAATTGGAAGAGCTCTAACCTCCAACTTGTAATTTGGTTGTCTCTAAATGTTGGTGGATATAAATTTCCACAAGTTGGTCATCAATGTACCATTGAACAATAGCCTGAGATCAGTAGGGAAAGTGAAGTTTTTATAGGCAATGTTTGCTGATTATCTTGGATCTATTTGAGGTTCTAACTCTATCCAAATGGATGCTCATCTCTGGAATTAGACTTGTTGTATGTCTTAACTTTGTTTCTGTTGTCAGCCATGATGTGCACTATTATTATATGTTGCAACTAAATGATAGCTTGTTCGCTTGAAAAGATTGACAGTAAGAAGCTTACTCTTTTGCATTTTTAAAAGGATTTTAGGAACTCGGATTCCCAAAGATGTATATATGATATTCTTTCAATTGAAAGTCTATTTGCATAAATGATGTTGGTCCATGAGAAAGCTTTAAAAAATCAATGATACTACATTTATCGAGTTATCTTATGGTTGCTATTGGTGGCAGTGTCATTTATAAAGTTTTATGGTTGTGCTACTTCATTTGTCTTATTTTTTTCTTGCAGATGGGTAATGCAAGGGTCCCCATTCCTGCTCACAGACCTGGTGGGATGGCTACGTCGGCAACAATGCCCCCTACTTCAACAGTGAGTTCTAATTTGTATTGCATTTATCAGCCCGCTGTTTTGACATGTTTGATATATGATTAATCTTTTGAGTACCATATCTGTGGCAGGCTGCACCACGTTCCCAGAGTCAAACTGTTGTCGTTCAGAATCCCATGTCTGTCGACGAAAGTGGCAAACTGGTAAAATAAATAAATTTACAGCCCTCCTTGTTTCCTCCTTTTCTCGTTTTCAGTTATTATCTATGGAAGAAGGCAAATCAGACTAACATGTATATAAATTTTATAGGTGAGCAATGTTGTCGTTGGCGTCACAACATAGTCAAAACTGATCCAATGTAATACCTGCGGTAAGGCGTCACAGTTCAAAGTATTTATCTGCTCGGTAAGATGGATTTGGAGATGTGTTGCCTATCGTTTGAAATACTAAATTGCAGATAGTTTTCAGGAAAAAAGAAAAAAACTTGATGTATATCGCCAGGATAGTGATTTGGAGGGTGATATGACTCTTTCAGTTGTGTTTACCCTATTGAATAATTGTTTGCCAATTATAAAATTGCTATTCGAGTAAATATGCTCAGAATATCTATTGGAAGTACAGAATATGTGATAAATGTACATCTTTCTTGAATTTAATAAAGTTTGGTTTGGTTTTTGTGTACTTAGATTTGGTGATCCTAGCATGTATTAGACCTGAATTTGGGCTCCCTTGATTTAAGGAAAGGAATGAGTTCTTGAAATTTTAAGTTGGATATGATATTTTCACCTTCATTAACTTTAAATTTTATTTAGGGGGGAAAAATACTTGCTTTTTTTCCAAATTTAGAAAGAATAGAAATAAAAAAACTCACATGCACTCGAGGGAATTAGTTCCTTTTATCTTTTTGGGTTGGCTAGAATTATTAGAGATTCCGAAGAAATAAAAGAATGTGTACCTGATGTTTCTTTCTTCTCTTTGGATCATACCCCACCTGGATTCCTCAAAATAGCAAGGTCCAAAGAAGGAAAAACAGAAAAGCACAAAAAATTGCAACTATATACACAGATGGAGATAACCAGAATATTTCTTGCCTGGCTGAGTATGGCAAACAAGAAACCATGAACTTAAATTGCTGAGTTTGGATGACCGAAAAGTTTTTTTTTTTAATTGTCGAATGTGTGTGTGTGTGTGGTTGTCGATGGAAAATGTTGGTTCTATCATTTAAAGGAAATACTTTTCATAAAATCTTATTCTACTCGCAACTATAAAGTAAAGAAGAAAATATATAAGAAAGTTACTTCTTGCAACTATTTGGTTAGCATTATAATACATGCCTCGGAATGTAATTTCTTGTTAATAATGCATGGTTTCATGGGAAAATATTTTTTTGTATGAAAATAGTTTTTGTCAAATGGAAGTGTCCTTGGAGAGTTGCTGCGCTTCTAGGAATAACTCGCAAGAGGTTGTCCAGAGGTCTTTTGAAAGTTTTGCGTTGTAAGAAAGTCCAGAGGAATTGAGAGTTCTGCCACTCCCACCAAAGAAGTAAACTCCAGACACTCCCTGAAATTAAAAACAACTACCAAATTTAGAGTCTTTAGACATAAACAATCCGCTTTTATTACCATGTACTTACTTCCTACAAGGACAAGAAACTAGTATTCCATCCGTCTAACAAAAGGAGTCACATTTGCTAATCTTGCAAATATCAACGTGGTATATTCGTTTCATGCTTACCCACAAGTGGGACTCTTTTTGTGGAACTATGGAGTAATTTCCAGTTCAAAACTTCTACAACAATGTTCTCCTTATACATGCCAGGTAGCATCACAATAAACACATTATGGGGAGAAAGAAATCATTAGAATAAGGAAGAACTTACTGGAGGGGAAAGGGCTGCATCAAGAATTGAGGAGACCCCGCTTTCAGGTGACTGCGAAAGGCCTAGAATTCTCAAGACCAAATACGCAATCTGTGAGAGATGAGAAGGAACTTCTCGCATGATATTGGTTTTCACAAATCCAGGATCCGCCGCACTTGATAATTTAAGTCCCAATAGAGAAGGCAGAAAAATGAAATGAAACAACTGTCAGAACTCAGAAGAATTGCTTTATTGGCAGAGATTAGCATATAGCTAGAGTTATGGCCTTTGATATAAGGAAATTTGAAAGGATTACAAAAAATATGAAGGATAGATAAGTAACAGAGGAATAGCTTCAAGATATGCTAAATATGCTTGTTTACATGTGCAGAAAAATTGCAGCTTTTCTTAAAAGTCAGCAACATTTAACAGAAAAATATTACGAGGTTTCCTTGATAAACAGCCAATTGCAAATCCTAACATTATCATTGTGCAACAAGTAAATCCCATTGAAATAAGAGGCAGGCAAAACATTCTTCAACAAAGCAATTTTGACATGCGTTTAAGTGTATATTAAACAAGCCAAGGCTAGATAAAAAGTAGCTGACTGAAATATTTTGTTTTATGGCTTAAAGTGATCCAACAGTAGATAAATGAGATCCACTTTCTGAGTTTTGTTCTTTTCTCCTAGAAACTAGGAGATTTAATGAAGTCAAAACAAACAAAAACAGAAACAAGGCCAAATCTGGTGATCAAGAGGCCTATAGGCCCTATACTAATAACAATATAGTCAATACGAAGTTAAAACAAAATTTTAAGCGAGGAAAATAAAATAAGTTCAACCATCACTACTGTAGAGACTCTTTATGTAAATAAATATCAAAAGTCCTGCATTAGATCAATGTTACTTTGAAGTGGAGCACACACATACATTATGATGAGTGTCCAGATCTTTGCAATAATAAAGAAAAAAAAATGAAACAAGTTCAAAACAATTACAGGTTTACATTGTCCAAACATGAAGCAAGAATGTGATACATACATAACAGAGATCCTATGCGACTTTTGCATGGCATCAAATTGCCGATGAAGCTCATAAGTGAAGAGTACTAAGCAGACTGTGGAGAGAAGATGGCATGGTTAGCAAATTATAGGTGAAAAGCCCATTAAATTACTGTCAACATGAAAATGTGTCTTACATTTTGAATACTCGTACAAATGAGAACACGGATAGTGCTTTGATTTTGAGAAAGACAGCCCCGAAACACTTTCCTTGTCAACACGAACATCAGATACTGAAGAGGGAAAAAGATTAATCACACTGAAGATTGAATGGTCTGCCAGTTACCTCTAGGGCGAGTACAGCTATGACTTAGCACTGATGATGTGTCTGTGACACACCACTATTAAATCAATTCAACTGAAGATATGCAGTGGCCTTATTGTCTGTAACAAGCTAACAATATAGCACCATGCGAAGGTAACCTAAGTGCTGTACTTTAACATGCATAGCCTTGTTGGAGGCTTGGAACCACCAACAATTTCTGGGAAATAACACCTATAGTGCAGGTTATAGTCTCGTAGATCACATGCCACCATTTTAGTGATATATACAGTCACATGGCACCACTTTAGCATTGAACTAGAATCCAGATCAATTCTAGTCTTTACCACGTGTGGAGGAACGAAAGAAAGAATCAACCAGTATGATGAGAAAGCATACTCTTTAGGTGAAATATATGAAAGCCAAGGCTACTTTGACCTCATGAAATTAGGTCGAAAACCAAATCACAATTGTACATAATACAGACAAAAGTATTGCAGTCTCACCATTCCAATGTGTAAATGATGTGACATTAACAATCCTGGAGGGAATAGGACTGTTTTCCAGGAGTGGTTGTAAAACTTTTGTAAGATAAAATGCACCAATATAATTAGTCCCCATCATCCTGGATAATATAAGGATGATTGTCAGCAAACAATCTTTAGTTCATCAGGAGAGCAAACATATGATGTAAAACTGAGCAGCAAAAACATTATACTTCATAGTTCATAGCACGGTGAAGCAAAATCAATGTTTTGCATATGTAGAAGAAAATCAACAAGTAAATTCTAGCATGCAAAAACAAATAAATTGTGAAAAGATAAGCTATAACTGAATTCCTTATCAAAGGCTTCAATTCTACAAGACGAATTGTTGTTAAGATGGCTAACATTATTTTTAAAAGTAGCAATATTTCCAATAAATTCTGCTACGTGCTACCTCACAAAAGCATACACAATATAAACTTGTAACCGTTTTTATGGTATGGGGGTGCTATAGTACGTGTGTGCATGTGTGTTTGGGAAAACAATGAACTTGTATAGTTATTGACCATAAAATTTCAGCCAAACTATTTCCTAAAAATCTGGAAAAAATCATATATAAATGGAAATGTAGAAGGAAAAATGAGAGGAAATAATTACTGCTCGTAGCCTTCAGAAGTGAATCTACATGATGTTGCAAGTATTCCAGCATTATTAATCAGGAGTTGGATAGAACAATGCAGATCTGAATCCAAAAGCCACTGCTGAAGGGTGATTTTGAACTTCAGTATTGACTGGAAAGATGATAAATCTAGATGAAAAGCTTTGAGATTTGCAGCTTTATTTCTTTTTCTGATCTCGGATACAATCTGCCACACATAAGAAAATCAAGAAAAGCATACTTGGGGGGGGGGGGGTCGACAATAGAATGATGGCATGTACTACACCTCAGATAGAAGATGAGATGATCTTCCAGCTGCAATCATGAAATAAACTTCATTAGCATATCTCCAGTATTTTGATGTTTATCTAGGTTATGTTTTGCCGGAGAGGATACTGCAAATTATCCATTAGCACTCTTCCAATAAATTGGTCATGTAAATTGAAATGCACATATTTAGGATTTCATTATGCCATGATTCGACAATAATCTGTTTCTTTTAGACTGTTGACCCTAAGCCCCCTTGAATTTTGGAATTCTCCCTCAGTGGATAATATATAATGCAACTGACTGCTTATTGATAATTCATAGTGTAAGCAGTAGTATATGTTCTGTTATCCAAACTACAAAATAAACTAACGGACAAGTACCAAGAACAACATAGAAGCCTTCCATTGAAAGATCAGAGGCTGCCGCAGCACCCAAACCAGATGTTGCCTGCCATTAATGACCCAATCAAACAACAAACATAATTTCAAATAAATTGCAACAGGAGGGAAGCCACAAAGAAATGTCATCATAAAGTGGTGACAAGCAAACAGTAAATTAAAGGGTTAATTACACCGGTGATGATGCAGATGGGTTTTCTGACAGCAGTGCTTTTAAGGGCTTCTTCTGTTGTTGGAGAACAACGAGCATATGATTTGGATTTTCGAGAGAGTAAGCTTTGAGCAAACAGTCGAAAATACGACAAAATAAGAGAAATGGTCCACAATACTCCCATCCTCCAAAATTCTACAGAGCAAGCGAAACGAAAAGCCTCGGTAAACTCCTTCACCGCCATTTTGTTTGTTAGTAGCTCTAAAGAGAAGTAATATTTGCTTGTCTCAAAGTTCTTCAAAACTGTAAGTTAAAATACAGATTAATAGTTAAGTTGCAATCACTTGAATTTTAATTGAGTCATGTGTGGTAATGAGGCCATTATGCCACCAACCAAATTCTCAGTTAGCCCACGAAAAAGCTGCAGGTAAACCTGCTCTTTTTTAGCTTCAATGTCTAGCTATATTACAATATTTGTAAGGCTTGATAGCTTTCATTTGTGATACTAATCAAGATAAGATTGGTTGGGGTAGTGGAATTTCAATATTTCATTCAATCCCCTAGTTAGCCAAGTATTCTTTAAACAAGAAGCAATTTTTTCTCAGCCTTTTTGGGGCAAATCATCGAACACATGGTGTACAATGCAAAAGAACGGATTCTAACACCTAGAAGTAGTACTAGTTAAGTTATCAAATACATAAAGAAAATGCGAGAATTGGGTCATTTACCAGATAGGAAAATCCCGCCACAGAAATCCTTTGGTTTTGCTTTCTACTTTGCTGTTCAATAAGCTGTTGGGTTCTTTTTCTAAATTGGAAAATTATTCTGCTTCTGTTAAGAATTTCATTGGAATTGTTAACTTTGGCATTCTTATTGATGAAGAATATTGAAGATACACTGGTTGATTCAATGTTTTTGTTTCTTGAGAGAGAGGAAATTTCTACCCTTTTCAACTTTTTTTTCTTTTTCACCCTTCAGAAAAAATATGGATTTTTTTTGTTTTCTTGTTCACCCTTCAGAAAAAATATGGAGATAACATTTTACAAATTTTGTGTTAGTTTGGTGACTGTTTTTGCTTTTTATTTTTGTTTTTATATGTTTCTGCTTTTATTTATTTTATTAATGAAAACAAAAATTAAATAATGTTGTTTGATAATTATATTTAAATGTTAATCTAATTTTATTTTATGAAGAGGTAGAGTTTGAACTTTTGTTTCTGATACGATTCGATGTCCTTATTAGAGTTGAAATGGCTCATTGTGTTGCCAAAAATGAAGAAGCAACTTTTTTTGTGTTTTCACTTTTTTGCTGTCAAATTAATTTTGCTTTTGTTTTTTTCAAAATAGAAACAATTATCAAGCAATATTTTTTGCTTCTAATTTTAAAAAAATAAAAATAAAAATTTGAAAGCAAAAACAGTTACGAAATAGACCCTTTGTCTTTATTTCCTAACTTTTTATATTTTACCCTTCTTTTCTAACAGCCTTTAAAACTCACAAAATGTTGTGATTTTGCCAATCTTTTTTAAGGAACTCTCACTTTGAAGATGCTGGGAAAGAAAATCTTATAGAAGACAAAACTTTGAATGTAATGGTGATATCTAAGTATCACGTAATAAATGAGAGGACAAATTATTTTATGTGTTTCAAATAAAAAAATTTGTAAAATTTACGAGCTTTAAAGGTGCTTTTGTTATACGTTTAATTATTTATCTCTAAATTTATTGAGTATTTAGTTTATTAATAATAACATGATATTAAAATTGTAATAATAAATTTCGTGATATTGTACCATTTATACTATTATTAAAAGATTTTTTTTTTAAAAAAAATATTGACAAATGATACTCGGAAAGGAAGAAGTATGTCTCATATGTTTCTTTATTTTATGACAATTTGTTAATAAGTGACTACAAATTTTCTTTTAAGTCCCTCATTTAAGTAAGTATATACTACTTGATGACATGATATTATATATCACTACCTTCAAATGTCTTTTAAGAGAAAAAAAGAATTGCTTTACATTGAATTTTTTTTAGAAGTACTGGAGAAAAAATATTAGTCATGTGATAAATAATTGACCAAAGGGAATCCTCTAAACTTTTAGAAGAGTTCTCACAACAACAAATTATAACATTAGCAGGAGGTAAAATATCAAATATATATGATTTCTCCTTTTGTTTTGCTATGTTAAATTCTCTTTATTCATTATTTTCTATGGTCATTCTTTTTTCTTTTTTTTTATTTAAAGAAATGAATCATACTTAACTTCCTTTTTCTACCATTATTAATTATTTTTATGTGAAATTACTTTGATAACAATATATTCATTGCAAAATCTCTACCCAACTCCACCTATATATATATATATATATCTACACATCTATATATATCTTAGTCTACACTTTATCAAGATTCAAGTCCACTTAATTTTTCCCAGCAACCAAAACCAAATTAAGAAGATGAAATATTAATTAGTAACCGGTTGGTTAGACTCCCCCAAAGAAGTCACATTACACACACACACACACACACACACACTTTGCTTATAACTCTTACCAAAATCAAAAATGTACATGCATGTAATTAAACTCTTAATTTCCTCTCTCTATTTAAACAATTAATCTCCCTACAAACACCATCAATTATCCTACCTTTCTTTCTTTCTCCCTCACACACAAAAACACACACATTATGGCTGTAGAAAGTGGAGAGAAAACAGAAGTTGTTAATGGGTACACACAAGTGAGTTTGATCACAAAGACAAAGGGTTTTGTGATTATTCCAGCAGCTCTGAGGATCCTTGCATTCGCCGCCACGGCGTCGGCAACTCTTGTTATGGCACTTAACAAAGAAACAAAAGCTTTTGTGGTTGCCACCATTGGAACCACCCCTATAAAACTCACTCTCACTGCTAAATTCCACCATACCCCAGCATTTGTGTAAGTTTTTAGTGTCTCATTTTTTTTCCGATTGATATTTTCAGAGCATATATAAACGATAGTGCGTGTTAGTCACTTAATCAATTATAAAAGTCTCGCTAAATGTATATATTTGTGATCTAACAGTAATATCATTTTTATTTTGATAATATCAACAATCACAAAATTACTCCCTTTGTATATGATTCATAAATATCGAGTAATTTGATATCTAGTCGTAAACCCGGAGATCTTGAGTTCGACTCTCATTCGAAGCAGCATAGGGGTCACAGACCGCAGATATAAGCTTGTTTTGAAAGCTTTGTTTGGGGTAGAGAGATTAGTCCGACGCAAGTCGAAATTCTTCGCATATCAAAAAAAAAATTGCTATCAAGTCACTATCATTATTCATGACAATTTGATTGGGAAATTGTTGATATATGCAGGTATTTCGTGATAGCTAATGCCATGGCCAGTTTCCATAACTTGTTGATGTTAGCCGTTGAACTTTTTGGACACAAGCATGACTTCAAGGGACTACGCTTTGCCATCGTTCCAATTTTAGACATTGTAAGTACTACCTTGGTCGAGGTACATCTTTTTAATAAATTTTAAAATTAGAGATAAATTTTTATTTTTAAACAATATATATATAATTAATAATATAAAAATTTTAATATGTTAATATAGATAAATTTTTATTTTTAAACAATATATATATAATTAATAATATAAAAATTTTAATATGTCAGTATTTATATATATTCTAGGTAACTTAAATATTATCATGCCGGCCACCACTACTATACCTCTGTCAAATTTTAGAAATATGTTTGAAAAAATAATTATTATTTTTTAAAAGTTGTTTCAGAACTAACTCTATCCCTAATTTTGAAACGGAGAGTATATATTAACTAGGATAATGATATATATTGCGACTTTACCTGTCGATTTTTTAATTGCAAGTTACGTGAATAAAATAAATCTAATTGGTAATACTTTTACAATATATTTAATACAGTAGGTCAAATTTATAATCTTATCAAATCTCATGTATTAATATATGTGACAATCGTAATTGGGCATAAATCTTTCGCAATATATAGCATGACTCTATCGACTACTCCATTCCATCTAAATGAGAGTCTAGTTGGTTGAAATTCATCACAATTTTAAATAAAGAAACGAGAGTGTTTTTTAGCATAATCGTTGATTAAGAAACAAAATTTAAATAATAAGATGAGATTTCCATTTTAAAATTTTCTTTTTTTGGCTTCGTTTTTTTTACCAAAATTTGGTCTCAAATTGTAGCTGACAGTGAGTCTAGTGTCCGGAGGAGCAACTGCAGCAGCTTTCATGGGTGAGCTGGGCAGAAATGGTAATTCACATGCAAGGTGGAACAAAATTTGCGACAAATTCAACTCTTTTTGCGACCGTGGATCTGGCGCCACGCTGGCCTCTTTCATTGGCCTTCTTCTATTGATCATCATCACCATCATCTCCATCTTCAAGCTTCAAATTCGAAAATCCATCAACTATAATACAGATACTACACTTCCTTGATGAACATATATATATATATATACATTATATATAGTGTATACATATATATATACGGTCCGGATCTTAAGCTCACCCTTATCCGGCTCACCCTAAACTCACCCCTCTTTAGCGACGGATCCGACGACGGTTTGGTAATACAACCGTCGTTTATACTTTTACCGTCGCCGGATCCGTCGCTAAAGGGAGGTGAGCTTAGGGTGAATCGAATAAGGGTGAGCTTAAGATCCGGACTATATATATATATATATACATTATATATAGTGTATATATATTTATATATATATATGGATCCATTTTCATGCATAAATCATAATTAATTATGATCTCAAACTCTCAATTTCAACATATATGAAATGTGTTTTAACATGGAATTAAACAGTACGTTTATTGCAAATTTGATGGTTTTTTGAGTTGTAATTCAAAACTATTTTGTCGAATCTTACTCCTAATATTTTAAAAAAAAATCGCATTTGATTTTGATCTAATTAAATCGCGAAATTTTGATGTGGATTTATCTCTAGGTCCTTAAATTTGAAATATAATAGCATATGTTCGTCAAAAATAATTATGGAATATTACCAATACTAAACCTTGGAATAAAAACTATAAATAGGGAAATGATATTTTCACAAGTAAAAAATATAATTTCACAAGGTACTCCTCATATGAATAGGAAGTGAGTCTCATCAGAAAAATTTGTAAAACTATTATTTTTACTCGTAAAAATATCAATTTTCTATAAATATAGCGGGAAAGTAAAAAGAATTATATATATAAATAATAATAAATAAATAAAGATGAGAGGAAGCGTGTAATTACTACTACAAAATTATTCATCTTACAATTGGAGAAGATTTTCAAGTTCGACCAGGAAATTGTTACCAACTTAGAATATAAATAAGATTAATTTTCAACTTAAAATATGAAAATAGTTTCCAACTTAGAAAATGAAAAGAATAACTTAACACTTAATAATATTATTAATTATAATATAATTTATATATATGAATACACCCTTGGATACCAAAAATCCTTTTCTAAATACCCGTATATATGGGTCTTTATTGTCAAAATATATTAACTCGTACGTAATGTGCCGAAGAATATTTTAACTTTTTTTTATTATTTTTATTTGGGAGAATATTTAACTTCTAAGATATGTATTATTACGACATTTCTTAAATTGCAAGCAACTGAGATTTTGTTAGCTTAAAATGAGTGTTCGCTCTCAAAATTAATTTAATTAAATCTGCACACGATATAATCTAGGCAATTGATATTAAGAGCATATATATATATATATATATATATATATATATATATATTTCCTAATAATATATTTGACTTTCCAAAATATAATCATTTTTAGGGGGAAACTAATAAAATAAATAGTAATGAATTGAGTGGTGCCTACATAAAAAAAGGTGGAGGGATATAATCCTAGTTGGCTTTCCATATTTTGCCAAAATTCCCAAAAAGTCCACAAAATATCCTGCAACCAAACAAAGTACCATAGTACCTGCTAAGGTATTAATACTAAATTTATGAAATTCATATTTTAACATAAAAACACTCGTCTATTATTTATGTGAGAAAAAATATGTAAAATTATCATATGAAAATATCAATTCTTCAAGACTAAAGATAAATGATATTATTCGCGAATATAACACATGCATTATACAGTTATACTATGTATGATGCATATTGTATCTTGTGTTGGAAAAAAATAAAAAACAATTATTTTTAGAAGTACAATTACAATATTACCAAATTGCACCTACAAAAGGAAAAAATAAAATAGAAAAAATGGAGCACCCTCCTCTTTCTTGGTAATTGATATTAAGATAATATCTTTTCTAGATTTGACTATCCAAAGTTTAATCATACTTTTACACAAAATGAGTAAAATAAATAGTAATGACTTAAATAGTGCCATAAAATAAAAATAAAAAAAGAAAAAGAAAAGGTGCAGGGATACAATCCTAGTTAACTTTCCACTTCCAAAAAATCCCCAACAAATTCAACAACCACATGCTCGATTACTAGTATTTAAAGCATTTATAGCCATAACAATTAATGCATTTAATTGTCACACAAAAAATAATGTAATATATTTAAATTTCAAATCAAATAAATTATTTAAATAAACTAAATTTTCAAGCACGCTTCAATATATAAATACTCTAAACACTTTATAGATTAATACACAAACAAACGCAAAGTAATACATGTCAAAATAGTAATACCAACCAAAAATAAAGACTAATCATTTTTTTGAAAAAGTACAATTACAATATAATTACTAAATTGTCCCTACAAAAAGAAAAAAAAAAGAATTAAAGAAAAAAGAAAAAGGGACCACCGCATATAGTTTGATGCGGTTGGTTGATTCAGCAATTTCAGTTACAATAAACTGTGTGCGTACGTGGTCTTTACTTCATCCTCTTCCTCCTCCAGGTTGACTTGACTCTCCTCCTCTCTCTCTCTCTCTCTCTAAATCTTTCCATTTCTCTCTCTAAAATTCATCTCCTATTTTCTCTCTCCAGATCCAACTTCCTAGTTTTTTTAAGAGTCCTTATCCCACCTTAACATTGTTTTCTTAATTTTATAATACCCCTTTAATTCTTATTTCTTATATTAAAAAAAGAACCCATTATTTTATTTTTCAAGAAAATAAACCCCTCATTTCAACTTGGATTTTTAAGCTTCTCTTCTTGAGGTAATTTTCTGACTTTTTCCTCGTATATACTGTTAAATTCATAAAATATAATAATAAAAATAAATTAGATATTGGTGTTTTTTTTTACTTGGTCATTTTTATCCTTTCCTTTTCCTTTTCAATTTCCTATTAACTTCCCATTTTTAACCTTTTGAATTATTTTATTTATTTTAAAAGTGTGTTTGATGAATTAGGTTTGATTGGATTTATTCAATTGGGTCTCTATTGATTGTTTCTTTGGGTGAATTTTTAATTCTAGGGGTTGATTTTTGTTTTTCTTAGACATTCATTAAAAAAGGTAAAACTTTTTTGGGGGAATTTAGGTTTCTTGCTGGAGGAGATTAGGTTGAATTCAACAGTTAAAGTTTTGTTTTTGTTTGTTTGTTTGTTTTGGGTTGTTTATGTTGTGGTTAGAACTGTTCAAAGATTGAATCTTTTGTGAATTTGGGGTCTGTTCTTCTTGTTGATTTGGGCGGGTTAGTAAAAGGGTTTGTTTTTCTATCAATAAAACAGTTCTTATTGGCAGCAGATTTTCATCATTAAAGAGGTTAATTTTCACTATTGTTACTGATTTATTTTTATGTTTCTGAATCCTTGAATGTTAAGAAATTTTCCTATCAGTTTATTTGCCTGTGAATCCTTATGCAGTTGAGAATTTTCAATTTCTTTTTTTTTTTTTTCATTTTTTTTTATATTTGATAATGCTTTAGAATATAATCAACAGATCTGAGTTTTTTTATATGTACTGCTATATTTTCATATTTAAGTTATTGTCTATGAGTTGGTTATGTTTAGCATAGATATCATCTTTTCCGAATTGTGTATGTGAGGGAATAACCATTGCCTACACAAAGGGTCATGCAATTTGATCTTTTATCACCATTTGCTTTATGAAAAAAGTGAAAACCTTAAGACAGTCAAATATAATTGTCATATTTGTCGGAGTTGTGCTGTCACCTTATGTTTAGTTGTCTGATTCTTCGCCTTTGTGTCTTTGATGACTCTTGTTGCATTAAATTTACTCACTTAAGATGGTTTTGGGCGTTTAATAAGGGAAACCGTATGACTAACAGCTGGAAGTGCTGACGATCTAATGTTATTAAATGTTTGTCACGTGCCATGCTATTGTTGTTCTTTTGGGATGTAGACACCAGATGCGGTTATCTCGGTGTTAACGTTGATGTAAATATTAATTGTTTCCTACGCCTAAGATCATATAGAGTGCTTTCTCGACATCCATCACAAATGCCCTATATTTGCAATATTTAAACTTAGCTAGATGGCTAAACAGGTCTTAGAATGTCAAAGTAACAACTCTAGTCTAGCTAACTGAAAGAAAAGGAATATATCAAAAAAGTAACATAATGAATCAAAGATTTGAGTTGTTTCGAGCTTAATATTACCTAACTAGTCTTATCCGTTTCAATGGGGCCAATAGTGTCTTTTATTTCACATATAAAATTATACACCAAAGCTGTACTACGAGCCCATTTTCAATTGTATTGAGTACCTATAATTGAGACAAACTTGGCCCATGAAGCCTGCATAATCTCCCAAAAGAAAAAAAAAGTCTGATGTAGCACTAATTTCATAGGGAATTCAAGAATTTGTTTTGCCTTGTGTGCTATATCTATTTTCCAATGTATTTTATTTACGTTATAATTTATTATTTAGGAACGTTTTTTTTGTTTCTTTCAAGGATGGCCCAGAGGGTGTTTTACTCTCGGGGTGTCGTTGACAAGGCAGGTTCATGCTTTAATAACTGTTATTCAATATGGGTTCCTTTTAGTAATGACGCGTAGACTGAGTAGTTAATGCTACCCAACAAAAGTCTCTCTTGTATATCTATGATAACATTATTGCTAGTGCGCTCCATCACTTGTGTCTTGTATCTGGCGTGATTTCCTTGGTTGTATCTTCTAACTTGGGATAAAATTAGTGGTAACTATCCAATATGACCTCTTTTGATCTATCTCTATGTGTTCTGTTACTTTGGTCCACTAAAAGCCTTAAGAAAATTTCTCTACTTTTCAACATGAGGACCTGAATTTCTGGTCCCTTTCGCGTGATGAGTTTTCTTTAATTTATATTTCTCTATTTGGAAATTGTTCTCGTCTCTTGGTGTGTTGCAATTGAAATTCTAAGTTGAAGATTTTTTTTTAAGAACTGTTTGCTTAATCGTATCTTGGAATCTTGACTTGTGAACTAGAGTCCTTTTATATGATTTATAGCTTGAGGATAAGGATTTAATATCTCCTTTGTTGTTTCAGGAAGTTTTTTCATGGATACAAGCACAGATCAGAAATCTTGGGAGATGGATACTGTGATTAGCCATTCGGACGAGGTGAAAGTTAAACGATTACTCAAACGTAGAAGTTGTACAAGTCTACTGCAATCTGGTATAAGCTCTAAAGCAGAAGCTGATTGTGAAAAGAACATGAAGGTTTATATTTATATTTATTGTTTACTTTTTGCCTTTTGTTTTCTCATTGTTTACTCCCCCTATTATCCTCTTTAACGTGTACTTACGCCACATTATTTGCTCCATTTTATCCCATGGATTTGTTTACAATTCTGACATGCTCTATTAAGTGTAATTTTGGATGTTTTGATGTCACTCTGCCAAAAAAATTCTCGTGTCCACAGAAAATAATACAACTCAAAGCTTGTATTCGACTATAATCAATAGTATGTTTAGCTTGTGAGATTACATCACCAATAAAAGAGAAACAGTTCTACTCTGGGAACAGTTATAGTACTAACAAACTAAAGTGCCTTAACCAAAAACTAAAATCGGTAATTACTATAAATAATCCTAATATAAAGTATCAAAGGACATTAATTTCTTCCCAATTGAAAATCTAAAAAATAAATAATTAAATCTAAGTGTTCCTCACATGTACTTATCTCTTCCCTCTCCTCAATCATGAAGTCACTTTATTCTTGTAAAGGATTAGGAGATGTATGATATGGTCAGAATATACATATACTATCTTTTTCTCCATATTCAATCTCGTGTTTAAGATATCGGAGTCAATATAAAAGGTGGACTAAGATGCCAATATAATCAAAGACATGTTTTAAAATGCCATCATAAATTGGTTCAGCAAAGCCATTTTTATTAAATATTATAAGCATAGGTTAAAAGTGTTTTTTATAATATTGAAGATGTTATCAGATCAGAGATCTGTGACCAAAGAGCATGTTAGGTTGTGTGGGTGACCCCAATAAGATCATTGCCTTTGGGAGTATGTATACCTTCAAAGTCACTTATCACATATGGGATTTGATTAAATTGTATAATTGAGACGCAAGAAAAATTTTGATGCACACAAAATTGAAACGCTAGTAAAGTCGTACTTTGCGCTTTCCTTTGCATTTACTGGTTTACCTATATAAGTTTGTGTTACAAGAACTTGGAAAATTCTTGAGTAAGAGCAAAGAATCTGAAACGTTATTGTAGAAGGCAAAAATTCTTGAGTGCTCAGGTAGCCCTAGAAGGCAAAAAGTACTACTGATCTTATTGTAGAATAAC
Source organism: Aralia elata (assembly GCA_034770075.1). Taxonomy (NCBI): domain Eukaryota; kingdom Viridiplantae; phylum Streptophyta; class Magnoliopsida; order Apiales; family Araliaceae; genus Aralia; species Aralia elata. The sequence goes on along the minus strand of CM068386.1, from coordinate 12,594,946 downwards.
GTATATTATCCTTTCATATTAGTTCTTATTTTCACGGTTTATCTTGGGACAGTGAATACTTTATTTTTTGGGGACTGATCTTTATATGTCTTCCTTATTCTAAACAGCTAATAGAATATGCAATAATTTTTCTTAACACTTTGTACTTTCTTGAAACTTATCATATGAGGTTGTTTTTCATTTGCTGAAATAGATATCAGCTAGATGGAATCCTGCTGAGGCATGCAGGCCAACTATTCATGAAGCTCCTGTATTTTACCCATCTGACGAGGTAACTTTTTTTACTTTTAAAGATAGATACGGAGTAATTTGACATTAATTAGATGACCATTTCAAATTTTTAACTCAATTTTTTCATTCGTTAGGAGTTTCAAGATACCCTTGGTTACATAGCAAGGATACGCCCCATTGCCGAAGCATATGGTATATGTAGGATAGTACCTCCTCCTTCCTGGAATCCGCCCTGCCCTCTTAAAGACAAGAGTATATGGGAAAATGCTAAATTTTCAACGCGAATTCAGCAAGTTGACCTGCTTCAAAATAGGGAACCCATGAGGAAAAAAAGAGGTCGCAAGCGTAAAAGACGCAGACAATCAAAGATGGGCAACAAAAGGAAACGTCCTGGTTCTGAAGGTTCTGAATCAAATTTCTCTTCTGACACAGAGGAGAAATTTGGCTTTCAGTCCGGATCAGACTTTACTTTTGAAGACTTTCAGAAATTTTCCTATAACTTTAAACAGTGTTATTTTGGGATGAAGGATGTAAAGGTGGAAGGGAACATTGATGAGAGTGCCAATGGGCAAAAGAGATGGGAACCCTCAATTGAAGATATCGAAGGCGAATACTGGCGAATCATTGAGCAGCCAACAGATGAAGTTGAGGTATGTGTAATTAATTACTCCTGTTCCTTAATCATGTATTTTTTTGTCTACCTTTACATGTCTTATGGATGATGTTCTTTGCAACTTAAGGTATACTATGGAGCTGATTTGGAAACTGGAGTATTTGGGAGTGGGTTCCCGAAGGCGTCGCCATTGCCAACTGACTGTGATTCAGATCAATACGTGTCTTCAGGTTGGAATTTGAATAACTTCCCCCGTCTCCCAGGTTCTGTTCTTGGTTTTGAAGTATGTGATATCTCCGGAGTTCTAGTGCCATGGCTTTATGTTGGAATGTGCTTCTCATCATTTTGCTGGGTAAATCATATTAACTCTTAAATCCAATAGTCAACTAGTTATACTAGTACTTATATATATCAAGGCTCTCTTTTGAAGCTTATGTCTAACATGTGGTTCTCTCTCTCTCTTTTTCTTTGTTGTTGTTGTTTTGGAAAAGCATGTGGAGGATCACCATCTTTACTCGCTAAACTATCTACATTGGGGCGATCCAAAAATATGGTATGGCGTACCTGGAACACATGCTTCTGCTTTAGAGGCTGCAATGAAAAAGCATCTTCCTGATTTGTTCGAGGAACAACCGTATTTACTTCATGAACTGGTGAGTTTTACTATGATTGTAATTGGGTTAGTCACTTTTACATCTCCCACTTAATTGTGCCAATCTCTAATTAAATCATCGTCCACTGATCATAGAGATATGCAATAGGTTTTGTTCTGGTTTATGCATTTGATTTAGGAAACTGAAACACAGGTCTTACTGTCCAAATATATCTTTTGTACATGATTATAAACAATACTCGGTAGGTGGCTTCTAATTCAACCATGTTATAGACTTCTTTTTTGTCTGTATGCTGTTACCTTATCTGATAGGAGCAACAGTAACCAAGGTTAAATTCACTTGGCCTCAATCACAATTATGTTCTATATCACTAAGTTGTGTTATATTTTCCTATCCTATATTTCTCAGATGTCTTTGCATTGTATAATTATTTATATATTTTAAAATGGCACGCGCACTGGCACACACAATGTGTGTTCAATTTCTTTTTCATGATTTTATCTTATTATTTATATATTTAAAATTTATGTTGTTGTTGGTTACGGCTATTTACTTTTGAGAAAAATGGTTTTGAGGACTAATGGGTAGAGGCCTAGTGATGGGTGGTGTCTAAATATTTATTAGTGGGAAAATAAGTTTTTGCACCGAAAAAAGTGACAGTTTCTGACTTAATAATGTATGGATTAATATTTGTATTTATATGATCAATGTCTTGTGACAGGTTACTCAGATGTCTCCTTCAGTTCTTAAGTCTGAGGGTGTGCCAGTGCATCGAGTTGTTCAGCACTCTGGAGAGTTTGTTCTTACCTTCCCAAGGGCATATCATTCAGGATTCAACTGTGGTTTCAATTGCGCAGAGGCAGTCAATGTCGCCCCAGTTGATTGGCTAGAGCATGGGCAGAGTGCAGTGGAGCTCTACAGTGAGCAACGCCGCAAGACATCACTGTCTCACGACAAATTACTATTAGAATCAGCAAGGGAAGCCATTCGAGCACTTTGGGAGCTATCAGTTATGAACATTGATAATCCAAAAAATTTGAGTTGGAAAAGTGTATGCGGAAAGGATGGAATACTAACTAAGGCAGTTAAGGTGACTGAAATAATTAATATATGTTTATATGTTCGCATTTTATATATTTATGACAATAGTATATGTATATATAACAGTATATGAATACTTGATTATACATACTTAAACCAACCTGCATGCATACGTGCAAATATGCATGCGAATATACTTTTATGCTTTTATATCTTGGAATGTTTCTTATGCACTCATCTCTTGCTAAGATAATTTACCATGAGTTTCATTTTCTTTCAGTTGAAGGTTGAGGTAGAAAAGAAAAGACTTGAGCATCTTCCAATCTATTTAGAGCCTCAAAAGATGGAAAGGGACTTCAATTTGACAAATGAGAGAGAATGTTTTTCATGCTTCTACGATTTACACATGTCTGTTGCTGGCTGCAAATGCTCCTCAGACCGATTTGCATGTCTTAAACATGCACATCTTCTCTGTTCTTGTGAACAAGATGACAGATTTGTCCTTCTCCGATACACCATTAGTGAACTGAACACACTGGTTGAAGCATTGGAAGGGAAATTGGGTGCTGTAGAAGCATGGGCGTCAGAAGATCTAGGACTGGTTTCCTTAAATGGTAAAGGCATTTTTTCTGCTAATCTAGATCCGGCGGGGACTTCTGGAATCAGCTGTTCCAAGCAAATTGATGGTCCATCTTGTGCTCCGGAAACAGAAGAATTTGTTTATGGTAACGAACCTTGCAGTTCTTTGCCGTTATACGTCTCTTCGGAAGTAGTTCGGTCAGTCCAGCATTGCACTACTAATCTATGTACATCTCAGAACATGCCAGATGAGGACAAAAAAGAAATTCTTGGCATATCTACTACTATTGATTTAAATCTTGATAGTATGTCTGATGAACATGGAAGTGGATTGCAGCATATCTCTGATGGCTGTAATAAAAATACCATCAGCAATGTGGATGCGGCCTGCGGTAACGTGTGTATGCAAGAAGATGGACCAGATTCACGAAGAGAACCAGATCTCATGCAGCTTGGCAGTAGTGAGTCTGGTTCTTCTGTTTCTCATGTTCTATCGGACAATAATCATCCTTCCTGTTCAATGGATGTTGGGGATTGTTGTGCCTCTATTGGTAATAAGTTGTTCGGGTTTGATCTTTTGGAACATCCACGTTCAGGAGTTAAATTAAACAGCTTGTCGAAAACTGAAGTCCTAGACAACTCGGACGTGAATGCATCTCAGGCTGGCCAAAGTTGTTCATTACAACAGTTTAGCTTTGATGTTGATCCTGTTAAAATTGGATCTGCAGTTTTTGGAAAGCTTTGGTGCAATAAGCAGGTGATATTCCCGAAAGGTATGCTGTTTTTCAGATAATTTTCTGTTCAGTTTTCTCTTATTACTTCTAAAATTAGATACTTTTTCATCTATTTGGCCTTAATATTAGATCACTTTTGCAGGATTCAGAAGCCGTGTCAAGTTCTTTAATGTGCTCAATCCAACAGAAATGAGTAGTTATATATCAGAAATCCTAGATGCTGGGCTTATTGGGCCTTTATTTAAGGTAAGGTTTTATTCTACTACTTGTCACAGAAAACAAAAACAAAGTGGCCTTGATAAAAGTTAGAATTTCTGCAATATGTGAGCTGATGCACTTTTTAGAGGTTGTGATATATAGTTGTTCTAGAAGAACTCTTCTCATCATATCTTTTTTTGAAAATTTCATATGCATATTGTCCACACTTCATCATTTTCTGTTCAATGCACTTCCATTCTTTTAATGAGTTTTATTTCATTGAAGAAGTCATTTATCATCTTTGCTTACGACTATTTTTATTTCTAAGGCAATGTGAGGACTGTGTGGATGCTTCAGTGACTACTGCGATAAACTTGGAACAAATATTGCAGTATTGCGTTTTGCACTGAAGCACTTGCAGTTCATACTTCACACGCATCTTTGAAAACAAACTTCTGTTTAAATATTTTTTTCTTGATAGACTTGTACTGTTTAAGCATGGAACTGAATGAGAAAAAGAAATTTGGGTACTTTAATCTTAATTTCCATTGGGTTGCAGTTAACAGCATGGGCTTGTTTATGATTATTTCACAGTTGTTTAAAGAATTTCTCTTTAAATGTAACTTGCGTGGAGCAGTTTTAATAGATCACACTTTTTCAGAAAGCGCATATTTGGCTCGTAACTTGCCATTGTTTTTTCTTCTTTTTCCCTGCGTAGTGGTGCCCTTAATTTTTTCTCTCTCAATGATATTAAATTCAGGTTACATTAGAGGAGTTTCCAAATGAAAGCTTTACAAATGTGTCAGCCCAGAAGTGCTGGGAAATGGTGATGCAGAAAGTAAATCAAGAAATCGCAAGGCGCCAAAGCCAGGGGAAAGCATTTCCCCCCTTGCATTCTCCACAAAGCATCAGCGGGCTTGAAATGTTTGGGTTCCTATCTCCACACATTATTCAGGTGATCACATTTACTTAACTACTATTTGTTTGCTAGGACAAAGCATAGGAAATGAAAGCTATTTGTAGATGATAGTGATGCTCCTCTAGATTTACTATAATATGCTTATAAAGTGTGTTTACAGGAAAAAGGAGGTGACTTTAGATGGGGAAATCTACACACCTGTTTCTAGGCTAATTTGACTCTTCACTTAATATTTAAATTAGGTTTTATGAATCTGCTGGTCAAGTTCATTTGGATCCAGCACATTTATTGAGCAAATATAATTTACAAATTTAGATATTTTAGAACAAGAGCAATAATTATGGTGCATTAGTCTAGGTCTGAATCCATTTATGTTATTCTTGACCTATCTGGAACTTTGCTATTGTATAATATCTTCATATATAATAGGCAAGTTAGGCCTAATAGAAATAGGAACTGGTTAAGTGGCTATAGAACCTAGTAAAGGGTTTTCTTAAAGAATCTGATCAATCACCCGGAAAAGAAATAATACAAGTAATAAAAATTTGATATGGTTTCATGATACCCTACCTACTGAAAAAGCTAGTATTCTGACCATACTTATATATCATACACTTTTTCGGCCCAAGAAGCTTACCTCCGGGTTCTGAGTACCCTTCAAAAGACCAAAAGGTGGCAAGTATGTTTCACATTAAAAGGATTAAAGGATGAACTCCTCGGCCATAATTTTTGAGGCCTTTTGTCTCTGGAACAATACCTAACTCAGATTGAGGATCATTTCTCGTATCACAATAAAAATTCTGGCATCTGTGCTTATGACTTGTGAGATTTGGTTAAAAACTTATATATGTCTAGTTGTTTCTTGCGCACTTTAGCATGGTATCTTGATGGTATTTATTAGGTTGGTTTTCCCCTACAGTATCGTCACCGCATTAAAGTTTAACCACACATTCTTTTGTTGTTAAAAAGCTGACCTAGATTCACTTTTCCCAAAAAGAGTTTATAAAGTTTGAATATTATATAACCTATATTAGATGCTAACAAGAGTGTTTTCAGGCAATTGAGGCTCTTGATCCAAACCATCAATGCTTGGAGTACTGGAACAACAAGCTTTCATTGAAGGAGGAGTATATCCATAACATCCATGAACTGCCAGCGACTTCAGGCAATTCTAAAGACACTGAAAAGGACCCTTTTGGATCAAATTACTCCGGAGAGGAAACAAAGGCTAAAAATTTAGGAATCAAATTGACTGTGCAGAAACCAGATAATTCAATAATACATAGTGGTAATGATTTGCTTGACGAGGAGAGTATGGCTGTATTGCGAGGATTGTTGAAGAAAGCTAATCCTGAAGAGCTGAAAATAATGCGCAGAATTTTGTGCATGGAGTCTAATAGCCCTGAATTAAAAGCAGCACTCACAACATTGACTGAGGAGATCAGAAGAGCATGCAAATAACAAAGATTGTCAGGTCTCATCATTCTTTTGAAGGTAGCTGATTTTTTGTTCTCTTATTTATAGGCCTCATTCTTTCAAAATTCACCATAAATAGGAGAGATCCTGAGCTTGAGCTGTGAAAATGCTGCTCACCATGTAGATGTTAGTCTTTTTTGTACAATGTCATTGATGGGGCAGAGTGTAGACTTTTTGTACTAGCAATTTCTTCATGATTTTTATGAAATTCATGGAATTTTAGTTTTACTTTTCTTGGAAATGGGATTTCATAATTTTTATGAAATGCATGGCATTTTAGTTTCAAGTTCTTTTACTTTTTCTTGAAAATGGAATTTCAAGTTCAGTTCTCTCTTTCCCCTTTTGTTTTCCTTTTCCCTCAACCAATCCAACAAGTGAAAAAAAACAAATAGTCAGGTGAAAAGTTGGAAGATTTATTTTTTATTTTTTTTTTCAAATTTGTAAGTATTTAAATCTTGGCCCATCTGTTTTCATTATAATATTGTTAGATTTTTTTTAGAAGTATAATAATTAGACTGTTGTGTTTGCTACTTCAAAAAAGAAAAGTTTGCTAAAATAGTTTTTATTTTCATTTTTAATATTTAGTTTTCCTTTTGTCATTTTTAAACTCCAAGTTTAACTTCTTATCAATTTAAAGCAAAATAAAATAAACTAAAACTGAAAAAAAAAGAAGGCATATGTCCAACAAATGTCTCTTTTAATTATCCAACATATAATATGTTGGGAAGTCAATATTTTTGTATTTTATTCAAATAATTTTATACTAATATTAACGAGTTTTTTATTTTAATATAAAAAAAGAGCAAACAAAACAATGCGTCTTATAGTTTTAATTTAAAAAAGTCTTGTATTTTTTTTTTCAAAAAAAAGAAGAGAAACTAAATTAGAGTGTGATTTGAAATTTTATTCCAAAAAAAAAGAAAAAGAAAAAGGAAAAATAGATGTTATTTTGGTCAAAATATTTTTTCACTCAATTTTGAGGAAAAATAAAATAAAATAAAATTCTTTTTTTTTTCCTCTGATCTTCTTTAACCTTCTCTCCTCTTCTTTGTCTAACTAAAATTTCGTTTCTTCTCTTTCTGTTCTCTGTAACAATCCACTTTCTCTCTCTTAAATCATTCATCCTTGAACCGCCCCATTTTCTCAACCGCTCCATAGATCTAACACGGGACGGGACTATCAAACTTAATTCCCGATCGCTACTTGAGGGTAATTTCTCCTTCTATAACATCCTATTTATTTGATATGTTATTTTGTGGATCTAATTTATCCATGGTGAAATATTAGTTATTGTTGAACTGATATTGAACTTTTTGCTAGCTGAAACTTCTTATAGTTATGCAAATTAGAAGCTTCTGTGGGTAGTTGTAATTGCTTAAGTTTAGTTGATGAGTGGTTACTACAGATTTTTAACACAATCATTGCATGTTTACTTTTCGGAATGTGTATGAGGAACTATTAGTAGTTATTGCTTAACTTTTGTTGTTTGATATATGGGGAAAAGTTCTGGAAAATTTGTTGTTTTGAGATGTCTTTCCTCCATTTATCAGGGTGAAAAAGGCCCATTGTGGTTTTTTGTTTCCTGTTCCTATTAAAGGATTTTTAATTGATATGAAAAGGGGGTAATCTATTTTGATTCGATTGTACTGTGTCTGAGCAAGAGTAAGTATCACATTTGGTGCAGGGTGATTCTGTTTATCTCCTAAATTAAGATTGTCTAATTTGGGGTTGGGTCTTTTAGGTCCTTTAGTTTTTAAAGGAATTCCCAGCGGATGTAACCTGATTGGAAAAAGTATTTTTTCAGTTACTAAATTGTAGAAAGAAAGAAATTGGTGATCCAAATGTGAAAGCTGTGTATAACGAAACTCACAAATTTACTTTCCAGCCTACTTTTTTTATATCAATTTGTTGCCAAGAATATCCAAGCAGTCCCAGCATAAAATTCACTCACCCTTTTAAATGTGCCCTTCGACCTTTAATTTCTCAAATAATTGACAATTTTTTGAGTTCCTTTCTCACTCTTGTGACAATTGTCATGGGCATACACTGCCAAAACTATTACGACATGGATACTCCGAGTCTCCGAGCTTCTTTTCTCTGGTTACATTCCTCATTGTGGCTGCTTATGTTGTTTATAACACAACTATGCTGCTGGTAGAAATAAGTAAAGAGAAAATCATATAAAAAATAATAATTACTAGGATATTTAAACTGTTTGCACATTTTAAAGCTGATATAATATAGCTTTAATTAATGGCCTTAAACAAGGCTGCATAAAACTAGCCTTTATACACAGTTAGGTTAGCCATATGATTTTGTATTGTTGGCAGGCACCCAATTGAGATTGCCTTTAAATCTTGCAGTTGAACCATAACAGGAAGTGGACGCTATGGATTCCAAAGACTCGAAAGGTATTGATAGGATTAGTTCCTTGCCAGACGATATCCTCTGCCACATCTTATCTCTCCTCCGTACAAAATATGCTGTGGCCACGTCCATCTTGTCCACCCGATGGAAGCACCTTTCCAGTTTAGTCCCCAATATTGATGTGAGTGACTACGACGTTGGCACAAGAAACTTGTCACACTCTCGGCGTCAGGAGCTAGTTGTTACTGCTAGCATCAAGTTTATGCTATTCGTGTGTAAAGTGCTTATGGTAAGAGCATTGCCAAATATACGCAGTATACCCAGGTTCTGCCTTCACTGCAGCATCAAATATGATCACAACATTCTTGATAAGTGTATACTCGCTGTGCTCCTACTTAATGTTCGTGAACTGGATCTCTGGGTGAAACTTGAAGAGTCTGATACACTCCCTTGTGAAATTTTCAAGTGCAAATCCCTAGAGGTTCTGAAATTAGGTACTGGATTTCATCTCAATGTGCCGGAGTCGGCTGTTCTTCCAAATCTCAAAGCACTCGATCTGCAGTTTATAGAGATAATTGATGATGCTTCCATTAGGAAACTACTCTCAAGTTGTCCTGTGCTCGAATATTTACAGTTACTTAGATGTCGTTTCAAAGAATCCAACATTATTGAGATTGCTCATCCTTTGCTTAAGAATTTGTTACTTAGTCATGCTTTTGATGAGTATTATGTTATATTTGATACCCCAAATCTTCAAAATCTCTTGTATATCTCAAATGGAGATTTGGGCTTTTTGGTGAAGAATATGGAGTCCCTTGCTCATGCTCATATTGCTTGGGGATCAACTGAGAAGCAATTTCAACAAATTGAAGATGATGATTCTGAAAACCTGCTGCTTAATAGTGTGCAGGGAACTACGTTTATTAATGAAATGCACAAAGTGAGGTCTCTATATCTGGCTGGTTCTTCTTTAAATGTAAGTCTGTTTACCTAGTTCAAAATAACTTCCTATTTTTAGAGTACAAAGCTGAAATAAAGAAAGAAAAATGAAGCTTTACAGTTGCTAGTATATATTATTGGTTACCATGAATTAATATACTCATTTCACTTTGAAGGCTCTTTACTTTTCTGATTGTCTGATGGCTACATTTCAAAATTTGACCGTAATGGAGCTTGGTTCTACTCATATCTCTGGATGGTTAGTGTTGCCCGAATTACTTGCAAAATCACCAAATCTTGAAGTACTCATCTTTTCTGAGGTGAGTTTGTATGCAATAGGAGCTTTCAAGCTCTCATCTCTTTTGTGCTATTTAATCTTAAATTGTTTCCTCTGCTCATCAGGGGTTTATAAACCGTGATGCACCCGAAGAGGAAGTTGATTATGGTCTACCAGATAGCATACCTGTGTGCTTTTCTCGAAGCCTCAAGGAAATAAAAGTTGCAGACTTTGATGGGCAGGAATGCGAATTGGAGCTCTTAGAATACTTTTTGAAGAGCGTACAAGTTTTGGAAAAAATGATGATTGGTCCTCAAGTGTCTTCAAAGTCGCCATTTGGATTTTCAATATTGGGAAGGCCATGGAATGGTCTTCAAGAGCCTCCGGAGTGGGTATTGCCCACTTGTAAGAGGCTATCTGCAGCCCCAAGGTGTTCGGAAGCTTGTCAGATTATGATATCCTGGGAGGAAGGTTTTGAAAAGTATCATAGTAGAATCTTGAACTGATGGATTTCTTTTTTCCTTTTTGAATCCCAAAGTGATGGAATTCAAATGGAACTATCTTGAAACCTTTTGAAAAAGTATAACTAAAAATAATATATTATTGGGTTAAATTTAGTTGATCCACTCCCAGTGTTTGACAAGGATATTTTTGTCGAAAATGTATATGACATTACTGATGTTGTCAACGCATGTGTAAGATATAGTATTGTAGTTTTTGCAGGGTCCTTTGCTAATATGAAGTATTGAGTTCCCTTTCTGCATAGTTTAATGCTGTTTCTATTTCATCTCTTGAATGCACCTAGGAATGGTATAAAATTGAAGGATTTTTCAGTATGCTTCTTTTTACTGCTCTACCATTTATAATGTGAATCCATTATGAAATCACACATAACTCATATTACATATGCAAATAATTCTACAATTAACAATATCCTAGGTTTTTAATAAAGTTATTACATCATTTGAGAAACTTGAAAAAAAATTCAATTAGACAAACTTATAAGTTAAAATAAGAGTAAGATCAAGCAAACTTTTGAAAATATAATTATTTTTGTATGGATGATGGATAGCACTATTACATCATCCAAACAAAAGGCATTATTTTTTATTCACTTCTAATTTTCTAATTTGCTAATACTAGTTAAGTTATAAGTAGAAATTAAAAAGAGATACGTAATACAAATACATTCAGTTGTTCAATTTAAATTTAAATATAAAATGTATTTAGTACCAGACATAATCTAAAAGTATTTAACTTTTTAGTGATCTCATAGTGATCTCATGTTAATAAAATTATTTTATACTAACATTAACGAGTTTATTATTTTAGATATAAAAAAAGGATGAACGGAGATAGTGTCTTGAAATTTTAATTTAAAGGAAAAAAGAGAAAACAAAAATATAAAATACCTTTGAGTTATTGAAAAGGGTTAGAGAGAGAAAAAAAAAGAGAAGAGAATGAAATTTGTAATTAATTGTTTAAAATAAAAAATAAGTGTAAGCATCATTTACCCTAAGATATACTATTGTAGTTTTTGCAGGGTCCTTTGATGTGAAGTATTGAGTTCCTCTCTGCATAGTTTAATGCAGTTTATACTTCATCTCTTCAATTTACCAAGAAATAGAATAAAATTAAAAAGATTTTCAGATATTTCATAATGAAATATATTGGTCCAATAAAGGAAGGGGTAACTTTTAAATCACTTAAATAACTTGGAGAAAGAGTTTTACTACTTTTAAAATTTAGAGAATAATTTTGAAATTTTGGTATAACTTGGAATTTTGCACTTTAGCCTCCTCACTCTATTACCAGTTTATTACCCCTGTGGCTTCAAAATTTTACACATATAAATCGGAAAAAACTGAAAATAAAAGTGTAATAATAATAATAAAATAATAAACTTTAAGAAAACAATTCATCACAGAAACCACAAGAATTATTCTCATTGCTTCTTCAAATCATCACAATTACAACAGAACTTTACAACTAACTGCACAAAATTCTCATCTCCAGAATCAGAAAATGAAGAACAGAAACAGAACTTGTAACAAAACAATGAACAGCAACAACAACAATGGAGTACAAAAATTATCAGTACAAAAAGAATTTCAATCCGGCAACAAAAAACCATTTCACAAACTCATCTCTGCTCTCATCTAATGCCGCAATATACACAAAAATTCAACACTCATTCTTCAAGATTCTTCATTTTATGAACAAACCCATCAATGAATTAAGCGGATTTTGAAGAATCTTGAACGCAAAAGCAGCGCAGAGGGCAGAGAAAAATATTGGGAATTCAGTGCACAAGCATGCAGCTGCATCAGATTTCCGGGCACCCATAACTTCCCCAGCCGGAAAAAATGGGGGCACCACCGCTCGCGGCGGCACTGCTATTTGTTCCGGCGGAAAGAAGTTCTCGCCGTAAAGGGTGTAATCGAGGATGTTATTAATTCCATGAACAGAGATTGCAGAGGTGAGGTAAATGTCAGGGTGAGTGATGAGGGAGTCATCAATGGTGAAATTGGAGAGGGAATTGTTGGTGATTAAGATGGTTTTTGAGGGTAAGAGAGTTGGGAGGCGAGACTGGGTGTTGAAGAGGTGGAGATCGGAGAAAGAGAGGCGTTGGGGGATTATGTGGTATGGGATTAGAAATGGGTCGAAGTTTATGGTGGCGGAGGTGGCGGTGGGGAGGTGGGAGATGGCATCGTTGCCGGGGATGAAGAGGGTGGCTGTGATAGGGAGGGTTGATGGGTCTGCGGCGGAGAGGATGTTAGCCCAGCCGGCGAAGTCGCCGGCGCCCATTAGGGCGTTTATAATGTTGTTGAGTTGCTCTTCTTGGCGGTCTGATGGTGTTTCCGGCGCCGGCGGTGGTGGTGCGGTAGTGGGTGGAGGCGGTGGTATTGGTTGGGGTGGTGGTGGTGGAATGATGGGTGGAGGAGAGTGTGGTGGTGGAATGATGCGTGGAGAGTGTGGTGGTCGGGTGGGAAGGATGGTGGGTGGAGAGGGTGAGGGTGGTGGTGGCGGCGGTGGCAGGGTGGCTGGTGGAGGGGAATCAGCGGTTGAGATGAGGCGGAGGTTGATAATGGTGAGTGCAATCAGGAGGAGGAAATCTAGAGAGAAGGTTTTCGCCATGAGAGAGAGAAAGAGAGATTCTCTTGCTTAGCTTCTTGCAAATTCTGTGGATATGGAAGCAGAAATACAGTTGTGTATATGTATGTGGAAACTGTAAAAAAGAAATATATATATATATATATATATATAGAGAGAGAGAGAGAGAGAGAGAGAGTTCTTGATTTCTCTATATTGTTTTTGTAACAAACTAGTAACAGAATTTTCCCGCCAGAAATCTTGAGGATGGGGAGACTTGACAGTCACTATCATGGACTGACTAGTGGGTTATTTTGGGATAGTAAGAAAGAAGTAATTCTGCTGTTTATCAAATGTAATTTATTATTGATTATTGATTGCGTAATGTAAACCATTCGATTGAAGGAATTTGTTGGCCTGATTCATTAGTTTCTTCCTTCTTCACACTTACCCTTCATAATACTTTGCATAAAGAAAAAATTAATAAATAAAACGCGAATCAATTTGGTTTTTAATTTTTCATTTTTAAGTCATATAAGAATGTTTTACTTACTGCACAAAATGGTTTCTTTAAATCCTTTACCTCTATAATCCCACCACAACATATTATTTAAAATTAATCTAGAAGCTTTGTATCATTCAACATATACTTGGCCAAATAAGAAGCATATCATACAAAATATTTAGAAAGGTTGTATAATTAACTAAAATGGGAGGCATAATGAACATAAGATGTTAGCTTAGTTGAATCCATAATCGCACTTTCCCACCACCCAGGCAGGCAATCGCCATTTCTTATTTTTATTTTGCCAAAATTTAATTTAGACAATAGAAAAAAAAATAGAGTATATAATAAACTAATTCACTCAAAGTTTAACCATTTTCAATAAAAATTTCAAGATATTCCTGCAACTGCTCTGCTGATACTCCATGGACTAAACCCGAAGGCAGATGTGAAAGTTAGCAAAGAATTTCTCGTCAAACTAGCAACTATGAAACACTGAAGTATATGATTTGTCCAATCCTCAGAACACTTGTATTTTTACATAAATAGACGGATTCCACAACCAAAATAAGGGTTTTGAATATCGTAAATAATCAAACGGATTCCACCAGCAAAACGAGGGTTACCAATTGCGTTGAATGAGAAGCTAAGTGAGGTCATCTTCATCCAGTGGCTCTTCTTGGTCCTTCGCGGTATCAGTCTTAAATCCACTCACGTCACCTGTTGGCAACTTTCTTGCAAGCCTGATGATCTACAAACATTGAATAACAGTTAAAATTACAAAGTGCATGCCCGAAGTAGTAGCTAACTTCTGGATTTTCATTAAAAAGGCCATAATTGTCTCCCCATCCCAATTAAGTGTCGTTTTTTTCGGTTTACGTCCCGAAAAAGAGTAAATTCAAAAACTTAAGCTATCATTCATTCTCATGTTCTAAATCTATTATATAAGTTTACACTTTCTTACGAGACAAGTATTAAAATTTAAAGATTTTGAAATGGGAACTCTCCTCTTGGGACAAAAGAAGCAAGTCATTTGTTACTAATTTCCAATGAAGTCGGGCCAGTCGTCTTCACGTAACTTACAAATTAATCACGCCCATGATAAATCAAAATTGTCAAGTAAAAAATTCTAAAAATACTACAAGAACTGTAACTAGCTATGATCTCAATGCCCCATCGATGATGACAACCAAAACAATGTGAATGATGTCTTTTATTGGGATTTCCAAACATAATCTTCATATTAATATAAGTATTAATTAAAAGTACTTACTAGGCCATCTTTGAGAATTCTCTCAGCTTAAAATGTCAGGGACAAAATGACTTCATTGGAAATTAACCACATTATTTGGATATGAACTCTGTAAAAAATCTCATATGATTTTCCTTGTGAAATTTAGTCAATGCTATAACTACTCTAGAAACACTTGAGATATTTATCAGCGTCAATCGGCCAAAGCTCGTTATTTTGCAACTCAACTTGTGCACAAACCAACATAGTTTCAGAAATTATCAGAGCTACTCATATTAGCACCACCCAAGTCGATATTCTTACTCAGACCCTCAACAGTAAACAACTACTAAACTATTACGTCATAAAATAAGATGGGCAGTGCAGTTCTCAACATATGACAGGTGAAAATGGCTCGAGATTTACCGCATGATCAAGATTGGATATAGTGCTTGACTGAGACACACGTTTGATTTCTTCGACATCACCTTCTGTGTATGCAGAAAGAAGTTTACTGGCACAGCGACCCTGATCACTACTCAGAAAAGCATCAATTCTGCATAAACAAAGCCTAGTCAGTAAGTAAAATAGCAAGTATTACATCAAATAGGAACATGGACAAGGAACTAAGAATGTGTGAATTAATGCAACCACTGGTAAAATAAATAATTACTCAAAAGGCATCATGGCCTCATGGGTTCCAATCCCTAAACCTGGAGTCAGGCTTATCCATTCCAAAATTACTCAAATGCCTCATCTTCTGACTATAGCAGCTAATTTTGGCTCATATAACATATTGATTAGATTTGATGAAAAAATAAATAATTAAGACACCATAGCTTGAAAGAGACTAAGCTCAGACCAACTCTTGATTAAACATATAACAATTTCAGAAGTTTGGTGCAACTTATTTACACGTATATGTTGAGAACTGCTCTCAAAAAAGGACATTGCAGACTCGGTGATTATTCGAAGAGCATACGCAAACCCACAGGATCATGTAAACGTACACAAACCTTCTTGGATCAACTGCTATGCACTGAGTAAGTTAGAAGTAATTAAACATGACAGCCAAAGGCTTCACTCATCCTGAGGTAAAGAGTCCAGTGAGAAATTTTAACTTACTGACTACAGTCGTTGTAGCACTTCTCTGCTTCCTTGAAGTCATGAGCATAAAGGCACACAATGATTGCACTAAGATATGCCTGCAGCCAAATATGATACTTTTAGTGTGTATTCCAGCTTTCCTGTGTTGCTTTATTTCTTTGTGAGTTTTAACTAGGGTTTGTAGCGAGTGAAGAAGTCTAAAAAGACGCATACAACTAGCACGACCTATATCAAGTAAATTATGTTATCCGCATGGAAGACAAGATGGTTCACTATTGTGCATGTGGATTCATAATCTGGCCTAAGATTTTAATGCTTTAATGTACTTCACTTTACATTCTTCTCTTTGTCTCCTTGGAAATCGAAATTGGATTATCAGAAATTTATTTTTCTTACAGGCAGCAGAAGAACGTATCACGATATCTCCGAATGGAGACGTGAAGTTTTTAAAACAAGCATTTCAAACTAGACGGAAGAGGTTGAACTCCAATAATGGCGGAATAAATGAAAGATGGAACAGGGGAAAAGTGAAGGCCAAAACAGAAAGCTTTCGTACCTTGCACTGGCTATGAGTAGCATTGCACTTGTCAGCTGATGAGGCCCATCTCAAAAGAAAAGTTGCAGCATCTGTATACCTTCACAAAATGGACAGATCAGATTAACTCATTCAAACTTTTTAAACCAATTATGCATAAGAATAAAAAGAGATTTCAAAAAATTGCAAATATACAAAGACTCATATGTGTAAAATTAGGTCTAAATAAACATTTGATCAGCCCCCCTTGCGTGCTTGCCAGCAATAAATAGCCAGCCCAATATTATCTTACACCGTTGTACGGCACAAAAAAAAGAGTAAAAGTTTAATAAGTAAAAAACATGTCACTATTTGGACAACTTTAATGACGCAATTGATGTTAAATTGCACCGCAAGCTCATGTCAGATCGATAACTATGTTTACGTTGCAAACATATGAGATTAAAAAAGAAACAGGTGTGAAGAACAAGAACTGGAGGCTTTTGCAAAGTATCACAAAGGAAAACACAGTGATACACTGATACGTATTAATAAAATTGGTACAGTACAGACCTAATGTTTTTAAGATATTTAAGATTTGGAAAAACTACATCTGTATAGATTAAAGACTCGACAATTTGCTAATCTTACTATAATCTAGAAAGCATTTTCTAAGTACATCTATATGGTCCGCCTTGGAGCTTGATCTACACTGCCAATATACGTAGAAAATATATGTGGGATTAGATTCTTGGTATATTCTACCTTCAAGAATATCATGTAAGAAGTGTAGAAAATCTATACACTATGTTATATTTTCAGATTGCAAGAGGTTACAATTTATACAAGATTGGTATACTATTCTAGGAGGGAAGCAAGGAGAGGGAAATAGGGAGAGGAAAACAGGAACCTGTTTTCCTGATTATGTCACTTCTAACACTTATTATAGTTGGATTGGTTTTGTAAGATAAAAGTCCAAAATATAATTCTGTCCCTTCAACTCTATTTCGACAGATTAAGGTTCCTGCACCCAACGGCAAGCTAAAGCCTGCATCACTACTTTACATTGTATATTGCTATAAGAAAATATGTCCTTACTTCTCAAGCTTTATATAAATACCGGTGGCAGCACGATATAGATCAAAGGCCATCTGTTCTTTGCCATCCTCTTCAAGAGCAGCACAAGCGTCGGAATATAGCCTAATAGCTTCATCAGGTTCAGTATCTTCAAGTGCACTGCAATAAATTAAAGATAAATTATTAAACATTTTAATTATAAGCTACAATAACTCAAGAAAAGAAAAGGTAGCAACATAGAGAGTGGTTTCCTGCAATTAGCTTCCACAATTCAATACCATCTAAATATAACTCGAATCAAGCACCCACAATCATTCAGTAAATCTTAACATGTAGGCATTCAAGAGAACTAACTTCTTTCCAATATTGTGAATGATTATGAGATCCTTACCATTTTGCTTTTTTAATATATAGACAGCCGGTAGGTAAAGTTAGAAAGGAAAAAAGATATTTACATTAAAAATGCTGAGAACCCCTGAGATGATTTATACTATATTCAGAACTTATTAAAAATTTGTGAGTGAACCAAACTGAATCCAGCATGAAGGACAGATGCAGGTATATATGGAAAAATTCTTGAAGCCAGGTTTGAGCTGCTAAACCTCACGCCAAATATCATTTAGGCTCCATTTGGAACTTCGAAAACTCGAGGGAAAAGGAAAGAAATCAAAAAATTTATTGGAGCATTTTTATTCATTTTGTACACTATATTTTACAGCATTTCTAATATTAGATTTTTCAAAAATATAGATGGTCAGATTTATCTTTGTTAAGATATAATTTTTCCTTTTTACATTTATTATTGTTGTCCTTTTCCTTTCTTTTTCACCACTTTTCCGAATTCCAAATGGAGCCTCAAGGAAAAGAGAGAAGGATAAATGTGCACATGTCGAGCACAGACTAGTTGCATCACTTGACATGAAAAAACTCAAGAGAATAGGATTATTCTCCCGACAATGAACATTTATCAGATTATGAAAACTCCCCTAAGATATAAGATTTAACGGAAATGTAAAAATATTAAAATAAAGTAGGCATTTAGGGAAAAACGAAGTAGCAATTTGAATTTCAAAATAACACACAACTACTTAATACCACTATTTGATAAATATGACCCCATACACTACGTTTTGTCAGCATGAACACTGTAGTCCTACGCAGCAGATGCCATTGAGAAAGCAGAAGCCACTATTGCAACTGATACCACTGGAACAAGTTAAGACTTCATGAACACGCCACCTATTATTTTATACAATAATTTCCTAATGAATATATCATTACTTAGGCAACCAATTTGCATTATCAAACCGAGAGAGACCAATACTATGTGAAACTCAATAGAGTAATGAAAGTATACAAGACACACACCATATATAAGAACTTTTAGAATTTAAGTATCTAGATATGCTTATAAATACCAAAATTCATTTCAGAGTGCACAAAAATTAGAAGATATAGATCAGAAAAAGTGAAAACTAAAGCTACAATGAGTAATACAGACGCCTACCGAGCACCTTTTGCGAGAGCATCCGATGCAGGTTGTGACCTCCCACACTCATTATATAATTCAGATGCCTGTCTGTAAAAATCAGCAACTTCTCTCCAGTTGCCTAATTCCTTTGCCAGGGCAGCAGCAGATTCCATATGCTTAGCAGCATCCCAAGGTCTGGTCTTTTTGTCAAGGTTAATCAATGGACTAAACAAATTATACCTAGTTGCAAAAGCAGGAAAAGAAAATAAGGATACGAGGAGAGCATTTCTTGTCCTTTTGAAGCTTTCTCGAATGCCTCTTTTGCTTTCTCATTCTTTTTGGCAAGCCTAAACCCAATAGCTACCAAGAAAAGAAACCTTAGTGATGAAATGCAGTATGTAATTTTTGTTTTTTGTTCTTTACTTGATAATAATGGCAGCGTCAACTAAAGTATCCGCAATCATATATACTAATTAGTTAATCAAAAAATTACACAATTACCAACCTGCCTGCTCATATAAACTAGTGGCACTCTTCCAATCAGCACTCCACCTTGTCAGACTGAGCTTTGTCCTACGAAAATGCACCAAAACAAAGACAGAATATATCAAGTATCAACCACAGAAGACTAAAAGTAGTATGCTGACAACAGCACTTGGTTTGTACGTTTAACAAACATAAATTTTTCTCCACCTCGAGGAATACAAAATAGGGTAAGGTTATTTCTGTCAACTGAATTAAACAGTTTACAAAGTAAGACATCACAGGCATCATAATCAACTTCTCATCTTAATTCAGTTAAGAATATATCTTACATAAATAGATAACCAAGATACAGCAGAATCTGATGGTCTTACTTTTTTTGCCATTCACGTTTGAAGCATTACTCTGGCTATATTTTCTATTTCTGTACACAAGAAATGTTCACCAACTAGAATGTCCTTGTGAAGGACACCCAAAAATAAAGTAATTCTCCTTTTTCTTAATTATTATTATCCGTGTATTCATATTCTTTTCGTAAGAATTAAACCAGCACTTTCATCAGCATTCATAAAATGTTTATAAACATACAATTGATGTGATGGAGACAAAAAAGTTTACTAGGAGTAACATCTTCACTTGTGCATACAAAGAAACGGGGGGAGGGGGGGGCAAAAGAGATGTAATACTTGAAACGAAAGTTGAGTCTCTATCTAGTTTTTGACCAATTAACTGAAAGCCTTTACACGAACCATAAAGCACTATTCTTTTTCTCTTCTTCTTCTTTTGTTTTTTCATTTCCCCTTTTGCTTTTGTCTTCCTTTTGTGCTTATAACAGGGGAAAATAAAGCACTACACTGCATTCTACCACATGCACACAACTCTCGAATCAAGCATATTCAGCGGAAAGTGCTTACGTCTAAACTCTAAAGCAAAGTCCTTGGGCTGTTAAGCACTAAAAATGCAGGTTCCAGTCCGAATCAGTCACTTTGTACAAATAAGTGAAAGGTCAAGTTTAACTTCAATTTACAATTCCTTCCATGTGTACAAAGCAGGTCAATACTAGCCTTCTCTTTTGAAAGACATTTCTAACAGAAGAATCACAAGTTTCAGCTCCCTACAAGTGCGGCAAACATTCAAATACATGTGTAACATTCATATACATATAAAAATCATTATTTTTTCATAAATGTATAGATAAACACTAGTGATTTTCACGAGGCTCGGATTTATAGATAAGAAGAAGAAATTCCCCATTTTTAGTACATCAGAGCTTCAAGCTGAAGTTACAGAACTTCATTAACTCTCTTATATCATAACAGATTTCGAATAATTTTACAAATTATAACAACAAACCCAACACATCTGATTGTTCATCTGTAGGAAACTCATTCCTAATCACTCATCAAGATCATCCAAATAATAAATTTTCAGACATTTTGGTCAGTGAATAAAATGCATCACACAGTCAAATTTCAGTAAGCACCGCATATATAGATGCTAAATTAACTTCAGATAAACATTTTCTTATTTCTAGATCGTATCATCAGCTTATTGATACAGAACAAAACTATAAAATTACTGTAAAACTCAGCAGAAAAATGGGTACAAATCGAAGAACAATTGTATTCTAATTATAAAATACAAATGTGTAAATATAGAGAGAGAAAGAGAGACGGACAGTTTATCGGCTTTGATGATGAGCTTCTCGGGATCGGAACCGGCCATCGGTGATGAGTTTAACTTCCGTCTTTCTTACGGGAGCTCAAAATTCATTTTCGACTTCATTCAGTCGATTCTTTTTTATAAGGCCTTGTTTGGAACGCCAATTTCTTACCCATAATATGATTAAAGACGATCCCTTATAACAAATATATTACGCAGTATATATATTTGAATTTAACGTGATTCAATAATTATTTAATTTAATACAAACAATTATAACAATTATAAACTAATTATAATATACTAATAATTATAATATTTACTCCATTTATTTTAAAATTAGAGATATAATTTGATTTTAGAAATCAAACGACAGTATATTAAATTTTAAAATTAGTATGACTCATAAAAGTTTAGAATAAAATAAATTTTGTGATTAATATTTTTTGTTATATACTATACAATTATAATAATTGTATCAACTAAAATTAAATAATTTCACATCAATTTGAAGTTTAATATGCCGTTATTTGACCTTAAAAACTAAATTGTATCTTTAATTTTGGAACGAATGGAGTATTATTTTTAATATTTAAACAAAATTATATTAAGTTTAAATTTTAAAATTTTGTAAATTAATTTCAGAAAGTCAAAATACATCTTTAAAATTTTCAAAAAATAATACTCCCTCCGTCCCAAACTAATTGCTTTTTTAGGACTTTTTAAAGTCAAATTGACTATTTTTAAAATTAATAATTAAGCATATATAAATATATTTCTAAAATTATAAAAATTGAAATTAGTAATAAATTGTATATACTTTCTTTTGGTTATAATATCTTCACCTATATTTTAACAAAAATAATAAAAAGATTAGTTCTAAAAAAAGTCAATTTGACTTAAAATGATTAAAATTGAGCAATTAATTTGGAACGGAGGGAGTAATAATTTATAGTGGTATTAGCTTGGTTGTACAATTGACTCATTCTGTCTACAAAAAACATCAGAAAAATAAAAAGAAAAGTCTCTCTTTTTTTCTAATTTTCCTTGTATTCTTTATTCCGGGAGGAGGGGGTTTATTAGGATCATAGATATTATCGCAATAAAATAATATTGTTAGAGTAATAAAGTATCCTTTAAATTTCAAGTGTTTCTTAGAATAATTACGAAAATATTGTTATGATCATATTTATTTGTAAGAATTATAATTTTGAAACTATATTCTCATAAATTATAATTTTAAGACTACTAATTTCAAGATTAAATAGTGGTAATCTCATGTTTGTTTAAAATAAATTATTTATGAAATAACTTAAAATTATCCTATGTTATACTTGTTTTGTTCATGATCATTTTAAGGATGAGATAAAAAAAAACTTATTGTTTGAACTATTATATTCTTACTAGTAATAACAAAGAGATCTATTCTCAACAACGCAAGTATAAATGCATAAAATATAATATATTGGTCATATTTTAGAAAGACCATAATTAATTTTGTCCACAATTTTTTAATCCCAAACATTGGTGGGAATTATAATACATGGACATAATATTAAGTAGTTTCTAATTTCAAGTCATTTTGTTATTACTGAACTAATAGTCCCTAGTCTAGTTTTTAAAAGAAACAAAGAACTTAAAATTACTAGTCCAATAGTGTTATATATCTTTACAAACAAATCTGACCTAAATGTATTTGTTATGGCTGTATCGTTTTTGCTCTAACAAAATCAATCGTTTTTATTAGAGTGCGTACATAATATATATATATATATATATATATATATATATATATATAAGGAAATGAGAATAGGTGGCTTATTATCGCGAATCTTGACTATAGATACACTCATTTATTAACGTCCTATTTATTTTCTCATCATTTTTATTATTGGTATTGAAAATATTTCACTATTTTATTGTCAAATGATAAGCCGTTTTGGATCCGACTTATAGTCAAGCTTGCTTGTAAGAAACTACATATTTCGTTTTTTCATATTATATATACACATACACCACTTTAACAATGAGTTCTTAATTAGAAGAGCCAATTTGAAAATAGACAAAATAGACAATTAACATAGAAGAGGAACTTGCAAATTCAACTTTATTGATCACAACAAGCACAAATTTCACACTTAGGAAAAGCAAACATAGAGCTTACAATCTCTCAATCTCTCCCCAAAATATAACAATACAAGACAAATAAAATGAAGAGGCCCATCAAGCCCAAATGTAACAAGAAACATAAATATAGAAATTAATTTCAAAGATATTTTCCCCTTCTAGTTATCAGGAGGAGGTGGTGTGAGGAAAGAAGGCAAGGGGAGTGAGCATGGGGGAAGTCCAGGAATCTGTGGCAATGGAAATGAGAACTGAGGAAGTTCTGGGAGTGGGGGTAGAAATGGAATTTGTGGAAGTGGAGGGGGGAAAAATGGAAATGGAAATGGAAATGGAAAAGCTGGTGGATTACCACTCTCCTCAGCCTTTGAGTCACCCACATTCCCCTTTGTTTTAGTTCCACTAAGGTCCCCCACCTTTGCTGTATTTGTATTTTCCACCCCAACTTTTGGCTTTTCATTAAGTTGACGGGCCTCACCAAAAGATATGAGAGTGCTAGCCATAACCAGGCTCAACAAGAAAATGGCATTCAATATCATTTTAGCTGAATATTGAGAAGCCATTGTGTGTGTGTGTGTGAGAGAGAGAGAGAAAGAGAGAGATTGATAGTGTATTCAGTTTGGTACATGCATGAACTTTATATAGGAATTGAAATGAAGGGTTTTAGTATAGTGCCACTAGGTAGGAGAGTAAAATATTTAGAAAGTTTCAATTTTCTTCTCATTTGTACACCTGATAACTAGTGTTTATGATTATTTTTCAACACCTTGTCGACTAGGGATGACAATTGGGAGGGGAATGTAGTCTGGCGCAGCCAAACATTTTAAAATGTGGGGATCCTCAAAAAAAAAATTAAAAAAAAATAATCGATGACGAGGGTAAAATCTTTTAGACAAGGACATTAGATGTTGCCATTTTATAAAGTAAAAATCCTATTTTTAACTTCTTCTTTTTTTAATATAAATTGATGTTGTTTTAATTTTAAAGTTGAGGATACAATATTAAAATTTTAGAAGAGAAACTAGACTTGAAAAGGGAAAAAAAAAATCGATAACGAGGGAAAAATCTCTTAGACAAGGACATTAGATGTTGCTGTTTTGTAAAATTTTTTTTGAGAAAGTGGTTTGCCTTTTTGATTATTTTATAAAGTAAAAATCCTATTTTTAACTCTTATTTTTTACAAATTAATGTTGTTTTAATTTAAAGTTGAGAATACCATATTAAAATTGTACAAGAGAAACTAGACTTTGGGAAAAAATAATTAAATTACTCTGTCTTAGGTTGTGTTTGATAAAAATGATAATTAAGATCTGAATGATTATGATGTCTTAATAAATTAGATCATCTGAATAGTTATAAGGTCTGAATTTAAAAAACTGTTTGATTACTAAAAAGTAAGTTGTCTCTTAATGACACTATTTTACCATTTTAAAGGGTAAAATTTTATTTAATAATTTTAAATATTCAATTTAATAAAAATGAGTGAATAATATTGTTGAATATATTTATATAAAAAAAAATTATCAAAAAAATTTCATTAAGAGGTACCTCTTAATTATTAAGATTTTATTTTCTGTCTTATCGATTAAGAGGCATTCAGAGGTAACAAAAAGAAAAACAAACAGCATCATGGCTCTTAGCGAATAAGAGACAGTCCATTAAGAGGCAATTAGATGTAAACAAACAGCACCTTAATATGTAACTCCTCTGTTAACAAGGGACTTGAATTCCCTCCATTATATTTTTCTTCCAATTTTATTCAATACATCATCATATTCTTATTGTTAGATAATCACGCCACCGGTCATGAGATCTAAGAATAAATTTAATTGATGGAGCAACAAGGGGGCTTAACCAAGAAGTCTTATGTCCTCCAAAGAAGCACCGACTCTTATTGAAATTGGCCTTTTGGCCATTACAACATTAGAATCAGCTTCTTGTTTTCGGAAAGAGTCCTAACCTAGTATGATAAGAACTGTGATCACACATGGCTGGTGGCGTGATTCTCTAACACGTATTGTCTGTTTAGTTATAACATTGGAATAAGAATAAGAATGAAAATGAAAATGGAATGGAATGGGTATTCCTATTCATATATTTGGTGAGAATGAGAAACTTCACAATTTTAATCGATCAAATTTTGTTTTTTAAGTTTGACGATTGAAATAAAATGGTCAATTTTTATCCATCTTGATGGAATAAGCATTCTTTTAAACATATGATTTGGTATTCCATTGAAATATTCATTTAAGTAACCAAACATAAAAATGAGCATTCCTTTTGGAATGTTCATTCTATTCCCCCTCCCCAAATCAAACAGCCCATTATAGTTTTGGATAGTATAATTGAAATTAACATCCGTCAACTATTGAGCAGCATAATTGTTCAAAAAATTAAAGTAATTATATATTTTCTCAGCATTTGATGAACATGTAGATTTTTCATCAAAACTTTAATGGCTCGAAAATTATTTTAAATTTTTAACGGGAAAAATATTTTTAAGTATTCTAATTTGTGATAGGATTGATCTTAATATCATCAATTGTCTATTAACATATTTTAATTGTTATTAACAAAATTATTATGATCAAATAATTAGTATATTAGATAAAATTAGAAAGAATGTGTAGAGTAGTCAAATCCATCTTGCTGCTCTGGTAGCAAGGTACAAGATGGGAATCCAGTTCCATCCCTATGTTTCTAGAACTTGAAAAACATGCAAGGACAAAATAAAAACGAACATAAATGTAAAAAAGAATCAATTATCTTGATAAACATAGTTTTGGTTATCTTATAAGAAATCTAATTTATCAGAGAATATTAAAAAACGTAGTGTGCTTAAGGTTAAGAAAGCTCCAAGAGATTTTTTATTTTTTATTTTTAATTATATTTTCATTTCTCCCTTGAGTTTTTTTATTATTATTAAAAAAAAACAGAATAATTCAAACATACTCATACAGCCATACATAGTAAACTAGGTACATGCATGTACAATCCTAATGATTTTATAATTTTTCAAAAAAGAACTTCCATTATTAATAATATTCAGTATGTTAATCTCAAGAGAATGGTAATGAGGATGGTGATAAGAACCCTTCACAGATAGGTTATGGGTTAAATATTTTGTACAATAATCTCTTTTCTGAGTCACCAAATGTAAACTTATTCAGAATAAATTATATTACATGCACTCTATAGTTAACTCATAGCATATGCAAGTGAATAGTGGTGAATTGGAGATGAATATGACTTTTTCTTAATATATTAAGTAGTAATGCTTCCTTGTCAAATATAATAAGAGTTACTCCTATGTTACGTAAAAATGGTCTCACTTTGTAAAATTAAAAAATAGAAAAATATTTCAAATTAAATATTTTTATGATATCAAATGACATTTAATATTCTTAAGTTTATTATTATAATTTTATTATTATGTCATTATTATTGAACTAAATACTAAAAATTTTCTGAGATAATTATATATCTTTAATTAAGATTTATAAATTTTATAAATGAAATTCTTTTTCATACTACAAATAGAGTATTTCTATTCTTCCGGTAATGAATAAAGATGAGTAAAACATAGGTTGGTGGAGCTTCTCCTTAAATATCATGTGATCTCATTACCGATATATCTATCCTTTGTTGACTGATATTGTTTTCGTAGGTAAGTTAAGCGACTAGTGTTTAGTTAAGAAGGTTAATCGGGTTCTACTAGTTAGGGTGATAGTTTTCGCAAAGGCAATGTCCAAGATAATTGGCTTGTGAGATTCCTTCTTTGGTTTTTGATTCTCTAGGATCCATATTATTAGATTTGATTGAGGCTCGTTTAGCTATTGATCAGTCGAACACGATCTCGAATTGAGTCCGAACAGTTTGAACTTTTCGAGCAAATATGATCCGAATATCAATAGAAAATTATAATTTGAAAAGATTCGGGTAATTTATAAAACTTTAAAATTTGTTCATATTTGAATCATTTATATTTTGAGTCGAGCTTGAATCGAACTTTTACTCGAACGAATAGGAATCAAGCTCAAACTGTTTGTAGTCTTAGTTTTAGTTAAAAGTGTTGGAACCCGATGTACTATTTTTCAAGAGTAATACATAGCCTATATATGGTAAACCTAATGGGCTATGCACGAGGTTAGACATTATAAAAGTAAACATGGATTAGTAAATCTAATGTTGTACTGAACCCTGTCCCATTGCCATACATCCATACTGTAAAGTTTCTCCACATATTCCTGTAAATGAAAAAAATTGATTCAATTAAGGTGTGCAGCCCACCATTGGTCCATTGCAGTACTACTTGAACAGTATTCAAGAAAAACCAGCTTATATTGTTTGGCATCCTTTACTTTATGACAAAAAATTGTCTTAATTTATTAATTTTACTGGCCTTTAGGACTCATAATCTTTTGTTTTTTGATAATAATAAATTAATTTATTGAGTTTTGTAGTAGTAGTAGTAGAAACATGTGTTTATTGTTTTACGTATGCATTTGATAAATCATAAATGTTGTATATAGATTTTGCATGTTAGAATTTGTGAAAAATGCTTTACATAAAATTTGCATATTAGTGAATTAAAATGATATATTAATCAAGCTTATGATTAAGTCAAATTAAGATGGTTGAAGTTCTATCTATTAACTAATTATACATACACCTATATTTGGCTAAAATGTTATAAAAAAAATGAAAAATAAAAATAAAAAATGAAAGAGGTCGACTTACCTAGGTGGCAATGAATTTTGTTATTACTTTAAATATCAAGAAATTTGTATTTTTCAACTATTCCCTTTCACAATTGAAGATTAGAAATTGTAGAATTAGCAAAAAAAAATTAATTTGTCAAATAACTCATAATCACCATAATTATCATGCAAATATTCTAAAATTTAACGCTTACAAATAATCGAACAATAAATTTGTTGGAAAAAGTAACTGGTTTGTAGCATTGTTTTGTTTTGTTTTACTTTATTTTATAGATAAAATTAGTTAGTAATGTCTTTTGAGATAAGTCGATACTAAGATAGTTTTTTTTTTGTCATAAATAATGTTATAAAATGAGCAAACAGTTCGGACTATATTCGTACTCGCTCGACTAAAAGTTCGATTCGAGCTCAACTTGAAATATAAATGATTAAATATGAGTAAATTTTAAAATTCGATAAATTACTCCTACCTCCTTAAATTACAATTTTTTTATTGATACTCGGATCATATTTGTTCGAAAATTTCAAACTGCTCAGACTCGATTCGAAATCGTGCTCGACTCGGTAACTAAACGAGTCTCAATCAGACCTTATTTTATACTCTATAAATTTTGTAAACTAAATCTGAGTAATTCAATACTCGGCTCAATTCGGTTCACTTACATCTTTAATCACAAAAGCGAATTTGACACGTTAACCAATGAATCCAACTTCAAGTAGACTTTAGTGCAACCTTATTATTCCTCGCAATGTTTATCACAAGTTCTTAGTATGTGTAATGACAGAGAAAATAGATGGTAAATAAGCTACGGTGAATGATATTTTATTTCACGTGGTTTATTTTGACCCAAAAAAAATAGGACCAATAAGTTAGGTAAATGATACTTTATCTCCCGTGGTTTATTTTGATTAAAAAATATAAGATTATTAATATTTTATCTCACGTGATTTGTTATGACATAAAATATTCAGTAAATAATACTTTGTCTCGCGTAATTTATTTTGACAACTTAATCTCATGTGATCGACAAGAATAAAGTAAATATAACATTTTAGCTCACGTGGTATTTTTTCTTTAGGACAAGAAATAGAGTAAATAACACTTTATCACACATGGTTAATTATGTGATTAAGTCAAATTAAGATGGTTGAAGTTCTCTGAACAAACAAATTTATACACCCCTATTAGACTAAAGTGTTATCAGAAAACAAAAATGAAAAAAATAAAAATACATGAAAGAGGTTGACTAACCTAGGTTGAGGGAGTAATTATAATGAGCATTGAATTTTTTTTTTATTATTATTTTAGAAATCAAGAAATTTGGTACTATTTATATACCCTTTCACAATTGTAGAATTAGCAAAAAAATTAAAAAAAATCTTGAGGAATAATTCATAATCACCATAACTATCATGGCACTATTCTAAAGATTAATTCCTACACAATCATTTAATAAATTTTTTTGAGAAAATAATTGGTTTGTAACATTGTTTTGTTTCTTAATTAGATAGAATAAGCTAGTATTATCTTTTGAGATAAGTTGATAATTAAGAAGTTTTGTTGTCAAGAAGGAGATACTTAAGAGTAGACTCTAGTGGCAACTAATAATTCCTCACAATGTTTATCACAAGTTCTTAGTACGTGCAATCAAAAAGAAAATAGAGAGTAAATAAGTTAGGGTAATAAATGACATTTTATTTCACATGGTTTATTTTGTCAAAAAAAAATATAGGGTAAATAATACTTTATTTCACGTTATTAATTTGTTTTAACAAAAAAAATATGGAATAAATGATACTTTATCTCACGTGATTTGTTTTGACAAGAAAACATAAGATAAATAATACCTTATTTTATGGTCTGTATCGAGAATAAAGAAGAGTAAACGACACTTTATTTCACGCAATTAATTTGTCTATATGACAAAGAATAAAGTAATTATCATTTTAACGTGATATGTGTCAACGACTAAGAATCTTTATGTTGTTCATAAATTGACATATGATAATATTTTGATCAAAAATGTACTCCATAATCAACTTTTTGTTAAAATTGAAGGCAAAATAATAAAAACAACTTTAATATTCACAGTGATATTAAGGTTTAATAGTGTATATATTCTTTCTAGTTTACATATGAACCAAAGAGAGGTAAAAAATTTCTATTCTCTTTCTGACAAATTAATATTTGATTTTATGGTCAATTTGGACTGCTAAAACATAAGTTGAATTCAACAAATAATACAAATGTTGTGAAAATTAAAAATTATAGAATTTGATCAAATTCAAAGCATGTTGAACAGCGGTGTAAAAATTCAGATATGGTGCCTTATGCTCTGTAATGTGATATAGAAAGTTTTTGACAGTGTCAAAAGAATGTAATGAATCTTAATCCAAGGATTTAAGATTAAGAATGTTTTAAAATTAAAATAACTTTTTTTTTGTTTTCTAATTTAAAAAAAAAATAGAGAGCACGAGGCCCTTTCTTATTTGGATAATAAAATTTTATTTCAAAATTAGAGATAAATTTCTAAAATAATGACTTAATTATAAGAATAATATTACGCATTTATAATCTATATACACTCTTAATATTACCTAACAATTTAATTATATTGATATATGATGCTAAAAATATAATAAAAATGTAACTAAGTTAGGAATATTATTTTTAGTTTTAATATATATATATATATATATATATATTAACATATTAGAAAAAAAATATATCTAATTGGTTTGGAATCGAGGGAGAATTCTCAAATGATGATAATATTCTATTTAATCTTATGTTTGCGGACGATGTATTAACATAATGGTTAAGATTGAGACATTGTGATATTTAGATCTCAAGTTGATTTTCACTTCGAGTGAGTTTATTTCTTTTATTATGAAAAAATTGTTTACTTTTTATGATATTATATTCTCCAAAAAGCGGAACTTCAAAAAATAAAAATAAATTATTTAACCATATGCTTTACATTTGAGCTATTATGTGACAATTAATTACCTTGCTTCCTGCTTGACTATAATCACTATTTAAAATTAAAGTTGAAACAAGCCAAATAATAAATAAAAATTAAAACTAATAAAAGAAACAGGCCTAATTAATGTAGAAAAATAGATAGGGGAATTTTTTATTTTATTTTTTGTAACCATCTTATTTGAGATTAACACAAAAGTTGTACGATTTATTTATCACAATTAACAAACACAAATTAAGGTTTTGTACATAACTTTATTTATCATAACAAACACAAAAGTTGCACAAAGTACAACCACATAGCTGGAAAATTAAGCAAGCATTCAAGTTTTCTCCAAATATCTAACACATATAAGAGTCCATTTGACTTTTCTACTTGTTTGGAGGTGGTATAAGGAAAGGGAAAGGAAATACTGGAGGCAAGGTAATTGTTGGAATTTCTGGCAATGGAATTTGTGGAATTTCAGGAAGTGGAAGTGGAAGCTGAGGAATTGGAGGTGGGAGTGGAAATGGAAATGGAAGTTGAGGAATTGTTGGTGGAAATGGAATTTGTGGAAATGGAGGGGAAAATGGGATATTTGGAAAAGGTAACAAGTCCTTCATCTCGCCCAAATCTCCATTTCCCTTAATACCGCTAATCTCCACAACATTTTCTTTATTTCCATTTTGTTCCCCAAACTTTTGTTTTTCAATAAGTTGACGGGCCTCACAAGCCATAATCAAGCTCACCAAGAACATGACATTCAGAACCACTGAAAAAGAAGCCATTTCTTTGTGTGTGTGAGGGAGAAAAACAAAGAGAAAGATAGATCATGCAAATTATAATGGATATAATACATGGAAAAATTATGGGATTTATATAGGAAATTTTGAGACCTGTTTGGGGATAATAAATTAAGGAATTGAATCGAAAAGAGTGCCATTTTTTCTACTACTAGATTCAAGACGATCAATTTATAACATGATAATTAATGCATCAGATATTTAAGATATATATATATACAGTCCGGATCCAGTCCGGGATCCCGGACTTTGTTAAAATCCGGACCATTTTTTTTTTTTTTTGCTTTTTTTTTTTAAAACAACTAAAAATAAATAAATAAATAATTATGGAACTGAAATTTTTACATAATACAATGTTTTGGGCGTGATTTGGATACATATAACAAAACATGTATGTACAGTCTGTGTTTTTTTTTTAAAACAACTAAAAAAAATAAATAAATAATTATGGAACTGAAATTTTTACATAATACAATGTTTTGGGCGTGATTTGGATACATATAACAAAACATGTATGTACAGTCTGTGTTTTTTTTTTAAAACAACTAAAAAAAAAAAAAAATAATTATCTGTACATACATGTTTTGTTATATGTATCCAAATCACGCCCAAAAAATTGTATTATGTAAAAATTTCAGTTCCATAATTTTTTTTTTTTTTTTTTTTTTGTTTTAAAAAAAAAGCAAAAAAAAAAAAAAAAAAAGTCCGGATTTTGTTAAAATCCGGGATCCCGGACTGGATCCCCTCTCTATATATACAGTCCGGATCCAGTCCGGGATCCCGGACTTTGTTAAAATCCGGACTTTTTTTTTTTTTTTTTTTTGCTTTTTTTTTTTTTAAACAACTAAAAAAAGTACATATATATATATATATATATATATATATATATATATATATATATGAGTAATTTCAATGCATGCATGCATGTAATTGTCTAACGTGGCTTAATATGGTGAATGAGGCAGTCCTATTACTCCTATCCTTATTAATTTCACCGCATGCTCGTTCATATAAAGAAGTGACACATACACGGACATACATGTTACCTTATTCTGATCCCAAATTTATTACATCCCTTAAATACAATTATATTTCTTCTGTTTTAAAACTAATGATATATTTTTTATTTAAAAGTAAGAATACAAAAATAAAATGACATAAAAATTTCAATATATTATTCAAAAAGTTAAATAAATTTTGAAATATAATATATACTACCCAAAAGCTTTGAATAAAGATCATAAAAGTATATCTTGCATTTTTGAAATTCAAATAATTCTAGAAAAAAGTAGATTTTTTTGTAAAAATAAAAATAAAAAACCTTCTGGAACTTAACCAATCATAAAAAATTTGAGGTTGCTTATATTTGAGTTAGATCGAGTAAAATCATGTTATCACTATTATATATTTAACAACTATAATTTAAAATTGTCATTTTAAAAATATATCTCTAATTTTAAAATGGTTGTCCAATAAAAAATATTTAAATGGATGAAATACATTTGAAGGAAAAATATTTATACGAACTTAAGTACTTATCAACAAAATTTAAATAAAAATCAAGCTTAACTATGATGGTAAATTTATAACATGTTAATACTTGTTGATGCATAGTTAAAAGTGTTGCTCTCATTTTAAATGCACAAAAAAAACGCAAGATGCCACCTTAATAATAATAATCCACACGAAACATAACAAGTTGGGGTCTATATTATT
Source organism: Aralia elata (assembly GCA_034770075.1). NCBI lineage: Eukaryota > Viridiplantae > Streptophyta > Magnoliopsida > Apiales > Araliaceae > Aralia > Aralia elata. The sequence goes on along the minus strand of CM068386.1, from coordinate 12,561,491 downwards.
GAATTTGAGAGGGGGAAATGAAAAAATTAGCAGTTATTTATTATAGTCAATCATTCACTATATCTACATAAATATATGCTTCAGCATTTACATAAAAATGAATCAAAAAATTTGACATAATACTCCCCCTAAATTACAAGATTTCACTAACTAAAAAGAACAGAACCAGAATTAAACTACAGAATTAACATCAGGGAATTTCTCAGATGTTACTTGTTAGTAGAGTTGTATGAAATTTTGGCAATGACTGATACAGGAAAGTTAACGATGTGACCTTTATCCCCAAAGAGTCCGATTCTTCCAAAGCTTGCAGCAGAGCTGTTCATTGTGGCATTAACAAAGATGCTCAACACCTGTGTTTCCCCACTAGCAATGAAGAAGTGCATTGGTTCGACCTTTAGAGAAGCTCCGTAAGGGGCACTCCAGCCCACGCGGTATGTCTCGTTGCAGGCAACATTGATCACCGTTCTTTGGACAGTTTTAGATTGGTTTAGTTTTGCTATCGTGATTGAAGGTAAGTTTAGGTCTACGCTGTTCAATGTGGATGTTCTGCAGCTCTGACCGGTGTAGTTTAGAACCACGGGTGCTGACCCATTTATGCCGCAGAGGAATGACATGTAGTCATCATAAGCTGGAAAAAAAATTACAAAAATTAAAAAATCAGAGTTGGTTAATGTACAGCGACTCATGGACAACTGAAGATGAGAATGAAATAACAGTCGAATAGATTCTGAAGTCCCTTTTGAATTCTTAGTAATTTGTATGCATTGTGCATCCTAATGCACCTAAGCAAAACACCAGAAATGTACATATTTTGCAGTTGATATTCATATTCCCCACTTTTTATGATGAGCCCTTTTTTAACTGTTGTCATTCTTTCCTAAAGAATCTATTCAACTTTCAAAATTAATATCGACATTTTGTACCACTTTCGTTTGATATAAACAGAAAAACTACATATCTCTCACTGAAAATATTCAAAATAGCTACGCACTGAAAACATCTGTATATATTTGATTGTGTATGACTATAATTATATTGATGCTTTCAACAGCAGAATGACTTACCCAAGTCGAAGATAAGTCCTGGATCTAGTGCTGCAGTTGCATTCACAAAACCACTACCCATGTCAAAGGGTGTTGCGGGAAACTGATTCAAATCTGGGTTGGCATACGAACTCTGAGCCATTATGGGCCCACCATTCTTGTTATTCAAAGAAGCTGTTGTTGATAATGCAGATCCAATAGCTGAAGGACTGAAACAGGGAAATTTCTTCTTAATCAAGGCTGCAAGTCCCGCAACATGAGGAGCAGCCATGCTTGTCCCAGACATCATCGCAAAGTCCTCCCCTAGAGTTTATAAAAACTAATTAGTTGATCTCTTTCAAAAGCCATTATAGATAGTACTAGCTCATACATATTATTACATTCAGCATAATTATGTAAATGATTTCTACTGTTTGAATCGACATACCAAGGAATTCAACTGAGTCGGTGCCACAAGAACTCCAAGCACCCCATATAGAATCCCCTGGTGCAACCAGGTTAGGTTTCAATATGTCAGAAACATCAAGAAAACTGTCTTCGGGATCTGGTCCTCTAGCAGAATAATACATGATCTTTGGAGCAGAACTGCTGAAATTTGCCTTTACTCCACCTGAAATGCGCGCAACAGCCCCAAATTTAACAATCTTCCTCGTGAGGCCATCTCTGTCCAAGGAACAATTGTAGTATCGAAGTAAGATCTGCCGAATCGATCATGAAACATCAGTACATAGACAGAAAGATGGATACTAAAATTCATAGAAACTTGAATGAAACGGCGACAGAGTGAGACCATTCTAAACCTAAAGCTCCAAGTTCCAATTAAATTAGTGAAAGTTCTAGAAAAGAAAATTCTTAAACAGATTCTGCAAGCACACAAGCATGAACATACACGATAATAATATTACACTAACCAACCTCAGAATCGTCAGGAGAAGGAATTATAATCCCAGGTAATTTCATTGGAACCGGATTAAGCTGAAAACCAATGACGAAAGGATCCATGTAGAATACAACACCAGCTGCGCCAAGGTTTTTGGCTGTAACCAATGCCTGTTTGATGGTGGAGATCCCAAGAACAAACCGGATTGAGTAGGTGCAAATTAAGAGGTTCCCTTTGATAATATCCTTATTCAAACTACTGGGGTCCTGGCATTCACCCGCATACATATCATTCGCAGCTGTTGTGTCATTCACAGCATGAATCGAGGAAACCATTGTGTACATTGAATCATTCTCTGTTCCAGCTGAATAAAGAAAGTACATAAATACTTGTCTACTTCTATTTTTATGATGATAGGTAGAGATTAAGGAACAAGAAGTACCACTGGTCCAGACATATAAGAATAAAACAGATGTTGATAGCAAAATGGTGTAAAAAATGTGCTAACAGAAGAGCAATGATTACAACAGGAGCACTTATGGATATTTTTAGGCCGCTTTTAAATTGATTAAAAAAAATTAAAGAATCCCGAAATTTTTTAACCTGAAGCAAAGTATTTAATGATTTCTTTTAAAAAAATATGTTTATTATAACCTATTGAAATTCACACTCAATAAACTGATTCCAGCAAAGCTGCAATCCCCTTTATCTATACTATGTCAGAAGGGAACTCCCACTACTATTTGAGGGGAGTTAGTATACTAATTTTTCATTTTTCCCTTTCTATACCCATTCAAATTGTTTCAAGAAGAAATGATAAGAGATTACTTTACAACTTTTGAATTTCTTTATGATTAACTTTTGAATTTCTTTATGATTACATACACACATTCTTGTCACAACAGAAGTATTCCCTAAAGACCATTAACTATCCTATAAAGTAAATAAAATAAATAAATATAAAAAAAGAAGATGGAATTTGTTGTATATTACATCATAAAAATTAAATATTATAAAACCAGTAACTCAGCATACCAACTTACGTGCAAGTCCAACTCCATGAATGGTGATGTTGTTTCCAAGGACAATAGAGTTACTATAGACTCTGTTATGGGCAGCAGCACCGACAGTGAAGATCCATGGACTGAATGAAGAAATACTCTTAGGTGATGGACCAGTATTCCCTGCTGCTTGTACAACAAATATACCAGCTTTTACAGCTGATAGCAAGGCCATGTCTATTGGATTAAAGAAAGTTGCAATGCCTGAAGGGCGCCTGTTTGGAGTAATTGACAAGCTTATAATGTCTACTCCATCCTGAGCTGCCTGTGAATACAATGGATAATCAGTCAAAACCATAAGTGAGAATTATCAAACCCTTATTTGGAAAATACTCCCTCCATTGCACAAAAAGAATCCCATTTGCCACTTCATATTGTTCCACAAAAACGAGTCCACTTTTAAGTGCTACTAGTATAAGATGACATTGTGACCTCAAGTTTCTCATCATAATTTCATTATCATACCACACTACTAAACTAACAATTTATTATCTTTAACGGTATACAAGGAACAAAATTATATTCTTAATATTCACAAAATTTGCAAATGAGACTCTTTTTGTGAAACAGAGGGAGTACAAATTAATGGGTAGAGCAAGACAGTTTATACATACAAGATCCATGTAGGTTGATGAAGCAGATTGTGACCCTCCTTAAATAGTTAAATGTTAATCACGTCTGTGTGGACGAGAATTTTCTACAAAGTAAAGTAAGCTATGAACCGTACCTGGTCTATGGCAGCAACCACATCTGCAGCAAAGCCTCCAAAGCTCTTGTACAGCGCCTTGTAAACAGCAATGCTAGAGAAAATTGAAATTTAGTGAAGAAATTAACATAGAGAGAGATGAGGTGAGAAGCATGAAAGGTTTCATTAAAGGTTAACAACGGTTATCAGGTTTGAACATGGGAACTTGAGTTAAGTTTCCCTGTGAAACACATAACAAAGAACTTTCACAAACTTACTTATTAAGTTAGCAATATCGATGAAAATAGGTCGCCTTAAAATTGAAATAATGGAAACCTAAGCTATTTCCAGAGGAGGAAGATTGTCAATAAAATTCAAAATGAAAATAATTACATGATGCTTTGGATTTACGTGTCATCTTTGTTTGTCCCATCTCTAAACTCAAGAAACAGAGATTGTTTAGAATTCTAACCATCATACCCAAGTAGCTTGTTGTACAGAACTTGGATATAACTATTTAAATAACAGTTTCCCCTTCATATTAGTGTCTCATGGTGATTTGCACCCCAATATATAAACTGAAGAAATGGGAGCAACTAATATCAATAAATTAAGTTTAGGGTAACTTTCCATCTACGAAATGTCAATTGTCAGGCTATATTTCATACATGCATTCTACTCCTGTGTCAAGGTATTCTAGATAACTTACTGTGAACGAGGTGCCATCCCACTGGCATTTCCAAAGTGATGCCCAGCTACTACCACTGGTATCCCATGGTTACCCGCTGCAGTTGAAGCTGTGTGCCTGTGTTATTAAAAAGAAATGGAATGTTACACAATTAATAGAGAACAAGAAATATGGATAGCAGTTTAATTTTAGATTTATGGTAACCAAAACCAAAAGTACAATTTTTCAATAATATTGGATAAAATGAAGCTTATATGTTCTCTTACAATTGAATTAATGTAAGCTTACTTAGATCTCCAAATATCATTGTGATAAGCAAAAAAAAGGCTCAAACGAGAGAAGAGCAAGAAGGTCAAACTCGCTTGTCCTTAATTAGGCAATACGCTTTTGGGAAAACAAATAAATCTTTCATATCATCATATGTCAGGGACCACATTAGAGGCACCAAATTTATTAATTTTTTTCTGATATGCAATCCTGGCCCCAAGCATGATAGGAGGTGCCAATTAAAAGAGATCAATTCGGAGTTCAGCCACCAAAAAAATAATAGAGTAAAGCAAACAGCTAACAAATGTTGTTCTCTGTACTATAGTGTGCTGATAAACAAAGGCATGAAGTAGCTCCAATCAGTTTAACCTTAGTACAGATTTACTACATTAATATAGGAGGTTCATGTCCTGCAAAAAATTAGGTGCTACCAAAACATTTAGTCCTTTTAAGTTTATTTCGTTTTTTACTGTTGTTTACTTATTATAGTTTATTTTTATTTACTTCAATATTGTAGATTATTGTTTTTTGGATTTTATTTTTTGGCCTGGTGGATCAGTTATCAGATGTGAATATGATGGAAACAATATTACGGTATGCTTCTTCTTTTTTAATAAGTAATAATATTATGGTAATGCTTTCATAAACAAGACTAACAAACAAAAGAGTATCAGTAGAGAGAACAAACTTACGGTCAATACAAAAAAAAACTAAAATTCAACATCATCACCAGATAAAGGAAGTACTCACGTCCCATGGCCATCACCATCAAAAGGTGACGCGTAGTCCTGACTTGCATTAAATATTCCTCGGGTTATAGCTGATGCAGCAAAATGGCGGGCACCAACAAGCTTTCTGTTGCATGAACCAGATGGGAAATCCCGAGTAACTTCACAGATCCCAGAGAAGTGCTGTGGCACTGGATAGGGATTTGCAGCAATATCATCAGAGAAGCTGGGGTGTGTTGGATCGATTCCAGTGTCAATAAACCCAATTACAATTCCTTCTCCAGCAGTCTCAAACCCACCCGCTTCGGGCCATGCCCCTTGCGGTAGGCCCAAGAATTGTGGAGTGTAAGTGGTTGCGGTTCTAACTGAGAAATCCAATACAACGTTTGCCACTTCTCTCCTCTTTGACAGTTTCACTACCTTCACATTTCATCAGCATTGCAAGATTAATAACTTATTAGTATAATACCATATATTAATGGGAAAATGTTGAATTCTCCAAGAATGGACCGTAGTACTCTATTTATATATTTAAACTGGCAACGAAATAAAGAAAGCCTAGTATCAAAGCACTGCCATCATGTATAATGTGAGGCTGATGACGACAAGAAGTAATACACATTAAAGAGATGGTACCTGCGGAGGGGTAATGAGAACAGCAAATCCATTGATCAAGTAGTGGTAGCTATACAATTTCAGATACTTCTCCCCTTTAAAAACCTTTCTCAATATAGAATCATGGAATCTGGAAATATTATGACCGCGATACCGATCTGTTCTTGAAATATTGCTGAACCAAATTAAAAGAAAAACATTAAGAGGATAATGCAAATAAAAATTTCCTTAATTTAGCATACTAATTAAAAAAGAAAAGAGCTCACAAAAGGTTTTCCTTAATTCGGCATACTAATTAAAAAATAAAAGAACTAACAAAAGGGGAAAGTATAAAATTGAAAATAGAAAGCAGCATAAAAGTGAAACATAATTATTGGTGTTAGGTGAAGGGTGAAATAAAAATTAAACTATATGAACTACTTAATGCAAATTGTGTGTATGCATTGAGATATACTTATATTAAGAACACAAAATGAAACTCTACCCATGGAAAAGAAAAGGTGCTATAAAATAATTATTAATATCATAGGAAACCCATTAAAAATAAAACAACTTAAGGACATGTAGATGTCAAATTGAGAGCATAATTTCACCAGCCAAAGACAAAAATAACTATCAATACAACAACTAAATTTCATAAGCAAGTCATAAATACAAAATTTTGCTAAAGAAACTGACTAACTAACCAAGGGTATAGAAAACCTAACATGAACAATCAAAATCACAATTCAATTACCCAAGAGTTTACACACTATACTAATTTCATGAATTTTACAAGGAGTAACATTAAAAAGAATACTATTTTCACAAACTAGTAAATAATAAAGCATTTAGCCATAAATTTGGGAGAATAGAATTTTTTATTTTATTTTTCAAAAAAAAAAAAACAATTGTACCTTGCCAATGGCTTGTCCAATCTATTTACTTTCCTATCATGTTTCACTATCAGCTCACCAATGTAATGACCAGTAGGGGCCTGCTTTAGAGTCACAATATACACAGAAGTAACATTTGCATCATTATCCTGACACCAAGCCCAACCCACTGACATCCCCAAATAAAGCACAACAATTAATTGCACACCATAAATTCCCTCCATTTAGGAAGAAATTTCTTGCAATCCAAATCCAAATTCAGTATTTTCCCAGAAAACAACACCAAGAACACCCTATAGAAAAGAAGAAGGATGAGCCAATAATTAACAAAACTCTTCAACTGCTACAGCAAAAACCCATGTCCTCCATTTTCAAGAAAATGCCTCTTCTTCTTCTTCTTCTTCAAGTAGTTCTTCAAGTACCCAGAAGCTATAGCAGAATAAAGCAAACCCACAAAAGTACAGAGCAGCTAAACCTTGCAGTAAAATGAAAATGCATAAACCCCCATTAAACCTCCACAAATTAGAAGAAAAATGGGGTCTATCAGCAATGGGTTTTTGTTTACCGAGAGAAAAGAACCCGTTTGCCACTTTATAACAGAGAGAATAGAAAGATTGAAGCTTTAGTTATCGTGTGAAAAATGAAAGAGCATCTGCAACTTTCTTGGGAAGTGTGCACATAAACATTTTGTTTAATATATTAACTGTAAAAACAAAGAAATACTGGATAATAAAGTTTGGCATTTTGGTTTGTATACTGACTTTTAGACTGTTGGCTATTTAGTGGGGTCTTAAATCTAATGTCTTTTTCCTCTGGTAGTCATATGAAAATAACATCACATAATCAGAATCAACAAAATAGATTAGAAAATGAAATTTAATACAATCAAGCAGTAAAAGTCCAAATTTTGGACAGAGAACACATATATACAGAACAAGAAAATTATATATCTTTTTTAGAGAAAATAATGGGCTGATTGATGGGTCAATAATTCCTTTTTGGCCATTTTCGAAGGGAATTGTGGTAGGCCATATATTCCAACGTTCCAATTTTCTTTTCAAGAATATTGAGATGGCAAAAAGGTGATCTTGTTAGTTGGTCACTGGCTTTGACCCGTGAATTTTTCTTTGTTTTTGTGCCACAGAGAGAACTGGACAGGTGGACTTGTGTGGTGTGAGTAGCACTCCACAAGGCGCGTGACAGTGCACTTTTGTTGTACACTTTGTTTCAGTTCTCATGTTCTCCCTTCTTCACGAATCACAAGGATATTTCCTCCTTCAAGAGAAGAGGTCGGCCTTTAGCTGAAGAAGAAAAAGTTTCAGTATTTCAAAATTCAGAAATAATAGTAGGGGTGCTCAAAAAATTCGGTTTTTTCGGTTTTTTACCGAACCGGTTGATACCGGTACCGGCGGTACCGGTGGTACCGGTTTTTTTCGGTACCGGTTTTTCGGTATTTTAACACTTTTCGGTACCGGTAGCGGTAAGGGATTTTCTGAATTCGGTACAAACCGAAATACCGAAATATATAATTATTATTAATAATTATATATATATAAATTTTAATTATTATTAAATAATAATTATTGTTAATTATATATTTAATTATTGTTAATATATATAAAAAAATTATTTAATTATTATTAATAATTATATATATTATCATGCGGTATTACCGACAACCGAACCGAAAAAACCGGTACCGATTTTGTACCGAACCGGTACCGAAACCGGTAATTCGGTACCGGTACCGGTTCTTAATTTTTCGGTATTTTTGGATCGGTACCGGTTCGGTATTTTCGGTACCGGTTCGGTTTTTTACCGATGAGCACCCCTAAATAATAGGTGCTGAATGCAAATTTTTTGGACAAATATCAAATGTTAATTTGTTTTGTTTCCTATAATAAAAGATATAATTAAAATAATTTGATAATTTTTTCCTTTTTTTTCTCTTTTTATTTTATCGTGGAGTAGGCTGAGATGAGTTATACGAGATCAAGTCACGAGTTTTTGATATTTAAAATTATATTTAATTTTTTTTAATAAAAAAGTTGACTGAATAAATTTTGGTTAATGTCCGAGAAACCAAATCAAAATTACTCTGGTAAGAAAATAATGGAACATACCTTGTTATTATCACATTAAAATTATAGATTTACATTTTAATATATCACTTTAACTTCATCAAGATCACCTCTCTTTTTTAATAAACAACAAATCACAATAAAAGACATAAATTGCATATTATTAGGCAGTATATTTGAGGGGTGTGACAAACTATATTACCATTATGCTGCATTGACTTTTACTTATGCTTATTATACTTTAGGCCAATATTTAAAAAAAAATCTCATGAATGTACCAGACTGATGTGGATGATGAACCATCGTTTGGACAGAAATTTAGTCTCAATTAAAATGCACCTTTAAAATCGTTTAAAAAATAATTATTTACTCTATTGATGCATAAATTGATCCGATTATATATTTATCGTTCAATCTAAACCCATATAATCTTTACACGGATAAAAAAATGTATTTATTTTTCCCTTTTGACCTTAGACATACTACTAATACATAATTTTATTAATACTTTTCTTTTAACAATAATTTTTATCGTCAACATTTAATCCAAGTCATCCGAAAGTATTGAAGTGTGACATGTGTCCTATTTAAAGCTGGTGCATGTTAGGCCGCAAAATTAGAGGAATAAATCATAGGTGATAATAATTGAAAATGTTGTAGAATTTGGTACTGTTTCTTTTACTACAAAAATGGTGGGGCTTTTTCATAATTTGCTTAGTCCACTCAACCGGACCATTTCTCATGTGCAAGAGAACCGTTAAGGAAACCAGCTATTTCCAAATAGAAATCATTAGAGTATCACTTTCTCTTGGATTTTAAATGATGAACTTTCCAAAAGCCAAATTAACGTTAAAAAAATATATAGCACATTGCCAAATTAACGTTAAAAAATACTAGTAAGATTGACTGAGTAGACATTTTTTCGTGTTCACTACCACTCCGAGCGGCGAGATATTAAGAATCATTTACTGTTCATGTATTTGACATAAATAGCAAACAAATCTCGCATTTATAACAATTTCTGTTATAAAAGCTTAAAAGAACCTAGGAACATAACAATGTCCTAAAATTATGAGAGCTGTACACGAGGAATACTGATGTAAGAGGCTGTTGGCAAATGGTAGTGGAACCATTATTGATTTTGGCACCCATGTGGGTGACTAACATGGCCAACAAGTTTAAAAAGCTTGTCTCCTCTCCATTATTTTGTGATTGATGTATTTCCTATTGGACCCGTGAGTCCACTAGCTCTCCTCTTTAGCAACTCTCCTTAATATATCCAGCATATGTTAAGTTCTAAGGATCGGATATTATTCTGACAAAGGAAGTGAGAGAGAATATTGCATGAAGCAATTATAATACTCTGCAAATATTGAGCTCCCAATATTCGGTAAAATCTAATTGAACGGATCGTGGAATCGAGCTCCGTTTTCATCCCACAAGATTGTAATTCGGAGACGCCGCTGGTTCGTGGATTGGTTCGTGGAGTTGTTCGAGATCTTCCGCACCAAAGGATTTAATACGCTTCAAGAGGTATTTTAATTTTTGGTTCTCGAATATGTAAACTTATGCTAGCGTACATGGTATTAAATCCCTTCATTGGTATCAGAGCATGCGTATTTCGATCACATGTATGCCATGTATGTAGTTTACACGAAGCTCCATTGATGTATGTTTAAAAAGCTTGAAAACATTATCAATCCGAACACTTTGAGTAGCCATAACTTTCTGTATATTTGTTCGTTTACATTTTTTGTTAATATGTATGCGTAGTACGTGTTGTAAGCTTTCCAACGACATATTATACGCATTAAACGGGACAAATATTTAAAAGAGATATGATTTTTCAAAGTTTGGATCGTGTAATGGCATTTCTGTAATTAATGGATGGCTGGAGGTTGAAGATGAAGTGGAATCTCACTCTCAGTGAGATTCACGTTTCATCTCACGCGCTATATGGAAGCTCCCAAAATGGGTTTTGAGCATACCATAGCACTCAGCAAAGAAAACCGATCAGATCTGTCAAAGCCGCGTCGCGAAAAAAGTCCCGAAAGGCGGCGCGTGGCCCACACGCGCGCCGGAGCGCCGCGGTAAGCCACGCGCGCGCGCGCGCCATGCGCGGCTGCCTTCAGCAGCTGGCGCCGTGTGCTGCACGCGCAGGGGCGACACCGCGAGCCTGGTTCGACCCGCGCCCGCTGACCCGCGCCCGACCGGTCCTGACCCGCGCGCCGACCCGCGCGTCCGACCCATTTCCGGAAATTGTTTTAAATTTTGTTTTATTTCAGAAAATGATTTATTTAATTGTTTTATTAATGAAAATTCTTTTTAAAATAGTTTTAATTATCAGAAAATTCTGAAAAAATTACAGAAATTTATTTATGGGTTATTGTTAATATTTCCATTAAAAGTTTTGGAATATTATTATAATTGGATGTTTTTGGTAATTTCCAATTGTATTATGCTATGGTTTATTAATTGTAATAATTAGCATAATTATCAGAAAAATTACAGTAATGTTTTATTGTGATAATATACTGTTAAAATTTTTTTGGAAGTTTTATCATGAGTTTTATAGCATACTTGGTATATTAATTGATTAATATAGCCTATAATTTGATTCCTTTTGTTAATATTTTTGGATTATTAATTTGTTAGAACTTGGGATTAAATTGTCATGCTATTATTATATACATGTACACTTATTCCTAGTGGGAGTAATTTAGATGGTAGTAATTTAATTATAATTATTCTCTAAATTACACGTCTAATTGCGCTGGAAAATTAAATTTAAATAATTGGGCATTTATGTGGATTGTGATTCCAAAGCCTGGCGAAGTCTCCCTTCTATATTTATGTCATATTATTTTTATGTTAATTTAGATCATGCGGCAAAGATTGTTTTTAATATACTGTGGTGAACAATAAATATCTTATTAATTCTCATATTTTTTAGTTCAACAGAAATGGCTTCAAAACATATATCGCAGATCTTAATCAGGGGAAACAAATTAGGACGGAGATAACTACGACGTGTGGCACAGGAAAGTCAGAATGGTTTTGGAGGAGCAAGAGGTTGAAGAAACCCTGCTGTCCAAAAATGGTAAAACCAGAGGGTGACAATGCAGATGATACCTATCAAGGTTGCAGCCTTCGAAAGTTGGCGCAAAAAAGGATCGTATAGCTCGCATAACGTTGTTGAGCTGCATGAACAATGACTTTTCTATTTGAGTGATGAACAGTACTCTAACTGCACACGAGATGTGGGAAGTTCTCAAAGATAAATTTTGGTGGCACCTCGTTGACAAGGTTGAGGGAATTAGCCATTAGATTCGATGGTTACAAAAAACGTGATAATAACACTATGAAACAACACCTTCGAATTATGGCCAATATGATCCGGGAATTAAAAACCGGTGGGGACTCAATTGTCAGACGATGCAAACAGATTTCTGCAGTGGTTCGCTCTCTTCCCGATAATTGGGAACATATGCGGGTGAATATGACCCATAATGAGAATATCAAGAATTTTGATGATATTCGTCGTCACCTGGAACTTGAGGCTGAGCCTTGAGATTGTCAAATCCTCCAGGGCATATGTAGCTGAATCAAACCCTCATTGGAGGCCCAAACCCAAGAAGGGGAACAAGAAATCTGTTAATCCCACTGCGCCTAAAGGGGCTGCGAGTGGAGGTGTCAACAAACGGAAAAGAGGCAAACGAGGTTCTGGTAAGAAGGACAAAGCCAAAATGGCATGCTACAACTGTGGGCAAGGCTTGGACACTTCGCTCGTGAATGCACTGAGCCGAAGAAGGTAATAATTCCTAGTCCTAATCTATCTATGTGCTTAGTATCAAGTACTGTTTTTGTTGCTCATTCTCTCCATATGTGGATTGTAGACTCCGGAGCAACGGACCAACATAGCTATAGATCGAAGTGGATTTGTGGAATATCGCCGCATTCCGGCTGACAGAAAAGTATACATGGGGAACGATACCAGTGTGGACGTGCTAGGCACTGGCACTTACAAACTGGAAATGCGAGGATGCTCAGCATTGACCCTGTGTGATGTACTTTATGCGCCGGATGTCCGGCAGAATTTATTTTCTGTATTATCAGTACTACGTTTGGGATATTCTGTTATGTTTGAGAATAATTCTGTAATAATTTCATTTGGGACGAATATTGTTGGATATGGTTTTTGTATCAAATGGTTTTTATGGTGTTGAATACTATTGATTCTAGTATTAATAGTGATGATTCTTATTCATTACTTGTTGAAAATGATCATGATAGTTCAATTCAATGGCATGCTAGATTAGGCCATATTGGACAGGATAGAATGGCTAGGTTAGCTCGAGCAGGTCTGTTAGGCCCACTCGCTAAGGTCAATCTACCCACATGTGAACATTGTTTAGCAGGTAAATCAACTAGAAAACCATTTGGTAAAGCTACTAGGGCAGAAACACCTTTGCAACTCATTCATTTCAGACATCTGTGGCCCTATGAATGTGAAAGAAAGGCATGGACGTTCCTATTTTTCTCACAATGATAGATGACTATACGCGCTTCGGGTACACTTTCTTGATCTCTCATAAGTCTGAGGCATTAGAATGCTTTAGACGTTATTTGATTGAGGTTGAGAAACAGTTAGACAAAAGTGTTAAAGGCACTAAGAAACTGACCGAGGCCGCGAGTATCTATCTGATCAGTTTTAAAGCACTATGTGAAGAAAGAGGGATAATCAGGCAACTGACAATCCCTAGGACTCCGCAACAAAATGGTGTGGCGGAGAGGAGGAACCGGACATTATTAGACATGGTTTAGATCTATGATGGCGCAAGCAAATTTGCCTATCTCTTATTGGGGTGATGCATTGTTGACTGCGACGTATATACTTAATCGTGTGCCTTCAAAATCAGTACAGTCCACCCCATATGAAATGTGGACCGGCAGAAGAAGCCCGAATTGGGCCATATGCGGCCATGGGGGATCAGCAGCTTTTGTACACAACAACACTTCTCATCAACATGGAAAGTTGGGCCCAAGGGGTAAGAAGTGTATCTTTGTGAGTTATTCTGAACACTCCAAAGGCTATGTGTTTGTTGGAGAGCAGCCTGATGGGACTATATCCGAGATAGAGTCACGAGATGCAGATTTCCTTGAGATGGATTTCCCTAACAGAGGTGATGTGAGAAGGAGATGAAACCTTTATGAGATGGAAGAAGATTTAGGCACCCCAAATCGTACAGTAGAGACCGAAGAGGATATTCCTCAGGCTCATGTAGATAGTGGGAGTGACATACCTTCGAGTAGTTCTTTTCCATCCAATGAGGAGTCTCTTGTTCCTCAAATACGTAGAAGTCAAAGAGGTAACATTCCACGTCGTCTATTTGAGATTGAGGGGAATGCTTTTGTGGCTGATACACGCGAAGAGGAGGAACCTCGATCTTATCGAGATGCTCTATCATCTGTTGTAAGCGATAAATGGATGATTGCAATGGAAGATGAAATGGAGTCCATGAGGACTAATCAAGTCTGGGATTTGGTTGACCCTTCCACCAGGGCGAAAGGCTATTGGGAACAAATGGGGTTCTTAAGTCAAACGCAAGGCGGATGGTTCCATTGAAAGGTACAAAGCTCGTCTTGTAGCCAAGGGCTACACCCAACAAGAGGGAATTGATTATGAGGAAACCTTCTCACCAGTTGTAAGGTTTTGCTTCAATTCGCCTTATTTTAGCAATTGTCGCACATTTGGATTTAGAGTTGTATCAAATGGACGTGAAGACAGCTTTTCTCAATGGAGATTTAGCTGAGGAAATATACATGGATCAACCAGAGGGTTTCATTGTGGAAGGACAAGAGCGCAAAGTATGCAAGCTCAAACGTTCTATCTATGGTTTGAAACAGGCTTCCAGACAATGGTATCTAAGATTCCATCGAGCCGTCATTAGTGATGGGGTTTACGATGATCGAGGAAGACCATTGTGTGTATATCAAACGGTCCAAAGATAAAATTCCTTATCCTATCGATGTATGTTGACGACATTCTATTAGTTGGGAACGATAAGGAGATAATTGTCGCTACCAAAGGGTGGTTGTCCTCTAATTTTGAGATGAAGGACATGGGAGAAGCAGCTTATGTTCTTGGAGTTAAGATCTATAGAGATCGCTCAAGAAAGCTTCTTGGTTTGTCTCAGAGACTTACCTTAAGAAGGTTCTGGAGCAATTCCAGATGAGCAACTGCAAACTCATAGACACTCCTATCGCTAAAAGCGACGCCATTGGACCCGAACAATGCCCTATTCTTCCGAAGAAATTAAGAAGATGTCCCATTACCCGTATGCCAATGCTATAGGAAAGCTAATGTATGCAGTTGTGTGTACTCGGCCTGATATAGCATATGCGGTTGGTTATCTCGGTCGTTATCAGTCAAAACCCTGGAATTGCTCATTGGAAGGCAATCAAAAGAAATCTTGCGATATTTGAAGGGTACTTTGGACTACATGTTATGCTATGGAGGACCGGACCTGCGATTGATTGGTTACTCCGATGCCAGTTGGGGAGGGTAACCAGGGAATACGCAAGTCGACCTCAGGATATGCATTCTTGCTACATGGTGGCGCCATCACTTGGTGTAGTAAGAAACAGACTTGCGTTGCTCTTTCGACTATGGAGTCAGAGTTTGTAGCATGTACGTCAGCTGTTCAGGAAGCTATGTGGCTGAGGAGATTCTTCGAGGATCTTGGAGTCATCCCTAATGCTTCGGACCCGTTACTGTTTTCTGTGATAGCACAGCGGCCCAAGATTACACTAAGGACCCTAAGTATCACGGTTAGAACGAAGCACATTGACCTGAGGATGAAACTTTATTA
Organism: Aralia elata; assembly: GCA_034770075.1. NCBI lineage: Eukaryota > Viridiplantae > Streptophyta > Magnoliopsida > Apiales > Araliaceae > Aralia > Aralia elata. The sequence goes on along the minus strand of CM068386.1, from coordinate 12,545,693 downwards.
GAGAGAATATAGCAAATAGTGAGGTGATATTGAAGTACATGCCCACTGACCTTTATGGTAGCGGATCCCTTGACGAAGCCTATTCCGAAAGAGGCCTTCTGTAGGCATGTTTAGTTCGTTAGGACTTCGTAGGTTTGATTGTACTTTCTTTGTTACTGGGATATCACTCATTGTATGGCTTGTATTTGAGATATTCACTATTGTTTTTGAGATATTTATCATATATGCGAGATTCATTTGTTCCCACTTATGATTGTGATAGCGCACATGATAAATATTATTAGTTCACACAGTTATTATGCATATTGGATATGCACACACTAAATATATGTCAACAGGTTGATTGGCTCACTCACACGAGCAATCACCCTTGGCGCTTTGAAGAGCGAGCAAGGTTGAGACAGTTCATTTTATTGGCTCTTTGAGTTAGCGAGCTTTTGATGCTTTGGATAAGCAATCAATTGGCGCTTAGTAGCGAGCAATATGAACATAATGTCGCCTTGGCATGTGCCAAGATGAGGTTAATTTAGTTAACCAAATATAAGATGTACCCACCATCTATATAAACCTGTACTGATAGCCGGATGCGAAGTTCAGAGTTGGCGCTTGGGAAAGCGAGCAATCTGGAATTTCGAGTTTAGGCGCTTGTGGAGCGACTGAACTAAGATCCGTACGGCATGACTAGAAGACATATGCTCATGAAGATGAGATTGTCTGTCGTAACATGATAACGGACACGAAATTTCAAATGTGGCGCTTTGATAAGCGAGCAATTTGAAATGTTCGGGTTAGCCACTCTGGGAGTGACTAGACTAAGGTCCGCACACAACAAGGCTATAGAATAGTATGTTGTGAGAGGGGTTACATGAGCTAAGCGATCAAGCAATGGAGGTGAGAGAATGAATCCCTGTTTCTTCACCATGTGAGTCCAGTAGGACAGGATTTGTTAGTCCTACATCTAGTGCTCTTTGTGATCTTTGACTATACTACAAAGATATGGATTGATGTTGCTACTTTGGTTTTTCGATTCCTACGGTCAGGATTGATGAGACAATAAGGACCGATTCTGGGAAAGCAGTTGATTTATATCTGAGTAGTATTAGGGCAAAGGGAAGACAATTTGATTTCACCTCGTTCTGCACTTATTGTCGACAACTATGGCGCTTTGAAAGCGATTTAGTAATAAGTGAGATACGAAATGGACATGGGCCCAAAGGTGGTTAAGTATGGCTCTCTGAGGGATTAGAGATGCTTAACCTTGTGAAAATTCAAATGTGGTCTGGAGTACTCTGAGTTTTATGGGTTTGTAGCATCTACGTGAACTTATTGAGTTTGGCGTGAGAGCTCCCACACTGTTTTCTTTAAAAGGGTAGATGTCTCTATTTTGGCCTTAACGGGTTTGATATAGAGCTCCCGCATTGCAGGTGAACTCAGCGGTCGCACGGTCCGGCAACTGAAGATTTACGATTTTGGTTTGAGTTATATTTTTGCAGATGTGAGGATTACATCATCCCCACCATGGGTGAGTGGGAGATGTTGGCAAATGGTAGTGGAACCATTATTGATTTTGGCACCCATGTGGGTGACTAACATGGCCAACAAGTTTAAAAAGCTTGTCTCCTCTCCATTATTTTGTGATTGATGTATTTCCTATTGGACCCGTGAGTCCACTAGCTCTCCTCTTTAGCAACTCTCCTTAATATATCCAGCATAGGTTAAGTTCTAAGGATCGGATATTATTCTGACAAAGGAAGTGAGAGAGAATATTGCATGAAGCAATTATAATACTCTGCAAATATTGAGCTCCCAATATTCGGTAAAATCTAGTTGAACGGATCGTGGAATCGAGCTCCGTTTTCATCCCACAAGATTGTAATTCGGAGACGCCGCTGGTTCGTGGATTGGTTCGTGGAGTTGTTCGAGATCTTCCGCACCAAAGGATTTAATACGCTTCAAGAGGTATTTTAATTTTTGGTTCTCGAATATGTAAACTTATGCTAGCGTACATGGTATTAAATCCCTTCAGAGGCTATATTTTCAAGATTATAAACTAAAAAAAATGATATACATTGCGAATGTTTATATCGACTGTTTGATTATTAGTTACGTGGATAAGTATTAGAAGTAATTTTTTGAATAGATGTGTAATAAGTAAGATCTTTCTATAATTCTTACCAATCATATGTATCGATAAACTCTTCACAATTGTAAATCGGCATAAATTTATCTCAATATATAACTGAACTCTAAACTAAATATTTGTTTGTGCAAAACCACATGATCCAATTGAAGGGCTCTTTGTCAAATCTTGATTTAGCTAGGAAGGTAAAATTCCAATCAGTTCCTGAAAATAGAAACTTCAAGCACGAAATTATCCGTATTAGTCAGCTCAAAGACGCAAACATCTCCTTCTCGCAAATGATTTGCCTTTGCAAATGCAATCCATCCTGTGGACAACTTATATAATCGACTTAAGTAGACTCTTAAGATCACATTCCATGCCTTGTTTGAAATCCGAAGCTTAACTTCGGAATTCTTTTCATATCTTTGATCCCATTTCATATACTTCTCTGCAAAGCTGATCGGTATAGTCTGCAAGAAGAGTTGGAAGTCCATACATTATGATTAACGAACCCTCTAAACAAAAATAGCTATAACAATTAACAAATTCAATCTACCATACTAAAGTTGTTTTCATTGCTTGTGCTAGGAAATCCATGTCTACCCTATTTAAGTAACGCTCTCTCCTTTCCAAAATTAGAGATTCATTTCTAAAACGACGACGGTTAATAATATTTTTATGTTCTCAAATGTACCCGTAATATTAGCTAAGAATTTAGTAGTAGTGGTGTGATGCTAGAAAGGATGGTAAAACAATAAGGGCAAATCAGGAACATGATGTTAGTTTATAGTCCTAAAATAAAAATGTATTTCTAATTTTGGAACGGACTAAAAAGGATAATACTTCTCTAATTTTAGAACGGAGGGAGTAGTACATGAGCGTTGTTGCTTAACATATGTTTCACCTAATTCTGATGCAAATTTCTTTTTATATGCGTACTTTCTTTCTTTTTTGCGAAAGATGATAGACTAGATACATGGTGGAAACTTGGCAGGATTCTTGATGAATCCTTTACAAGAGTTTCGGCTTCTAATTCTTAGACCTTAAAAGGGTTATTTTCTTAGTCATGGAGGTATCCTTGGTTCTATAAGGCTTATTGTCTTACTGATTCCTGAGGTTTCCTAAGCAAAAGACATGACTATTAAGACTTTTGACTCCAGAATTTGAGTAAAATTCAAAAAATTACTTGTGATTTACCCAAATTCTTGAGTCACCACTTGTAGTTCGGAAACTATCGACTCACCAACATCAAGTTATCTCATTTCCATCCAAGTTAACAGTAAGTGACCTTCACTCTCGCCAAAAAGCGAGTGAAGTGTTCTTCAACCATAATAAATTTTGTTAAAATGATAATAATAACCACAAAAACTAACGGTGTTAGTCGAAAATCGTTAATAGGTGTCGTAGTGATACTAAGTGTGAAACTACAGGTGATGAAGAGATAGTTTCCGAACCACACATGGTGACTCAAGAATATGGGTAAACTGCAGGTGATTTTTGAATTTTACTCCTAGAATTTCGAAATCACTAATGAAAGATGTTCTAAAAAATTTAGATTCTTCAAACAGCAAATCCTATATAGTCTAATAGTTTGTTTAACTACGAAAGTAAGAGTTTATGGCCATACCATAGGTCCCCTTGTGAGATAAGATTTGCACATAAGAACCATGAAGTGAGGATACTTTGACTTGAATTTCTTTGCTGCTTTGGCAGCGGTATCATTCTGTAGAATTACAGAGCTTCTCGTTGGACGTAGAGCCTGCTTTCCAATCTGCTTAGCCTTGTTGTCTTCGCAACTCAACTGCTGCGATTTCCCTGCATTGAAACAACTACACATAAGTTAGTGCAGTTCCCTAAGAGAGCTAATTGGATTTTTCTTTGAAACTTACGGGGTTTTGCCTTTTGATCCACTCGGACAGGTCTAGAACCTGAAGTTCTAAGTTTGCGTTTTCTGGTAGGCTTGTCATTTTCATTAACTAAATCAGATTCAATTGGAGTTTCTCTGCTTTCTTCGACCTTTACACAAATGGATCCATTCCCATGAGTTAAGTCCTCATCAGAGTTCCCTCTTTTGCTTCTCTTCTGTAATTTTGTTGCTGCAATCTCTTTCTTGCATCCATTATGTCCATATAGTGTAACGCTAAATTTTGTAAAACCATTGTACCTAAACATTAAAAAATCTCCAAACTCTAAACAATTATCTTCGACAAACCCCTCCCAACCCTTCTCAAGAATCACATTGTCATCCACTTTCTTAAGGTTCACAAACCATGCTTTGTCAGTAGGCCCTTCAAGTATAGATATCATAGGTAAAGGTCCTTTGAGATGCTTCACAAATGCTGGCGGAATTTTCTACTCAAAATCAACATCATAGGTTAAATAAATTTAAATAGTTGATAGAACAACAAATTACATGAGATTTCTCCCAATAAAATAAATTTTGTAAGGAAATTATTTATGTAGATGGTTCTAGAGTGGCACATCAATTTGCTTCTGCTTGAAAAAAAAAACCCATGGAATAAAAATAGTACATGATCAATATTAACCTAACCACTTGAAGTAAAATCTATTATTGTAAAAAGGGATTCAGCCATGAAAATAATAATTTTGTGCCTTAATTGATCCTAGTATTTTAATTAGGGACAAATCACTATTTGGAAAAGCTACTCCACAACCCAATTTTGTATTTTTACAGTTAAATACATTCCCGAAATTGTCCATTCCTCTAAAAAATAAATCTCTGATATGATTGTTGATTTTCGTTATCCATACAAGAACAAACTTTAAAATTAATCTTTTTCGATGAGTTATTTTCTTTTTAGCATTAAGTTGTAGGGTTTAATTAAGTATGTCCTACTATATATATATATATATATATACCCAGCGGATCAGGTCCGGACTCTCGGACCTGACCAAAATCCGGACCCGGAATTTTTTTTTTATTTTTTTTTTGCAAAACAGTTAATAAAAAATATATAATAATTTTTGGTATTGAAAAAAATTATTAAAACAGTGTTTTGGGTTTGATTTGGATACATATAACAAACACTGTTATACAGTCGGTACAACATTGTTTGTTATATGTATCCAAATCAAACCAAAAACAATGTTTTAATAATTTTTTTAAATACAAAAAAAAATTTTATATTTTTTATTACCTTTTTTGCAAAAAAAAAAAAAAAAAAAAAATTCGGGTCCGGATTTTATCCCGGACCTGATCTTAACTCTATATATATATATATATATATATATATATATATCTTAAAAGTTAAATAAGTTCAATAATTAATACTACTCCCATTATTAAATGGAGGGAGTATTACTTTGTACAGCAATGCCTAAAACTAGTTTCTTAGCAGATCAACAAAATCATCAATAACCCATTAATAATTTAAAGGGAAAAACAACTACAACAACAGTGATCATATAAATACAGATATACACACGTATATGATACATATACTAGAGAGTCTTAGTTGTTGAATTTTGTTATGATACAGGGCACAAAAAGCAAAATTTAAAGAAGAAAAATTTAGGAAAAAACAATAAATTTGATCGTTTATATATATATATATATGCACAAAAAAATTAGGGGAAATAAATAAAAGTTACCAGTTGTTTGGAGCTCTGATCAGGTAGGTAAACTTTGAAGAATTCATGGGGCCCATTAGAGGAGGAAGAATTCTGCCTGCTACTCCTACGTTTCATCATCGTCTCTTTCTCGTAGTGAGGAATTGGGAAGCCCTTGTGCTGCATTCGTGAGTTTGGAGGAACGGGATAGGAAGGGAAATCAAAAGAGAGAAAGGGATGCGGATGGATTATAAGTTTTCTTTTTGAGTTTTAGAAAGAAAAAAAAAAGATGGAAAGGACTGTGAGTTTTAAAAAAAGAAACGACGGGAATGGATGAGATTTTAATTATAAATTTTTTTTGTAGTTTAGAAGGAGGGAAAGAAAGAGAAAATATTTTACTTTTTAAATTATGTTATTACTATATTATTTTTGTATATTAATATAATAAATGATATAATTTATTTTAAAAAGTTAATTTAGGTAATATAAAATATTTAGCTTTCTTAATTTTTTTCATCCTTCTAAATTCTTTCACTTTTGGGGAGAAAGTTTTGAGTTAAAAATAAAATTAACTTTATCTTCAGATTCCTTTCTTTTCTCTCAAAAAACGACTCGCAAACATGAGATTTGGAGAGATTTTAATTATTTTTCCTTCCTTTCGGTCTCTTAAAAAAACCTTACAAACACAATATTAATAAATTAAGGGCAGCAAACAAATAAGGAATCCACAATTAGTTCTTCAATTTTTATTTTTTATTATTTTTTTGCATAAATTAAAGTATCTTGTCAGGTCTTAATACTTTCACTTACAAAATTAGAGATACAATTTGACTTTTTAAGGTCAAATAACGATATATTAAACTTTAAAATTGCTATGACTCATGAGAGTTTATAATAAAATAAATTTTATAATTAATAATTTTTGTTATATACTATATGATTATAATAATTGTATTAACTAAAATTAAATAAATTATTGATCTCAAAAATTAAATTGTATTTCTAAATTTAAAATAGAGAGAATATAATTTATTCTCATTTAAGTATTATATGCTTAAATGAATTCGACTCCTCTAGAGTCCAGAGTTCCTAGGCTACTTTAAGATTTAGAGTTCTCTTTTATTTGAATTAAATAGTTAAAATAAAACCACATATTATGTAATATTAAAACTATGTTTAAATAATTTCTAAACTAAGCAAACACATCATTACTTTTTCTCTCCTCTCCTCTCCTCTCCATCATCTCCTTTAATTTCTCCTATCAACCATCTTCTTAAATTTTGAAAGTATTAACCGCGGGTAGTGTGACTCACCACTAGTACTACCAATTAAATATTTAATCTCCATTTTCTTACTACACCATCACAACAATTTCCTCCACCTTTTAAAAAAAAATAACTTTTAAGAACTAAAATTTATAAGAATATTTTATTGAAGAACAACATTATTGGTAAAGAAAAAAGTTGAAGTCCTACGATTTGAAAAAAAATAAAATAAATTATTATAAGGTTTCCTCGTTGCGTCTGGTTATTTCATGAAAAGTAATGATTTCTAATAGTCACAATAATTTTTTATAATTTAATTGGATTATTAAAATTTATATTTATACTATACAATATATTATAAGTTGGTTGATTGAGTTGTTCATCATGATAGTAAATTTAAGAATTGTAATAGTCATGAATGTGATAATAATGGCGAAGTTGAGTCAATTGGTTGAAATAATGGTGGAGATGAATTTTAACCAAGGCCGGTCAATTTAGGGGGGTGAGGGGGCGGGGGGGGGGGGCTGGGGGTGGGAGGAGTGGTGGTTTTTTTTGGAAAGAAAGATATAACCCAAAATTTAAGAAGATGATAGTGGAGAGATCAAGTGGTGAGATGCTTACGAGTTGGAAATTATTTAAATAAATTTTATATGTTGTAATTGTGGTTGAATCAGTAAAAAATAGTATTGAATGATTTTTTTACTTATTTATCTACTTTCATAGACAATTAAAAATTACATTTAAAATCTATCTTTTTTTACTATTGTAAACAAATTTTATTGTTTACAAATTATTTTTTATTTTTTTTCTTTAACAAATTGATCAATAATTAATTTAATTAATATTGTTGCAGTCTTTTGTTTTGGTTTTATGGACTAATATAATGTTATTAAAAAAATGGGTTAAGTTCAGATTACCACCTGGGGTTTGACGTTTTTCCCACTTAACCACTTGTAGTCAGTAAAGCTACATTTAAACTCCCGACTTTTTGAGTTGAAGTGAATAAATGCTTTCCGTCTTAACTCCGTTATTTGAGTTGGCTAAAGACTTAATTACCCTCCATATATATATTGAAAACGACAGATGAGATAGGGTTTTGTTTCATTTCGTTTCCCTTCCCCCTCCTCCCCCTCTTCGGCCCACCATCTCTCATCTCCTTCCAGTTTATCTTGCTTGGTGCTGTTTCGAGCTCCTCCAGCGGCTGAAATGAGTCCCTTCCCAAAAATCTATTTTCCGATCTATTCTAAGCCAAGTCCGAAGGCTTTTAGATCGTGGGGGCTTCTTTGTGCAGATTAGTAGGGGGTACTGATATGTTTTTGGTCTGGGTTGGAGTTATGATCTGAAGTGGGTGGAGGTTTATGGGGTTTTGGTTTGGGACTTCGGTTCTTGGTGGTTTGTTGGGGTTGTCGTTTGGTTGAGGGATCCGTTCCGGATCTGACTTCTATGCCAGCATCTGGGTTCGTTTCGTTCTGACCCCTTTGGGTCGCTCGGTTCCAAATTGGGTTTCTTGTTGCTATTGCCTATTTTATTCAAACTTAGATTTGGGTCTCTTTCCGATCTGGGTTCATGATTGTTCATGCTCAGTTTGGGTTTATATTTTTTTGGTACCGTTTTGGGCCGATGAATACCCATGATTTGGTTTTTATTTTGATCTTTTCGGATTATGGGTGTTTGTGATTTCGCCGGAATCTAGGATTTGTATTTTGGGCGTTTGATGTTCTTCAGCTTGTGTGGGGCTTAATGTTTATTTTTGTGTTGCGGCTGATCTGGGGATGTTCGCCGGAAACCTTGTGGTCGGAAATCATGGGGGTTACCGGCTGTTTTGCCGATTTGTCTTCAAATTGGGTTTCACTGCTGGACTAATTCTCTTGGTTCTGTGTTCCCTGTGTTCAGATTAGCTTGCTTATAATCATCTATCGTTGTCGCTAATTTGTCTATTGGTTGTTTCTGATTGGCCTTGCTCTGTTCTGTTGGTCGGCATCCATGGTGGGTTGCCGGCGGGGCTGTTCTTGGGCTACTCTTGTGGGTCCCCTCGATTTGTTTCAATATTGCTGATGTCCTTTTGCTGCTCCCCACTTTGTTGCTGCCCATTCCTAACGAATATCCCTCGTATATCCAAAACCTAGGCATTCTTGATGGAGGAATGCTTTACAGCCATCAGGCATTTCTGTAGCATGAACTTCATTAATTCAACACATGAAATACAACACATAAACAACACGAAGAAAGACTGACATTTTAACAAACACCTTGTGGGTAACTGTTAAAATTAAATAAGAAAAATAAATTGGAAGAATAAATTAGAAATAGGGAAGAAATAAGTTGATGTGCATACATTATTTGTGAATTTGGTCTGCTAGTAGCCTTGGTCTGCGAGATGGAGCTGAAATGGGCTAGAAAAAAAATGATTCTGAATGTCTTTTAAAAGCCAAGAAGAAGAAGGGGGTATTTCGGACCTTTACCAGTCTTTTTTGACCGTTATAGTCACTTCTCACGCACTTTTGGCGTCTGACATACACGCACAGTTAAGTTGGATGGAAAAGGTGACGTTTTCACTTCAACTCAAAAAGTCGGGAGTTTAAATGTAGCTTTACTGACTACAGGTGGTTAAGTGGGAAAGACGTCAAACCTCAGGTGGTAATCTGAACTTAACCCTAAAAAAATTAGTGTTTATTTCTAAAATTATATTACTAATAATATACTCCATCAAAGATTGTTCACAAGTTTATATTTAAATTTTTTTAAATAACATTGTTTATTTATAATTACATAATAAATTTGTTCATAGTAGTCCATAAGGTTAAAATAGAGAAATATACGTATTCAAATGTTTTAGACAAACAGTTATCAAACACATCATTTCATTCTATATTCAGAGCTTCTACTTCATTCAGCTCATTCAAATTCTCTTATACATTCATAACTTTTCACTCAATTTTATCAAATAACACCTAAGGGACGGGACATGCGCGTGTGTAATTCATATTTTGTTGTGTAATTATTTTTAGATTTAAAAAATTACTCTATCTGTTATAAAATTAGAGATATAATTTGACTTTTGAAGTCAAACGACGACATATTAAACTTCAAATTTATGTGAATTTATTTAATTTTAGTTGATACAATTATTATAATTGTATAGTATATAACAAAAACTATTAATCATAAAATTTATTTCATTCTAAACTTTTATGTGTCGTATCAATTTTGAAATTTAGTATGTCATCGTTTGACCTCAAAAATCAAATTGTATCTCTAATTTTTTTTAAAATGGAGTAATTTATAAGACAAATTAACAATGTTATTGAATTTTGAAGGGTAAATATGCATTTTCATATCAGTTATTGTATAGACTGAACCGGAAGAAGAGGCTCTAAACCTGTGCCAGGGAATAATACTAATGAAACTACCAAGTTATAGTGTCATACAAGTTATAGTGTCATACTTCAATTTGGATGTGCTACCAGTTGATATGCCAGAATTGACATGAGAGGTCACTTTGAAAAAAAGTTAATTTAATATAATTAATGGTTAATATTGCAAGTTACTTGAATATAATGGAATTTTTATACATTAGTTTCAAAAATAGTCTTATCAAATTGGGTCATACTTAAAACAGGAAATAATTTCCTATTATAAAAAAATATATTAGAATTATCTTTTTTTTACATAAATAGTAAATGAGATCCACTCTCGTACGAGAGAATACCATTTTCACCGGTGAAAATATCAATTCTTTTTATTAAAATCTCAAAACTTAAATCAACACACGGACATAATAAAAGATATAAAATGAGATCAAGATCTATAATATATGAAACTCCAATCAATCAAATCTTGTACAACACCCAAAATCACTAATTTACACCAACCAAACCAAACCAAATCAAACCAAATTTGCCTCACCATACACCAATTTCACAACAATATACAACAAAATCTTGTAATAATACTACTATGCTATGCAATATCATAACACAAGTACAAGCCTTGATCATGGTGGAGGGCCTTCTTTATATTAATTTTGAAATCAAACCATGGCCAAATTGTCGGCAGTTTTGAAATGGGAATGCTGCGGTGAAGGAAAAGAAGCCTCCGCCACCGCAACGCCGCTACCGGGCGGCGGTGTGGGGACTCCGAAAACTTGAGCATGGGTGCGTAGATCTTGTCGGCCTTTGGCTCTTCCAAGGAAGTAACACCCAAACCCAAGAAGTAATGAAAATAAAATTAGTGGCAAAGAGATCACTATAACCATACCCATTTTTCTTCTACCTTCTTCTTTAGTGGGAGAAAATAGATGGGGGTTGGTTGGTACCAGAAAGAAAGAGAATATCTATCTATCTAGGAGCTGTAAATTCAGTGATGGGGATTCAATTCAATTGAAGAGATGGTGTGAATGAGTGATCGCTTTTAAAGTGGGTGGTGCTTCCCTAAAGCCTAACGGTCAGCTTAACGTTCAAGTTTTCAAAACAACCATTTTGTAAATGGGTCCAACTGGGGTGGGTTCACTTGCTTATAAATTTATTATGAGCTGTGTTATGTATTTATTACTCCTGTTTTCAAAATGATGTACTAATTACATTTTTCACGCATTTTTTTTTTATAAAAAAAGGTAAAAAAAATAGAAAATATTTTAAATTTATCTTTACTGGCTCCACAAATTTACATAAACTGATGAATCCTTCTTCTTCTTTTTTTGTTATTGTTGCATGTAACCGGCATGGACACCCTGATTGTGCCCTTGGACTTAGACCGAGCTTGACTGCTAACTAAATGACATATTTGTCCTTTAATTTATGTCATTATTGTCTTCCTCTTGAGGACAAAAAAAATTACTCCCTCCGTCCCAAATTAATTGCTCAGTTTTGACTTTTTAAAGTCAAATTGACCATTTTTAAAACTAATCTTTTTACTATTTTTGCTAAAATATAGGTGAAGAGATTATAACCAAAAAAAAATATATACAATTTATTACTAACCCCAATTTTTATAATTTTAGAAATATATTTATATATGCTTAATTTATGTAATTATTGTCGTCCTTGTGAGGACAAAAAAAATTATACCTTAAGTTATATTTTAGAGAACGGAGGGAGTACTTTATATAGTAGAGAAGAAGCTTTCGGATTTGTTTTTAGAAAATTATTATTTTTCACAAAAAATAATTTAACAAAATCTTATGCATACGAGTACAAATCTCATTTACTATTCATATGGACATAGTTTTTTAAAATTACTAAATTTTATTGTAAAAATATTAGTTCCTTTAATAATACAAAGTATAATGAATCTCATACACTTAACCAATGTCAAAAGCTTAGTAGTCTTTAACTACAAATAATGTAATCAATAGCTATCTTTTGTGGGTTGTATATTATGTAATAATCATATATTTTTTTTATATGGGTTTTTTACAGAAATATACAACAATTAGAAAGTAATTACATCATTAGTGCATTCACAAAATAATTACAAAAATAAGACAATAAATTCAAACCATTCAATTTCACATTAATAAAGAACCCTAAAATCAAGGAAAAAATAATTGCTATAATTAATAATTCAAATTCAAATATTTGGGATCTAACAACAAAAATAAATCCATAATTCAAAATTCAAATCAAAAGGAGGAAAATAAAAAAAATATTTTCTCGTCATCTTCCTCCCTCGTCATCTTCCTCCGCCGCCGCCGTTCTAAAGTTGACCCATAATATGAGTTGAAGGGTTGGCTACTAACTGCATCACATTCAAAATAAATTGGTAACATAATAAAATCAAATTGATTACCTTGGTATGAAGGTTTGGTTACCAACTGCACTATGCAAAAATTGGAAGTGTGGATGTGGATTGGTTACCTTGGTATGAAGGTTTGGTTACCTTAGTATGAATGTTTGGTTACCTTGGTATGGAGATTTGGTTACCAACTGCACTATGAAAAAACTGAAGGTGTGGAGGTGGATTGGTTACTTTGGTATGAAGGTTTGGTTACCTTGGTATGAATGTTTGGTTACCAACTGCACTATGAAAAAACTGCAGGTGTGGAGGTGGATTGGTTACCTTGGTATGAAGGTATGAAGGTTTGATTACCTTGATATGAATGTTTGGTTACCTTGGTATGAAAGTTTAGTTACCAGCTGCACTATGAAAAAATCACCAAACATGACATAGTCTGACCAAAGATATGAAACACAGGCCTTTATCAAATATATATACTCATGTACTCTACTACTAGACTAGCTTTATCATGTACTACTACTACTAGGCTAGCTTTGCTTTACATTGCAACTTGCTATCCTATGTAAAAGCGTAAAATGTAGCCATCCCTTCCACCAATGGAAATATTTCTGTAAACAAGATAGATAGATAGATAGATAGATGCACACCATAAGAGTTTAAAAACCGAATCCGCCCCGGAGAATTGAAGATAACCAAACACGTATATGAAGGTAACCAAATAAGTATATGAAGGTAACCAAACAAGTATATGAAGGTAACCAAACAAGTATATGAAGGTAACCAAACACGTATATGTGTTCAGGGAGGTGTTTGACGGCGTTGATAACCGCCTCAGAAGCTTTCTGAAATGCCGACGTAGCCGGAGATGAGGCTGCTGATTTTGATCGCCAGCCGGTCAATAATTGATGATATGACTTGTTCTTTTTAATGAGATTGATTTCAAGAAGAAATCGAACGGATGCGGTGCAGGCGGAGAAAGTAATAGAAATGAAGATGCAGATTTAGATGAAGATGATGAGGAAGAAAAAGAAAAGTGTTTGAAAATGAAGACAGGGGAGAAAATTAAAGATCGGAAGTGGAGATTCAAAAAAATAGTTCTTCTCCTTTTCTCTCCTCATCTTCACCTACCATTTGAAAAATTGATTTGCCACATCAGCAACCTATTAAAACACTCAACTAAATTAAAGGGATAAGAATGCACTAATTTTGTAAATAAAATATTGCATATGCACTAATTTTATAACTATTTTATGTATGCACTTTTGTTGTAATTTTTTATAAAAATGTACTAATAAATGTAAATGTTCTTTTTTATATTTTGTATAACTATATATGCAAAATTAGAGAAATACCGACTTCTTTTTTAAGATTACCAAATGAGACCCATGTACAAAGTTGGACCAAGAACCAAGATTAAATAGGAAAAGAAAAAGAATCTATTTACATAAACTAAACTTGGGCCTATAAAGAGAGTTTTGATGTGAGCCTATTGGGTTTTGAAGACCAAAGTTCAAATTAAAATGTACACCAGTTGGCCCAAATGTTATTCAATCTAGCTCGTCACAATATTCATAGTATATTAGCACTAACCACCCGCTCTTCTTCAGTTCTTCTTCTTCTGTCAATCTTCCTTCTGCTCCTTCAATTCTCTCTTCTCTCGCAAACACAAAACAGAGCTTGAGATCTGATAATCAATGGCGGCACCGGACCTTTTGTTCTCCGTGAGAAACAATTTCTTGTTGGGAGCATATCAGGCAGCAATCAACAGCAGCAATATCTCAAATCTCTCGCCCGAAGACGCCATTGAAAGAGACTCCCTTCTTTACAGATCTTACATTGCCCAAGGCAGCTACGAGGTCAGTACTGCCTTTTCTTTCTCTCTCTCTCTTTGTTCAGTATTTGATCTGTAAATTCTGAATTTTATGGATCTGTGATTTTGTATTTGTTATTGCTACAGCTTGTGATCAGCGAGATCGATTCATCAGCTGCCACGCCTCTCCAGGCCGTGAAATTGCTAGCTTTGTATCTTTCTAATCCCGATAACAAGGTGATTCATTTCTCCTTTGTTTGATCTCGTTTCAGATTGTGTGATTAGATTTATATGCACTGGTGATAAACTGTTAGCTCATAGTTTGATTTACTTTTGTTGATTTAATGGCGGTGCTGTTATTAATTTTATTTGGTGCTTCTGCAAATTTAGAAGAATTGGCATCGTGATTGACTAACAATTTAAGCTAATTTGAATCATGTTTATAGGATTGGCATGAGTAAATTAGAGTAATTTTATGTTTGTTGATATGGATACAACTGTTTTAACTTAACTCTTTGTAATTAGGTGTAGTGTGTCATAGTTTATTATTGATGTTATTTAGGGGATGAGGATTCATGAGACCGTGATATCTCTTTAGTGCAAACACATCCTTGAACTTGTAGCATAGCTAAGTGGGACATTTTTTTTTCCTTAACAAAAAATTGAATTAAAATGCAAATTTTTAATTAAAAAGTTGATTGATTTGATAATGAAGAGAAACCGGTTGACAAGAATGCATGATATGAACATTCCTGATTGGCTCTATGTGCTTCATTTTGGTGGTTACAAAAATATAGATTTAGGATTTTGTCATTTCTCTGTTTGGCTTAATTAAGGTGACTTTCTTTTCATGTTGCTGAGGTATTATACATTGTTAGTCTTCTTCAATGTGGTGCTGTGGAATGAGAGGAAGATTTTGCGGAGTTGTGCATGTTTCCGCTATTCAATAGGGTATTGGACAGAACAAAATGATTGTCTATTTTTTCTTTAGATAAAAGAAGCTTTGGTAAAATCAAGAGAGAGAAAGAACTGCTGTTGTATTTTATGACAGATATCTCTAGCTCCTTTTGTTATCATGTCGGCCATCTTGTATTAGTTTCACTTTGGCCTTTTGCTATGGTCTTTGAGGAGTTTCTTTTCGGAACTTCAAAGAGATTGGGGGCTGTCTTTTCTGGGATGGAGGACTTTATTCTCCTCTTAAGTTGTATTTTCTCTTCTTTTCAATAAAATATCTCTTTTTATCTAAAATAAAAATATAGATCTTATTCAACGTGAGACCAACTACAAAAGGTTTTTTTCCTTTCTTTTTTTAATCTATTTCCTATTTAACGAAGAGTTAATTTCTCATCTTAAATTTGAAGGCTTTTAATTTTCTTTTCTGAGCATGTGTAAATAGCTTATATCAATTTATGTTTATGAATGACAATAGAATTTGGAAAGGACTTGTGTGCTTTTTGATGTACTTGAAGTTCTGAATGACCAAATATAGTGTTTATGTGGTCAGTTTTCAGCGTGTTAATTGTGTATTTTATTTGATAGGAAACTACAATCTCGAGCCTCCAGGAGTGGTTATCAGACCCTGCAATTGGAAACAACCCAATCTTAAGGACTATTGCGGGGATCATATTCATGCATGAGCAGGATTATAATGAAGCTCTCAAACACACAAATGCTGGGGGAACTATGGAATTGTGAGTTTCACTTCGTTTAATGAATTTTTCTAGTCATTTTTTATTGAAAACTCCCAAGTTGGGTGAGTGGGCGAGACCTTGAAGGAAAAACCCAGAGTGGGCTAGTTCCAATCCTCATAATTTATGCTAATTTGAGTATTACTTGCAGTTGTGTAGTTTACAGTAAGAGTATTTTCCTTCATATATCTTACATGTTTTTTCTCTCAATGATCAAATTTCTAACTTTATATTTCATCAAAGTATTGTGGTTTCGCTAGAGTAATATATATACTAGCATATAACCCGTGCCTCTGGCAATTGAAAAGGAAAGAGATAGAGTCGGAGAGGAAGAAACAAAGAGCCGGGATGGGGAGGAAGGGGGTAGAGAGAGAGACGGAGAGATATATATCCCAGATTTTGGACTTGGACGGTGAGATTTATCCCAAACTTTGGACGGTCCTGATGATTTATTAGGGTGAGCGGGAAATTCAAAATCAATTGTATTTTGTTATATATATATATATATATATATATATATTCTAGACTTTTCCTTCCATTCTTTCAGAAAGTTCGTATAGACGTTTTCATTTACTGGAGTTTTAGGGTACAAGTATGTTATCAGTCAATCCTTTTTAGTAATATTGTTGGCGATGATGATGATTCCCGGGGGGGGGGGGAGAGAGAGATTTTGTGAGTTGCATTGAAAGGCGTGATTCTAGAGAAATATGATGATGGTTCGTGGAAGATTTTTGGACTATAATTCTTTTTTATTGTATTACTTTTCACTTCTCCATGAGTAAATATTGTTTTATTTTACGGAACGTATTTATTCATTTGCAGTTTGGAATTGTCATGACTCTTTAAGTTTTTATTTCTAACAGATATGGTGTGTATGGTGAGTTCAACATTAATTAGTGATGATCCGCCAATGTGTGCATTCACTTATGTTAATAATATAGATATGTAAGAGTGATCATCATCGTTTTCAGGCCTGAGACTTCTTTCCTTTGGCAGGCATGCTTTGAATGTTCAAATTTTTCTTAAGATGCACCGATCAGATTATGCAGAAAAGCAACTGAGGGTCATGCAACAGATTGACGAGGACCATACATTAACTCAACTTGCAAATGCATGGATAAATCTGGCTGTGGTACATATCCTTGTCCTTATTTATATTTTTAATAAGAGGTTTCCAATTTCTATAATAATTATGTTGTCTGTAATTCAGGGTGGTTCAAAGATTCAAGAAGCATATCTAATCTTCCAAGATTTCTCTGAGAAGTACCAGATGACTAGTTTGATCCTGAATGGGAAGGCCGTGTGCAGCATGCACATGGGAAATTTCGATGAAGCTGAATCACTGTTACTCGAAGCACTAAACAAGGCAAATATTTATGATATCTTTTATCTTATTTTGTCAAGGTTTTATGTGACCTAGTTATCATTCTTTACAGTGGTTCTTTAGGTGTCTCGTTTATGTTTTGGGTGTCCTTTATACTGGGTAGGTGGTTTTTCTGGCTTGCAGTTTTTGTCTAATATAATTGAATATTTGTATGTGGCTGATGCAGGACACAAAGGATCCAGAAACACTGGCCAATATGGTTGTATGCTGTCTTCATCTTGGGAAAGCATCTTCACGCTATCTAAGGTAACTATAGTCGGCATCCGACTTTTGTTCTCTTTCGCATTCTGTGTGAGCATGCACACACATGCAGATATATAATTATAGAAAGTTGATAGATTCTATTAGAAGTTCAAATATAATACCACAAAGTATCCCTTCACATGGAACCATTCAGTCACTTTGTTGAATTGTGGGAAACCATGAAACCTCCTAAACATAATGTCTATTTCTTTTTCCTTTAATGGAAGTTTGAGTTTCTTTTGTTTATTTACATTCAGTATAATTCATCTCTGTTGCATATGGATAATGGAACAAATTTGGCCATTATTGCGTCTTGTTCAACATTTCTCTTCTGATAAATGGATCTTGTTCGATAGTTTCCCTTTTCTAAATCGTGGATTAGTTGGAATATAAGCTGTGAGAAAGATTTGTTAAAATCACTGGACAAACCCTTAACAGTACAGGACTTTCACACGTGTCCATAAAATGCTGCTTGCTTAAAAATTAATAAATTATGTTGCCAATACCCCAGCCATTAGCAGGCTGTTCTGGTTACTTGAATAACTTGATGCTCATTTATTTTTGCATTGTCCTGCTTGAGGTTTGTAGAACTCTATTTTTGGTGTGACGAGGGAGGGTTGTCCTGCTCAGTGGATGATATGATGATTTAGTTGTTTTGGTGAGAGGAATGGTACTAAGATGCTTTGGAAGTGTGCGTTTTTGATTTTGGTATTTGGATTGAGCGAAATGCTCGGCTTTTTAGAGATAGCTATTTATATGTTCTTCTTTATGGGCAGAGTGTGCCTTTGGGGGTATTTCTATGTCTGATCTTTGTAGAGATTGGAGAGATGCCCTCTTTTGAGTGTTTTCTTCTTCTTTTTCCCCACTTCTTATAGGATGGTGGACTTCTTGTTCCTCCTGTTCTTGTATTCTCTCTTCTCTTTCATCTAGTAAAATTTTTCTTTTATAAAAGGGGGAAAAATTTAAATTTTAAAAGTTGAGCAACATGGCAACACCCCTCCTTCCTAATACTTCCACAAGGAACATAGTTTGTGAGAAAAATCTATTACACAAATTGGACGAATCCTTAACAGTATAGGAGTAGAACACGTTTTCCACTTCATGTTGCTACCCTTGAAATTTACTCCGTCCATCCCTTATTATTTGCACAACTCTGGAGTTCTAGTTGTTTCTCTAAATTAGTACACGAGTTTTCTCTAGTCAATAGCCACACTCACCTCCCCCAAAATGTATACGACTATTATTTACCGGGAATAATTGCATTTTCTGACTTGCTTTTGCAGCCAGTTGAAACTTTCACAGCCAGACCACATGCTTGTCAAACGTGCATCAGCTGGAGAGGAAGCATTTGACAGAGCAGTCCAAACAGTTGCTTAAGAGGCGGCAACATCCAACAAAGGGAATAAACGGGAACAAAACATGACCTAGAAAAATATATATTACATGAAATATTCTTGCAACCTGTTGGAAGTTAATTTGGTAGTGATTTTTATTCCTTATTCTTCTCATCTTTTTTTTTTCAGTTGTGTGGCATTGTGAGATAAGAATGCATAATGTTCAATATTTTAGACCGTCCATTTTTTTTCTTCCTCCTAATTTTGTTGTTGAGGTGTTCTCATGTAGTAGTTGCAAAAGGGTACTGCTTTGTTATATGCATCATAGTTCCATAAACTTCTTTCCCTTGGTTGGAGTAACAAAGATATATTTACTTCCATCAGGCGCAACACTGTTCTTTTTATTTGATTGTAATATGCTCCTCTTTTTATTTGATTGGTCAGCATAAATATTAATCTGAAGGCATGCCAAAACCATTGTTTTAAATTTAAGTGAAAATAAGGCAATATTAAAGTTGTAATGTAGATACTTTTGACCAGTTTTGTAAACTGTGAGAAGAATTATTTAACTCCATATTTCATAGTGTTGTGTTGATTAGACCCAGCAGCCTTCTGGCTATCTGGGTAGTTCAAAATTGCACCAGATTTTAATAATTGATGTTTTAATGAATTTGATTGAAGTTTGAAACATGTTTCTCCTTTAGTATATTTTTGGTACTTGAGTTGAGTTCTGACACAAATTTTAAGAAATGCTACCTTAATAACGTCAAATGGGGAAATTTTAATAAACTTAACAAGAATTACCAGAAACTAAGGCAAAAATATGGCAGAAGAATTAATGCTAGCCTCCTAAAACGCTACCCCGTATGATACACAATAATATTAATAATTTAATAAATATGCGAGAATTATATCAAAACCCCATGGCCTCAAAACCACCCTTCTTCTAGGAGAAATAGAATTAGGGAATATAATCAAGGCTCTGCATTGGGGTTCAACCTAATCTTCCACTAAAATTGTCTTATGAATATGTCACCAAAGCCGGACCATAACCATTAAGATGGGACTTTTGCCATCTCCAAGCCACCTGCAAACTTTCTTGAAGGTTGGTGTATTTTGCAGTCCAGTTTAGCTCACGTAAGATCTTTGTAGGGTCCGCTAACACCTCGGCATAGTCACCAGGCCGACGGTCGAGGAAGTCAACTTTGATAGGTACTCCAGTTGCTGCCTTGCAAGCCTCAACAAACTCCTTCACTGATCTACCTGATAAAGGGTACCCAACAAGAAGTTTGAGAAGTGATGTTTATATATATAGGAAATTGATTCTTACTCTTTCGCTGTGTTACTGAGTTTTAAAATGGACGGAAAAGAAAAGAAAAGAAATAGACAGTATGCAAATATACCTCTTCCGGTTCCAACATTGTAGATTCCAACTTCTCCAGGCATTGCCTTTTCAAGGGCTTTTACGTGAGCATCAACCAGATCAGTAACGTCGATGTAGTCCCTTATGCAAGTGCCATCGGCAGTTTTATAGTCCGTTCCTCTAACCTGAATTGTGACAGAAACCAAATAAGTTTAACACGAAAAATAATCCATATAATATTTAGACACAAAAGCAGCGAGACATTGTTCCAACATAATACAGTGGATAACATGTAAGATCTGTTTACCTCTCTTATTCGTAACACCAAAACAAGTCCACCAACTAAAGTAAACAAAAGCCAATATTTACACAATTCAGAACATGTTAGGATTGTTGTTTTAAAAAATGCATGTCAGGATCGTCGTCAAATTAAAGCACCACAGCAAGCTGAGACTTCTAGATATTTCAATAACTATTCAAATTCTCCAAAACAAGAATATCTTTTTAAACCAAAATAATAAGAAAGCTGGTGAAATTTTCATCTGAAAACAGAAAAAGCAGTCAGTTATTGGAATTCAACTATTTAATTCCTGCATTAGTGTCTATATCCAATTCAAAAAGACTAGTAAAACTATATAAAGCAAGACACCAGGGGATCATACAAACTAAAAGAAGAAAACAAGAGGAAATTTACCTTGAGTCCAGGAATAATTCCACGAGCAGCGTCGAAGCAAGCACCTGATATCCGTCCATGCTCACGTAGTTCTGGTCTGGGAGCTTCTCCAAGTCTTCCCTCTGGATCTGAACCAATTACATTGAAGTATCTGAAATTCAAGGAAAAATAAAATTAGTCAATTCTTTGAGTTCTTACAATTTTAACAAAATTAATAAACACCACCTAGAAGCAGAATTAGCTATGAGAATTTGTTTCCAGGAATACGTTCCCACTAATAAAGTTTAAGATAAGGAGATTTTGTGGGTCTCAACAGATTAGTCTTGCGCGCACAGTATACTTTTTAATGAAGAATTTGAAAACGGCAACTTGTTGAAATGCATATAACCTTAAGCAATCATATAAACTGAAAATGGAAGTTTTTAGAATCGATAACAAGGAAGTCATTAAATTGAGAAGGCCAATCCAAGTCAAGAACCACTGGCTACAAACCATACACACCTTAATCATAACAGGTCATAATCTAAATTTGAAAATTTCTTAGGAATATCAAGTCACTATATAGTCCTAAAATATATATACATCTCTAAGTAGCAAAAAATAAAAACTAAAAAGTTTGCTTCTCAATTTCTTGAAAGAAACTCTTCTTCCAGGATGAACAAGAGCCGGAGTTTATGAACCAACTAAAATTAGGGATTACCAGGGAAGAAGCATAAGAAGAAAACCTCACTCTTGGACAATGAATTATAGAAAAGGTAAAAGCCTCGGGCACAGGGAATTTAGGGTAGAGATAGATCTTCATAAGTTGGAGATGAGGCAATTAAAATTCCTATAGTTTATACACCTCTGAATGGGAAACATGTAAAAGTAGCTTGATAGCCTAGTGAAATGCGTCGAAATCCAATGACATCAGGAAATAAGGAATAACACACAATGCATACAAAAGATATAATAAACCTATCGGCCTAGGCCTACAGGAGGGTCGTAACATTAGTAGTGGTGGGGGGCTTCGGCCAAGGCTTGCTGCTTAGATGAAGGAGCCTGCTTTATCTTTTGCAGCCTTTCCATTGTCAATAACACGAAATGACAAAATGACCAAGGGATTCCTTAAGATAACAACAATGTATTCTAAGATCTACCTTAAGATCATGACAGCCATGTTCGAGCGCTTATGGAAGTCCAAGATGATATCTTCCGCCATCTTCTTAGCTTTTCCATATGGATTTATTGGAAGCTGCACCAAGCAACATAAAGAATAAGCTGTTTTATCATACAAGTCCAATCAAATAAAAGTTGTGCACACCAGTTCTGATTTTAACTGCCTCAAATAGAACTAGATATAACAAACCATAGCGTTCTAATCTCTGTAAGCAGAAAACATCATTAGAACCTCACCTGAGGAGTTTCTTCTGTAATTGGCATCTTTTCAGGCTCCCCATATGTTGCACACGTGCTTGAATATATCAAAGTATTCACGCCATGTGCTGCCATAGCCTCTAACACAACTAGGGTATTTGATGTAATATTGTGGTAGTACCTGAATTGTCACATAAATTAATTTAATAAACAGAGCAAAAAGAAGAATACCTACTGCAATTTTTACACCTCCTAGTCAAAATGATTAGAATATATATGCTATAAAAAGCGGAATAAATATATTAGGCATTATGATCGTACCAGGAACTGAACTAAGATTGGTTGAACCTGTAATGGGTTGCGAAAAATTCCAAAAGTTGCACTTGAATTCCCATTGGCAGTTTTTGTTGGTGAAAAATTCTCACTTTTTTTGGGGGGGGGGGGGGAGAGGGATTTTGTGAAATAGGGAAAGATTAGGGTAATGCATGTACAGTTTACAGTTAAAGATCATAAACAAGGGGTTCAGTATGGCCCTATAGAGAATTCTTGGAGATTTTTCTTGAAGTAGGTAATTTGATTTGGGAGACAGAAATATTTAGGAATCTCTCTAGAGTTACTCAAGAAGAAGAACTAGAATTGCCACATAAAGAGCATTAATAGCTGCAGATCTAACTTGATCTTCATTGACTTTGAAGGGTAGAGACATCAAAAATATTGAGAACTCAATTTGAAATTGAATGAAGAAGAAGAGTTAATCTAGGCGCAAAGTCTTCATACAATATCAACATGTCAGAGTTCACTACTAAATACAAGTTTCCAATAACTCATATGGCTTCAACAACATATATTTGCACTAACAACTTTAGTAAGACACGTATTAGGCAACTTTATTAAGACCATTATTAAAGGAGTAGTAGTTACTTACTTAAGAGGATCAAGGGTACTCTCTCCAACATATGCTACTGCAGCGAAATGCATCACAGCATCAAATGCATTTTCTGAAAATATTTTATTCACCTAAAATATTGATCAAGGAAACAAGATTTATAGTCCATGTTTGATCATTTCGACATCACTTAATTACTTGTCCATTATATCAGTAAATTATGATCAGGATACAGCTTTCGCATCCCCCAAGTCGGCATATATAAATTGAAGTCTGTCAGGTTCTGGAAATAGTTCTTGAAGAACTTTTACGGCACCTAGGTTTCCCCGAGAAAGATTGTCCTGTTAAAAAGAAAATTAGTTTCTTTGCAATCTCATTCAAATCATAGTCATGTGCTGAACCGCTGAAGGAACCTCTTTCCGTTGTTAAAGCAAGTATGCTTTTCAAGCTTTTTCCTTCCTAAAGGAGGCATGTTGCAAATTATAAGTGAATGTTATTAATACATGCTGAGAAGAGACGTACCACTATAGTAACACGGTGTGAATCTTTCAAAAGGCGTAGTGCAGCATGAGAACCAATATATCCAGCACCTCCTGTTACTAGAACATGTGTAATCCCTGCTTCATGGAGAGAGAACTTGGGAGAAAGAAAAAAAAAGAGAGAAAGCAATCAGATATGAAAGACATGGTAGCCGATGTGTAGTAGTAGTAGTAGTTAAAAAGCCAAAAGACAACATCAACTCCAATATAATCAAGTCACACCAATAAAGTATATATTTTGTTTCCTAAATCTTCTTGCAGCCAACAGCAGCATAAGTAAACACGGAACAAAAAACATATAAAAAGAATGAATAATATGCTTAGTGGCAAATGAACAGAAGAAAAAATAAATAAAGAACTAATGGTGCTTTAAATTTAATAATGTGTAACCTTGTGGTCAATTTGCGCAAAACTATGTTAAAGCTAGAGGTGAAAGACACCAAATTGTAAACTCAAAGAACTAATGGTGCTTTAAATTATCGTCAACTTTATATAATAATGTGTAAGCTTGTGGTCAATTTGCACAAAACTATGTTAAAAGTGGGCTGCCTTTCAAATCTTTATGAGAGCATTGAAACGTTAAGCGATGACTACATTCAACCAAACCAAAACAAAGACTCTCTTTTGAAGCCAAAGGCAAATATCTAAAAGTGAGAGAGAGGATGAGCCTTTGGTTGAAGGAACTACCACAAAGCTTGGAAGAAAAAACTTGATTCTATATATAAAAACTCAAGACCTTTTGGGTGAACTTGTGGTGGGCTAAGATAACCCAAGAAGATATAGGAGATAGAGATAGGAGATAGAGAGGGAATTAACTTATTTTAAATAGCAAATTACTGAAAAGCCCATTATATCGTTGGCTTTCAAAGATTTCCCTTCTATTTTCAAATGCTTAACTATATCTAAGACCTATGAGCTAAGCAATTCTTTTGCCTAACTCACTTGGTGATTTTTTTGGTGAACTCACCTGGTGATTTCGGTTAGTTAAAATCAGTGTTGCTAGAAACTCTAACATATTAGCAGATTGCATTTTGGTACGAATGTTCCAAAACATGGGACACTTTCGTTCCAAAACATTAAATTTAACCATTCAAAATTTCTTTTTTATTATGAACTACTGATTACAATTATATTTAATGATTTTGCAAATGAGAGGCATTTTTATATAGTCACTAGACCTTAGAAACAATGGCTAGGGTCAAAATTAAGGGTTAAAATCGCCTATCTATAACAGTCCTCCAAACTATGTAGGATATTAGTTCTCACATAAATAAATCTCTTCCAAAATATCTAAGATATTAATTGTCACATAAATAAATCTAGAATGCTTTATCTAAAACACTACTGGATATATAAAAAATTCTAAAAATGACAACTAATGTCACCAAGTGAGCGCCTTGTGGGCGTTTAATAAAGGCTAACATGGTGTATCCTCTTGAAAATGTTTATACAACACTAACTTAATCAGATTTAACTAGATCTTTTAAGAAAGTCATCCTAGCATACCACGTTTCAGATAAACATATTATGTACCGACTAAACGATCCGAAGAAACCTACCCTTACCATACTTTGAACCTTGAAATATGACGCTTTCTATTTTTGTTTGCGTATTGTATCGAACCGCTATCCGGGAAACATTGGTTAAAGTAGTTTGCATACATGAACAAGAGAGATTTGGTCCGTTCCAATCACGGCATAAGGTGGATAATTTTCCAAGTGTCTTAACCAAATAGTGACATATTTGGATAAGAGACTTTACATTCAAGTATTTAACACCATAATGTTGACAGTGAGGATGTCTATATAGCTTTGCAAGTTGTAACTAACAAGCCAGACTAAATTAAAATGCTAACTTATTGCCCTAAAATAAGGTCAAAGGTTGCTCTAGAGACGGCAATGTAAAGTACTGCACTACTTCTGTTGAATTGGGCAATTATAGGAGTGTGGTACCAAAACCAATCTAAAAGCCTCTAGAAAGGGGCTCCTTGGCCAGGCATCATCTCATCAATGAAAGTCTTAAATAAAATTGCTGAGTTCACATCCAGCTGAGCGAAGTAATGACAGCTATATAATTTTACCCCCTTGGCGTATATAGGAAAGTGAATGTTGATGCTCTGAAGTACTTTTACAGTTTTATGTCAACCACAAAATTAAAGTACCCATAATGAACTTAACAAAATAGGATAAATATAAGCAAATGAATGTTGTGTTTACATATAAATAAGATAAAGTCTCCCATTTTTCGTAGGTAGAAATAAAATTAATTGCAAATTATGGTAGTCAAAACGTTTTCTCTTCTCTTGAGATTAAGAGTACTGAATGAATAAAGAGATGAGGGAGTTACTGCGCTTGGGGTGTTGAAACTTGGAGATTGTTTGAGCACAATAATGCATAATGCTGTTAAGGCGGCAGTCAAAAGAATTTTTCCTACAAAATTGCTCTTCTTCTTTGGATCCATGTAGTCCATGCCTACAAGCAAAACGAAAAACTAATTCAATCTCAAAAACGCTCTAAAAACAAGATAAAAAACAAGTAAAATGTGTCAGAGCCAGAAAAACTGGAAAATAAAAAACAAAGAGGTCAATTGTGCAGTTAAGAATAGCATAAGCAGTAGCTGCAACTGTCTCTTTTAAGGACTTACAACAGCTAAAGCCATAGCAGTTCAATCACATACATTGTTGCTGCAGATGCAAACTACTACTATTTGCTAGAATACATGTCAATGGAAGAACTGAAGGAAACAAAATGATTTAGATGTCTCAAGGTATATAATAAATTAACTCCCAATATTGAAAGACAATTGCAGAACAAATCCCAGATGTTGAAACAAAATGCAATGATAAATTACCTCCTAAAGATATAGATCGATTAACCCTTGACTGATTTCTTGACCTACTTAAATTTAGCATTTGTAGAATAAATGCTAAAATTAAGCAACAAAATTCCCCCTTTCAAATCAATGATGAAACCCCTTCTTCGTTAGTGTAACCTGCTGCAATAAAAACATAAAACCAGTTATTAGTAAAAGCTGAAAGGAAACTGAAGAAAATGGGTCAGAAGAAAAGAAAATTATATGAACAAGGAACAAGAAACAAACCAAAACTGGGTCCTATAGCTAGTTGGAGTGGTAAAAATTTGAAATCCTAAACTTACATCAAAAATCACATAAGATAAATAACCCCCAAAACAAATAATTCAACATCCAAAATACCCATAAATTTCAAAACTGGGAATTGAAAGAGATGAACCTTAAACAATCACCATTATCATCAAACACCACTATTGTGATATAATAAACCCAAAAATCAACAAATATATGAGAAGAAGTAAAAATCAACAAACCCAACTAGTCACAACAAGGAGAGAAAATAAGAAAAATCAATATTCAAGATCTAACAACAACAAAAACCCATAAACATACCCCTCAAAATTCCAAATTTAAGATATTAAAGAAAAAACACCCATTAACTAGAAGACAAACATGCCAATAAATTACCAGTTTTCCCCCAACAAAAAGTTAAATAGCACCTAAAACAAACGGAACTTAATTAAAAGTGAGAAACAGATGACCAGCCCTTCATAAATAAAACTGAAACAGAGTCAGAATGCTGATAATTTGCAGGAAAAAAAACACTACCCGGAAAAAGATTAGCAAAGAAAGACAGTTGAAATGATTAGAGGGAGAGAGAGAAATGGAGAAATTCAGTTAAAGGGTAGGTAAAAAAGAACCAAACCTATGTATACATCTTCATATAAATGTTTCCTAAAGATCTAAGAAAAGCAAAAGGGGCGACGCAAAGCTGGCCCCCTGAATAGAAAAAATAAAGAAGAAGACTTTTGTATAAAATACAAAATTTATACAAAAAATGAGAATGAAAGACATTGTATTTGAACCCAATTGAAAACGTAAGAGAAAGAAAGTATACAGAGTGTTATTTGACCAACTCCTCTGTTCTGCTAGACTTCTAATTGTATGCAAACACTACTGTGCTCCGTTTTTAAAGTTAATGAAAGAGAAAGAGACTGTAATTTGATTTAAAATATTTTATTTTACTATTGTCCTTAAAAAGAAAGTAATTTGATACATTTTTCAATAGTTAAGAAACATAAATTTTTTTGAAAATTAATATCTTCGCAAATAAAATTTTTAATTCCACAAATTCGTCGTCATATAAATAATAAGTAGAATTTGAAACTAACGTATTTACCTGTAAAAATATCAATTCGTTTTTTTTTTACTATGAATTTGATGGTTAAAATTTCTTATTAATTTTAATCGTAAAATACATCCAAGAACTCGTTACAAGGAGTATTTATGAACATATTTGAATAATATTAACAAATATGTTAGGTAAAAAATTAATGTATCGAATATAATTGAAAGAAAAGAGTAACTCGACTAAAATAAATCACAAACTTTTCATTTCCTTTCCCTTTTTTTTAATATATATATTTATTTATTTTATTTAACCAGCACTTTATCTAAGTTAAATATTCTAATAATATAGACAATTTAAAAATAAAGTAAATATATGCAAAGACAATAATAAGTCTTTATTAAACTTGCGTTTAGAGCTAAAAGCTAACTTTATAAGACCGCTCCAAGGAAAGTTATGGAAAAATATCCTCAAAAGAATTGTTGAAATACTCCTAGGTTTCATTATATTGACTTTTAAATTTTAATTTGAGAGATTTTTAAATTTAAAATTAACATAATTCATTAAAATTGATAATAATTAATTTTATAATTTATAATATACTTTATATAATTTAAGATTACTATAATTATCTTTAAAAAATAAAAATTAATTCATATCAATTTTGATTTTACAAAATATTTTAAATTAATTTTTGAAAAATTAATATTGATTTTTTAATTTTAAAACGACTGAGTGCATGCATAAGTTATATATTATAGTTACAATTCATCTTTCTTTTTGCTGGCCTAACTTATTTTCCTTTCTTGGCATAATTTATTTTTCTTGAGATTGATACAAATTGGTAACATGGTTTATGGCAAATTTGGTGCATTCTGGACCAATCATGAGCTAACACGTAGCATATTGAAAAGGTTGGTTTTAATATTATAATACTACATCACATGCAACCCTCCCCGTATATGATTGGATTACATTTCTTCCAAGTTCAAATTTTACAATGGGGAGGTCTCTATCCTTCTAGGAATTAGAGTCAAAGAAGAGTGGGGCCCACATTTCAAATTTTTCTACACAAATTTGAAGGGTTTTTTTTTTTTTGGAGAAGTTTCCTTTTTTAACCTTTGTTGTTTTTCCTTCTCAATTTTCTCCAACCCACCTTTATATTTTGATTGTACAATTTATTTGAAGTGTTTGCTTAAAAAATTTAATTTTTTAGATTAAAGATAATGGTCTGGTAATAAAAGTCTTTTTTTTATTATTGTGCAAGGTGAAAATTTTGAGTTTACCCATTAGTAAAATGTTAAAATTCAAGAAATGCTATAGAAGATTAAAGATAAATTTTTTATAGAGTTCTTTTAAGCAGTAGGATAAAATGCATCTCTAGGATTGAATTGTAATAGTATTTTATGGAAAAAAAATAGTCTTTTGAATTTGGGGGCAGGAATTTTTGAATAAAAAATAATTTAAAAGGTTAAAATAAAAGGGAGAAAAAGGGAAAAAGTTAAAAGGATTACTTTTTTTGAAAATAGTTGTTTGACATTAAAATCTATTAGAAAAATAAGAAGTAAAATTTTCTCATAATTTAAATTTTAGTTGAAATGCAAGATGAAGATGAATTTGTGGAAATTTCCCTTACTTTAGCCCAGAGTGAGTAAATATCTCATCCTGTTACGAATGTTTATGTTGACTTTTTGATTATCGGATAAGTATTATTGGTAATTTTTTTGAAGAGATGTGTAATAAGTAAGACTCTTTTATAATTCTATCTAATTTCATATATTGATACGTTTCACAATTGTAATTCGACACAAATTTATCGCAATACATAACAGGACTATTTCTCCGTAATCTTAAATTCAAACCAAATGAGTTAATTATTAATATAGTGCTATGAGTTTTAATTATAAATATTTTTTTCAAATGGTGTCCTTTAATAACGTGACATCATCATATTAATTATATTAATTGAATATATTTTCATGTGATTATGTTATTAATTAAATTTTTTTTTAACATTCTTAATTATATTATTTTGTTCTTTTAAGCACAAATAATATCGTAAACATGAAATGAAAAAAATTATTATACAAATAAACAATTTGAAATAAATTATGTATAAAAAATTATGCTCTCCACTCCTTTTTTTTTTCATTCTCAAATAATTTTAAATTTATTAGATGCATCGAAACCAACAAAGTTAAGATTATAAATATGTAAAATTGAAACCTATGAATTTGGTCCCTATAAATTCATGGTCCTTAGTTGGAAAATTTTTTGTCACACGAAAATTTGCCACGTGTATCCTAACCATTGAAGTGCTTCTGATATAACTGCAAAAAAGGACAAAATTTTTGTCATATTTGCAACAAATTATGTGGTATTTTTAACCTACAGCCATTCTATGGTCTGCATTTATAGAACGTTTTTCTTATGCTTTAATTAAACGTTTCTATTTCTCCATTTTTATTATTTACATGTAGGTAAATAATGAATGTGATCATATAATTTAATCAATTTCAATTTCTTGTTAAAAAGAATTACAATAAATGATAAACTATACGCATAGTCTGGGGATTTATAAGGATACTGAAAAAATATTTTCTTATTGACGTGTTTAATATATGATATAAATTTTTGGATGATATTTTTTTTTTTTTACAAAAATTCATTTACTTATATAAAAAAAATATCTTTATGTATGTTTTAAGTAAATTTTAATATCCTAAACCATACATAAAGATATTTCTTTTAAGGAAATTTTGATTAATATTTGATCATAAAAAATAAGTAAAATATAAATATCCGTTCCATATTTTCTTAAAAAAAAATATTTGAATAAATAATTTAATTATTGACTATTCATACCTCCTACCTCAAGCATGCACGTTGGGTATAAGTCAATGGCGAGAGGTCCCCAATTAATCATTGTCAAATATCAAAATAATATCCTCCTCATCTTCTCTTTAATTTGCTGTCACAAGTATGTTATATGTATGCATGCAAGCAATCTCCAATGTGGTTGGCTGTCCAATTATCATTGTCACCCCTACTTTCTATATTTAAAATTTATTGGATGCATACGTATGTATATATATATATATATATATATACATATATATATATATATATATATATATATATATAGGGAGGTTATATATGTGTTCTAGTAAAACTATAATCCAAATATATATTATGTAGTGGTTGAACAACTCTTTGTCCACCATTCACATGAACTTGGTCTCATACAAAAAGGATATACATTATTATCCAATAATGAGGGAACGTGTATATACATACACATATAGATACATATATACGTATATATTGTGATAAGAGAATTGTGTTTTTAAATTATAACCGTTACATCTTAAAATAATTAGTATAAATTTGACCAATATACATTATTATTCAATAATAAGGGAACGTATATATACATACATATATATATATATATATATATATATATATATATATTGTGAGAAGAGAATTGTGTTTTTAAATTATAACCGTTATATTTTAAAATAATCGGTATAAATTTGATGATCATATAAAGTCTTACATATATCCGACAGTACGACTCCCATATATATCACCATATAAAGTTCAAAAATATTGCTAAAAGGTTGATGTGTTATTACTTATTAGAATGAATATAAATACAGGACTAGTATGGTAACCGACAAGTGAGTGGAGAAACCAACCTTTCAATAAATCTTCCATTCTTACAAGAATAATTAAAGAATTGAATTGAATTCTGTTTTTTCATTACATTTTATACATCTTCCATTCTTACAAGAATAATTAAAGATATAATTTTTTTTAATTTAAAAAGATGAGTAAAAGTACATCAAATGAAAGATAAAAATGACATTTAGAGAGTTCATTAACCTAAAAAATAAAAATACTTTCGCTTTATGTAATTTTATAAAATCTCGCTCACTATAAATTTATTTATTTTTTATTTTTTTGTTAAAATGCGTAAAAAAACGTATTTTGCTAGCGGAGGGAGTAAAAAATAGTCTAAAGTAATTTGTTTGTTGAATAATCAAAGATAAAGTATGATGTGACCACAAGATTAGACATTTACTCCCATCTCTAATATGAGACAATTTAGAAGATTCTAAGATTAACATTTAAAAGAATAGTAATTTACTATAAAATAAGAAAGTTGATTTGGGAAAATTTTGTGCTAATCTAGTTTGTGACTCTTTGGCAGATTGGTAAATTTGGGAAACTGATATTAATTGTTGAAATAAAAACTTTATATTTCACAAATTGAGTATTGAAACTTATTACATAATTTTAATTTGGATTGATTTAGTATTAAATGTTTCGACATGATATTAAGAAGTAATTTTATTTACGTGTCATTTTAACAGTTCACATTTTTCCCGTCAATTTATCTAAATTGTTTCGTGATTAGTTCAAAATTACATTAGGAATGTGTGTCTAAAATGATAAACTTTTGTTAATTATTAAATAGAGAAAACTAACCTATATAATTTTAGAACAATATTTCTTTAATTATTAGTTAGTTTTAAATTAGATGCTTCAATGCTTAAAGACATGAGAGTGATAAATAGCTAATCTATTGACAATTTGTCACTAAAAATGTGACAAACGAGCATTCCAATTTGATGCTTTGAAAGTTATACTCTTAGATGTCTTTTGAAGACTTGAAGCGTCCAAATAGTTTTATATCCCTATCCTTTTATTGATTTTTAGTATATAAAATCTCTCTTAAACTAAGCAAGATAAAATAAAAAATACATAAATAATTATATATAAATGTTTTATTTATTTGAGATTCCTTATCCTCCCTTAATATATTGTATTTAAATGATTTAAAAAGGATAATTAAAAAATATATACTCTTGTAGTCTTGTTATCTATAATTTTTTTTGGTCAACAATCCAAGGTACAATGAGTAATACACAATTATACTATTGACCCAAAAAAAAAAAATAGCAGCAAGGTATTCCTGCAATTTCAAAGAAATTAACTTCTACCCCGAGCACATGGAATTGAGTTATAGACAATTAAGTGAAATTCAATTCTTTTCTTAACACTTTATAATTAAGGCATATATACCGAAATTTAATTAATCTTACTAATTTACGAGTTACATATTTATTCCCAAAGCCTTCTCATTTGCTTAAGATATATTAAAATATCGAAATTTAAAATTTAGAATGCCAATTGTTAACTCTCAAATGAAGTTATATCTTTCATATATAAAAAAATATAATTTATATATATATATATTGTGCTTGGTCCTGGTCTTTACCCAACTTTTGTGGCCGACTTTTAGTGTCTTGTCTTGTCTATTGTACACAAATCAACATATATATATATATATATATATATATTACACCAGGTTTGAACAATGTATGAACTAAGGCATGAACTATGAATAATTTTTTTGATGTGCATGTAAATTCACATGGTGTTCTCATATTGTCAGTTCAATTGTTTTATAACTTTTCTTTCTTTAAATTTGGAAAGGACTTTGCTTTATTCAAGCTTTTGGTAGGCCAGTTTATTTTAAATGGCACCTACAGCTTTTGTTTTTTTACCTTCTGTACCAAGATATTAATAACTCTAACAGGAGCATTTGTTCAATTATTTTGTGGATTCATCTGTATAAGACACCATATGATTGATGCTTGTAGGGCAGTCCTACACAACATATTCAAATAGATTTTTATTTTGAAATGATCTGAAAAGAAAAAACACAAATAATATTCTAGTGTCGCGCCGGCCGAAATAAAGATTTCAATTATATTGTGAATAACTCGTCATAATTTTTGAAAGAATTTGAGGTAAGCCCGAGTGCCACACTGCATGCATTGAGTTTTGATCAAGATTAGGGGTTGGGTTTTTTTTTTTTTTTTTTTTTTTTGTCTTCTCTTTTTACAAAACAAAACTGAACTTAATTTTACTGAACTTTCAAAACAAAACTGAACTTTCATGTGGCGGTTTGACTTGGACCTTCATAATTTTACTGGTTGTCATTTCTTCAGTTTGTTAGAGACAGATTCTTATCAGTTGCAACATCTCTTAGAAATTGCATCTCTATTATATGTAATCATATACCAAAATCATTCATCTTAGAACATAATTTAAGTGACATGGTATCACTTAAGGTCTTACTTGGTTCATTATAGACTTTATTGTTTCAAGATATTTTGGTTGCTGAAGAACTGATGGAGTTATTTTAGCATCAAACACTGGTTGAACCTTCTGCCCTCGATGTTGTAGATACATCAACTTTTCTGTACACAAAAAGTGACTGCATTCGTGTATTGAGAACCCTTATGTGTTTACTTGAGCGAATTAACCTTCCAAGAGCAACAATTTACTTCAAGCTAACATTTCCCTCCGTAGATGGTGAAAAAAAAAATATCAAACGTGCCAATTAAAAACCGACATTTCACTTTATGATTTAGTATGCCTGGCAAAATGAACCAAACCAACTTAGGTCAGTTCGATATGCATGTAAGAAATAAGAGATTAGCAGCCATTACCATTGTTAACGCCAAGATTTGTCTGCGCACTTCAGTCACTACAAAATGCGCTAATCCTGCACAATAACGAAACCTCACTCAAAGTTCCGGGTGGTGTTGCCACCGGGGGATAGCTCAGGCGTGAGAATTAGTACAGGCTATATCAAGGTTTTGATAACAATGGAGGTTTTTAGCTTAGTGTTTAGTTTTGCATTACCTTTGAATCCGAGAGGGAAGCCTTGTATATATACCTCCTTATGCCATCATCACGCCTGGTCCCACTTGACAGAATAAAGCATATGTCTCCATCAACCAAATCATAATAAATGCTTCCATCAGAATATAAGTCAACCCAGTTAGAAAGTAGTTTCCTTAACTGAGTCACTTTATTCCAACTAAATCCCAAATGGGTTCGGGTCCTCCATACCGGGTCGGGTATCCCGAACCCATAACCCAAACATTGCCCCCTACTCTTTAATTATAAAAAGAATTATAATAAAAGAGTAAGGAGAATAAATATACCCTTAATCCCTGATTCAACCACACCCTTAACTTTGTAACCGCCTCAAATTATTACCCCCATTAACACCATAACGCCACGTGCCAATAAAAGGGGGCCCACCACATTTAATAAAATAGCGCCGTCTGTGGGAACCATGCCGGATTCAAAGGGCCACTCTCAAATAAAGTTAAATCATCCCCAAATGCAACCGTCACTTTCAATTTGAATTTTTTCAAACCTGTCAAATCTCCTCTGCAACTTTCACTGCAATCCCCGTCTTACTCCAACTACTCGAATCCAACACCTCTCTTCTATTCATCAATGGCGACAAACGATGCCTCAAGCTCTTCCAACCCATCAAAAACTAGTGCCTCAGCCTCTACTGCTAACGAAATCATAGTTCCCATTATAGCGGTGACAACAGAAGCCACCACTGTCACAACCACTGCTATACCAACAGTCGTCGTCTCCGCCGCGCCGGTAGCCATTACTTCTGCCGCTGAAACCAGCTCCACCTCACTGGGACTCAGCACTTCATCCCAAGATCCCATCACTAGCTCTGATTTCCCTGGCAACCCCTTTCCTATTACTTCGCCCCGCACCGAAGCCGAACTTCAAAACATGAAGATGCTAGAGGAATATTCCTCGGAAAAAACTTTCTCCCACATAAATACCAGATCTTCCATTCAGACTAAAGATCTCGCAGCTATCCGGGAACTATACCAGATTCCTATATCCTACCAGATACGCACAGCCGACCTCAACGAGAGGATGTACCAGCGCCCCAATGGCTGGACCGCCGTATCTGTCCAAGCCCTAAAATATGGGCTCAGGTTCCCCCTCAATGCCTTTATGCTTACTTTTCTGAGCGTGGTCGGGGTCGGACTCGCCCAATTAGTCCCAAATTCCTTCATCCACCTGGTATGCTTCATCGCCTACTGCCATGATTGCCAGGTCGAACCGACCCTGGACTTCTTCTTCGCGCTATTCACGGTCATCCGATCTCGCGAGGCAGGGTTTCGGCAGATCAGCAAACTGCCTGCCAAAGGGGCTCAGAAGCTGTCCTTGATGAAGACCTCCACAAGCAACAAAGGTTGGCATCCTCAGTGGTTTTATATCAAAGGGCCCGATACCAACCTGATATCGGATTGGATCGGCCTTAATAAAAATACCAACAACGTTGAAGCATTCCCAGCCGATCGCATGGACGAGTTCAAGCAGTTCATCAGCAAGATGCCCGACGAGGAGTGGGACTTCGAACTCCTTGGCAACCATACCTGGTTGTACGACCACGGATGTAAGAACTAGATCCCGAACCTTAATTCTTGACTTTATTGCTTATCATCCCTTTTAACTCGAACTAACCCATAACATCCAACTTCTTACAGTAACTCTTATTAAGCCAACCGCTCCGACTGAAGTAGGCCGAACCGTCCCTCGGATCATCGAACCGAATTTCAACAATCCCGAAGGAATCCTAGGAGACGTGCCTCTAAACCAGGTGCCGATAGCGGCTCGCCCAATTTCAGCCATCCCGATGACCCAAGTCCTCAAGAAGAATACTTTAGAGATGAGCAGGTCGGAAAAAATGGCTCTGATGAAGAAAAAACAACTCAAGAAGAAGATGCCACCGAAGCCAGTAAAGACTCCCGTGGCAATTCCCGATCCGGCTACCCTGGGAATCATCGACGAGGAAGAAACTGATGATGAAGTCCTAGAGCCTTTGACGAAGAGACCTCGCAAAGAGCCTTCGACCAGTTCAGCACTTCCAACTGCACCCACGCATCAGATCAAAATCCATCCAAGTGGAGGCAAGTCACCTGATCCCCGGACTACGGCTCCTTCTTCCAGCAGCCAACCTAAACCCCGAACCCTCTGGCCCCAAAACCGCTCCGACCCCTTTCCCTATGATCTTCTCGAACGCTTCATTATGCCAGCCGATAACGAGCGATTCAGAAATCATAATCTAGACCAATTCCTTGAAGATTTCATCAGACTTCAATTCCAGGTAATTCTGCTTTCGTTATTGCTATAGAGAGTTATTTCGCTCACTTACTTATTCCACCCAACTAAACACACACTTTTTACAGTCTAGCTCTGTGTTCGCCCGATCTCTCCCATCCCTGCTTAAATTAACAGAGAGGAACAGGGAAATCGAAGCGGCAAACGAAGCCCTAAGAGATGATGTGCAGACTCTGAAGTCTGAGCTAGAGAAGGAAAGGGAACTTCACGCTGGCATCAAGGACAAACTCACCGAAGCCAGTCGTGAGAGTTATCAACTTCGGAATCGGGTCGAGATCCTTCAGGCGGAGATCGTGGAGAATGAGAAACAGATCGACCGACTCATGGAAGAGCGAGTCCTGTTGAAAGAAAACGACGCCGACCAGAAGGAGGCTATTACGGCCCTCGAAGAACAAATGGAGCAGACACACTCCAAAATGACCGACCTGATTCGCACCCTTAATGCATTGGAAGAAGAGCACGCCGAACTAAAGAACCAGGGGCCTTCCTTGACCGAAGAAGCCAAGCTCCGAATAATAGAGGAGTATAAGGCATCTCCTGAACTGGCCGATAAGGTCATCATGCAGTTCTCTGAAGGGTACCAAGGCCATAAAGAGAAGATCAAGGAGAAGATGACGGCCGCGGGGTTGGATACCTCTATCCTCGACTCTTCGGACGATGAAGAAGAGCTCAAAGAACTGTCTCCTCCTCCGACCCAATAGGACTATTTTACTTGCTTTTTTCCTTTTCAAATGTAAATGGTACAACTTGTAACCCCGATGAACATTAATGAAATTATTTAAACATCTTTCGTCAATGCAATCCGATATCATTTCATTTCAATAGACATAAATATTTACACAATCGGTAAAAAGAAATGAATACGACTCACTGATAATATCTCCTAAGTCTCCCAGCATGCCATGTATTCTTAATATCCGAACCATCCATATTCCGAAGCCGGTAAGTTCCTGGCTTGGGTACTTCAATAACTTCATATGGTCCCTCCCAATTCGGCATAAGCTTGCCTGAATTTTGAGGAGTTGATGCTGCAGCCTCTCGAAGCACCAGATCACCAACTTCAAACCTTCTTATTCTCACCCCTTTGTTGTAGTGCTTGGCAGTCCTCCTTTGATAAGCCGCCAACTTTATTAAAGCTGACTCTCTAACCTCATCTAACAAATCCAGGTTGAGGCGAAGACCTTCGTCATTATACAACTCCTTAAATTGACTGACCCGAAGAGATGGGGATCCGATCTCAACAGGAACAAGGGCATCGGTCCCGTAAGCGAGACGAAAAGGCGAATCCCCTGTCGTCGTTCGGGTTGTTGTCCGATATGCCCATAACACACTAAGCAACTCTTCGGGCCATCTTCCTTTGGCTTCATCCAACCTCCTTTTAATCCCATTGAGAAGAGTTCTATTGGTGACTTCTACCTGGCCGTTTGACTGGGGATGAGCCACCGAAGTCTTCCTGTGCTGAATTCCGAAATCTGTGAGAAATTCTTCGAACTTTGCACCTACAAACTGCCTCCCATTATCCGATACTATCACCATTGGAATACCGAAACGATATACAACAAATTCCTTGAGAAATTTAAGACATTCCTGCTCTGTAATCGCTTTGAGAGGTTTGGCTTCTACCCACTTCGTCATATAGTCGATTGCCACAATAACAAAACTAACCTGCCCCTTGGCCTTTGGTAATGGTCCCAGAATATCAATCCCCCACACAGCAAACGGGACCGGTGATAAGACTGAGTACAACTCTTCGGGAGGTTGGTGAGGGATCGTTCCATTCAGCTGGCACTTAGGACACTTCTTAACATATTCTTTAGACTCTTGGAAGATGGTTGGCCAATAGTAACCCTGCCTCAGGATCTTGTACGCCAATGCCTTAGCGCCCATATGGTCCCCACATATACCCTCATGGACTTCCCGAAGTGCGTAATCCGCTTCGGAAGGGGTCAAACACTTCTGCAACGGTGAAGAAAACCCCCTTCGGTACAAGTCTCCATCGATTAAGATGAAGAACGAACTTCGATGTTTGATTTTCTTGGTTTCTAACCGATCCGAAGGAAGGACGCCATCCGCCAGATAGGAAATATACGGCGTGAGCCAACAGTCCATCCTTTCTATCGGGAGCACCTCTGTCCTTCGAATGCTCGAGTCCCCCAGGACCTCCAGGTAGACTGACCCACTAAAAGAAGCAGTTTCCGTTGTAGCCAATTTTGCCAAGGCATCGGCTACGGTGTTATCTTCCCGACCAACTCCTTACACACTATATGATTCGAAATGATGCAGTCGGTCTTTAACTGCGGCCAAGTACTTCGTCATCCTATCCCCTCGGGCTTCGTACTCACCCAATATCTGCTTAACTACTAACTGGGAATCACTGAAGATGATTAAGTGCTTTACTTCCAAGCTCCTTGCCAACCGCAATCCGGCCAAAATGGCTTCATACTCTGCCTCATTATTGGTCGCCCTAAATTCAAAGCGAATGGCCTGTTGGACCTTAAATCCCTCTGGGCTAATCAAAATGACCCCTGCTCCACTGACATCCGAAGTCGAAGAGCCATCTACATACAAAGTCCATGACACATGAGCTGCTTGATCGCCCGACACCGAACTCACTACCATTGCACCATCATCGGTATCGGGTTCGGTAAACGAGCACTCTACTATGAAGTCAGCTAACGCCTGACCCTTAATGGCAGTCCGAGGATGATAGTCTATGATAAACTGAGTCAACTCCATTGCCCAAGCAGAGAGGCGTCCCGACAAATCTGGCTTATTCATGATCTTTTTCAGCGGCTGATCAGTGTATACTACCACCAACCTCCCTTGGAAATAATGCCTTAGCTTCCTGCTTGCTATGACAAGTGCATAAGCGAATTTTTCCAAGTTGGGGTATCTGGTTTCGGCATCCCGAAGCACATGGCTAACATAGTATACGGGGCACTGCTTGCCCCCTACTTCGCGAAGTAATACAGCTCCCACCGCCAATGAACTCGCCGCCAGATACAGGTATAGGGGTTCCGAAGGAACGGGCTTCACCAGAAGTGGAGCTGAGGAAAGATACCTCTTGATTCCTTGGAACGCGTCTTCACACTCTGATGTCCATTGGAAGGTCTTTTCATTCTTCGGCCCTTTCAAAGTGTTGAAGAAGGGTAGACACCGTTCCGCCGATTTTGACATGAACCTCCGAAGCGCAGCAATCCTACCAGTCAATCGCTGTACGTCTTTGAAAGATTGGGGAGACTTCATGTCTAAAATGGCACTGATCTTTTCCGGATTAGCTTCGATCCCCCTCTTGCTGAGCAAATACCCCAGAAATTTACCCGAACCAAGTCCAAAAGTACACTTGGTAGGGTTCAGCCGAAGCTTGTACTTTCTGATCGTCTCAAAGCAGTTTTCCAGATCATCCAAATGGTTCCGAACTCCCACGCTTTTGACGATCATGTCGTCCACGTATACCTCCATGCTTCGACCCAGTAACTTGGCGAACACATAGTTCATCATTCTCTGATATGTGGCTCCCGCATTTAGCAATCCGAACGTCATTTTCTTGTATGCGTATATTGCTCGATGCGTAATGAACGCCGTTTTCGGCATGTCCTTCTTGTCCATGGAGATCTGATGATATCCAGAGAAAGCATCCATGAAGCTAAGCATGTCGAAACCTGATGTCGCATCAATCAACTGGTCGATATGCGGAAGAGGGTAAAAATCCTTCGGACAAGCCTTATTCAGATCGGTATAATCTATGCAGACTCTCCATTTGCCATTCTGTTTCCGCACTAGCACCACATTTGCTAGCCACTCGGGGTAATCAATTTCATAAATGAAATCCGCCTTTAGCAGTTTGGCGATCTCATCGTCAATGATCTTTTGCCTATCAGGAGCGAAGATCCTCCTCTTCTGACGGATAGGCTTCCTAGAAGAGTCAATACACAGCTTATGAACCGCCACCGACTTATCGACCCCAGGCATGTCAGAAGGCTCCCATGCAAAAATGTCCGCATATACCCGAAGTAGTTCGATTAGGCTTGTTCGAAATGGCTCTATCAACCCTGCGCCTATCTTGATCAGTTTATCGCCCTTTCCAACAATCAATTTTACCTCCTCTGTCTCTTCAGCAGGCAACGCAAGGGGTTCGGAATTTCCCTCGGTGAACGGCTCGACTTCTATAGCCATTGTTTGTTTCTGCTTGCTGACTCCAGCCGCCGAGGATATCAACGAATTCCGATAACACCTGCGTGCCATGTCTAGATCACCCTTTACCTCACCGACCCCCTCCGAAGTCGGGAACTTAATTTTGAAGTGACCTATGGAGGTGACAGCCTGAAGTGCAGCCAAAGTGGGTCTACCCAGAATGGCATTATAGGCCGAATCTACCTGGACCACAAAAAATCTGACTATGACTTCTACCTGCCTCGGCGCCGTACCAAAGATAACCGGCAGTTCAACGGTTCCGGACACGCGAACAGGATCATTGCTGAAGCCATACAACGGAGATTCCTGACCCACCTCCATCCTTGCTCCCCCCAGGTCTAGCCTATTGTATGCATGAGTAAACAATATGTCGACCGAAGATCCATTATCGATCATTATTCGCTTCATATCCATGGATCCGACCTGGGCTGTGATGGCCAGCGCCCCTTCATGGGGATCAATTGGTTCCGAGGGGTAATCCTCCTCGGTAAATGATATTACCGTGTTGAGAAACGGTCGATCTCTAGCCGAAGGTCGTTCCGAAACCGATAACACGGCATCCATCAGGCCACTCCTCTTTCTCCCAACTTTCTTCCCGAACGTTCCTCCAGTGATGACGTCAACACAATTTCGTGGAGGGTTCGGTGGAGGTGGTGCCTCGAGGCGTCTTTCTCGGTTTGACCCTCTTTGGCCTTCCGAACTGGAATTCTGCCGACCTACTACATACTGAACCAATTCACCATTTTGGATTTTCTTCTCAATTAAATCCTTCAGATTGTAACAATCCTCCGTATTATGACCAGATGTCTGATGATATTCACAATAACGATTAGGGTTGCCCCGGTGGGATCGGGTAGTGGTTGGACAGGGTTCAAACGAAGGCTGATTTCTGATCTCTTCCAGAATCCTCGTCCGATCTGTAGTGAGGGGGGTATATACCTTATTCACATTCTTCTTCGGGAAAGGCGGCCTGCCACCTCCTGAATTAACCCCACCTTGACCGCCTCCCGAGCTAGGTCCACCATAGAAATTGCCTCTTGGCTGGTTGCTAGGCCGAGGAATATGGTTCCTATCTTTCTGTTTCGTACTTTCTTCATTCCGATCTTGAGGATTTAAGCTTTTATAGGCTTCTTCTATGGTAATGAGTCCTTCAGCTCGACCATAGGTTTCAGCTAAATCCATTGGGGGGTTGAGAATGAGGTCTTTCCACAAATCTTTCGACTTCGTAGCATCCAGACCCGTTGTGAAAAACCCAACTGCTTGTTGTACATTCAAACTGGTCACGGTACCAGCCAAGTCTCGAAATCTTTTCACATACTCACCCAAACTCTCACCCGATCTCTGTTTTACTTGGGTTAGAGCAGTGGTCAGCTTTCCTCTCTTCT
Organism: Aralia elata; assembly: GCA_034770075.1. NCBI lineage: Eukaryota > Viridiplantae > Streptophyta > Magnoliopsida > Apiales > Araliaceae > Aralia > Aralia elata. Next base: position 12,502,956 of record CM068386.1, on the reverse strand, counting down.
TATTGCTCCCAAATCGCGCATGAAACTTATTACTTAGATCTTGCCACGACCCGATAGAGTTCGGGGGGAGAGACACCATCCATTCTCGAGCTGACAGCTTCAGAGTTGTGACGAACATGTGGCACTTAGCAGCATCCGGATGATCATAATAATTCATCACTTGATTATACCCGTGAGTATGATCATAGGGATCACCAGTACCATCGTAAGAATCTAGGGGAGGCATTTTCTTGGTCTTGTCTGCTTTGACCTGCTCGATCTCCCTAGTGAAAGGTGAATTTGTTACGTTCGGCAACTCCCTGGCCTGAACTACCGCGGCTAGTTTTTCTTCTATCTCAGCCAATCGTTTAACAACGGGATCGGTTTCGCTTCTTCGGGGTGGCGACCGAGGCCTGCCACCCGAACCGGATCTCCCTCCTTCATTACTATTACCGTGTCGAGAACGGCTTATCCGCCTGTTCCGATCCGGAGTGTGGCTCCTGGGCCTGCTTCGGTCCTGTGAGCGGCTTCTATGCCTTCTGCGATCAGGGGAGCGGCTCTGACGCCGGCTCATCAGGCGCAAAGGGCTTTGATGTCTGCTACGGATTGGGGAGCGACTATCTCGCCTGCTCTCATTCTCCGAGCGGTTATGTCGCCGGCTCCGAACCGGGGAGCGACTCTGACGCCTGCTCCGAACTGGGGAGCGGCTCTGACGCCTGCTCCGAACTGGGGAGCGGCTCTGACGCCTGCTCCGAACTGGGGAGCGGCTCTGACGCCTGCTCCGAACTGGGGAGCGGCTCTGACGCCTGCTCCGAACTGGTTCGGAAACCATCCGAACGATTAGTCCTGGACTGGGTCCTGTCAGTGTTCTGTCGGCCAGGGGGTCGGCTTGATGAAACCTCCTCCTGTCCTTCCAGCCTGGCCAAATGTTCAGCTATTTCTCGCTGTTGTTGGCGTAAGGCCTCCATTACTTCCTGATCTTTTGCCCTTCGTTGGGTCAGGATCCATTGCCGTTTATCCCCATGATCGGCATTACTGCCTGAATGAACAAGGGTTCGAGCTGGGTTGGTAGTCATATGAGCCGAAGGTTCTGGCGTCTGCTGGTTTGTGTGAAACAGACGACGACGAACCGGGGCAGATTGGACTTGCAAAGGCACCCTAGTCCGACCCCTTGGTCCCAACCTTTCCCTAGCCGACGACCTGAGTCGGTCAAGGACCGACCTACGAGTTGGTGTATGGGAATCAGCTGATCCTTCCCCTCCGTTATGGGCTGTATTCACCATATCTATTCCCTAGCTTTAACAGTGACTGTGAACTAACACTAAAGGCCCTCCTTCTAGCGCCAATGTTAACGCCAAGATTTGTCTGCGCACTTCAGTCACTACAAAATGCGCTAATCCTGCACAATAACGAAACCTCACTCAAAGTTCCGGGTGGTGTTGCCACCGGGGGATAGCTCAGGCGTGAGAATTAGTACAGGCTATATCAAGGTTTTGATAACAATGGAGGTTTTTAGCTTAGTGTTTAGTTTTGCATTACCTTTGAATCCGAGAGGGAAGCCTTGTATATATACCTCCTTATGCCATCATCACGCCTGGTCCCACTTGACAGAATAAAGCATATGTCTCCATCAACCAAATCATAATAAATGCTTCCATCAGAATATAAGTCAACCCAGTTAGAAAGTAGTTTCCTTAACTGAGTCACTTTATTCCAACTAAATCCCAAATGGGTTCGGGTCCTCCATACCGGGTCGGGTATCCCGAACCCATAACCCAACAACCATTATTTCCTTTTCTTTCTAATTCCATTTACAACATTCCCAAGTTACCAATTTAACGTAGCAGTTGAACCATGCAAAGCCAGTAACGTAGATATTATCCGTGATCAAACACTAAAGAGTTCAAATCAATTTGCCTAACATAATTGACCATTCCTCCCATAAATCATCAAAAAGTGCTGAACTAATAAATCAAAGCAACAGTAGTCTTAAAGGAAGTCTATCACATTCAACTCATACTAAACCTCAAAAACCCCATTTCAGTTCCAACCAACAAACAAAGATACAATAGTAGACTTATGTGTTCACTTGATGTTGCATGTATGATTTTATTATATTTAATTATAACTGAAGAATTCTTCTATTCCTTAAACTTTTTCGAAAATAAAGGAAATTTTATATACAATTATAAGACCGAAAGTTATTTTGTTTTGATTTTTGTTTTGTATTGTAGTTTACTTTATCTCTCCACTTTTCCGTTGCTTTGTGTAAAATTTATGGAGATTGATATATGTGTTTATTATATTTGTCATTTTGCTCATATCCAAGTTTGATGGGATTTTTTATAAATTGGTTAATATTTGACATTGTGATGAATTTTTAGGTAAGATATGGATATTAATCCCGGACCTTTTAATCCTATTGTATTATGGGACCAAGAAAATCACGTATCGTCAGACACTCAGACTTATGGCAAAATATTGTAAGTTTATTAATGTATAACAACTCTCATGTTCTTATAGTTTTGTTAGAAAAATTCATGTTGTGACAATTAATGTTCTTATGTTGTTTGACTTGTAGGATAGGGGTGTGTTAGAAATTTGTCAGATGTCTACAAAATTAACTGAATGGAACTTGACTGAACAACAAGAATATCTACTGGTCCATATTTATGAAACACATCAAAGCTTTATTATGGAGATTAGGAGATATATTATGTTCTTGGTTATCCTGTTGTATTACTAACAATTTTTTTAGCACATCTCAACTCAACTCGTCAACACCTTATCTTGTCTTGTTTATATTTTTCAGCACATTACTCTTTTCTTGAATACTAAATATGTTCAGGATGCTTGTGTCTTTCTAATAAATTATGGAGTGCCACTATCCCCATCCTTTACTATTCTTTCCTCCAAGAGTTAGAAGAACCATATTGGGTTTTGACATTGCAATCTTGTGTTGTAAAACTCTACGATTAGTCCCTTAACTGATATGCTGATATTATGAATCTGCTCACACATACTGCAGTCTTCAACATAATGAATCTGCTCTCACATACTGCAGACTTCAACACAATGAATCTGCTTGCATGTAGTATGCTTCTGTGAAACTTGCTGTCACATATTAAGGGTTTGGTTGGTTCCAATTGGAACCTGCTTCACGCTTGTGGGTTGCATACATGTTGTTGAAGTTCTACCTCGTCTCCTAACTGCCTCCTGCTTCCTTTTCTCCCTTTCGAATAGAATTGGATCTGAGATGTATCTTCTTGTTTTATTGTAGACGAAAAGCAATTATCACATCGAACATAACGAGTTTAAAAAACTTGTGGGCTCGAGCAGTTCTACTACAGCTCATGTTGTCACAGCTGGAAGCCTGGAACCAGTTTAATTATCGGGTTTGTCACCTTTTCTTTTCATTATTTCCAATTTTTTGAAGATTGGTACGCTATTTATTTCTTACAACTCTTATTGCTATTATCAATTGTTAAAAAATATTTTTGGTTGAAATGGAACTTATAATAAATAGACATGGTTAATGGATTTGGCGTTTTCCTCCTAATCAACACAGACTTTTTGGCCATCCCAGTGTTTATATACTAATGGGTGATGTGAGCCTGTGAGGGTAGATCAGTTAGATCTGACCTTTTGGATTATGTGTATGAAGTGGCTAGTCAGATACTCTTTGTAGTCATTCTAATTCATGGGATTCCAAGGTTGACCCCTTAATGAACACAACCTCTAGAAGAAGTGCTTTTGATTTGAATTGCATATGCAAAAGTAGTAATAAAATATCTAAATAACAAATATGTTTGTATTCATGCATAGTTTATTCACGAATCTGTTGATTCATTTCTAGCAGTACAGGTATTTCTAGTGTTATGTTTTATCTAAAAGAAAAAGGACCAGAACAGCAGAGCAATAAGTAGACGAAAAAAAATATAGAAATGCCCATGGACAATTTCAGCTTCAATTGAAGCTTTAGTTCAGTGCTACTTGTACCCCGTTCTTGTGTGTGTTGGTATATGATATTTGCTCCAAAACCTACTTCACAGATTCCAAATTTGTGATTTTTGGATGATCAAGTGAAACTCTGGTGCCTTATAATTTAATACAAATGTATAACTATTCTCCTCCTAAAGTTGGGGGTTTGAGCCCTACATGTTTTCTGAGGCTTGGAGGGGATAAGGGAGCCTAGAAATGTTTTCTTACCTTTTACAACTGGGCTTACCTACTCTACTTGAACTGCACTTCCTGAATTATTTATTATATTAATAACCTTGAAGTATCTCAAACATATTTATAGACTCATAATATTTTTGTGCTAAAAATTAAGAAAGTTTAACATGTATGATACAAAAGGAATTTGAAAAAGAAATGGTCAAATTGTGCGTACAAGTAGTTGGTTTGAGAGAGTGGGTATAATTCGGGAAAAAAAAACGTTGGGTATTTGTGGAAAGTTGGCATGTTTAGTCTTTTTAATGTCAGCAATCGTCTAATGTCTAATTCTACGGGAGACCTGGTATTTCTATATGTACAGAAGCAGAATATGTTTCTTATTAATGACTAAAGTTTTAAAATTGGCAAATGGCTATGCTTTTCTTGCACCATGTAATGCTTGTAGTCATGCAATACAAATATATGATTATGTTGATTAGTGAAGTTACTAATAATGAAAGGTATTCCACCCCTGATTATTGCTTATTTGAATTATTCAGATTATCGAAATAATCTGATTATTGGGATTGTTAAATAATCTGGAAAAGTGTTTGGATTCTCCTTTTCATAATTGCTGAATCAGGACAAATAATCTAAAAAAACAGTGTGGATTCACTTATTTGAGTCACTTCTGTACTAAAAAGCTAAAAACAAATAATCTGGATCCTACAAATCTGAAAAAGCAACTCCTCTTCAACTCTTTTTTTCCCTCCACCTTCTCAGATTTTAAAGCTGATCATTTTGACTAAATAAGTGAATCCAAAAGTCTTAAGTTTATTTTCTACTTAAAAAAGTGATAATTAGATTCTAAAAAGCGATTCCGGTTAGGTTCATCGAGGTTAGATTCTAAAAAGCGATTCCGGTTAGGTTCATCGAGGTCCTTTTACTTTTATTGATAGGTGGTCTGTTTGATAAGTGCTTCCAGTTGTCTATATTTCATTTTCAAAATGAATATTATCTGTTTCAATTTGCCTTGCAGTTTCTGTTTTTCACTTTGTTGAATTATTGCAGGTATGGCTTGGGTTGGCAAAGCGGAAAATGGTATGCAAATAGGAAGTTCAGAAAGGAACAGATGAAGTTGTTGGGACAGAAAAGACCTAGAAGATGGCCGCTCAGGTTCCTTAGAAGACCATTGACAAGACCCAAATTGCCAGAAACTGCAGTTAAATCATCAGAAGCACTGGCAAAGGATACTCGCAATGCACATATTCCCAGCAAAGCTCATCTTGTGTGTTAATGGATAATGAGATTTGCAGAAAATGCAGTGAATTTAAGCTGATTTTTTTATTAAAACATTATTAACATAGTTTATATAAACATTGAATGATTTTGTAATCAACTGCCTGAGAAGAAATATAATCAACTGTTTTGTCTTTCACTGAATTTTGTCTCAGTGTGTTTTCTTTCTTTGTTTTCTGTTGATTTTATTTTTATTTTTTGTAGTCGTGATTCATTTTTTTAATTTTAACATAGATGTATATTCACTTTTCTAGTTTTCTTACATTCCTTCACTCTCTGAAGACAATGAGTTATATCTGTCAAAATGGAGAAACTTTTTCTTTTAATTGTCTTTAGTTTTTTCCATTCAATCAATTTGCTTCCCTATATCTGATCGTAATGTGATTGTCTGTAACTACTTTATAATCATGTTTGTTTTATTGTCTTGATTCTAACAGCCACATTTTCCCCAAGACTCTTATAATGTCTATAATTCATTTATATATATCAAATGTTTGATTTTTAGACTTAAATTTCCATTCCCTAGTCCGCTTAGATACATGTCATTTTGTATTTCTTTATATGGAATGCAATCTACTCCTACCACTGACAGTCGCAGATTTTCTTGTATGTGCTTCACAAAAATACTTCCCATTTTCATGACTGCAATAACTCTTCAAGAGAAATAGATGTATCTGACAGGTAACCGTGTAGCTCCGGTGCAGGTTTGTTTACTTTATTTGAATTGGATTGGAAAAGAAGAATAAAGAACCTTTCTTGCTATAGAGTACAAGTTGATTTGTTGTTGATGCAAAAATGACCAAGACAGCATTCAAGGGAAAAAGGTCTGCTAACTGCTGTCATGTAAAATATTCAGAAAGATGGTGATGGGTTAGGTATCTGTGTTTTATCTAGAAATTGGAATTTACATTCAACACTTGGTCTGGAGACAAAAGCAACAGACATAATATTATTTTCGTTGTGCACATGTTTTTCAATACATGTCCAACCACATTGGCCTGATCAACTACAATGATGAAAGTAAACTATGATTTTTTTTTTTTAAATATGGGATTGCTGCATCGATGAAAACTAACAAGCAGCTTTTGATTAGAAGTCTCCATTAGATGCCTCAATTGAAGTAAAAGTGCATGTCTTTTACATAGGATGTTTTGAAAGCATATTTATAATCATATACTCTTTCCTGTTTGTATATATGTCTTTCATCGACTATAAAGAATTCATGGTGGTTAAGTGTTAACATATAGCAGGAGCAAAGCCACTAAATATGGCCAACAGTTTAGCCTCCATAATTCTATTGATTCTGTTCTGTGGGTCAGCCATCGGAACCAGAACAAAGTTGTTCTCACTCAAAGGCCAGAAAGGCATATCTGCAGTATCTGATGATGGCATTTGCAAATCAGTGGTTGAGCCTCAAGGCTACGTCTGTCAAGAACACACAGTAATATCCCAAATCTTTATATTGCTCAAATTACGAGGTTTATTACAGGAACTATCGCTTTAATCTGATGTAAAACACTTGGTTTCAGGTGACAACAGAAGATGGTTATATTCTTAGCATGCAGAATATTCCACAGGGACGGTCAGGTGGTAGTACAGGGAACAGACCACCAGTCCTACTGCAGCATGGGCTCTTGATGGTAAGCGAATTTGTTGTGTTTTCTTGCAATTTGTTTTGATAAACTGTGTTGGGAGAAAAAGTAATGATTGTGGTGGCAGGATGGGATAACATGGCTGCTGAGTACTCCAAATCAATCTTTGGCATTGCTCTTGGTAGACAATGGGTTCGATGTGTGGATTGCTAGCACCCGTGGAACTAAATACAGCCGTGGGCATACATCTCTGAGTACTGATGATGCAGTTAGCTTTCTTCCCCCAGTCCACTACATACTTCTCCTTTTTCATCTCTCAAATTCTTTTTATAAATAACTTTCTTGCCTATTTTTTTGTAGGCTTATTGGGATTGGACATGGGATGAATTGGTAGCATATGATCTTCCTGCTACATTTAAGTATGTTAATGATCAAACAGGGCAGCAACTGCATTATGTTGGGCATTCCTTGGTAAATTTGTGCTTTGATTGTGCTTCTTCATTTGCTCCTTGAGCCTCTTAATTGATAGTGGCTATGTCTACTTTTTTGATCCTTCGTAGGGAACTTTGATTGCTCTGGCTTCATTCTCGAAGGGGCAGCTTGTCAGCATGCTAAGATCAGCTGCACTTCTTAGTCCAATTGCTTATGTCAGTCAGATGACCTCCCCACTAGCAAGAAGCGCTGCTGACCACTTTCTTGCCGAAGTATAGACCATTTTTACCCCCTATGTTTTAAGTTTTTAATGCAACATAGCTTTGAAAATCTTTATTTATTTTATTCTTATAGGCTTTGAAGTGGTTGGGGTTTCATGAATTTAATCCAAGGGGGTAAAAGCTATTCCTCTTTGATTACTTCTTTATCTCATTAGTGTTTCTGGTATAAGAATCTTAACATTTTTACCACTATCATGTTCATGGCACCGTTAAGCTTGAGATAGTTATATTATATATGGAATGTTAATTTCAGACTTCTTACCCAACTCTGTAGTTTAAAAAAAGCATATTGAATTTCTCAGATTCCCAAACTGTCCATAATGTTTCAATTTAGTTAATAATTATGTCCCTTTTCTGTAAATCCATAGAGAAAATACATGCTAATGTATTATGCTTGCTGAATGAGATTTGTGAAAACAGTGTTTTTTTCCTGGTTGACCAGGGATGCTGTAATCAATCTTCTCAAGAGTATCTGTGCTAAACCAGTTGTTGACTGCACAGACTTGCTCACTTCTTTCACAGGTAGAGTGTGTGTGTATATATATGTCCAAGTTTTCATATTAGCTCCTTGACCTTGAAAACATTAGCTTCTATTACTGAGATAGCATGGTATTATGACTGTAGGTCAGAACTGTTGCCTGAATTCTTCCGTAGTTAACTTTTTTCTGGAACACGAGCCTCAGCCAACATCAACAAAGAACATGATTCATGTCTCCCAAAGTAGGTATAACTAAATTTCTGTTCTATGTTGCATTACTGCCCTAAGGCTATGTTTGTTTGCAAAAAGTATACTTGGGATTGGACTATTTGTCTTAATTTAACATTACTTCAGACTATTTTATCCCATGATGGGGGATTAACAGTCCTTTAATAAATGAACAAGGCCCTGACAAGGAAAACTTGATACTTTGATTTATTAAGGAAATGAATTTGCACAATGTAGACAAAAGAACAAGGATCCATAAAACTGCCACAAGTAGATAGGTTAAAGCTAATTGAATTCAGCTCACTTGAGTTTGTCACGAGCTAAATCAATCTCTGCAGAAGAGAAAAAAGAAAGAAAGGATAAAAACATAATAGCCAAGATTTTGCAGTGATTTGAAAATTAACTACAAAATCAGATTGTAGCAAAAACTAGTTGCTAGGATCTGATTGTGAGCTTGTATGAACAGTGATTAGACAAGGAACTATACAAATGTACGATTATGATGATGAGGATGAGAACAGGAAACATTATGGGCAGCCCACTCCTCCAGCCTACGACATGACAAGCATTCCAAATGACCTTCCTATGTTCCTTGCTTATGGAGGGGCGGATGCTCTTTCTGATGTCAATGATGTGCAGCTTTTGCATGATAGCCTAAAAAATCATGATGGAGACAAGTTGGTCTTTCAATATAGAGAGGATTACGCTCATGCAGATTATGTCATGGCTGTGAATGCTAAGCAAGCTGTTTATGATCCTCTTATGGCTTTCTTTAAGCTTCAATGATAACATGGACTTGGAAAAGCTGTGTGAATTTTTATATCACTGTCCCAAATAATATCTCTTCTTTTATGTATCGTTTGATTTTGTTGTCAATAAGCATACTCTAAACGTAACTATAACCTTCCATGAACTGTAAATTCCCTTTTATTTTCCATACATCTAAGTTTCTCTAACTAACTTTGTGTTGTTCAGCAATCCAATGTTACTATGTATCTTGATGCTAAATATGGAACTTAAAAGATGAGTTTTGGGGATCAATTGATTTATAGGACTGAAAAGATGTCATCGAAATTTGTAACATATAGGAGATCAAAGGGGCTAGCATTGAGCCATGATAATAATTTTTGAGCATTTTCAAAACTAGAATAAGATGAAACAAGCACAATTAGCTGCAAGTTACAAACTCTCTCTCTCTCTCTCTCTCAATCTCTCTCAGTACTTGCTACAAGAAGATAGTTGATACTTAATAAAACATTGGGATTTCCTTTTTCTTTTCTCTCTGATCAGATATAGATGTTAGACCTCATGGTGAAGTGAGTTTGAGCAGAAATCCGATAAGCTATGAAAGAATCAGCATCTATTTCATTCTTGCCTCTACCCCTTTTACCCTTTTTCGCTGAGACAAAGATAAGCTATGAAAGAATCAACATCCATTTCATTCTTGCCTCTACCCCTTTTTCCCTTTTTCGCTGAGACAGAGCTCGTCGCAATGAATAGGACGAGGAGGTGAAATTGAAGTAGTAGCAAGATTTGGTTGTTTATGATGATCATCAGAGCTCTTGTTACCATGACAATGAGATGATGATGATGTTAACATCTTCTTCTACTTTTTACAGCATTTTATTATAATCTTATGCATTGCGACTGACTTCTTCTCTCTTAAATTTCCCATCCCGAGCTAATATCATTTATTCTCAACATATAAACCTAGATTCCAACTAGTGCTGTGTATTTATGTATAAGAACGACGGGAAGTTGAGGCGGGGCAGATTATGCGGAAGCATTTTGAAAGTTGGTACGAGACAAAAATGATGGTCAGTGTCAGTTGAGTTCAAACTCTACGAGATGCCTCACTGTCATTCATTGTCTTTTTCTTGCTTTTAGAAGTTGTTATGGGCATCTCACTATCATTCATCGTCTTTTTCTTGCTTTTAGAACTTGTTATGGTCTTAATGCCCAGGATGTTACGGATCAATATTTAGAGCATGAGGCAAAATTTGGTCATATATAATAGAGGCCTTTTCAGTAATAGTACATAATTAGAATACGGAGTTAGCATATAACAGGAGTTTCGCAGTATATCTGCAAGCATAGCTCTGATTGTAGAGAACAACTGGTATGTATTAGAAGAAAAAGTCACCAGTGGACTCGTGGTATTTTTGAGGTTTTTACTAGAGGAGAACTACATTTCTATATTAATAGCAGTCTTTGATATGATAAGGGTTCCTTAGCACATGATTTTCATCCATTAAAGCGTTCAACACCATCAACATTCTAATCAATTAACTGAGCAACTTCTATAAACACTGAGATACAAGGAAAGCCAGAATAAATTCAAGAAATCAGTAAAAGTACACCTAAACAAGCATAAGAGAAGGGAAATGAAGACTGCTGTTTGAAAATTCAGGAAACAAAGTTAACATCAAAGGGTGGAGAAATGGCAGATCCCTTGAAAATAACCTGAAAGGTCAGTAATTCCAATCTCGTTTAGAAAAAAACTACATATAAAAAAAATGAAGGAAAAAAAAAGAAGATAAAAAAGGAGTCAAAGTTGGAGTTTCCTTTGAATTCTTAAATCTTAACAGCATTCCATAAAATTAACACATGAAACACTTATATGAAGAACGGGATTGTTAAGTTCGTCAAGTTCCTGCGATTAACATGATCACTACTCTCTGCCTTTTCTTTAAGACTAGTCCAAGATTTTCTCCTCCGCTTACTGGACGCGCTGACAGCTTTTTCTGCATCCACTACTGCAGAACTGCTTTCGGATTCAGCTTCTTTCTTTGTTTTTGATCTACTCCTCTTTTTACTCCTTGCCTCCAACAAAGTAGTGCCTACTCTCACCAGCGGAGTTGCTGGACTATCCGTCACCTGATTGTCTTTCAGAACATCTGTCGCAACAACCTCAACATTCTCCATAGTACCCCTCACTGAAGCAGCCTCACCCTTCTTATTAACTTCAGCATTCCCCATAGAGCCAACGCCAGAGATTGCAGTCTTTGGAAGTGTGTTATTAGCAGGTTCTGATTTTGAAAGTGCTTTAGCCTTTGGTGGATATAACTCTTTCATGTGACCTTTAGGCGTCCCTCTTACCAAATTACGATGTGAACAGAAATGACACGTGTAGACAACATTGTTCTGCGAGGTAAGTTTAGAGTTCTTGAGTCTACCATTCACTTTTCCCCTGTTCTTTTCAATTCTGATTGTACAATTACAGCCAGGTCGAAGAATAGATTCACAGCTGTACAAGATTAGAAGTATAATCAAGAATAACAAGTACTTCCTTAAATAATTTAAACCTTTCAGCATGTCATATATATTAACAAATTAAACAGATGTAAATCACATTTAGAGAAACAGGTGAAAGAAGGTTGATGTACATAATTAATCAATGGCATTTCAACTCCAAAAGTTGGTAAAGTTATCATATACTCCTATGCTAGAGATGAAAGAAAACGCACAAGAAGAACATGAAATTGCAGTCTCCATATTGTTAACCTAATTAATGGCCATCGTGTAAAACAAACCATTACAACATTACCTCTAACGACTGACCAAATATGGAGATTCTAAATACTATGTTTGGATTGAAGGTGGGAATAGAATGACTTTGAAAAAAATTGTGTTTGGTTGTTCCGTTGAAATGAAATGAACCATTCTCATTTCTCCTAAATTTATAAATTTTAGTCGCAGAAGGATATGGAACGACTCTTTCCAACTAAGAATGGAATGAATCATTCCACTCTCCATTCCATTCCCTAATATATTCCATTCCTTTAATCCAAACTTAGCATAAGGTCTTTAAAACCAACAAATTCTTTCCCTATCCAAACTACTACCGCTGAAAAAGCACTCATAACACACCGAAGTAGACAATAAGTATGATGTTTAAAGAATGGGAGAGAAACCCAAACCTCTGGCAAGTAAACAATGATGGGTCAACAGGTGTCCCTAAAACTTCAGCACAGGCAGCCAAACGGTGCCCGAAGAAGGCGCCCAATGAAGGTACTGAGGCTTCGCCACTTGCCCAAGTTGCGAGGTTCTTTATATGCTGTAATTTCAGTATGGACTTCGCACTGACATTGGTTTGTCTCTTTCCAGCGGATTCTTCTCTTAGCGTTATTGAACTCTGAGGCAAATTACTTAAATTCTGCCCTTTCTTATGTGATCCTTTTTTGCCCATATTTTTATATCTGTCCAGTCAGGAATTTAGACAATCAGTTAGTGGACGCTCCACAGAAATTAAAAAAATAAAATAAAATTAATTACTGTAAATTTACTGGCATTTGGAATAAGAAATCCTTCCGGATAAGAGAAAATTAATCACTATAAATTAATTAAATAAAAGCATAACCCAGTACTAATTCGTAATGTTCTGCTTTAAGTAAAAGCTACAGCCTACACATATGAAAAGTTAAAACAATAGAGCACGAATAATTGGTACAAAGCTTCGGAACTGACCTTGATTTTGAACTAGAAGGCGTTGTTGCCCTAATTTTAACCTCCGAATTCTGTATCTGCTAGCCGCTAGGAGGCCCGTGACAACCCGGTTCCCCGATTCTTTGGATCCGGGTTTGGTTTTAATTTGTTTTTGATTTCTACTTTCATGAAAAATATGTCGAATTATGCACAAAAAGAAAAAAAAAAACGTTTTTATACTCTCTTATTCCTTCGGAAAGTTGACTGTTTTTGTTAAAAGACGTAATTTACTAATAACAAATTTATTTATTTATTTATAGTTAATTAATATAAAAAATTATTAAGAAAATATTATATATTCCCTCTCTCTCTATATATATAGATATATATCTTAGTACTTAAGAAAACAGAAATATTAATTAAAAAATAATACTTTACAAGTCACTGTAAAAAATAATTAAAAGAATATAAGACATCAACTTAGTTTTTTTAAATCTAAATTAGGACCTCACTGATGTACACTTGTTCAAAGTTTGAGTTTGTTTGGTAATTGTTTTTATTTTTGAAGAATTGAAGGAAAATGAAAAAAAAAATTACTTCTTCATTTTTAGTATTACAAAGAGCAATTCTTAATTCTTAATTTAATAAGAGTAAACGTATCCAATCTTATCAGTCAAAAATTTTCATACATCACCACTTCATAAAATAAAGAAAAAAAATAATGTTTAAACATAACTATTAAACAATATTGTGTAAACATAGTTTATTGTGTAATTATCAAGCATTTATAGTTATGTGAAATAAAAGAAGAGAAAACTGCGCAGTTTTTTTTTTAGAAAGAGATTAATATTAAAAAGGAATACAGTAGTTAAAAAAAAAACTCTTTTTGTTGCCGGATGAAGTATTAAGGAAAACAAACATGCCAAAAAATAGCCAGGTCAAAGTCAACCTACCTACCATCCATCCATCCATGAAGATTTTCCCGCAACTAAATTTTCCAAAATGACGTGGAAATCTCCTATTGGTTAACAAACGTGGCCTGGACCTGCGAACAATGGTTAGAGGAACAATATGAGAAACATGATAGTTGAGGCAGCAATGTGAAACCAATAACAAAAATTAGAAGTGTGAAAAATATGATGGGTGTCCTAAGACACAGTCAGGGAGGTCAAAGTAATTTTTTTTAAACGAACCTCGACGGTGCGAGGAGATTTATTGATGTGAAAAAAATAAATTACACATAGATAAGGGGGGCGTATGTCTTACCCCTCGATGTAATCTAATTACAACGCAAAAGGAATTAAAAAATTCTAATGCATGATGTTACATGGAAATACTAAAAAATATTATAGAAAGCATAATTTCCTAAAATGCTTCTATCCAAAACAGCCTGCTTGGAATTCCAGCTGAAAGATTCAGACATGTCAGCTGAAACAATAGTCCAGCTGCGCTGAATTGAGGGCAGCAGCTGAACAATGACGTGAGCAGCTGCCGCATCCAGCTGAGGGATACAATAGCTGCTGCCAATAGTTGTACAGTGCCTTATCCGATAAAGTGACTGCTGAAAGCATGAGCTGAGAGTGTCGACAGTTAATAGCAAGTGTGAGCTGAGGGCTGTGGTAAGCTGAAACCGAGAGGATAAGTTACAATTAATGGCAAACTGAGCTGAGCATTTTGAATCAGGCAGAGCTAATCTGATAAAGGCTAGCTGAGAAGGCACTATGAAGCTGATAAGGTAGCTAATGAAGCTCCTGATACGTAGGTTGAATAGTCGCCTGATAGGGAGGCTGAAAGGGTGTCTGTCACTCACCAAACTCGGGGGCCATTTTGAAACTCCCGTTACTAAGCAGGTAGACAGACACAAAACGAAGTATGGAGAGGATCTCTTATAATTTGCCTTTTCTATTGTTTATTGTTTACCAAAAAATAGCTATTTTGTTTTAAGCATCTAATTGCAGGATGTTATGATTATGGTTGTTTCAGGTTATTCTTTCAGTTTAACATGGATAAAGAACTCATTTGGAGAAACAGACAACCGCATAAAGGAAAATATTATATTTGAATAATCAATATGAAAAATATTCATCACCATAATATTTGACCAACCGAGAACAAACAACACCCAAACATTTGTAAAGGCACAGACAGTAGATACACAACAGACAATAGTTGTGAAGGTAACTTTGCAATTCCAATGAAAGAATGCACTTTTGGACAAAATAAGATAATTTAGAATGCAAGAAGAACACTGCCAAGGAAAATATCTAAATAACTCATGATTCTTTATGCTATTTAGCAGAAAATCAAATAGTTTGTATGCACTTTCAAATTCCAAATTCAATTATTCTACCATAAAAATATGCTAGCATCCCTTCATCAACTCCAAAACAATCGAATAGACTACTAAAAAACTATAAGCACATTCAATTACACTTAAAAACCAAATGAACAATTATAAAGCAAAATCCATTTCTAAAATTGGACTTCGGTAGTTAACCTTTGCTTTGGAGCAGGAAGCAAATATGTCAATACCAATGGCCTCCTTGTTATTTTTTGTTGATGAAAAAATAACAAAAAGAATAAATTATTGCTCAAGAAGCTGTCATTTTCTTTGTAGGTCTTAAAAAATCTAAAACAAAAAGGAAGCAAGCTAAGAAAGTGGAATGAAAGCTTACCATCTAAATCTCTTTTGGCTGTAGCATTAGACTTTCTTAAGAGTACATTGGGAGATGGTGAGTTATTGTGTTTGAGAATTTTTTTCGAACACATGGTGGTTGGTGGTTTGGGCAGTGGCTGGAATGTTGGTGAAGAGTACAATGAGTTATGTTTTTTCGAACAACATAACTCATTGTTCTTAAATTAAAAAAATAAGGAAATGGACGACAGAAAGGAATGCTTTGTTTTTAAATTGAACAAAAAAGCTACAACCCATCAAGTTCTACAACACACCATGAACACCACCATAGAGACATATGGAAATAAACACAGAGCTATTTAAATTGACTGGTTATACAGCACCCACCATGAACAACACCGTAGAGACATACAGAATTACCCTCAGACATTTGGCAAGTGAATCAAGGATCAAAATAAAATCCATGTGTGTTCTGTGTCCTTGCGTGGTGGATAACAAAATAAACTCAAGAAATGTGAATATCCAAAGCGTACCTGAAACAAATGATCTTCTCTGTCTGCCTCTCATTCTCTCTCTATGCCTTTCCTCCGTCTCTCTCTCTCTCTCTACTATAACCGTCCTGAAGTTAACAATATTAATGGTGTTGATTAGTGGGTTTTTGAAGGTATCGAACAGACCCCAAAACCTTAGGAAGAGGAAGAGGTAGAGGAAGAGATTAAAACCCAAAGCATTTGCAAATGAACGGATAATGCAGTTTTCTAGAGGAACAACACAAGGCAAGGGACCGGAACAAATTAACTCAAATTAATACTTCAAATCAATCCCAAATTGAAAACTAACTTTGAAATTATTCTTATGAAGAGCTACAACTGACCGGAACCGAGTGCTATTGTTGCCGCAGCAACCCCGCCGTCGTTGGAAGAGCTTTCAGATCCGGTGAATAGACGTCGTCGAAGGAGGATGAGGTTGTCGCTGAAGGAGGAGGAGGAGGACGACGGTGGCGAGGCAGGGAGGAGGAGGTAGCTAGGCAAAGAGGTGGCGAGAAGGAAGAGAGATCTGGCTTAGGAGGAGTAGAAATAAGGTTCAAATGAGAGATAGCGGCAGGCAAGTGATGGGAGATTTGAATTGGGGGAAAATGAGAGAGAAATTAGTGATCGTCCGATGTTGAAGCTTCAATGGATTTAAGACCGTCAGATATTTATTCTGTATGACTCAAGCTGGCATATCTTGCCTCAATGCTTCTCTCAAGAGCTTCAACATCTTCTTCGTCATCTGCATCGTCATAGTCACCCAAGTCTATAAGAAAACGCCGATCATGCATCCCTCTAGTATGATCTACATCAAGTAGAGCTTCCACCATAGATTTCATCAATATCAATGAAATACATAAAATTGTAATACCTTAGCAACTCCAACTAATTAATCGCTAACTTGCTCAATCACCAAAGAGTTAAAATCCATACTTTTCATATTTGACAATTTATGCGCAGGGACAATTTGATGCATAAATCTAGAGTAAAGCTAGTGTTGTCACGAACTGAGACTAAAGATCTAAATAACATATCCGTTGGCATTATTCACACTGACTTCACTGGCAACAACATCATTACCTAGTCACCAACATGATGCACCTGCTGCTTGTTATACATATATATATATATATATATATGAGCTCGACGAACTATGACCTTAACTAAAACATGGTATTTATTTCTTTTCATTTTCCTTTTAGACTTGAACCAAAAAAATAAATAACTTGATAAAACTTTTCATGTCTCCCTTTGCTCTTTGCTCTTGAGAATTTTTATTTATCTTCATATATTCTTTTCCTTTTTATGTTGAAAAAATATTTTATCTAAAATTAGATATTATAAATATATATATATATATATATATATATATATATACACACACACACACACTTTACATGCTTTTTTTTTGGTGAAATGGTACCCAAGAATTTATGGATTGGAAGCCCAAATACCGTGCAAATATATCTTCCAAAATTCACCAAGTGGGCCTTTCCTCAATTCGGGACTAATCAATAATGATGCTTTTTGGATTTGTTTACTTTTTTAAATATGACAAAATATTTTGATAATAAGAAATAGCTTTTTGGATTTGTTCACACTTGGATACAGTGGGAAGTTTCTGCTTAATATTGTTGTTATTTAGTGTTGATTGTATCAAAAATCCAAAGCCCATACCAAAAAAACTGAAAGCCCAAATTAAATGACAAAAAGTTATTGTACTAATAACTCAACTAAGAATATGAAAGAAAGTCGGGTTATGCTTTCTACCTCCCTTCTTACTGATCTTTATGTTCTTAATTTATTTAGTAAAAAATTCTACCCGAAGTATTGGAAGCCGCTGGGGTTAAGTTCAATGGCTGAAATCAAGTATATGAACCTTCCCTCCTTTTGAGATATAGATTAGATATTCCTTGAAATTATATTTCTGGAATCATTATCTTTTGTAATTCATAGATTGATTGTGAATATACTTGTTCTAATAAATTGAGAGTTATTGAATTGATTGAGCTGTTCTGTGTCCTTCGTTATTTGTTGAAGACAAATTTTCTAAACAATCTCTCTTTTGTGTCGTGTTCGACAGTTCGTTATCCGCGTTAAATACTGAAATGGATCGACAGAGTTTCTTCTTTTCGGATTGTTGATTTTCTCAAAGCAACTGTCAGTGACATCCCGGAGCAAATTCCCTAACTCCGACGAGCTCCGGCGCAAAAAGGTCTGGCGGAGATGGACGTACTGTTCAAATCAATCGACGTGCGAGATCTGCTCTCATCACACGACCTCGACGACTCATCGCCACTGTCCTCACCTGATCTCCGCCTCCTGATCGACCGACTGCAAGTCCGTTCTCTCCACATCAAGTTCAAAGTCCAACAATATATCCTCTCTCACCATGACGACTTTTCTTCTCTCTTCTCCCAATGCTCCGACGCCGTTTCCAGGTCTGAACACCTCTCCGTTCAAGTTACCGACCTTCTCCGGCTAATTTCGGACCACCCGATCGACGCCGAGATCCGAGACGTAATTGGAGAGATTACCACTAAGAGGAAATAGGCCAAGGAGAAGGAGTTGTTGGAATTGATGAAGGTAATTTTGGAATTGACTGAGAAGCTGAAATTTGCTAAGGAGGAGCTTAGGGCGGGAAGAGTGGTTGAGGCAACGGAGGCGGTGAGAGAATTGAAGGCTGCGTTGCGAATTCGAGACAATGCGGGGGAGGAGGAAGAGGGGAGAGAGCCGGTGGTTTTTGGCTTATTGAGGAAGGAGTGGATGAAGTGCTTTGATGAGGTTGGTGAACTCGAATTCTGTTTGAGTGCTTAGAGTATTGAGGGAAAAGTAATTTTTCATGTTTTAGTTTGTCTTCCGACTTTGTTTTTTGCTTGCTTTACAAATTTTGAATAATAATTTAATTTAGGAGTTTAACTGAATAATTGTGATTACATGCGTGTAAACTCAATGAACAGAATAATGTTGTTTTGGTTACCTCAAGTTTTCCTATTATCAGATTTACTTATTTATTTCTTGGCAGTGATTATGTGGTGATTTTTGTTGAGTTTGCGATTGTTTTTAGAGGAATTGGATTTGGGTTTGTAGATTCAAGAGGTGCTTGTAAGGTTTATGGAGAATGCTGTGAGATTTGACCAGAACTCTAATGCGGTTCGTGTAAAGTATCAGTCCTCCGTGAACGGAACTGATGGGGTTGAGCTTCGTACAATTTTGAAAGCAATTGATGTGAGTTGAACCTCTACTTTCTGTCTTTTCTAATTCATTACGTTGGAATTTAAATGGTCTAAGTATATTTATTGATTTCAGCATGTTAAGAGCAAAAATCTTTATGACTGAACTTTGACAGCTCAATGGGCTGAAGAATTGAAGTTCATACTGTCTTCTGAATTCTAAGAATGTTGGCTTTGAGGCAATGTTCAGAATAAAAACAACTGCTGATTTCGTGTTTTCTCTCTAGCAGTGAGTTTGTCTTTCACGATTACGTCTCTTTTTTGTTTAGGTGGTTGGCATTATGGATTACGGAATAGCAAAAGTAGCAGACTTGATGATTAAATATGTGATCACTCCTGCCGTGAATTCTGGATCCCGTACTTCATTTTTGGAAGAAATAAAACAAGACTTAGGACAGATCTCTGAGGTGGTTTTGAAGATAGTACCATCTTTTGATCCTAAGGTAAATCTTATATTTGGAATGGTCACATTTATGTAAACTTGGTGCACGTTGCATTGCTCAAGTACAATGACAATCATAAAATCACACAACTTAACTGCAATGATACATAATCAGCAATTCAGCAGTGTACTTTGACTATATACCTTAGACTCCACCCCACAATCAACTATTTTCCTCCTTTGCCCCTCTCTCGCGCACATATGTACAGATACACACACAAGATATTTCTTTTTGCATTCAGTCTTTAATAGTTATTAAATCCATAATCTGTAACATTTTCAGATATCATTCTATAAGGTGCTTTAGAACGTAGGGTGTAACTAGCTCCGACAAATAGACGAGTTTGGACGGACATAAATGGGTTTGGGTTTATATGAGCTGGGTTTAAATGGGTTGAAAATTTAGTGAGTTGTAAGTGGGCGGTCGTAAATGGATATGGGTCGATATGGGCTAACCCATATATCAAATTTGAACATAAATATAGATTAATGTGTGTGTGTGTATATATATATATATGGTTTCCTCATATTTTCTATAACAAAAATTTATTTTTTAGTTTCTATCTCTAAAATTTTGTAAATTTTTCTCTATCTAGAATTTTATATCACTTCCTATCTCTAATTTTTCTCTCTCAAACATAAATAAAAATCATGGAATAAATTAAATGTTCCCATGTACTATCGTAGAATTTTTATATTCATTTTTTTTTCTTTTTTTCTTTTTTTCTTTTTTTATTTTTTTTTTGTCTTCTTGAATGTATGGTAATAACCATTTTTTTTGGGCCTTTCGTATGTAGTGTTGAGAACCTTGTGCATGCAGTTGATTGTAGGGTACAATCTCCCATATGAAGTTGGAATTGTAAGGGTATTAGTTTATTATAGCTCATTTAGTGGTGGGATAGTGGAAAAAATTAAAATTGAAATTTTATTAGTGTTTAGTGACTATTTAAAAGTACTTTAAACGAGTAGAATTTTAGGCTTCAATACATCTTTGGATGAAAGACATAAATAAGTTCAAAGCTATATGAAAACTTCCCATGCAAATTAATAAAAACATAATACTCTCACGTTGCAACAATTTTTTTTAATTCTTTTTAAATTTTCAAAAATAAAAGTTCTCATATAAAATAACATAATGTCCTTATATATAACAATGCTATTGTAATATTTTGCTACTATTATTAAACTAAACACTCGTTATATTTAAAAATAATAAAATTTATTTTTTAGAATGAAAGGAGTAACTAATATATTTATCGGTGTAGGACATTGAAAATATATGTCGATTCATATATGGTGCAAGGTTATAGGTGTTAAAGGAAGTGAGGGTCTGCACTACAACTTAGTTGATCAAGTCATTACATGATTTCCTGAAGACAATGAGAACTTTTGCTACATTGTATCACCATAATTAAAAATCATCATAATCCGGACAGTAAAAATAACTTTTGACATGAAAAATATGAAAAAATGCAACAGAACGCTACGAAAAAATTAAAGAGTTTATATCCATATATAAGATTAGCTTATATAATTGGGGTCCAATGGGCAGCCCACATCCACCCACTTATTATATGAGTTTATGTGGACGGGACCCATTTATAACTTTCAATTCCTAACTATCAGCCCAAACTCATTTAGTGTGGGCGGATATGGGCCACCCATTGGGTTGACACCCATTTTGTCATGTCTAGGTGTAACATATTATCTACTTATAGTTCAATGTAATGTGGATGCGTATTAGTTTGCTGTAGAGGGTTCATGAGAAAAATAGAAATCAAAGCAGGTGAATTTGATATCACAACTGTAGAGGGTTCATGAGAATTCTGAATCAAAGCAGGTGAATTTAATTTCTAGTTTTGGCTTCGCGACTGTAGAGGGTTCATGAGAATTCCAAATCAAAGCAGGTGATTTTGATTTCTAGTTTTGGCTTTGCTGAGTTTTTTCCCCAATTCGTTATCACCACCACGTCCGCTAGAAATTCTAGCGGATTGATTATATTTTTCCTCGTTGGCTTAGCCTAATTAGGGGTACATTGGTCCAAAAAAATAATTAAACCAATCCGCTAGAAGTTCTAGCGGATGGCGAATTCAGCAGCCCTTACTTTTTGTAATGGATGGTTATGATCATATTTGCCAAATTTTAATGCATACCAAATAGATGCTATGTATCATTACCATATATATATATATAACTTATCAAAATCAAGAACTTGGACCCACTTTCATCACTCCTTGGCCCTTGCAGCTCTAAAATGTAAGCCTAGGCCCACTACCAAGAAAAAAATGGTTACATTATTTTTTTTTTTCTTTTCTTAATGAAATGATTTATTTAGTTTGAAAATTTGGCATGATGTTTTTAGGATTCAATCCAGACTCTGTTGAATAGTAGCCCTCCTAGAGTCTGACCCATGTTTACAAGAACCTACCCAAGACCAAGAAGGCCAGTTTAACTTGGGACCCACTTATAGATAATTGATTATATGGATGGATGAAAAGTAATATATGTAAAAAAGAGAAGACAAAAAAAAAAAAAAAAAACCCAACCCCTAATCTTGATCAAAACTCAATGCAGTGTGGCACTCGGGCTTACCTCAAATTCATTCAAAAATTATGAGGAGTTATTCACAATATAATTGAAATCTTTATTTCGGTGCGACACTAGAATATTATTTGTGTTTTTTCATTTCAGATCATTTCAAAATAAAAATCTATTTGAATATGTTGTGTAGGACTGCCCTACAAGCATCAATCATATGGTGTCTTATACAGATGAATCCACAAAATAATTGAACAAATGCTCCTGTTAGAGTTATTAATATCTTGGTACAGAAGGTAAAAAACAAAAGATGTAGGTGACATTTAAAATAAACTGGCCTACCAAAAGCTTGAATAAAGCAAAGTCCTTTCCAAATTTAAAGAAAGAAAAGTTATAAAACAATTGAACTGACAATATGAGAACCCATGTGAATTCACATGTAAATCAAACTATTAATAGCAGAAGATAAAAAGGTTATCTGGTGTTTTGTTAAAAATTATGGCTGTAAAAAAAAAATGGTGTGACAATGCCTGTGGAATTATTCATAGTTCATGCCTTAGTTCTTACATTGTTCAAACCTGGTGTACTTTTATCCGCAAATTGTTGTATGTTTTTTTAGGGTAACATGCAAAACTGCGCTGCAAATCCTGAATACTCGCAATTCGCAAACAATCCCAAATATCCCAGATGGGTTAGCAGAAGAAATAACCTCTCCTCTGGAATCAACAAAGACAATTGCAAAATAACCATATATTCTTTTTATAAGACAAGTTCGAAAGCACAAGTTGGAAATCTCCTGTTATTTCACATAAATAGATTCAAGTCCACAACTGAAATATGTTCGGTATACCATGCTATAACCCCCTTAAAACACAAACTAACACCAGCCAGTACCCTCTGGCCTTCAAGCAACACCTAACAGCAGTAAAGATTATCTGCCAATTTTTTGTTTTTTCTTCAAAAAAAAAAGGGAACAAAAAAAAAGAAGAAAAGCAAACACCCACCATTTCTACTATTTAAAACCAATATACTGAAAGATTACCCATAAAGTAAATAAAAGGAAACAGCGCCCCTAACCTGCCGGTATATCAGTCACTAGAATCTAAACTTTCACTATGAGAGCTGCTGGCGCTGCGACTGTGTAATGAGAGGCCCCTGACATGACCAGCAAGAGTAGAGCCATCCCACTTTTTCTCCTGAAAAAATTTCTCTCTCTCAACATGTTTTGCCGGTGGGGGTGGGATGCCAACAGCTGGCACTACTGGTCCTACTGGTCGATATGGATTCAGTTCTTGCTTTGGTTCCACCGTCAGCGGTCGTATTAGCGGACGGTGCAGCATTTCTCCTGGAATGGAAGATCCAAGCAACCCCAAGGGTCGCTCTGTTTGACGATTTTCATCTTCAGGCCGCACACAAGCTTTTCCTTTCCTTATCCTGTCGGGTTTTGCAGTTAATGTAGAATTATATCCAGTCTAGATATTTAAAAATATAGACTGCCAAATATTTGAAAACCAAATCCAGAAGGAAAAGCCCGTTTAAATTACTGAAAAAACTAGCTGTGACATGTGGACATTAATAATTTATATTCAAATATAAGTCCCATTATGAAGGCAGAAAAATCTAGGATAAAATTAAGTAAAAATACCTCCGGAAAAGCTGTTCTGCCTCCTCTTCTTCATCTACGTCTTCTTGATCAAGTTGGTTTGAAGAAGTGGTTGACCTACCTGAAATAAGTGCATCATGTCTGGCAAGAACTTTCTGTAGCTGGTCGTTCAGCTCGACTGCTTGAGAAACCACCTTCTCATCACTAGAAAACATAAACAAGGATCAATTGGTTTTTACAAGCAACAAACAACCAATGTTCTTGCAGAAGCTCAATTCAGTTAAAATACACCTCATTTTGGAAATATGAACAAGAAGCAAGTAATCTCGCAAAGTAGGGAAAACCCACATTATGTTTTAAGCTAATTGTAACCGGAAGATGATTACCGATATTCCTGTTTAAGCTAATTCTGGTTAAAATACATCTCAACCTTGAAAAACATGAACAAGAAGTAATTAATTCTAGCAAATAGGGAATAACCCAGATTTCTTGTATTAAGGTCTTTCCAATTGAAAGAAATTTTGTTATTTGGGTTTTTGAATTGTGCGATTATTTTTGTAATTATTTTTGGTCTACAACTGATGGAATGCAGATTAAAGTCTTAAACTTGAGTATCTTACCTTAACTAGACCCTTATGGATCCCACACCCCAGGCTACTCTCATTTTCCTATGATGGATTTCAGTCTAGTTTCTTAGCAAATCCTTTTAAGTTAGATGATCAAGAATCCTTTTAAGCAAGTCAGACGATCAAGACTCGGACCCTTTATATGGAGGTTGCTCTTAAACTTGAATCTAGGACCCACACCACAGGGTAGATCAGGGTTCAAGTTTTACAGCCAAGGTATCAACACTGAAGGATCCGACAAGAATATATTTACAATTGCTATACATCAAGCATATTATTTTTTGTGAAAGATCTGACTACAGAATTAATCCACAAGTTTTCCTTGAAAGCAAACCCCAACCATAGAAGAAAGCTACCACAGGAGATTTTCCTTCATAAGAACTGTCCATCAAGGGCTCTGGCTATCATTGCATAAACGTTTAACAAGATTCGTAGCATTCAGATGTCTACCTTAGGGTGTGCCGACAGATTCCACTGATTAGTACAAGAGCGGTAATAGATAGAGCTGCAAACGATCCGATTCGATCTTTAACAAACTCGAACCGAACTCGAGCATTTTTAGTCGAACTCGAACATGTTCGAGTAACTCTATCGAACCAGTAGCTATGTACGAGTTTGGATCGATTGGTGTTCGCGAACATGTTCGAGTTCGCGAACATGATCGAATTCGCGAACATGTTCGAGTTCGCGAGCATGATCGAGTTCGCGAGCATGTTCGAGTTCGCGAGCATGTTCGAGTTCGCGAGCATATTCGAGTTCGCAAAAATGATCGAGTTGCTCGCGAGCATGATCAAACAAATATTATTATTTATTGCATAACTAATCTAGAATAAATGAATAATACTTTATCTATTTCATAAAAAAGTCTTATTTAAGATTTTTTATAATAAAATTATAGGAATTAAAATAATGTGAATTTAACTGATTTAGATTAATTTAATATCTAATAGACTTATAGACTAATATTGTTAAATGTTAACCTTGAAATGTATTAGTACCAATTACCAAATATTTCATCCGTTCTGAAATATAAGTAATAAGATCAACTGATCAAGTATGAATTTTCAAAGTCGATAGGAAATATTTTTAATTCGAAAGAGATGTGATAATTAACTTTTGAATAGAATAAATCTTGAGAATTACTTTATAAATAACTAAAAGTTTATAATTTTCATAATTATATTGTTTAAAACTGTATACATTAACTACGATTCTAAGATAAAAGGCTCAAAATTATTTAAAGACTTTGTTTCGTTTTTTAAATTTTTTTTGCTTATTCAAATTCAAATTAATAACTCATTTTAATTTCATGAGTCTGTGACATATTGTTTAATTGGATTTTTCTCAATAACTTTTACATTAAATATGATTGTTTAATTGCATAAATGATAAATCAAAGTTAATATACAATAGTAATTGTACAATGACTATTACTCTATTAGTGAAATTTCGATACATTGATGGTGACTTAATTTTTCTATTCTCTATCTCGATTTGACAATTTCAATAAATCATGTAAATGTAAGCAACTCTATTGTATGATCATTCTCTAATTAATATCAAATTGTCATTGCATCATGATTACTTACTTTATTTATGTGATTTATGACATTGGTTATACTTTATTAAATTACTAGGGATGTAAATTGTAATAATCCAACCATCATTGTTAAATTTTTATGAAAATATTAAAATTATTTTAATTAAATTAAAGGTGAAGAGGTACACATTATTATTTATTAACTATTTAATAAAAATGTTTCTTGTAATCAATTATTAAAAACACAAAAAGATGTTTATGTAATAAAAAAGAAAATTATTACAAATTTAACCATTATTGATAAGACAAACATTACAATTTAATATGAAATAACCAATTATTTATATTTAGAATTTTAGAAACAATTTAAATTTTAAATATATAAGTAATCGAACACCTCGAACCGAACACGAGCTAATCGAACCGAACCCGAACTCGATCTTATCGAGTCGAACCGAACTCGAATTGTTCGCGAACACATTCGAACCCATTTGCGAACATGTTCGATCGAGCAATCGAACAAAACACTATGTGTGAACTCGACTCGATTTGATGCTCAACTCGAACTCGAACCGAACCAAACCGGTTCGCGAACGGTTCGGTTCGTTTGCAGCTCTAGTAATAGAACATATATTGCATCTCTCTCCGTCCAGTACAAAATTTTTACAGTTACTATTGCTCAAGAACGTAAACAGGATGGAGCTAGAAACCACACTACAGAAAAGGTATGGATCTATTATTGGTGAAACCTGATCGAAACTTTAATTCAGACATGATTATAAAACTATCAAAAAAGGTAACTGGACTCGTTCTTGAGTAGAGGGCCGGTAGGCCCAAATTTGGAGGGGTAGTTTTATATTTTCGGGTGAATTAGGGTTATTTATATTCGTTATATAAAGAGGGGATTCTACAATTGTATGATGAACGAATTTTTTAAGAGATAGTAAAACTGTCAGCCACCAACCGTGAACTAGCCCAAATGTTTTCGATGAACCACGTAAATCTTGTGTCTTGTGTAATTGGTTTTCTTTCGTTTTTTTTGCTATTGTTTTCGTTGCGTTGTTATTGTAAGACCCCGACTTTTAATAAATAGAATTTAAATTTTCTTATAATTATTATGTTAAACAGTAAGGTGTTAAATTGATAAAATGATAAAGTTAAGGGTGATATGTGCAAATTATAAAATAAAAAGTCTGTCGAAGAATATTCGGTAAAGTACGACGACGCTGAAACAACCAATCATTGGTGGGCCCCACAACGACATAATTGTCGGATACCGAAAACGACATAAATAACCTTTTTAATAAAAATTGTCAACGGTACTATCACCTTTAACAATTAAAATACCCGATAATAAAAGAATAGTAGCACGCGCAATTCCACAATAGCACGCGGTACTCCACAGTAGTACACGGTATTGCATAGTATTTCATAATTATTGATTCAATAATTCTTACAGTAGTAATGGAATAGTATTTTAACTCGATAATTGTTACATAGCAACTGCACAGTATTTCATATTATTAAATTAATAATTGTTACGACACAGTAACTCATATTAATTGATAGATATTATTAGACCAGTTAGCATTTTTGGCAATATTTAGAAAGTTCTGACAATGAAAGGGGTTATCTAATTACGTGTCATTCATACAGAAGACCCTCTTTCCTGGGAATGTCAGTATTGTGAGTATAATATTTATACTCAGAAGGATTTAGTGTTGGATAGTGAACACTAGTCCACTGTAGCAAGTACATGGATTTAGGGGTGTCACAATAATTGTCACAACATCTTATATTATTGAACCAATAATTGACATCGTAGTAAGGGTAGTAATGAAAAGTTACGTAATTAAAAGTCACGGGTATTAAGTAGTTAGACAAACTCATTATTTGAAGAACACTAATATCTATGATATTAATACATTAAGTCAATAACGCAGAAAATGAGTAATATAATAATAATTGATGAATGGTATAGATTAAAGATAAAGATAATGGATGAATATGTGTAAATCATTATGAATAAATAAATTAAAGATAAAAATAATGGATGAATGTGTAAACCATTATGAATAAATAAATTAAAGATAAAGATGATGGATGAATATGTGTAAACCATTATGAATAAATAAATTAAAGATATATATAATTGATGGTTAATATATTGAAAAAGTGTGAATAATAGATGATTAATATATTGAAAAAATGTGAATAATGGATAAATGATATATAATGGATGGTTAATATATTGAAAATATGTGAATAGTGGATGAATGATATATAATGGATGATTAATATAAAGAAAATGTGTGAATAATGGATGAATGAAATAAATTAAAAATAAAGTGTGATAATTGATGTGTGGTAGATGTTGGTTAATTTTTGGCTATAAATAGGGAGCTTAACATAAGGAATTTGATAACTTCCTTGCTTATCCTTCCTTCCACTCTCTGAAAACTTTTTAGAGTAAGTGTCTCTCTGAGTGTACTAAGGCTATCTCAAGTATTAGCGAAAATCAGTTAGAATGCAAGAATTGTTCAGGTTGATCAATTTCATACAAACAGCATCTAGTCACGTGCTAAGGTAAGGGATATCATTTTCTTTCATACTCCTAAATTTATGATAAGAAATTATTATTCGTTTCTACAGTCTTTACATTAAATGGTGAAAATTCCTGAAATGGTTAGAATGTCTTTAATAGTTTGTGCTTCATCTAATACCTTTTACCTGAATTTTCCCATTAAATTTTAATTGTTATATTTGAACTGAGAACTTTATATTTTCTTGAACTTTATATTTTATCAAGAACTCTAATCGATTTTCTGAATAACGTGTTCACAATTTGGACATTATTGGACTCTGGAGAAATTAAATTGCAAATTTTTAATATTTATTCTTTATCTTATTATTCTGATTATTCATGTCCATTCATCATATTATTATTATTTGTACTAATTATCAAGACTAAGTTGCTGTGAATGTCTTTGGCATAAATGCAAAGACAATATGATTATTGAGTGTCTTTAACCTGTGTGGCAAAGACACAGTTCTTTTTGGTCTGGGTGTAAAGAACTGTTGATTGACATGATTATGACTACGATCTGTGGATTGACATGATCATGACCATTGGTGTTACAATTGACTGTCTTTGGCCTAGGTGCAAAGACACTATGATTGTCGAGTGCCTTTAGCCTATGCAAGGACACATGCTGAAAGTTCTCTTTGGCCTGGGTGCAAAAAGAAACTGTTGATTAGTGTTACAGAGATAAAATATTGATCACAAATTTTAAATTAGAGAAGATAGTAGACATTATGTTCTACTTGACTCTTCTAATGGATTGCTTATTCCGTTACAGTTATGGTTGAAAACTTATATTATCTTCAATTCTCTGATTTATTACTGTTGAAGGCTAATGATATTTTTTTTCTTAGTCATAATACTCTTTACTGGGCTATTTGTGCTCACCCTTTTGTTTCATAATTCCTTTCAGGAAATGAAAGTGTAACTAGGATTAGCAGGGATAACAGGGAAATGGAGTGATGGTCCGAGTTAGTAGTTGTAGTAGTTCTCAATACATCGTAAAATAATGTGACAATAATTGTATTGAGAACTTAAAGTTAGGTTCGTTGTTAGGTGATTTGGCGAGCGGACAAATTTCAGCGTTAACAAATTTAATTTAGTATATATCTCCAGTTGTTTTCTATTTCTTCATCAATAAGAAAATATTGTACCACGCAAGATGTCCAACCACATACAAAATCCTTTTATCATAAGATATAGTTGCGTATCCGCTTTCTGACTATATTTTCGAGCACTATCTATATAATCTGGGAGTATGTTTGGAATAAAATCCTCAGTTTGACGCAATGGAGATAATTATATGACAAAAAGATGCACACCATTGGAATGAACAGAACAGTAATCTACTCGTATTTCTTTGGGGACTAATGAGTCAACCAAGGCTAACTATTCATTCCTATGATATTTATTATAACCTGGAAGCATGGCCTCCAATGTATCGTTTTCCAAAGATTTTAATTCCTAAATCAGTTATTGATTGTACTTATATGTAAAGTATTATTGGAATTTTTGGTAGGGAGGTTTTGGGTGTGAATACTGTTGTACTATATACGACATTGTAATAATTTTAAATAGGAGAATTTGTGTTTATAGTTTGTATTTTGACGACTCAAATTGGGTGGTGTAGACCCGAATTTGGAGGCGTCACAGTTATTCTCTAACAGGATCAACTTGAATGACACTTACAGCAAGAACTCCACTCTAAAATCAAATGTACCACAGAGTTAAAAGAGATTTTCCTAGGATGTCCATATTAACATTAGAATTAAATTTATTTGCTCAACCTTATATGACTACCAGTAGTTTTCCCATACAAATAAATTAAACCATCATATATAAATGTACTTGTCTAAGCTTTATAGTCCAACTAGTGTTCTCAATATCCTTCTCTCTATTTTTTCCCTTCTCTTTTAGTAGTGCTGAATAAGTTGTTTTCTTTGAGAACATAACAAAAGCACTGCATTAACCTCTTCGTATATCTTGTTAAATTTTAACTTTCAGAATAATAACCAACAATTGCACAGAAGTGGATAATAAGGAGAAAACAGTCGCACAAACCACAGTCAGTGGACCAAATGCATAAGGTGGGCTTACCGAGAAGACATTGCAAGATGCATTACTCGTTGCTTCTGGAACGAACACTGTTCCACAAGATCAAGTGTGAACTCATCTTTTGCTCCCTACAACAACAATAATTTGTAACATAAAAACATCTGGAGCTATGTCTGAAGATGCAGCAATGTAGGTACACTTAGCCATTGAGAGGTTTATTGATGCTAATAACAAAAAAAATCAATAACAAAAACTAAAATATAAAATCCATTAGTGTGATGTGAAGGCTAAATATCAAGACAACAAATTCTGAAACTTATAAATTAAGTGACATGCCAAAACCAATAACTACTAAAATAAGAAAGCCACTATTATGATGTAGGCTAAATATCAAGATTACAAATGGCATACATTATATACTCTCTAAAAAGTCTGGAGCCAAATATACAAGCAGATTAAAAATGAGTGCAGAAACGGCATTTTCCCAATATGTAGGATAAGGAACACTGGGGAAATATTGTGTGTGTGTCTATATATATATATATATATATATATATTCATAACAGATTATTTACTTAAATCAAAATAAGACAAAAAATGCAACAATTCATCATATTTAATAAACTGCAAAATAACATCCAACCATAAGTTGAGTTATATTAACATGGTCATGAAACACATCATTCACCCATTACACATTATGTCCCCATCGCGAATCATGGTGTTTCCCTAGAGCTTTTGAGTAAACAAATTTTTATAAGAATTTGTATACGCATCTCAGGGACGGTATCCAAAATGTGATACATTACCTAGGAGAAGTTCTGGTGCTTCATAGAATGCCACAATGTCAACGATTTTGAGTTTTAAACTAATCAAAGCACATATATCATCGAAAACGTTCGCTAGTAAGATGGAGATTACAGCAGAATATGTAATTTACAAACATACCTCGGGATTTTTAGTATCAACAGCATCAAGGACCTCCCTTAAGACCTCTAGTGCAGCACCAGCCTTCTTTATAATACTGTTTGGGAAATAGAAATTTAAATTTAAAAGCATGCGAAAAAAGCTCTTCAAACTCCAACAAATTTCCACATCCTTTGTTATAAATAGTATAACTTTTAAGGATAACTAAGATTATCAATAAAGAATTGTTGGTGCAGCATTGCCTACATGTTAAGGAACAGGATGTCTTCCAGATATATTAAGGACAAGAAAGGCCACATCTATTATTTATGGATTTTTTTACGCATCAAGCCTTTATGATTGGATGACCCTCGCTAGATAGGCAGGTAGCAGAATAATTAAGGCATTATACAAAGTTGAAATTTTGACCTCTGTGAATCCTCCGAGCAAAAGGATACATGAAAAACTCTAATAAGATCTAAACCTATGATAACATAGCCAACGGTGAATAGTTTGCATCTGCAACATTCACTTTCATAAAACTAACAATTATAGTTTTTTGGACCAACAGGACATAGCAAGTAGGTTAGCTTTAGGTGACTGAAAACTTGAATAGATTAACTCACTCACAAAGTGGTTCGCTGTGAAAGTGACAGCTTTGCACCAACCATTGCCAGGTATATAAACTGACAGACAAGGCACTTTTCACTCATTATCTGACATCACCTTAGTCAATTTTTATATCACAATAGACTTCAATGTAAAATAAGAAAGTAGTCAGAAACAAAATTAATGTCAATTCCTTACTTTTCTTAGTCATTTTCTTAATCTGAATAGACATGGAGAAGTTAGTAGGCAATTACTATTTTACTTTTATTTGTTTTCCGCTACCATCAAAATCCAAATGATCCGAGATACGCATGGGTCAGATTCTCTTTTCTTTTTACCACATACACTTGTTTTTGACAAGTCTCTTTTTCTATATATAAAGGGAATTGATATTTCCACAGCCTTATTTGATATTTCCGCAAGTAGGGACCACCTTTTAAGTTAACTAATTGTTTATGTCCAATTTTCCCTCCCTCTTCGCCAGCAACTACCCCTTTTTTATCTTAAATTTAATCCTGCTGCAGACCTCCTCAACAGATTACGGATAGACGGAAAACCACGTACTCTCCCTCTAAATGGGCAGCATAAGCAAAATTTTATCTTCCTGAACAAACTGAAATAGACAATTAAACTTCGCAATTAAGCAACACAATCGCTCTAAAAAGATAACCCAGGAAAAAAACACTGAAAAGTTAATTCTGGCAGTTCATGCGATGTTCCAGCAATGGCACGTGACCTTGTAGATCCAATCAACGACTCTACCGTCGAAGTTGGCCAACCTGTTCCAATCGTCGATTCAAAAATCAACGCCAATTAGGTGGAAGCTCTAACCAACTATGGGTTCAATTTTGTGAGAGGAAAACGAGAACACTAGATCACCTTAGGGAGAGAATGCTAGTTGCAGGCTTACAACTGTTGATTGAAAATGAAAGATATGAAGTGCTCATTCTAAATCTATGAACCACCACTCATTCAGAAATTGCAAGCTAAGTTTGGGTCCAGAGAATCTATAATTTCAACTTTCACAATCCATGTCACCAAAACCTTTGCGATTACATATGGTAAGTAGGCCTTGAAATTGAAATAAACTCAATAAATTCTCTCAAATGGGGTGTAAAAGAAAATCTGCTACAGTAATGGCCCAACGGATTTGCTGTAGAAAGAGAAAATGAGTTGTAGGAGGGATAGGAAGAGGAGGGCAATGGGGTATAGTTTTAGGGGCAAATTGGACATACAAGTTGAGTTAACTTAAAAGGTGGTCCCTACTTGCGGAAATATCAAATAAGGTTGTGGAAATATCAATTCCTTATATAAACTACCTTAAAAGAGGATAACTCCCCCCTCCCCCCAAGTATATTTTTAAACTAACAAAGTGAGGTAGAAATTTGAATCCTCATGTCAACCACTATAAAAAATGACGATATTATTTTAGCATACGTTAAAAATTAGGGTGATATCATTTTTAAACAATCATACGAGAAACCCAAATAGCGACAAATGACAACAAATTGAGGATTGAAGGAATATGTAATGATCTACATATTGAAGCTACATAGCCTTTGTGAAGAAATTTTATTGTCTTTTACTTAAAATGCTCTCACATAATATGAGAGACATTGGATTTAGCTCCTTCCCATTACACTTCTCTACATTTTTCTTCAATTCAATTAAACATCTACGTTATCATTATGATAAATTCTATATAGATAAAAATGGAAATTATATAAATAACTTTTTATTAAAAGTTCATAATATTTCTCATTCACTCATGATCTATAAAATATATAGATCTAATAAAATGGTGATGAATTATCAGGTTACAATGATTTTTTAGTAAAATATTGTGATGTCATTAATTAAGCGACAAGTGCTTGATTTTAATTTAGTGTCCAATGTAGTAAATACTCACAGAAATAAAGAAACATATAGAGAAATGTGATGGAGAGGAGTCAATTTGAGAAAGTTAACAATCTTTCTATTAAAACCACACAAATGTTCTTAATTGGAAAAGTTTTTGAAACTGCGACTTCTCTGCAGTTAATAAATATTCCCTCCGTTCCAAAAGGATGAGCAAAGTACAATTTGCACACATATTAAGAAAAGTTAAAGTAGAAGAAAGGGAGTACAAAAGTTTCAAATTTATCCTTAGTGGACCCACAAGATTATATAAAGTGATGAGTACTTTTATTTTTTTATATTAATAGACCCCGCTAAATGACATATTTACCCTTAACTTTATATACTTTTACCTCGTCCTTTTGGGGACAAAATTTTTGTGTACCTTTAGTCATTCTTTTGAGGACGGAGAGAGTAACTTATTCCCTTGCCATACACTCATTGACAACACACAATGTGACTCTTTCCTTGTATAATAAAATTGATGCTCAAACTTAAAAATCGCGTTAAACAAAAATAATTCTAAGAGGAAAGTGAATATATTTAACATATAAAATGTGCTATACTATAACAGTCAAATTCTCTTCAAACCACTAGTCCTTCATAAACTGTATATATTATGTTTTCATTATTTCAGGAAAAGGAATATCATTTCAGATTAATCCAAAAAGTTCCATGGTTGTGTTTCACACTCAAATTATATCATAAAAGAAAAGAGTTGAAGAGTAGTATGGTTTTCAAACTATTAGGTTCTTTCTAGACTTAGTAACCTTTTTTCCCCCATTAACCAGAGGGTCAATGCGTGCCTTTCTATTTCTTTCTTATACAATTATGTCTTTGTAAACAATTAAATTGACATAAATTATTTTCTCCTTAAACAAGCAAACTTTTAAAAGTAATTACTTAGAAAAATAGTCTCCGTGTTTGTAAATTTGAATTCAAATAAAATAAGACATACAAAATCTAACTTGAGGAGTCTTCTGTGGCTAAGTATGAAGTATCACATAAAGTGGCTACTGGTGATAGGGCGCCACACCAATTAAAGGTTCTTCCAGTGGGAAAATAGAGAGAGACAATAGTAACTATATAAATCAATAAGGTGACAACGTAAAGTGGATGTTATTGAAATTAATTCAGGTTTGCTTTTTAAAGATATATAATAATCAAATTGTTAATAACTTACAGAGTTGTATACCTGCATATATATCAGCGTTTTTACATGATGATTTTAGCATTTTATGCCTAACAAAGTGTTTAGAGACACCCATGTGTGCAGCATGTGGGGGTCTAACTAGTATATACAGAAGAGATGTAAAAAGATTCGTCTTAGCACAAGAAATGCACATATTTAATCCTATGGAGTTCATTATGCGTGAGTCGTCAGATACCTAGATTCAGGAACAGCCTGAGGCTCCGCGTGTGGTGCATTTCTCTCATGTTCAGAAGAAACAAGCTCACCATTAGTTGATTTATTCTGATTTGCATTCGAAGATGGAGGATTAGTTGGTACAGTAGGAGGTCTCTGAGGAAACTGTACTCCTGCACTCTGAAAATTCAGAAGTCAGTAGTTGATAGCATCTATATATGTATTCAAATTCCCAATACTATACTTGATGCCTAACTGTCACTAGAAACAGAATACTGGAAAAGAAGAAATATGTCTTAAACATCACATCCGGTGCTTAATAATAGCCTATTAACAATAAGATCTATTAGAACCTAGCTTAAGATCACTAGGAAATGTTATCATCCTAACATCTAACCACTTAAAAAAATGCCTCCATAGCATGCTTTTTCACACCAATTGAGCTACAATTAGTTGCCATATTTACAAGAGAAGACAGGTACTGGTTTTCCAATTTTGGTTTACTTTGGCCAAAAGAACTTAATGCTCTTCATTATCATAACGTGTCTTTTCGGTCAGAAAAAGAGCAGTTAAATATAATATAGGCACACATGCATACAGCTACAGAAAAGGATTGGTTTTTAGAGAAGAAAGAAAAAGGAGACAGAACAGGCTTTTCTATATGTAGTAGCCAAACATACAACATTCCCTCATTTATATATGCATGATGTCTAAAAATTGGGAAATGAAGAAGAATCACCCTTTATTTGTATTTGCATTTCCTAATATATTGGCAGCGATATGTAAAATACAAGCTATATATCTATACATACCACCAAATCATAATATGCCGAATAATATTGAGGGAACCTTCCAGAAGCTCCACCAAGGGACGTTTGTGTGGCATCTAGAAGAAGAAATATCTTCTCTCGTACAGGTGGATCTGACTGTAAAAAAAATGGATGCGCTAAATAAAACTAAATAAAATAAACAAGTAATCACAAATTATGAGCAGAAAATTACTACACCTTTTTCTTAACTATTTTCACTAGTACAGGGAGGAGCCCTGTATCAATCACTTGCTTATGAATTGGTTCCCCAATGTTATTCATTAAGACTTCAAGCAACTGCAAAATCAAAAGGGTTACTCATTGATAAGCGTAACTTGGTAGACAACAAATGTGGATTAGAAACTTATAAAAACGTATCAGAAAAAAACACAACTGGATGCATCAATATGTAAGCTATAGTGTACTCACCATAACAGCAAATAGCTGAGTATTAGCATTCTTACTCCCCACACGCTTTTTAATAGATTTGATGACGTCCTTTGCTTGCCTGTAAATTTTGAACAATGGAAACCACAGAAAGGAATGACAGTTGTAATAACATAGAAATGAATTACACAAAAGCTCGAAGGTGGCTCATTACTGAGACCAATTATCCATGATTCCCATAACTCTTTAGTGATCAAATGTAACAATCCATGCTGGAGCAAAACAAGTTCTTACTATTATCATTTTTCTTTTTATAGATAGCTTAAAAAACTACATACTAGTCAGATATAAATTATTGATAGGATAAAGACAATGGCATCACGCTCAAATATATGTTCAATATCTAGCACTCGTTCAATATACATTAAGTCTACAAGTAAAACCCAAAAATAAGAAAGTCTACAAGTAAAACCCAAAAATAAGAACAAAAAGAAAAAGACGATCATTGATCAATCAAAGAATTCAAGCTAAAACAATCATTCAACAAGTGATCAATCAATCAATTTACTTTAAAGCAATTAGCTAAGTGATACCTGTGATCCCTTGCAACCAATTCACAAATCTCAATACTTTTAGTCCAATCAATTTCAGTAAGTTTATCACTTGTTGCAGCACTAACTAGCTCAGCAGCCATTTTCATTTATTTCTGCAAATGAACAAGAAGAACAAATCAAAACATCGGTTAACAACTTATTGAGTAAAAAAAATCAACAAGAACCCTAAAATCTCAAAGCTCACACAATCACCAACTTAGATCTCATTTCACAAAAACTTTATCCAAATTAAACAATATCCAACAGCAGAAAACCAAAACCCATTATAATTTCGAAATAAAGTTTGAATCTTTTTCATCTTTCAGCCAAATAAAATGAACCCAAGTACCTTATTACATGGACAAATTAACTGGAGCTCTGAATCCAGTAAAACTGAAGGAAACAGCAAAATAGAAAAAGAAGTAAATTGTAGCAGCAAACAGGGGGAGGGCTCTTTTCCCAAAGAATGGATCTGAAAACAATGAGTGGGTTTTTAGTTCAAAGGGGATTGGCCTGAAAGTGAAAATGAAACAGCTAGTTACTTGAAGAGAATGAGTTGTTTGGCCTGACAAGAAAGAAAGATTGAGAGGAGAGAGAAGGAAAAAGGACGGGTCCGACAGCTTAGCAGCTACTGATGTTTTGCTTAACCTTAGATTCTTTTGTTTTAGGATAGAGTTTATATATTATTTTTATTTTATTTTTATTTTCCCCAAAAATACTAAAGAAAAAGAAAATGACAGAGCTTGCTTTTGGATTTTTTTCACTCTTTCTTTTTCTCAGGGTTAAGCTGACACCACGTGTCGGTTGCTTTTGTTGGTATTTTTTTTTCTTCTTTGGTATTTGGTTTAATAATTTTTTAATTAAGAAATCTTATTTATATAAATAAAAATATCATTTTCATAAAGTTTTACATTATTATGATATTTATTTATTATTTATATGAAAAAAACGGTGTGAAAATATCATTTTACTTGTAATATATCAATTTCTATAAATTTTATAAAACTTAAAGTGATGATATTTTATTGATCTTAAAATAAAATGCCAAAAAAAAAGACAAATAAAATAAAATTAGAGGTTTGAAATTTCACAAG
Source organism: Aralia elata (assembly GCA_034770075.1). Classification (NCBI taxonomy): domain Eukaryota; kingdom Viridiplantae; phylum Streptophyta; class Magnoliopsida; order Apiales; family Araliaceae; genus Aralia; species Aralia elata. The sequence continues at coordinate 12,464,644 of CM068386.1, read as the reverse complement.
GAATCACATATATAATTAATATTAAATAAAACTCATCACAATCATTGTGAATAAGGCTTTGGGACCCACAATTAAGATATTATGAGATTTGACAAAGTTATTTTTGCTTTGGAGCATTGAATTGGGAGAAGTAAATTCTTACTCTCAAGCATATAATGCAGATTTTACAGACGAAAACTGAAAACAAGGGATTATTATTTTTACAGACTTTATGAAACTCATTAATTACATGTGATAAAAAAATATTAACCATTTTTTGAGTGACTTCGGACCTGCACAAGTGAACAAACCGGTAGAGTTTGCATTCCTATATTTGATTATAAACAAAGACTACAAGAATACATGCCACTATGCCTACCTCAAACCTTACAATGAGAACTAAAACTATGATGTAATTTATCAAAACATCAAAGCTGCCTCAGATTGAGGTCTGCTAACTGTTTGGCCAAAATCAGCAACTGTCATTTGGGTTCTCAAAAATTCTTTACAAGATGTGTTTAGATTATGAAGTACTAGGTTAGGGGATTCACTTCTAGCAGTTAGGTTGCTAATCTCATGTACCAATCCAACAAGAGTCTCCTTCCGTAATCGATGAGAATTTTCCCTGAAAAAATTTGACCATGATTTCCGGGAAAATTCCTGGGATTCTTCCGAAGGATGATTGGCAAGGCAAGAGAAGGCGGCAGCATAGTCATCTTGCTCCAGTTTCATGCAGAACATTTGCTTAGTAAGAAGCGGTGGTGGAAGTTGATCCGCTTGAACCAAGTGCTTCCAGGTTGTTTCTAACAGCTCCATCTAACAAAAAAGGAAAATAATTTATATGTCGACTAATTTTATGCCGAATGTAGATTGCGACTAATGTGGACCTATAAGCGATAAAATAAAACAATAATAATGAGTCCCTTTTTTACACCCTCCTATCTCACATATCCACATATGTTGGTATTTGATATTGACATATAGCAACACTCAACCAAAAAAAAATTGCATGCAACAAATTAAAACGGGGAAACAAATTTGGCATTCCAAACATGTTTTTACCATTAATCTATATTATGCCACAGATTTAAAATGTAAATTGGATATAGCAAGTGATTGGTTCAAAGACTGAATGACCCCAAAGCAAGGAGCTATCATGCTACTCAAATTTATCTAAACACGTTTCTGTAATACAATTGGATCTATATCTTTTACAATTCATATTATAAGGACACATTTCTGCGAATAAAATTAAGTTTTAAGAAATTTCCATTTGGCAGGTCAATGTTTACAACGTTCTCTATTAAACTTCAATTAATTTATTCAAAAATGATTAAGATTAGGAAGCCTGTGTGCTTCCATGATTCTTTCCAAACTTATAGGAATCAGGTCAACCCAGATCATTTTAGAAGTATTTATCTTAAATTTCATGAAGGGCTTCTACATTCTTCATTTCTGGATTGAAGCTAGTTCAATAAGATAGTCAAAAAATAGGACAAGAAGGCCACTAGTAAATTTGGTTCATTTTCTCTCCCCCAGCTTTAATAAACTTGTATATTTACCTTGAAGAGGATTTTTTATTTTACTTTTATTTTTATGATAGGTAAGAGAACTATTTATGAGAAGTTATAAAATGAAACAGTTTTAATTTTCTACTTTTATTAGTAAGCATGCTCCGTCTACAGGAGTAAAACCGAAACATGGATAGCCCAGTTTTTATCAATGGAACAAATAAAGCAAAAAGGCACAGCAAACATTCTGCAGCATGTGAAAATGCAGGATGAGTGGAATGAAAGAAATGGAAGAATACCTTTCCGGCCCGGCAGGCATCCATTATCATCCGAAGATGACGTTTTGCATTGAAGTGAAACCCGTGTTGTAGCATCCTTTTGTAAATGAACTCTAGATCCTCCCACCTCTGCCTAATGATACAGGCATCTAACATCAAGTTAAATGAATAAATATCAGGTATAACCCTATCCTTGTAATCCAATTTACTGCTGATATGGTTGCCACTTTCAACTAATTTCTGAAACAACCCTTTAGCTTCTTCAAACATCTCATGCTCCAGGTAAGCTTTCAGCATTATATTACATGTCACCAAATTTGGGGAGCAAAACTTGTGCATATGATTGAAGATATATACTCCATTTTGAATGTTTCCGGACTCCAAACAGGCCTGAATTAAGCCAGTATATGTTACCACTAGAGGTTTATTTGCAACTCTACATATCTTGTCAATCTGCAAAAGAAAATTTTCAGTCCATAACAGAATCATTTAGCTATGAGATGAAAGAATGGGGGGAATATCTACATATGGAAAAGGTCATACATCGAATTATAACCTTATAACCATATAATTCTATCATATTTAATCCAATCTTCATAATATACTTGGTTAAGTTGGCCTACTCAGCCTTTGAACTGACGAATAAGTTGTGGAAATTAGACTAAAAGCATTCCTATCTACAAACGGATATTGCAACATCATGCTATAAATGTAACGATCGGGAATTTTAAATTTCCTTGTAACCGGAGTTATGTATAAATAAAATGAATTTTTATTTATATTTATATTTATCTGTGTTACGTGCTTAGAGTTGTGTTCCAGCCCCGAAAATGTGCATATGTTAAATTTTATGTGTTGTTGTGTCGTTGGAGTAAATCGATTTTGCGAAAATTCATAAAATCACTATTCACATGGCACGTTTCCCGAGGCACTATTAACGAGCACTGTTCACGCCCAAATATTTTTGCGTCTTTCGATTTCTATTAATTTTGTTTAGGCGTATATGAGAAGGAATAATTTTTTCAAGTGTCGGAAATTTTATTGGAGCTGATACGTGATTTAATCCGTATCCGAAATGTATTATATGAGTGTTCCGAATAATTGGACAAATCCCATAATAAATATTTTTTTTACGCGTCCCAATAATTTATGGGAGTACCCATTTTAATTTTGGGTAAAATTATTTACCAAATTTGGTACAAAAGTGGGAGTATTCGGGTATATTTATCTGTGTATTCGAATTAATTGGAGAGGCAATTAAGCCTCAACCAATTAGGATAGAGCACTAATTATATTAGCCAATCACATGAGGGGGATAGGCCGTCACAGTACACTAAACATGGGATTGTTAACTTCACCAAACATCCTCCTCAAATTCATTTTCAAGAGCTCGGGTGAAGCATTTTCTGCATATCAATACATTCCTTCAGAGGCCACCTTATCCTCCCATCAGCTCATTTTCCTTCTCACTCAAACCATCAGCATACTTCCCATTTGCAAGCAAGGATAGAGAATACAGAGAGAGAGAGATCTATAGAGAGAGAAGGGAGAAAATTTGAAGAAGAAGAAGAAGCAAGCTACGGGAAGAAGAAGAAGACGCACGAGAGCTAGAGGAAGGAGGAGAAGAATCCTAGTAGCTTCCATAACAACCTTAGAAGTAAGAGTAAGAGGTAACATCATCTTTCCTCCATTGTTAAAGTTTTTGAGTTTTTGAAGCTTTCTTGATGGGTTTTGCGTTTATGGAGATTTTTGGTTGTTATTGTTGGTTGTGGTTGCTTAATATTGTTACCAAGACACCTTCTAAGCTATTAACACCATTAAAGTAGAACAAAAACGAAGAGAAATCCGAACCTTGGCTTAAAGGATGAACTATGGACATTTTTTTGGACTTTTGGACCTTCGAACTGTTTAGAGGACTGTAAAGCCTTTATGGTGTAATTATTTTGATTGTTTGTTGTGGTAATATTGTACTCCCATGAGTTGTGGAGGTAACCTAGTTGGAACGAACCAAAAAGATGCTAAAACGAAGTCATAGTTATGATTTGAGTAAAATGCATCGTGACTGCGAAAAACAGAGTATGCAGTTTACGTTTTGGCTTAAGATTCGGCCGTGTTAGCGTCCATGGGTCATCCTATATTTTTGATATGTTGTAGCCCCGTGTCTCACGAATCCATAGAGTCCGTAACGGACCAAATTGATCGAGTATAGAGGGAGATATAGGAGCTGGAGCGGACGGAGCAGAACCTGGGCTACTGCATGGCGCTGTTTTGCGCTTGGTCTGGGTCGGGTCAGGCTGGACCGGGTCGGGCCGGGTCGGACCCAGTGAATTTTTCTCACGAGTCTAACACTTATATTTTTGTACAAAATGATTAGAAACGCTTATATCTTATTAAAGCCTTATGAGCTTAATTTTATACCAGTGTCAACCAAAGTGATGTTGTCTTAAGGCGTAAATTGAATAAACTGATTGCAAATTACGCTTGGTTTTCAGGGGGCGCTGCCCCCCAAACCCCGCCAGCTCACCGGCGAGCTGGGCAGCCGCTCGCTCACCGGGGAGCGAGACCCCCGACTGGGTAGTCGTAGTGGCAATTAATGTATTTTGATGATGTGATGATTGTATTGAACCTAGTCCTCACATGACTAATATTTATGATGATTTTAATGAACTGTAGGTATTATTTTTAAAGGACGATTAACGTCAAGATTTTAACGCACGCGCAAGGCAAGTTCCTTACTCAACCCTTATTTAATTGTGCGAGTTTTCCTTACTCGATTTATTTATTGGGCAAGTTTCGAATTCATTTATCTATCGAGCAAGTCTCCTATCTTATTCAAGTTATTATTGTGCAAGTTTACTTACCCTACTCAAAATTATATTCGAGCAAATATTATTTATTGAGCAAGCTTATTGAGTTTCTCGACTCCGTTCAAATTACTTATCAATTTAGCAATTAGTATGCTAGTATTCATACTTTTATTCAAGTATTGCGATGAAAGCCCATTTCATGCAATGTTTTATATTATGTGATTCCAAATATTATGAATTGTTATTCATTCAAGATATTATTGATGCTATTAGGCATGTTGTTGAACCTTAAAGTTCTTTATTTCATAAACTGTTTGAAAGCTATGTCAAGGCTAATTGTTCCAGCTAGACACTTATTGATTTGTTTATTGAAGTGAGGTTAAGTCCTCCAACTATTATTGTTGTTAAGTAAAACTGTTCGATCAAATTGTTTTGGTCTGGACTTCCATGTAAAGTTGAGAAGAACAACCCTCACAACAGGGAAAATTGTATAAACGTCGGGGAACCGACACGCGCATAAATGAAAAATGTAAGGCTTATGCATAACGCCAGGTATTCTAGGCTGATCACCTATTGTACCAGTTTTATGGATTATCGGATGAATTTTCAGTAATTCTAGAATAGAGTTATGTGCCTTGGTGCACCCTCAGTATTGAATAGTTCTTTTCTTTGGGAAACTTTGAAATCCTTGGATACTTCAGAAATCCTTCGGCCCATAGCGACCACTATAACGGTGATAAAAGAAGTTGTTTATTTCCTTGACTTAGATAAATTTTTACTCTTGTGAGCTATAAAGTTATTTATGTGATTATTCATTGCTATTATACTTGCGGGGCAAATTTGTTGCTCACCCCTTGCTTTCTTTAAAACATTTAAGTTAGTGCGGCACGTGGCGAGAGCTCAGGAAAAGATAAGGAAAAGGGGAAAGCTACTGATTAGTTGTAATTTGTTGTTCTAGAATTACCGTTTGTATTAAGACTTATTAATTGACGTTGTGTATTAAGACATATTTACCCTTATGTATTATGTTATGTTTTGCTGTAGTCTTGGTTTCGAGACTTGGGATAGGGTTATTTATGTTATATCAATGTAAACATTCCTTTATTCCGCTATAAGTTATCGATTGTATAATTCTTGTATTAGATAGTGATGAACCAGGTCCGTGGCTCAGGTGACCCGGATTTGGAGGCGTCACAATAAAAGCCTACCCATAGAAATATTCAATACAGGAATATTAATGCGCTTTAAGCTTAGTAAAACCTACTTGCATTAATGCCTCTTGGCACCTCCCTGCACTACAAAGGCTCCGAGCAAGGTCATAATAAAGACCACTGGAACCAATTATCCCTCGTCTTTCCATGTCTTGGACAGCCGACACAGCCTTATCTACGTTACCTTCCCTCCAATGTGTGTTCACAAGAACTATAAATCACACAAATCAAAGGGGGTCATTTTATATGGGGTAAAAATTGTGTAACACGGAAGTTGAAGAAAGATGCTTCTTTCAATTACCTTTATAAGTTAAAGCATTTGGAATAGATGATTTCTGAATTTTCTTGAAAAAATCATGGACCAAGTTGTACTTGCCACATGCAAACATTACCTGCACCAATATAAGCACCTTTCAGAAAAAGCTCACCGTGAATCCATTTTATCATCACAATGGAGAAACACAGTGTAAGACTTTACTTTCTTATAATCAACAGTCTAACAGTAAAGATTAGCCATGGTAGTTCCCTAGTTCCTTGTTTATATCATCATATTTGTGCAACTATCTAATGCAACATTATTTTATTTTCTTCAGCATATAGATAGTAATTGTATTATCTGAATCGTTTGATTGAACAGCTAGTCTGGTACGCGATCAATGTACAGTTAAGTCTTGGCATAGGAAAGTCACTTGATCTCTTCTTCCTGTCATTAACATACAGAATACCAACTCCGCTAAATCAAAGATACTTTCTTTGAACAGGTAATTCCTTGCCCAATGGCAGAAAATAGGATATTATATTTCACCGAGGAGGGCAGATAAAGATCTCTGTTAAAAAGATAAGACACAGTTCAGAACCTTCTCCTTCTTATGTGTAAGGGCACTAAATGTAATGCATGCATGAATAGGGAGGAAAAGGTCTAGTAATGAATCACATTTCTTGTTTCTATATATGAAACGATCTTAGCATGGTGGAAAACAAAGAATATGTCAGTGCCAAATATTATATGATTTTTGGTACAAGCTTTTTAAACCATCAAAAGCCCTGCAATCAAGTTGCATATACCAGTTTAATATCTAGAGGATTGATAATCTACCTAAGAATGATAAAAGATATGTATACCTGATTATTGTTAGCTATAAATCTTTCAGCTTAGAATTACCACTTGGATCTAGGTTTCCTTTCAGTAGTCATCACAAATCATAAAAGTAAGGTTCTGTATTCCCTAAGCATCCAAAGCTAAAAACTTCTAATACCAAAATGGAGCATAATATGTTGAGAGAACAAACAGCAAGTTCATACGTGAATTTTAAAACAGATGGAAGGAAACCTGTATTACTCACAAATTGTTAATTACCAAGACAAAAAATAAATAAAATCAAATCAAATCAAAAAGTTTCTAAACAATGTATTCAGAAGGTTTCAGTTACACAATTATGCAAAGAGTAACTAGAAAAAGGGCAGGAACAGAATTACCTCCATGATAAGTCCATATGTTGTGCTGGTAGGCTGTTGCCCCTCTTCCTTTAGTTGCTGCAACACCCAAAATGCACCTTCCCATTTTTTGCGGTGCACACAAGCATTTAGGACCTAGATAAATACGTGCCCATAAACAGCATAAGTATTTGACCATAAATATGCTTGAGCATAAAGAAAGTATCATTACCATCAAACTTGAATTTCAAATGCCATTTGAAGTCCCTTGATAAAATAATTATTTTCTTTAATAAATCCCAAGGTAAAATAATCATTTTAATTGTTCACATAGCACCCCAAGGCAAACCCATAATGAAGTTACAACAATAATATCCAGGTACTAGGCCAGGAGTTACTCACAGCATTGTAAACAACAATATCTGGTTTCAATCGTGGGTCCCACTTCTCAATAACCCCTGTCTTGAACTTCTTTTTTGGAGGAGATTGCATGCTATCAATCACATCAAAGAGTTCCTTCATATGTCCTGCTTGTCCAAGTGTGACAGCAATACAGTGATAGGCTACAAGGTCGGGATATGAGGACATCTGTTGCTGGAAGAAATAAAATTTAAACACATAGAAGAATAGTTAGTAGAGGTATTTTTCCACGTCCTTTCAAAAATGTTTGGTGCACATTAAATGTACATGAAGCATGCTTTATATAATACTATAACTTAACAAGCTTTACCTGCATTGCGTGAAATACATTTAGTGCCTCCACCGGTCTCCTTGCCTTTCCAAGTGCATCAAGAGCAGCTGTGTAAATGAACCTGGAGAACAAAGAGAAAGAAATTTACTGCAAGACACTTACTAGCAATGATCCAGTACAACAACAGAGGAAAAGATAAAAATTTAAGAAGATAAATTCCCAGACGCCATATTTCAATATATATATAATGTTAAATGTGCTTGACCCCTTTCAACCATATGTAAACGTCAGGCAAACAGTATATGTTTGCCCTCGATTGATGGAAGCAGAAAAGGAGAAGAGTACGAACCTTATTTTGTGAGATTTGAATCGCTCACGAGACTGAATCCACTCAATGACTTGTAGCACCCGTCTCCAGTTTCCGAGTTTACCCAATATCTGGATAACCCTCAGCATTGAGTGATCTGCAAATCTGATCTTTGCACTTCTCATCATCTTTGAGAACATCCACTCTGGCATATCAATGTCCGCACCATTCAAACTGTCAAAGTAACTTTCTTTATTACTCCCTCCGTCTCAAATTAATTGCTCAGTTTTGACTTTTTAAAGTCAAATTGACCATTTTTAAAATTAATCTTTTTACTATTTCTGCTAAAATATAGGTGAAGAGATTATAACCAAAAGAAAGTATATACAATTTATTACTAACCCCAATTTTTATAATTTTAGAAATATATTTATATATACTTAATTATTAATTTTAAAAATAGTCAATTTGACTTTAAAAAGTCAAAACTGAGCAATTACTTTGGGACGGAGGTAGTATGTGCTAAAAGAGGACAAGTTTATCAACAGATAAATGGCTGAAAATCTAAGACAAGCAGTTATACCTGTAACCAAACACTAAATCTTCCATAATCTATAGGTAACCCGCATAATTGCCACCATAAGCATCTCAAGCACTAATTCAGAAAGTACAAGATTGTCTTAGACGTAACAATTTCCTATGTTACTTGCCTAATAATCTCAACAAAGAACTTCAAAGGAGAATAGTATCACTAGTAACAACATAGAAGTTTAATGCATGACAAACTAATGGTGGTAACACTTTCTCCTTTTTTTGGTGTTTTTTTTTTTTTTTTTTTTTTTGGGGGTGGGGGGCTAACTGGTTTACTGAAAGCAAAAATACGAGAATCTTGACAAGAATGATGCAGATAATAGTGATCTCTGCACCATTTTAGTTGTCCCATTCGATCGGGTTTTTATTTTATTCTAAGAGATGTTACAATAAAATATTTACATAATGATACATGGGATAAAGGGAGTAGATAAATGGCATTCGTCGCCAATCATTATATTTATAGTTCATAATAATCAAAATTCTCATCATCAAAACGGAGAGATGACAAAAATTAAATTACAGTACTCGGACACAAATTCAAGTAATCACAGTTTTGGTAATACAAGACACTTTATCACTTACAAGATTATCCCCAATAATCTGAAACTACTAAAATGTGAAAATATGATAAAAGAAAAAAATGAACACTAGAAGCACATCGTTGAATACTTGTTTTCCTTGTTATTGTTTCATCTAACTGAAAATATGAAAATTCACTAGACCTAGATTGAAATCTTTGTAAGGTACATACAAAATATAAGGTGAAGCAAAATGCAAAACAGATATCATCAAATAGAAATGACAGATATACATAAATTGGATAATCTAGCAATCAATGAATGAAATTTTGTTCAGATATTAAGCTTATCAATGAGAAAGTTTGTATACAAAAGAAACAATCTATATCAAAAATAAATAAGATTACCACTTTGCTAGCGTCTGAATTCTCTCCTCCATATCCATTCTTGAAACTCGTGGCTGGTCATAAACATCATTATATTTCTCTAGTGACTTGAAAGCAGCTCTGTCTGTCTCTATCTCATCATCACTACTGTCCTCAATACTAAGCTTGCCACCCCTATGCCGCTTCACATTTTGCAAGGCACTTCTGTCATAAATATTTTCACCTTGAAAATGATCTCTTCTCTGTATCTGATGGCCCTTATTATCTCTAAATCTGTCCCCTTCAAATTTATCATAGCTTTGGACTTCTCGAATACTACCCCTTCCTCGATTCACATTTTGCAATGCCCTTTTATCATAAATCTTTTCACCTTGAAAATGATCCCTTTTCTGTATCGGATGGCCCTTATTATCTCTAAATCTGTCCGTGTCAAATGTATCATATCTTTGGACTTCTCCAACACTACCAATTCGATTGCTTGTCCATCTCCCATTTTCAGTTTCCATGCCTAACTTCCTTTTAACTTTAATATCAACTCCACTTTCTTTAAAATCCACTCCATTTCGAACCAAGCCACGGGTAATTCCTGCATTGCCCTTCTCTTCAAATCCCATTTTCCTTACACCCTCCAATTTTCCACCCTCTTTATCTTGCACCAACAATTTGGTCTTTTTTCCAGATATTTCCTCTTCCAAATCCCCCAATTTACCATTTTCTTCACCATTTCTTGGCTTATTCCTAGTTGAAGGATGTGCAGCTTTCTTTCTCTTTTCTCTAACACTTTTAACAGACTCCATAGCTTTCAAATACTCATCAAATGATGGCTTGAATTCAAATTCTTTCTCTATAATCCCACCATTACTTGGCTCTTCCTTCAACAAAACACTAATTTCCCCACAATTTCTGGATTTGAAGAAAACCCCGTGATTCTGCTTAACCTTCTTGGCCTTCAAACCAAAATTAAAAATGGGTCCTTTAGAAATCAGAAACCCATATGATAATCTCAAACTCCGAGTATAATAAGACCCCAAAGTTCCATTTTTTTCAATAAAAGAAACACCCATTTGGGTATTTGTCACTAGTATTGCCTCCATCCTACATAGAACTGCTAATTGTCGCAAACTCGAAAATCGAAGTTTGCTCACTAAGATTTTGTGCACGCAATTCTGCTAAATATTTGAATTGCTCAGTCAGTGAACTAGTGGTTGTGGGTTTCTTTTTTTTTTTTGAAGGTTGACGAGGAAGGTAGGAAGAAACGAAGATATTTGCTATGGCCTCTGGAAAAGAACAGAACAGGGAAAGAAAATGAAAAAGAAAAGAATAACTGAATAACCATTTATCATTTTCCATCTATTTACTCTTATGACAACATTTATGCGCAAACATTTTATTGTGACCTTTACGTATGGTAAAATATGTATTAATTGAGACTAAAATGTGATATTTTAATGATAAGATTTTTGTGTTTTTTTTGTTAATAATTTTATATGCACAAATCATACCTACAAAGTTATTTAAAATTTAATAATTTTAATTGTTTAAAATGTATATATCTACACTAACCTTTTGTTTTGGGTCGTTTATCTTTTTTAAAATTTAACAAAAGATTTACAAATTTCGACCTCAATATAAGTAAGCAGAGTTAGCAAATGATTTATGAGTTTCGACCTTAACATAGATAAATAGAGTTTTTTTAAATGTACGTAATTATTATAGACGTGTAATATGTTATGCTAACTTACCTCTCATTTTATGCTCCAAATATATACATATACATAGACACACACATGTGTGTGTGTATATATATATATATATATATATATATATATATATATATATATATATGTATGTATATCAATTATATTAAATTTTTATTTGACTTTTTAATTTATAATAAAGCACAATCTACCCTTTCTATTCTCATAAATATCCAAATAAACCTAATAAACCACACAAGTTAATGTAATAAATTATAAAAAGATGTTATCTACCATTTGAAAAAGGAGAAAGTACTAGAGAGACATTAACACCATGTTTGTAACTTCTTCTTTTTTAAGAGAAATGAATGGAAGGGAAAATAATTAAAATTCTTCTAAATTTTATGCTTGTGATTTTTATTTTATTTTTTATGGAGAAATGAAAGGAATTTAAATGTAAAATTGATTTCATTTTTGACTCGGAATTTAAATTATATACTATATATATTGAAAACTAATTAAGAATTTGTAACAACATCTTCTACTATATTAAATTAAAAATCCCTTCCGAAAACATTGGATATACTCTTTCTGTTCTTTTTTATTTGTCATTTATAAATTATAATGAAAAATTAAATACTTAGTTTTCCATATTTATCGGTCATCTTTTCAATTTAAATTTTAGAAGGTTATTAAATTATATTACTTCTGTTCCAAAATTAGAGATATATTTTGACTTTTTAAAGTTAATTTACGAAATTTTAAAATTAATATGAAGTTATTTAGTTTTAATACAAATAAATATAACAATTGTAAATTAATTATAAAGTACTATTAATTATCATATTGTTATTTTTAAAACTTAAATGAAATTATATCAATTTTAAGTTTTAAAATTTTATAAATTAATTTAAAAAAATTAAAATATATTTTTAATTTTAAAATAAAGAGAGTATCATTTATTACATTTATACAGGGGTAATTCAGTAATAGGATTGTTAAAAATAAGCCATTGGGGTTGTGTGGTTGGAGTTTTTATTAGGAGGTCCAGGACTTCCAACTAGAAAAATGACCTCCCATTACATTTTTAATCGTGTGTACAATAATTATTTTTTTAACCAACAGCTCATAAACCGTATTGCAGAGCTGCTTGTTTTGGTACCTTCAGCTTTCAAATTGCTAAACAGATGAAAGCAAAATATCTGGATTGATAGGTATGGTTTCTCTCTCTATATAGATGCGAAAATTATTTGTTCATGTTTCTGTTTCCTATATTGCTGTGCTTATTAATGGGTATCATCTCATTCACATATTACTAATAAGTAGCTCCAGTAATTTCAAGATGATGGTTCCAATTACAAGCTGAGTGATAATTCATACTTTCATTGAACGCTTGCTATTATTACTAAATGGGAACGAATTATATATGCTGGAGAGAGATTTAGCCGCATTTGTTGAATATCTAACTTTCTAGTACAAGATTTGTGATGTTTTCACCTATCAATTTCCTAGCAATAACTGTAAACTATGTGTAGCCCGATGATTTTATCAAGAACATGGTAAAAGGGTTTGAGTTGAAATTCTAATGGGTACTGGGAAGAAACTCAGTTACTTGAGTTAATGTGTCTAAGCAAGGAAAAATTTAATCTTGCAACTCATTGTAACGATTTTTATTTTCTAGATGCCAAAGATAGTTGACTGAAGCTGCATCCTTATAGGAAATTCAATCACCTAGGCAAGCGTGAGAGTTATATAATTTATAGGAAATTTGAAGTAGATCGTCATAGTGATTTAGATAAATTGGTTATTGTCAACTGGATCATTTGGCTCATGTGTAATTGTTGTTGCGTGGCTTGCTCAACATCCCATTGTATGATTTTGTGCCTGGTGCAAGCTGCTATGAGCAGGCTCACTTTCAAAACATCTAAGAATTCATTGAATATCCAAAATGAAGAACATATATGCATTTGAGGGTTTGGATAGAGAGAGAGAGAAAGAATGGGATTGAATTGACGGATCTTAATCATTTGATTAATGATTTTATCAGTGGCTTTAGTTAGGTCACTGGTAGCTCCATAAGATTAAGGTACTCAACATTGGATTGGGCCTGAAAATGACTCAGCTTGCATATGGTGAGACAAATAGAAAGAGAACGCAGTGCACTAAGTCTACGAAAAGAGAAACCGTGGTGGAACATGTGCTGTGCACAAAGAAAAAGGGAGTCAAAATACAGATGGAGACTCTTGAACTCGAAACCTCTTCATATGAGTGTAATGGTTTGTGTGTCTGTAACATATATAGATCTATTTATGCGAGCCTTTGAGAGGCTTGCATATAATGCACATAAAGATTCTTATGAGAAATGGCCACAATTATCGAAATGCCTAAACTACTATCATGGTTGATAGTATGGTTTATACCTCCCCACTGAACCCTATTACCAATTCACTTTCAGATACTACTATCCTTGTGATAGATTTATCAGCTACGAACATATTCTGTAGTTCTCAATAGAAAACCTCTTCTGTTCTTTTTCTTTAACCATCTATTGACTATTTGTTACTGCCTGCATTTTCCAATAATAGATATATAGTTATTAACTGCATTCTGGTGCACTTTTGTGAATATATGTGCTATTTCATGTGCTTTGCAGCCATCTGCTGATTCTCCAAATTGTGACCTCAAACAAGAAAACTGATAATAAATAAATAATTGTTGCAGGTGGAAGGTACAGTCAAGACATGCCTGATTGCCTGGCTTTGTTTAAGGCGGTGGAATCTTTTTACTTTCTGCTGGCCTCAAGGTAAATGAGGAGGCTATATATATATATATATTCATAAAATATATCGATTTCATCTAATTTAGTCCGAGAGAGCAGTAGATGACTTGTATGCTGGTTTTGGTATTTATGGATATTAAATACTGGAATTTGCTTGCATTTATTTTCCGTTTTTGTTATTCGGGAATTTGAAGTTTTTTATTAAGAAAAAAAGAATTCCTATTTTTGTTTTATTTCCAAAGTTTTCATTACGACTACAACACGAGAGCTTTGTCACATCAATGGAACCTTCTTGAACTTTTTTTTGAGCCATTAGATCAGGATCAATCATTTTCAACCCTTCATCACATTTAGATTGAACAGAACCTTCTAGAGTTGACATATGGGCCGTTGGATGAGTTATCTATCATTTTCAACCCTTGATCAAAATACAATCCTAGAAACTTAACCCTACAGTTTTCATATAAATTCAGTATGTTATCTGGGGTTTGGGGTAAAGTGTTGCCCCCGCGGCGCAAAGTTTTGAGAGGTTGAAAGCTACTAAAATGCAATCCTGTTTCCCTTTGTAGAGAGGGATCTGATTGAATACGAGTGAAGGTTCACCTTGAAGGTTCGACTGAGGTAACTTAGTTCTTCTGTATTTTCTTTAACAGATATCTTGATTTTGTTTTCTCAATTTAGTCTGTTTTTAAAGCTTGGAGATCTGATCTAGTATTCACATATTGACCTGTCACGAGAGGCGCCTTTTAGAAGTCTATAATTCGTACTCTCCAAGCTATGCTTGTAGCTCATCCTTTAATTTCAGTGTTTATTTTTCCTTCTGTTTATCATCTATTTCCCCCCTTGATTATGATGTAATAAAATAGTCAATTCAAAATTGATGGATTGTCATATGTCAGACCCCTATAATTTACTTAGGTATGTTGTATTAATTTACACTATGGTGAATGGATCTCGGTTAGCATGGTTGATTATTAACCACCCCAACTTTGACATATATTGTCACCTATAAATTATAATAATTTCTAATTAAACTAAGAAACTCAATATTAGGAAACAATAACTCCTTATTATACTTGGACACATAATGTTAGGGAACTTTTAATTATACTAGGAGTATATTCTAACAACTAGTATTGTATATCTTTATGGTGTTTTATTTCCCTAGCTGTGTAAGACAGATTTGATATGTACTCTGCTGCTGGAAGCAAATTGTATATCGAATGGTGTCTGTTGCAATGCTGCAATCAATTGCAAGGAGAAGAGGAACTGGAATTGGAACAAGCAAGCAACTTCAAGGTGACATATGGTGTTTGAGATTGTTCTTTTAATATACAGACACTGTTTTATCAAGGGGAAAAGTCAAACTCCAACTGATTCTTCAATGCACAACCCTTAATGCCAGGCTGATCAAAGTTTCTTCATTAAGTACCTGCACAATTTTATTTTCAAGTTTGTCTCTGCAGTGATCAATGCATATCTAAATTTCTTTTATTTCAAAAACTTTTAATTGTGATGGAGATAATTATTCACACATGCGATGATAGGAAAAGAAAATCTTTTGATGCAGGACAAAGTGAAAGTGTCGATCCTCGTAATAAGGCGAACAACATGACCGATGAACAAAAGTTGACATTGGAGTCATCATGTTGCCAACTGAGAAGCCATGAATTGGAAGAAACTACCATTATGACTTTGAAGCACTATTCCTTGATTTCTTCTATTTTGGCTCCTCTTTGTCACTCACATTGCAAACATTATCCTCTTTTGTCACTCACATTGAAAACATTATATAAATCAATTTCCAGAACCTTGTAAACTCGACAAATATACTTGGGAAGTTTCAGTTCAGGTGAGCATGCAAGTATTGTTATTGATAGTTGTTTTCTTTGCTTGAGGTTCCTTCGGGATCGCTTTTTACATCTTATTACCTAAATTAGAACAGAGTTTTAGCTTATATATGCCATACTTGACAATTAATTGCAGGTATTGGTTTAATATAAGGTCGGTGCTTGACAGGGGGGACACTGGTAAGTTCATTTCCTCGGTTTTTGTCTTAAACCTCAAGCTCTTGCTAACCCCATAACCTTCTTTAACATATGATTTTATGTGTATACTCTTTGTACATAAGATATCAAGATTGGTGATAGCAACTTTTGTTAGGGAATAATTAGATAACATTTTTGCTAAATGACCATGATATGAGGAACCTTTTTACGTTACAATGACGGTGATAATGAAGAACCTAATAAGCATTTAAGAACATGTAGCTGATAATGTTCTGATAGTCATAGTTAGCCTCTTCTGCAGCATTTGTGGCTACTCCTGGCACAATACAGAACCTTAATCGCCCCTTTTTGTGTCACGCTATTGTAGTAATTTGGTTTATGACGATGGCTGAATTTTGTTAAATTTGTTATATGTATGTAGTTGTTTAATCATTAACCTGTTATCTTGAGGTGCTTCTTCATTCCATAAGATTGAAGAAGCCCACATCAGATAGAGGTCTGTGTTTTATTTTTAATCTAGTTGTGAGTATAGTAATTCCTTAATTTTAAAGTGTACTATAGACATTATCATTACCTTTACTTGTACATATTTAAATTATTATTATTATTTAAAATCATGAACATATTAGAAAATCACATTCATACAGCTACCAGCATGTTATATTCTATATTTTCTCATCATTTCAACATGATCTGTTTACGTACTTCTTACATTAAGGTTTCTTTATTGCTGGGTTCATTAGTTAGTATTACCTTCAACTATCATCTTGTATTCTTGTCTGCGTTTGTTTTCTCAAATTTTTAGTGTTGCTCATTTGCAGTACATCTTCAAAAATATGGGAAAAGCCAAGTCAGATTCTCAAACATATAAAACCAACACATATTCCAACTACAACAATAGGCGCATTACAAAAAGAAATGACAAGGCTGAAGCTTCATCACCAAGTTTACCCATGGAAGAACCAAACCTACAGAACAAGATGCACCAAACCTACAGAACAAGGTGCTGATAAGTGATAACCCTGTTATTATGGTTACCAGGAACACTGAACGAAATTGAGTATGAGAAAAGTCAACTATACTAAAATGTACAAGGTATTTTTGTACCATTCAGAACGATAGTTTTCCAATACGCTGAACGCAGGGCAATAACAATCCCCTGATAACCCTTCTTGTGACATTGTACACAGAAGGTACTTCTTCGACTAATTGTTGGGAGGAAGACTCGAACAATGCAGCAGACAACATATCTATTATTGAACCTCTACACAACCCTGAATCTGATAACGAAGTTTCATCATCATCGCCGGCTGACCAAAGAATGTATGATCGTGAGGCAAACTTTAAGTGCATGCAACATTTGATTTCTGCCTAATTTTTGATTCAATGTCAAGTTTTATGTGTAAAAATTTACAAACGTTAAAAGAATATTTTTTTTGGTTTCATGTTTATCACAGAATTTATTGTGTTTAGCTTAAGATTGATGGTATGATAATATAATTATGATGTAAATTTGATGATATTTTGTCACTTTATACTACTATCAATAGAAATGAGACTATATTTAAAACAAAAATTTGAATGATATTCTTTTTGTGGAATATAGTGAGTATAATAAAAAAATAATACTTCATCTGTTCCGTAAAAAGGAGTCTCATTTGTCAATTATTTTTATTCCATAAAAAGAGCCGAATTTTTAGTGATAAGTAGTATAAATGACAGAATGTATTCAAGTTTATTATCATAATCTTATTATCATACTACTCTACTAAACTAAACTACTTTCTAATTTTTGTAGATATACATAAAATAAAAGATATTCTTAATATTTACAAATTCTATAAATGTGAATAAGTTGTGGTTTCTGTTCTATTATGTGCCCTTTACTGAGATTTTCATAGCTACCCGCCTACTCCTACCCGACTGAAAATGATTAAATAAAAAAGGAAGTGACATTAACAGTATGGTTGGCCTTTTATTCTCTTATTTAGATTTACATTAAGTTGAGCACTTTGAAAATGATTAAATAAAAAAGGAAGTGACATTAACAATATGGTTGGCCTTTTATCCTCTTATTTAGATTTCACTAGATTGATATATTATTCCTTCATTTATAGAAAACATGTTACTATTTAAAGTCATAAAATGAACCAAACACTTCGGGCTCGATTTGTACCCGTTCGATTAAAAATTCGATTTGAGCTCAACTCGCAAAAATAAATAATTCAAATATGAGCAAATTTTAAAGTTCGATAAATTATTCGAACCTCCTCAAATTGTAATTTTCTATTGATATTCGAATCATATTTGATCCGTTCGAAAAGTTTAAACTACTCGGGCTTGAATTTGAGATCGTGATCGACTCGATAGCTAAATGAGCCTCAATCAAACCTTATTTCATACTCGATAAAATTTGTAAATCAAATCTAAGCAACTCAATACTCGGCTCGACTCGGTTCATTTACACCTTATTACTATTTACTTTAAATATACATAAGATACGAGAATATAATTTGTTCTACTCTAATGCTCCCTTCGTTTTTAAAAAATGAGTAAAGTGTAAATTTCACATATATTAAAAAATACAAAAGTAGAGGAAAGTGAGTAAATGGAGTTTTAAATTTTTTCTTAGTAGTTTCAAAAGATTCATCAAGCGATAAGTAATTTTATTTTTTTTATATTAATGGACTCCACTAAATGACGTGTTTACTTATTCAGGAGGACAAAAATAATTGTAATTTTAATTATTCCTTTGAGGATGAAGGGAGTAATTACAATGGAAGACCAAACTTTAGAGTTCAAATATTACTTCCTATAAAACATTACCCAATTAAAATGGAAAAAGAAAAAAATATCAATTTATAACTATCTATTTACTCTATGACCACACTTTTGCGTAGGTTTTGCAAACATTTTATTATAACCACATTACTTGTCACAAATTATGTGTTGATTGAGACAAATTTTGATTGTTTAATGGTAATATTTTGGGGTTTTTTATTTTGAGTTATAGTCTGACAATGTATATGGGAGTGATGTTAAAATTATAATAAAATATATATAAAATATTTAGGTTAAACAATTATTATTCTTAATAACATGACATAACACATCTCGTATATAATAGTGTATTAAATTTAAATACCTTTTGTATTGTGCATGATCACATAATTAAATATATTTTTAGGTAAATTCACCATATGATTCCCATGGTGAATATAAAGTAAATTTTCTCTAATTTCGATCATATTCCTATTCTCACTAAAATTTAATAATTTCACAAAATAATAATAATATATATCAATTAAGCTTTATAATTTATATAATTCTTCTGTGATTTTTTAGAATTACAATTAAGCACAATCTACTCTTTCTATTCTCATAAATTGTCCAAATAAACCGATAAAAAAAATGGTTCATGTAATAAATAAATAAAAATGTATGTTGCATTCGAAAAGGAGGAAGTAGTATAGATAAATATAGACCTGGCAAAATTGGCCCAGGCCCGCGGGCCGGCCCAGCCCGCCCAAAAAAAGCTGGGCTCTGGGCTTCATTTTTTTAGCCCGTCAAAACTTGGGCCTTTTTGGCCCGCCCAAATTTAGCCCAGCCCAACATTGGCCCAGCCCGTGGGCGCCCATCCCGCTCAATCTTTTGTAAAAATGGCCCAAGCCCGCGGGCCGGCCCAGCCCGCCCACCAAAAAATGGGCTTTGGGCTTCACTTTTTCAGCCCACCGAAACCTGAGCCGTTTTGGCCCAGCCCAATTTTAGCCCAGCCCAACAATGGCCCAGCCCGTTTGGGCCAGCCCAGCCCAATTGCCAGGTCTAGATAAATATGGGCAACCCATTGGGTTGTGCCTAGTTACCGGGCCTAATTTTAACATTGGCATTCCAGACTGCTTCATTTGGTGCCTACAGCTTCCAAACAGATTGAAAGGTATGGTTTCTCTCTCTATATAGATGCGTAAATTATATATATACATATATATATATATATACATACATATATATATATGTTCATGTTTGTGTTTATGTTTCCTATATTGCTATGCTTATTAATGGGTATCATCTCATTCACATATTACTAAGTAGCTCCTGTAATTTCAAGATGATGGTTCCAATTACAAGCTGAGTGATCAATTCATACTTTTATTGAATGCTTGCTATTATTACTAAATGGGAACGAATTATATGTTAAGGAGAGATTTAGCCGCATTTGTTGAATATCTAACTTTATAGTACAAGATTTGTGATGTTTTCTCCTAGCAATTGGAGTACTGCAATTTTTTTCCTTTTTCTTTTTTCTTGTTTTGCTAATTGTAAAATATGCTTAGCCCGAGATGGTTTGATCAAGAATATGGTAAAAGGGTTTGAGTTGCAATCCTATAGGTATAGCCGGGTAGCAGAGATATGCAGTCACTTAAGTTAATGTGTCTAAGCAAGCAAAAATTTAATCTTGCTACTCATTGTAACGATTGTTATTTGCTAGATGCCAAAGATAGCTGAATGAAGCTGCATCCTTGTAGGAATTTCAATCACCTAGGCTAGTACGGGGGAGTTATATAATTTATAGGAAATATGAAGTAGATCATCACAGTGATTTCCATTTTGAATCTTTTTTTATTATAAGCACAAAGAAGGTTCAGATTTCATCTCAATTTTTCCAACTTAATCTAAAGGCTCACATTTCATCTCATACAAAAAAATTCCCGCTCAAATTTCTCTTACTTCCTTCTCTTTCTCTCTCCTCTTCTCCTTCTCTTTCTCTCTCCTCCTCCTCCTAAGTCTCTCTCTTCCCCTCTTCCTTCATTTACTCAATTAATTGTTATTTTAATATGTTATTTTAAATTTTAATAATTTTTTGGAGTGTATATATATGCATATATTTAAAATGTGTAATACATAAAAAAATTTCAATGGTAAGAAGACAATTAAAAACAAGATCATAACTTACTTATAAAAAAAAAGCAATTACAAAATAAATTCTTTTTTTTTTCTAGACAAGGAACAAATAAAAAAGATTGTCAACTGGTATCACTTTTAATCCTATTTTTTTCTCTCTGTTTTTACAATGGATCCCGCCCAAATTTTACCGGACTAATGGCAAAACTGTCCCCTAAATTTGGACGAAAATCAATTTGATACTCAAAGTTTGAAAATATTCAATCAATACTTCTAAGTATTTTAAAACAACAAATGTGTCCCTTTTGCCCGGACCGGCTAATCTTTCGTCGAAAATTGCCACGTGTCAAGGAGAGAGGAGAGAGAAAGAGGAGCAGGAATAAAAAAACATATTATTTTTTCTTTTTTATTCTTTATCAAATTTCTCTCTCTTCCTTCCCTTTCTCTCTCCTCTCCTCCTCCTTTTTTCTCTCCTTTCATCTATTTCCTCCGCCTTCTCTCTTTCTCTCTCCTCCTAATCCTGCTCCTCCTTTTCTTTCTCTCTCCTCTTCCTAGGTCTCTCTCTTCCCCTCTTCCTTCATTTACTTAATTAATTGTTATTTTAATATTTTATTTTAAATTGTAATAATTTTTTGGAGTGTATATATATGCATATATTTAAAATGTATAATACATAAAAACCATCAATGGTAAGGAGACAAAATTAAAAACAAGATCATAACTTACTTATAAAAAAAGCCATCAAAAAATTAAATAGATTCTTTTTCTTTTTCCTAGACAAGGAACAAATAAAAAAGATTGCCAACTGGTATCACTTTTAATCCTATTATTTTCTCTCTGTTTTAACAATGGATTTGAATGTTATTGATTTTAAAAAAATTTAAGTTTCGTTTTATGTATAACGTTTGATTTGTCAACATGTTTTTTGTTTGTCTAATTTAATATTACTTATTTTTTTTATAGTGTGATTCTGTGTATACAATTGAATTACTGAGGAACTATGATTTTTTATTTTATTTTTACCAGTTTTGTAGTTGAGAGTTTTAGTTTCTTAATCTTAATGTTGCTTTGTAGCCTTTAAGCTTTTGTTCTGACATATAATTTGAATATTTTGTTGGGTCTCATTTTTTAAAACTCTAAATTTGTTTGAACATTCCACAATTTGAAGTATCGATCAATATTGAAATCTCAACCTTTTCCATTAGTTTGAAGCATATTTTAATCTTTTTTATAGCATACCTTTCAAGTTGTTAAATTCAATATGCTATTGATCAAGTATATTACTATAGAACAATGTGTTGGATGCAACTGTGATTATGGTGTTTTATTTTTGCAATAGTTCTGTTAATGCAACACTTTATTGTCATGTTACCTCACGTTGCTATATATACAAAGTGAAAAACGATACGATATATGTTAAATCAACAAAATAATAATTAATTCTTTATGAGTTTGTAAAGTTAACTACTTATATATGATTATGATGATTTTAGGTATGGAATGATGGTTATTTTGGTGGTTTGGATATGTATTGATGATTGTAAGTTTTGTAGACAGTTTTTAGATTTTTCTGGATATCTATTGTTAAAGGAAACTCTACTGAAATTTCTTGAAATTAGTAGCGACTAGCTTGATGTTTTGGTGGTTGGATATGTGTTAATGATTGAGTATGTATTATTTATTGTGGTTGTATAGTGAATTATGATAATTGGTATGTCTGATTGTAAGTTATTTTAGGTTGCAAAGAGTTTTTAGGTAATGTAGTATTTTTCGAATTTTAATCTGATTTTTCGTTACTCCGTGCCGTCAGGCACGGGCAATTACTAGTTATTCTTAACGACATGACATAACACATCTCGTATATATAGTGTATTAAATTTAAATACCTTTTGTATTGTGCATGATCACATAATTAAATATATTTTTAGGTAAATTCACCATATGATTTCCATGGTGAATATAAACTAAATTTTCTCTAATTTCGATCATATTCCTCCCTGAATTCTCACTAAAATTTAATAATTTCACAAAATAATAATAATATATATATCAATTAAGCTTTATAATTTATATAATTCTTCTGTGATTTTTTAGAATTACAATTAAGCACAATCTATTCTTTCTATTCTCATAAATTGTCCAAATAAACCTATAAAAAAAATGGTTCATTTAATAAATAAATAAATAAATAAAAATGTATGTTCCATTCGAAAAGGAGGAAGTAGTATAGATAAATATGGGCAACCCATTGGGTTGTGCCTATGTTACCGGGCCTAATTTTAACATTGGCATTCCAGACTGCTTCATTTGGTGCCTACAGCTTCCAAATTGTTAAACAGATTGAAAGGTATGGTTTCTCTCTCTATATAGATGCGTAAATTATATATGTTCATGTTTATGTTTATGTTTCCTATATTGCTATGCTTATTAATGGGTATCATCTCATTCACATATTACTAAGTAGCTCCTGTAATTTCAAGATGATGGTGCTGAGTGATTAATTCATATTATTGCTAAATGGGAACGAATTATATATGCTGGAGAGAGATTTAGCCGCATTTGTTGAATATCTAACTTTCTAGTACAAGATTTGTGATGTTTTCTCCTAGCAATTGGAGTACTGCAATTTTTTTCTTTTTTCTTTTTTCTTGTTTTGCTAATTGTAAAATATGCTTAGCCCGAGATGGTTTGATCAAGAATATGGTAAAAGGGTTTGAGTTGCAATCCTATAGGTATAGCCGGGTAGCAGAGATATGCAGTCACTTAAGTTAATGTGTCTAAGCAAGCAAAAATTTAATCTTGCTACTCATTGTAACGATTGTTATTAGCTAGATGCCAAAGATAGCTGAATGAAGCTGCATCCTTGTAGGAATTTCAATGACCTAGGCTAGTACGGGGGAGTTATATGATTTATAGGAAATATGAAGTAGATCATCACAGTGATTTAGATAAATGGTTGTCAACTGGATCATTTGGCTCATGTTAATTGCATTACTTGCTCAACGCCCCATTATCTGATTTTGTGCCCGGTGCAAGCTGCTACCACACCAGGCTCACTTTCGAAGCATCTAAGAATTCATTAAATACCCAAAATGAAGAACATATATGCAATTGAGGGTTCGGATAGATAGAGAGCAATGGGTTGTAGAAGAAGAGGAGAGAGAAGAATGTGATTGAATTGATGGATTTTAATCATTTGATTAATGATTTTATCAGTGGCTTTGTTAGTTCATTGGTAGGTCCAGAAGATTAAGGCACTCAAAATTGGATTGTGCCTGACAAATGACCAGCTTGCATATGGAGAGACAAATACACAGAGGACGCAGTGCACCAAGTCCATGAACATAGAAACCGTTGTGGAACACATGCACAAAAGAAAAGGGAATCAAAATACAGATGGAGACTCTTGAACTTAAGACTTCGTCATACGAGTGTAATGGTTTGTGTGTCTGTAGCCTATATAGATCTATTTAGGCAACCCTCTGAGAGGCTTGCATATAATGTACATAAAGATTCTTATGAGAATGGTCCACATTCATCAAAATGCCTGAACTACTATCATGATTGATATCATGGTTTATACCTCTCCAGTGAACTCTATTACAAATTCACTTTCAAATAGACAGATACTACTATCCTTGCGATAGATTTATTAGCTACAAACATCTTCTGTTCTTTTTCTTTGACACTATTGGTTACTGCCTGCATTTATCCAATAATAGATATATAGTTATTAACTGCATTCTACTGCACTTTTGTGAATATATGTGCTATTTCATGAGCTTTGCAACCATCTGCTGACTCTTCAAATTGTGACCTCAAACAAGAAAAAAATGATAATAAACTATAAATAAATAATTGATGCACTTAGAAGGTACAGTCAACACATGTCTGGCTTCGATTAAGGCAACGGAATCTTTTCGCATATATATATATATGTATATTGTTAAATCATATGTATATGAAAATATATTGATTTCATCTAATTTAGTCTGAGAGAGAAGTAGATGATTTGTATGCTGGATTTGGTATTCATGGATATTAAATAATGGAATTTTCTTGTGTTTATTTTCCGTTATTGTTCTTTGGGAATTTGAAGTTTTTTATTATGAAAAAAAGAATTCCTATTTTTGTGTTGTTTCCAAAATTTTCATTGTGACTACAACACGTGTGAGCTTTTTCACGTCAAAGGAACCTTCTTGAACTTTTTTTTGAGCCATTAGATCAGGATCAATCATTTTCAAGCCTTCATCACATTTAGATTGAACAGAACCTTCTAGAGTCAACATACTGGCCGTTGGATGAGTTAACTATCATTTTCAACCCTTGATCAAAATACAATCCCAGAAAACTAACCCTACAGTTTTCATATAAATTCAGTATGTTATATGGGGTTTGGGGTAAAGGGTTACCCCAGCGGCGCAAAGTTTTGAGATGCTGAAAGCTACGAAGATGTAATCCTGTTTCCCTTTGTAGAGAGGGAACTGATTGAATATGAGTAAAGGATCACCTCGACGGTTCGACTGAGGTAACTTAATTATTTTGTATCTTCTTCAACATATAACTTGATTATTTTTTTCCTCAATTTAGTCTGTTGTTAAAGTTTGGAGATCTGATCTAGTATTCACATCACCTGTCACGAGAGGCGCCTTTAAGAAATATATAATTCCTACTCTCCAAGCTATGCTTATAACTCACCCTTTAATTTTAGTGTTTATTTTTCTTTCCATTTATCATCTTTTTTCCCCTTTGATTATGATGTAATAAAATAGTCAATTAAAAATTGATGGATTGTCATTGTCCCCTATAATTTACCTAGTTATGGTGTATTAATTTACGCAATGGTGAATGGATCTCGGTTAACATGGTTGATTATTAACCACCCCAACTTGGACATATATTGCCACCTATAATAATTCCTAATTATACTAAGAAACACAATCTAGGGAAACAGTAACTCCTTATTAATACTTGGAAACATAATGTTAGGGAACTCTTAATTATACTAGGAGTATATTCTAACTACTAATATTGAATTCTATGTGTCATTTTATTTCCCTACCTGTGTATGACAGTTTTGATATGTACTCTGCTGTGGGAAGCAAATTGTATCTCAAATGACATCTACAATGCTGCAATCAATTGTAAGAAAAAGAGGAACTGGAACTGGAATAAACAAGCAACTTCAAGGTGACATATGGTGTTTGAGATTGTTCTTTTTAATATACAGATACTGTTTTATCAAGGGGAAAAATTAAACTCTGACTGATTCTTCAATGCACAACCCTTGATGCCATGCTGATCAAAATTTCTTCATTAAAGTACCTGCACAATTTTATTTTCAAGTTTGTGTCAGCAGTGATCAATGCATATCTAAATTTCTTTTCTTTCAAAAACTTTTAATTGTGATGGAGGTAATTATTCACACCTGCGATGATGGGAAAAGAAAATCTTTTGATGCAGGACAAAGTGAAAGTGCCGATCCTCGTAATAAGGCGAACAACATGACCGATGAACAAAAGTTGACATTGGAGTCATCATGTTGCCAAGTGAGAAGCCATGAATTGGAAGAAACTACCATTATGACTTTGAAGCACTATTCCTTGATTTCTTCTATTTCGGCTCCTCTTTGTCACTCACATTGCAAACATTATCTTCTTTTGTCACTCACATTGAAAACATTACATAAATCAGTTTCCAAAACCTGGTTAACTCGATAAATATATTTGGGAATTTTCAGTTCAGGTGAGCATGCAAGTATTGTTATCGATATTTGTTTTCTTTGCTTGAGGTTCCTTCAGGATCTCTTTTTACATCTTATTACCTAAATTAGAACAGCAGTTTTAGCTTATATATGCCATACTTGACAATTAATTGCAGGTACTGGTTTAATATAAGGCCGGGTGCTTGACAGGGGGAATACTGGTAAGTTCATTTCCTCGGTTTTTATCTCAAACCTTCAAGCTCTTGCTAACCCCGTAACCTTTTTAACATATGATTTTATGTGTATACTCTTTGTACATAAGATATCAAGATTGGTGGTAGCAACTTTTGTTGGGGAATAATTAGATAACATTTTAGCTAAATGACTATGATACGAGGAACCTTTTACATTACAATGACGGTGAAAATGAAGAACCTAATAAGCATTTAAGGACATGTAGCTGATAATGTTTTGATAGTAGTAATTAAAATCTTCTGCAGCGTTTGTGGTTATTCCTGCTGCATATACAACATTTGCTGCACATAACTCTTTCTGCAAGTGGAACCTTTCCTTGTCTTTAGTCTATATTCTGAGTATTGTGCCAGTAATATATATACCAAATAATCACCCACGTTTGTGTTACACTATTGTAGTAATTTGGTTTACGACTATCGTTGGATTTTGTTAAATATCGTTGGATTTTGTATCTAGGTGTGTGCCTTAACTTAGTCGTTTAATGTGTTATCTTGACGTGCTGTTTCATTCCATAAGATTGAAGAAGTCCACATCAGATAGAGCCATAGAGGTCTATATTTTATTTTTAATCTACTAGTGAGTACTAGTAATTCCCTAATTTTTTAGTGTTCTATAGACATTATCATTTCGATCCTTTGTACACATGTGAATTATTGTTATTATTATTATTTGAAATCATGAACATATTAGAACATACCATTCATACAGTTTCTTGGTAGCACTGATTTTGTTAATATTAGAAATTTAGAATTATCAGATACCCCCATGCTATTTTCTATATCTTCTCATCATTTGCGCATGATCTCTTTGGTACTTGTTCCATTAAGGCTTCTTCATTGCTGGCCTCCTTAGTATTACCTTCATCTATTATCTTGTTTGCGTTCGTTTTCTCAAATTTTTCATGTTGCTCATTTGCAGTACCATCTTCAAAAATACTGGAAAATCCAAACCAGATTCGATACAAAACCAACACATATCCCAACTACAACAATAGGCGCGTTACAAACAGAAATGACAAAGCTGAAGCTTCATCACTAAGAATACCCATGGAAGAAACAAACCTACAGAACAAGATGCACCAAACCTACAGAACAAGGTGCTGATAAGTGATAACCTTGTGATCATGGTTACCAGAAATGCTGAACGAAATCTAGTACGAGAAACATTACCTATAGTAAAATGTACAAGACATTCTTGTACCGCAATTCAAAATGATAGTATCCGGTACGCGGAATACACGACAATAACAATTTCCTGATAACCCTTCTTGTGACATTGTACACAGAGGGTGTTTCTTCAACTCATTGTTAGGCGGAAGACTCGAACAATGCAGCAGACAACATATCTATTATTGTACCTCTACTCAACCTCGATAACGAAGTTCCATCATCGCCGGCGAATGGATGAACGTGAGGCGAACTTAAGTGCATGCAACATTTGATTGCTGCCTAATTTTTGATTCAATGTCAAGTTTTATAACAGTTCTATTTGTAAAATTTTACAAACGTTAAAGAATATTTTTTTGGTTTCATGTTTATCCCTGAATTTATTGAGTGTTTAGCTTAGTATTGATGGCATTATAATGTAATTGTGATGGTAAATTTGATGATATTTTGTTACTTTATACTACTATCTATAGAAATGCGACTTTATATTTGGGACAAAAAATTGACAAATGATACTCTTTTTGTGGAATGGAGGGAGTATAATAAAAAATAAAAAAATTATATTTTATCTGTTCCACAAAAAATAGTCTCATTTGCCAATTATTTTTGTTCCACAAAACGAGTCAATTTTTTAGTAGTAAGTAGTACAAATGATATAATGTATTCAAATTTATCATTATAATTTCATTATCACACCACATTACTAAACTAAACTGCTTTTTAATTTTGTGGATATACATGGAATAAAAATATATTCTTAATATTTACAAGTTCTATAAATGTGAATAAGTTGCAGTTTCTGTTGTATTTGTAATATGGTTGGCCTTTTTATCCTATTTTTCAGATTGCATGAAAATGCATATTATTCCTTCATTTATAGAAACATATTTTACTATTTATTTTAAATATACATATTCTAGGAATTTGTTATTTTCACAAGATAAAATTGATATTTCCATAAATTCTCATTCACATGAACGTGAGTTTTATTTATATTCAAGTTAAAATGCAACTCATTTTGTAGAACACGAGCAATATTTCTTACACTATGTTTTTAAGTTTTGGACGAAAAAAAGGGAAAAAGAATAAAAAACTTGCAAGTTATATTTCATGTTGTTATTGAGTTAATAAAAAAGAAAGAAAGAAAATTATGTTTTACATTTAAATTAATTTCTAACTTTTATATTGAGTTTGTTTTGTTTATAATGTACATACATGATACATATAAAAGATTTGCTTATGTCTTAGACAAAATGTTTATTTATTTATTTATTTTTGATCTATTTTAAAACAGAAGAAGTAAGAAGTAAGAACCCGATTCTGGGGCCCATAACAATACAGGGTAGAAATGTAACAAATCGGGTGGGCCCAGGGCACAGTATACGACCGTTGCATTCAAACAATATGCCAGTGCCAGTCACATTCAAAATTTAAAAATTGAAATGCCCCGAGAGAGAAGAGAGCCTCCGACCCAAAACCCAATAAAGAAACAAAGCTGAAACATTTTGCCACTTTTCTCGCACAGCAGGCTGACAGGCTCCCTCTGCCTCAGCTTCTCTCCTGTCCATCACTCACTCCTCCCCCAATTCCTCGAAATCTGAGCTATTCCACTGCATTTACTCATTCGATTTCAAGCTCCTTCGCTTCTAGATTCTCCTTCGCCTTTCAATTTCAAAATCCCACCTGCTCCATTTCTCTTTCTCCCCCTTTTTTTCTCTCTCTTCTGAGTTCATCATCATGATTAAGGAATTTTCTGGGTTTTAACTGTATAATTCTAGCAGAAAAGGTCAGAATCCTTGTACTTAGCTTGCTTTAAGTATAACCCATGTTTTTGTTTCTTAGTATATGGTTCAGCAAGCTTAAAGTTTGCCTTTTGAACTGACAAAGCTGATGAGCTCGACCTTCTTAGCTCCAGCCTGCCCAATTGTAACTGTGAATTTATTCATGGTTTCAATTTGAAAACACCCTTTTGTTTTATCTCTGGGTTTTTAGAGCTTGAAAGTTCAAAGTTTAAGGTTTTGAGGAACCCCTAGGAGATTTGGGGGTAAGTTGATCATTTCCAGAGGATTATTTTTACCATTTTTTTTTTAACATTGAAAGGAATCATTTGGGTTTATAGTTTTAAGGGTTTGAGTCTGTTCAAGAGCATCTTTGCTTGAGATTGTAAGTACTTTAAAGCTTGTAAAAATATGGTTCTAGAGGTTTAATTTCTATGAAAATGCTGAAGCATTTGCAGAAGTTCTCTACTCCATAGATGTTGATTTTGAGTATTAGTTCAGTGGTTGTATAGAATTGGGGTGTTGGGTTTGAGGCTGTTCATAAGAACAGTATATTGAGCTATTTTTTGGGTAGTGGAAGCTTCTATAAAATCACAAATGGGAGAAGTAAACATTTATGAGAATCGAGTGAAAGGCTCGAAGTTTGCTGATCAGAATCAGATACCTAAGGGTAACAATGCTAAAGGATGCAACAATCCTTCTAAACCAAAGTCTTCATGGGGGTCCAATATCGTGAAGGGATTTTCAGGAGATAAGAAAACTAAGTCACAGACCACAGCCCAGAGCAAAAGAGTACCCCTCACAAGCTCTGATACCGCAAACCAGAAAAACTTATTTGTGCCTTCACATTTGCGGGTGAAACGGTCTCTCATTGGTGATTTATCGTGTTCCGTTAGTGCAACACAAGTTCATCCCCAGGGGCTTCATATCAATAAGACAAAGCCTTCAGGCTCTCGAGATTTATTTCTTGAGCTTGATCATTTAAGAAGCTGGCTCCAAGAATCAAAAGAGAGGGAGATTAAATTGCAAGCTGAGTTATTGGATTGTAAAAGAAGCCCAAAAATTTTGGATCTTGAAAAGGAACTAGAACTGAAGAAGATAGAAAATGATAATCTTCTGAGGAAGGTTGGTTTGCTAGAATCTGAGAAAACGAGCCTTTCTGAACAATTGGTGTCTGTAACCTCTGTTTTAGAGAGGCAGGAACACATATCTAAAGGGGAAAACACTGAAATTTTGAAGGCGGTAGTACCTTCAAATAATCTTGAGATGGAAGTTGTGGAGTTAAGGCGCCTAAACATGGAGCTTCAACTTGAAAAGAGAAATCTTGCTTGCACACTCTCTTCCATGGAATCCCAGTTGGCCACTCTAGCAAAAGTTTCCGAGGTATCATTTTCTCTTAATGTGCATGTTTAGATGTCTTTTATAGATGAACTGACCTTTTCAGAGGAAAGAATACATTATTCGTGCCTTTGTTGTTGTTGTTCTTCTTATTATTTAACATTATATTCTTCTAATTTTCTTAATAAGCATACTGAATTTGATTCACACATGTATCACATATATTAACTTGTCAATGTTATTTAGCTCTACTGCTGTTGACTATAATAGTATTGCCCATTCTGTTTCTTTACACCTGCATTCTTGGCTCATCAGAGTGATATTGTTGAGAAGATCAAAGCAGAGGCTTTTTCGTTAAGACAGACAAATAAAGATTTGTCTAAACAAGTTGAAGATTTACAAATAAGCCGGTTAAATGAGGTTGAGGAGCTTGTCTACTTGAGATGGGTGAATTCATGTCTACGCAATGAGTTGCGCAATTTGTCATCCATGAGTTCCGATCAAACATCCACCCCGAAATCAATTGAGAGGAGCAGTGAGTCATCAGGTGACTTGTCATCTTGCCAAAGTGATGAAAACTATGAATATAGTAGCAGAAAAAGGTTAAATCTGGTTAAGAAGTTGAGGAAATGGCCTATTACTGACGAAGATTTGCAAAGTTTCGAAAGCCCAGCTAATGTCCTGGATCATAGTTGGGTCGATGTACAGAGTCCCAGAAGAAGGCATTCCATAAGTGGAGCAAAATACTGTGCAGAAGACTTGGCACAGAATAAGAGAAGGCAATCTGATGGTTTTATGTGTTTAAAGGAAGTGGAAAAGGAAGTAGAGTCATTAGCTCCTCAAAATTATGATCTGACAGAAATTCATACTTCTCAATTCTTTATCAACTGCCAGGAAACAACTAAAGCCAGAGCTTCTTTGGATGTTGAGAAACGGGCTTTGCGTATTCCCAATCCTCCTCCAAGGCCTTCATGTTCTGTTTCGAGTGGGCAAAAAGAAGTATCAACTCTAATTCCTCCACCACCTCCCCCTCCCCCTCCGCCACCACCTCCTCCCAAGTTTTCAGGTAGAAGTACCACAGGAATGGTGCAGCGAGCTCCGGAAGTTGTTGAATTTTATCATTCCCTTATGAAGAGGGACTCTAGGAAAGATTGTTTAAATGGAGGAACTTGTGATACTACAGATGTTGCCAATGTTCGTAGTAGCATGATTGGTGAAATTGAGAATCGTTCATCACATTTGATAGCTGTAAGTGCTTGTACACTTTCATTTATTTTGAAACATAGGTTTTCTTTTGAAGATCAAAAAAGCTTTGATAACTAACGAGAGAGCTTCAAAATTTATCTTTTTATATTGATTTTGGTTTTATTGCTAAAATACCAAGTTTGGTGAAAGCTTAGACTGGTAAAGCATAATGGGATTAGAATCCGGATATGTTACAAGACTCTCGAGTTCTTTCTTTGATCACAGATTCTATGCAATAATATGTAGCATAAAAAACTTATGTTTCAAGTTTGGGTTTTTGAATGCGCTGGAATTATCGTTCCCCTAAATTTAAGATTCCATTATTCTGTTGTCAGATAAAGGCAGATGTCGAGACCCAAGGAGAATTTGTCAACTTTTTGATAAGAGAGGTAAATGATGCAGTTTATCAGGACATTGAAGATGTGGTGGCGTTTGTCAAATGGCTGGATGATGAACTCTGCTTCCTAGTAAGTTGACTATTCTGTTTGCCAAAATAATTTCATACGAGGGATTTACAAAATATTTATAAAAACAAAATCCAGGATATATAATGATATTCAAGTGTATTTACCTCAAATGTATTATAGAGGCTCCAACGTCTAGTTTCCACAAAATATTGATGCTAATTGTTGCTTGTAGTCATTTCAACTCGGCTTTTAAATTTAAATTTCCAATCATTTAAAAATTTAAATCAGATTTTTAAATGAATGAAGATATTAATTAGATAGACTTCATGAATGTGACAATCAGGTAAGAGAGGTATGCAGATAATCTTTTCTTTTTTATTTCTCCTTTTTCTTGTGTTCTTATTTTACTTGTTTTGTATCGGAAGGTGGATGAAAGGGCAGTCCTAAAGCACTTTGATTGGCCAGAGAAGAAAGCCGACACATTGAGAGAGGCAGCATTTGGGCATAGAGATCTCAATAAATTGGAACACGAAGTTTCCAACTACAAGGATGATCCTCGAGTGCCATGTGATGTTGCACTGAAGAAAATGGTTGCCTTGTCTGAGAAGTAAAAATCTGAAATCTCATCATATAAGCAATTTGGATGCCTTTCTAAAATGTCTATAAGCTTTTGTAAAGAATTTTAACCTTTTTTCACTGCCAGGATGGAACGTACTGTATACAGTCTCCTCCGCTCGAGAGATTCATTGATGCATCATTGCAAGGAATTCCAAATTCCCACAGACTGGATGCTTGACAATGGGATATTAAGCAAGGTTCATTCAAATAATTGTCAATTTTTCACATATTTCAAATAACAATTAACATTAAGCAAAACAATAATCAGGCATCAAGTATAGTTTCAGCCATTGCATGTAAGCTTGGACCTTATTATCAGGTGTCGAGTGTAGTTTCAAGTCTTTCAGCTTTTTGTTAGGAACACAACTCCTTTTTTAAAAATTGTAATAATCAAACAGCAAATAAGTTTTTCGGAGCAGCTTTCTGTAGCCAATAATCCACCACTTATTGCAGATAAAATTTGGCTCGGTCAAGTTGGCAAAGAAATACATGAAGAGGGTGGCTATGGAACTTCATACCAAAGGAACATCAGAGAAAGATTCTTCGATGGACTATATGTTACTTCAAGGAGTGAGATTTGCTTTCCGAATTCATCAGGTTTGTAAAAAAAATACTAGTAACACAAGCTGTTTAACCATTGTTATGTTCCATGATAATACACGAGAAAAAATATATGCATTTCAAAACTAGTTTCATTCTCCTAGCTTCTAGGTAATCAATGAAAATAGTATAGGAAGTACAAGTTACTGTTTCCGACCAGGTTAATTGATGTGAAAAGTAATTATGAAACATTATAAAGTAGTTTAAATGGCTCCATCCGAGTTGTGTATTGATTTATGGATGATTTTTTTCCTCTTGGTGCAGTTTGCTGGAGGATTTGATGCAGAAACAATGCATGCATTTGAGGAGCTTCGCAATCTTGCCCTTGTTCTGAACAAGATGTAAAGAGAAAGAGACCCCATCCCCAGGGATAGGGGGTGGATATGTTGGTTGGGGGTCCTAACTTACCATCTCAGTAAGCATAGTTTTGGTAGGGAACAAGAAATTAAGAAATTTATGCAAGGGCGCCAAGCTTTTTGTGGGGTTGCAAAAGGCTGAAAATTTATATAAATTTTGAATGATATATTGTTTAGAACCATTAAATATTCACAATAAAGAAGCATTTTACCAAGTAAATTCAATTTATGATGACCATGCTTGATATTAGAATTTTGTCTTAGACACATAAAAGTTTCTATAAATATTATAAAACAGAAAAAGGGAGGTGAGGGATTTAATACGGACTAAGTCACTAAAAAATGACATAAATACCCTTAATGAATTAGTTGTTTTTATAGACTTAATATGTACCAAGTTCCTCACCCTCCCTAAACTCCTCCTATGAACAATGTATGCAAGTAAAAACACTTTGACTGCACAAAATTTGATCCCCAGAAATTAGGCAAAATTAAGTAATTAACAGTGCATTAATGTTGAGATTTTAGCAGTGAAGGGAATCCTAAGCCTTCAAATATGGCAAGTAAGATATCAAGGACATTAATCTTTGCCAAGCAGTAAATGACAACTCAAACAAGCTCATAAAGCAAGAAAAATAAATAATCTCAGAAGGAACTGAGAAAATTTTAAACCCAGCCGGTGTATCTCAGTTTTTTTATACGGGTAATGCTTTTCAACATTTATAATGATTTTTAGTTTCAAATTTGACTCGCATTATCAACATTTATAATGATTTTTAGTTTCAAACTTGACTGACATTATCATTACATTAGTTATTCAATATCGTTGTAGGCGCACGCAGTAGTTGCAAGTTAATGCGAACTAATATAATGATGAAGGATAGAAAATGAGACCCAGAGGAACATAACAACTAAATCAAGGGTACACGAGAAGATGATAATCACTTTAATAGCACAATCTTCATTCAGTTCAAGCTCACATTGTTCCCCTAGAAACTAGCTTATACTAAAAATGTGGACAGCAGAAATATTTTACTGCTATTTTGTCCACACAACCACCTTATAACGAATCCTAAGAAATTTCCGAATAAATCTGTCAACTTTAAAATCCACTCAACAGAGCAAACTTTACAAGTCAAAATAGTACCTACCCAAAATTGATATTGATCGGCTTTTTTCCATTCACGCTTTTAAGTTTTTTCAACCTCCTCAATCTTCACTTTTCTTCTTCTTTTTATCTTTCTTCTTGCTGGGGGTTTCAGTTTCTTCATCTGCTTCAGCATGCTTCCTTTTCTTTTTCTTTCCTACTGTTTCCAAATTCTCTGCTCCCTTCTCAGAATCCTCAGCTGAACGCTTCTTCTTTTTCTTCTTTTCTTTCTTGTCAACCTCTTCAGTTTTGGGTTCTGCATCAGCATCTGGCAAGGCGGTGTCATCTGCATCAGCAGCCTTCTTCTTCTTTTTCTTTTTGTCTTTCTTCTCTTCAACATTAACAGGAGCCTCATCAGTCTGAGATTGTTCGGCAGATTTCTTCTTCCTCTTCCCTAGGACGGCCTCTTCCTTGTTTTTCTCAGGCACTGATTCGGTCTTTCCAAGAACAGAATCGGCTGATGGATTGTAAATCTGCATTAAAAAAATACAAGTCATTATACATGACATGTAATGAAGAGCCGAAAATCAACAATTAAAATTCACAAGTGAAATGTGTAGGCTAAATTAATTAGTCAATAAGTTGAATATTATTGCAGACCTTGGCAGGAGTTATCAATGCCCCTGCTCCCTTCTTGCGGTCCTTATCATAAAACTCAATCTTGGGCTTGCCTTTAGCTGAACCAGCAGAATGACCTAGTTCTCTGCCTTCTAGATTTCTTAATCGTGCTTCAAGCTACAAAAAATTATATAGGATAACAGATTAAAACAAAGAAGGATGTACAAGGAGGATAACACTTATTTATGGTGTTTATAGCAGTACCTTGGCTCGATTCTCCAACCCCATAGAATTATCTTCCCCATCTCCAAGAGCATCACATCGAATTGCCAATGCAGTTTTGGCTGCAAGAGATCGTGAAATCTTACCTTTATGTTTTGGTGCTGCCTGACCAATTAAAGATGCGTGATATATAAGCCCATATTTGGGGGTTGCATGTTTTGTCTTGAGAGCTCTGAAAAGAGCCTTTTCTGCGCCAAGAATTTGAACAGTGCTACCAGGTTGCTTTGCAAGATTCAATAAGCTGCCCCCATGGGCAATGAGGCGAGCTCCAACAAGTTCTCCAACAAGAGCAGTAAGATTTGGAGCAATGGTGTTCATCCTGCTCTTTAAATAGTCATAAAGTTGAGCTCTGTACTCTGAAAGAGACAGAACTTGATCACAAAGGTCTTTGATATTTATCAGATCAAGATCACTAACTTCAGTTCCCATGGAAATCATGGCCGCCTCTTTAAGTTCGGCTTCAACCTCTTCAGACAAGACCTTTGAACATTTGTAATGAGCTTTTAAAATATAGAATCCGTGGTAGTAGTTTTATGATTGTAACAAAATTTATTAGGCTATACCTCAGAAAAATCAAGCTTTGCAGCATTTGTACGGTCACCCATCAATTTCACCGCCTTGGCATAAAGAATGTTGTCTTGCACAATCTTTGCAAGCTCTGGAAAATGCCAACCATACCATTCCCGAACCCTCATAGCATAGGTGTTAAGCTCTTTATCAAGATCATCCAATAAACCAATGGCTTGTATGATCATGGTATCCACCTGGTAGAACAATAATAAAGTAGAGGGATTCAAAAGCCATCCAAATAAGGAAGAGCAAAATAAAATAAGAATTATGCTAAAGCCAATGAAAGAAATCCTACATACTGGTAGCGGCTAGCTTATAGACCATATTTTACTTCCTAACATTGCAACATATGACCACTTAGAAATAATATACAGACTCCAGCTAGTAAAAAGTAGAAGGTAAAAAGGTAAATGGCTTCAATAACCTTCAATTTTTAAGCTTAACACCGGAGGAAAAGAAAACTATAAAATAATATCAAAGATAATAAACTAGACTATTCACCTTGTCAGGGCTGAATTTTAGCTTGTATCTGGACAGGCTGTGAGATAAACCCAAGCTCATTGGAGCCAAATCTTGAGCACCTAGACCAGATATGAGCTCAGTCAATTGACTTCTCACGCCTCTCATCAGTTCCATGGCAGCATTGTTGTGAAAACATTCAATTTTCTGTAAGAAATTAATTGATCTGAGTTAACAGTATGGGAGTGGAAGAAAGGAACCAAAACAAATGGGGTCTCATATAATTCTCATAAATAATGGTATTGGGTTACCAGTTTCTCCTTGATGGCATTTCCAAGTTTGGAATCAGCTACAGCTAATGTTTCGCCATCACAATGAGCACGCAAGAACTTGCGCAAACCTTTGCTGGGCTTGCTATCAATTAACAACGTGGCGGCTGACAATGCCTCAGATGTGTTCTCAAACTTGGAGAAAGCTTTTAGCTTCACAATCTGATTTTAGACACCAATGGTTAGATCCATAGTTTCAAACAAACACCCAAGAATAAAAGCACGAATAACAACCCATAGCAACCAATACAAGAAAGCATTTCATGAGCGGAATCAAAGAAGTAACTAATCCAAAACTTTATGCTTGCAAGTTCGCTCTTAAGATAAGCTTGACAACATGTGCATAAGAAGGGGGCAATACATAGATTGCCAAATGCACTGATGATGAGTAAAATTAACTTTGAAAATTTTATAGAAGTCGGTGCTAAACCAATAAACAAGTGAAAAACTAGTCATACTACGACTGCAAAAGGACACAATTTGACCAAAAAATATCTAAGTTACCTAAGAGTAATAAAAAAAAATCTAGTTCAACATGTGGCTATCAAATCTAGAATGGAAAAGACATTGTAAAGTATGAACAAAATGAGACAGTAAAAAGTGAAATGTATTCCTCAGACAGTCATCATAATACTTCATTACTTTGAACAAATGGCAGAAGCTGTTCAGACATACAGCATCTTGAACGATGCACTTAACTAATGCTTATTCCATGCCAAAAAAGGGTGTACAAAGTCTATGAGGCAACTGAAAAAACAAAAGACTAAAAGTGAAAGAATTTGGTGAGATAAATAATTAATAAAACAAACTTCAGAGTATTTTTCATCCTATTACCCTTTTAAATTTTTTTCCCACTGTTTTCACATAATCAACTTCAATATGTGGTTGGATAAAAAATGTCCTTGGAAATTAACCCTTGTTACAAGATATTCTTCTTCTTCTTCTTTTTGTTTTTAAGCTAATTTTGCTGGCCCGTAAAGCTAGTGAGACCAATCTATATTCACTAGTAGCTCATCAATTCCAATTTTAGTACCCTCTACTCGTCAAACACTGTATTCAGAAGATTCTGAATATCAAACGAGAAACAATACAATACGAGAGCATGGAAATGACCTTTCTAGCTGAGTCAGCAGTAGAAAACTCCTTTGACAAGTCCTGCAACAACAAAAAAGAAATTAACCACAAAGTTAGCATTCAAATATGATCTAATAAACTACATATAAGCAACAAACACCAAAAAACGAAAATGAAAGAGGATGAGACTACAAATTACCTCAACTTTGGAGAGCTTTCCTTCATCCAACACTTTGAAAAGGGCAAAGCCCGCAGGGGTTTCAAATAACACAAGCATTGTCTATAACCCCAAAATCCTACCTGAAAATCATCAAAATTGCCCACAAATCAAAACTTAAAGAAAACCCATCTACATTAAAGTTATAAAAAGCTCAAGAAATTGCAAAAACATAAAGCATTTGAGATAGAGGGCAAAGTGCTATGAAGTGGTCGGTAATTATGTGAAGAACAAATGATTAATGAAATCTTAAAATGCTTACCACCACTAGCTGTCACCGAATTTGAGGGAGAAACTGTGAAAATGAAAGTGAAAAAGCTCGAATCTCCCTCTCCTGAACTCTAATTTACAGGACCAGAAGACTGAGCGTCGTGGTCGCCGACAAGGAAGAGAAAGGAGGAAGGGTCTAGCTAGGGTTTAAGTGTGACAGTGTATTAATAATAAAGTCTATATATTGCACTCATTTACGATATGCTTCAGGAGTATATAAATTAATACTCCCTTCAATCTAAATTAAATTATGAGATTATTGTTACTTTTGAAAGTCAATACATAATATAATAAAAATTATAAAATAATAAAAATTTTAATTAATAATATTTTTTAAATAATTTATAATATTACTTAAAAGTAAAAAAAATTATATTAATTTTGAGTTTAGTAATTTAAAAAAAATTATAATAATATTATATTTTAAAACAAAAGTAGTATAAAAGTTCTCTTG
The DNA here is from genome assembly GCA_034770075.1 of Aralia elata. NCBI lineage: Eukaryota > Viridiplantae > Streptophyta > Magnoliopsida > Apiales > Araliaceae > Aralia > Aralia elata. The sequence continues at coordinate 12,424,717 of CM068386.1, read as the reverse complement.
GTCTAATTTTTTTTATAAATATTTTTAAATTAACTAACTCTTTTTTTTTTAAATCTATTTTATGTGTAGTCAAAGAATCCTATCTTAATCTAATCAAAACATTCTATAACAATATAAAATAGTGATTGTATAATATATATATATATATATATATATATATATATATATAAAAAAATAGACAATATATTCAAAAATATTGAACCTTAATTGGAGTATTAAATACTTAAAGAAATATAATACCAGTAATCAAATATTCAAATATAATATTATTATTTAAGAAAGATAATATTAATGAAACACTTTATCTAATATATTTACTAAATATAAATAAAGAATTTAAATTTAATACATTGACCGTGTATACATGAATAATGTTAAGATCATAACACGATATTAAAATAAAATTAATTATCTTTAACACAAGTATTATATTTATAATATATTATTAAAAATCGTTCATTAGTGTATACACTGATAAAAAAAACACGTAACATAACTTGAACCACTTTATCATTTGTGGTTCATATTAAATCAATCAAAAATAAAACATAGAGGAAAATTAAAAAAAAAAGATATATATTACAACTTTACATGTCGATTTTTTTATTATGAGTTATGTAGATATATCTAATTAATAATACTTTTACGATGTATTTGATACAGTGGACTAAGTTTATAATCATATTTAATTTTATATATTAATATATGCCGCAATCGTAATTCAATTGAAAATTTTCGCAATACAACTCAAAATACAATTAACAACACGCAACCAATAAATCTCCAAGAAAGCACTGTGTAACTAGTGGTCTCAGGCCCATAAACAAATCAACACAGCCTAAGACAGTCCAACAACAAAGACAACCAGCTTGCTTAGTACACTACAAGCCCATAACAAAGTAGAAGATTCGCAAGTGCAAGCTCTTAATTATAAAAACTAAAAAACATATGCTCAATTGGATGCACACGGGTGCTTTTAACAAAGAGTCTTGTTACATATTGTGAGAGTTTTATCAAATTATAATTGTAACGTATATCAATATACGGGATTAGGTAATATTATAAAATTAGGCTACTATATACATTGTTATCTTACCAACTATAATTATCTACGTAACTCGCAACTAAAAAGTCGACATATAAAATCGCAAGATATATTATTATCTTTTAAGAAACTCAAGTCATCTTAAAGTTTTGAAAAAACACCATTCTATAGTTTAAACAAATTATTATACTTCATTGTCTAATTATAATCCAAATTCAATTAAATATCTAATATTTTCCGTAGAACAATAGATAAATTTAAATTGGGGTTAACATTGATTAATTATTCCACATGATACATCTAAAGAGAGAGAAATTTAATATATCACGACGATACCATGTCATCATGACAACATAGTATCACAATCTAATTATACTGAGCCACGAAATTAACTAGAACATGGGGCCACGGACCCCCAGCGCAAGTTGGGAAGCAAACCCGCACCGGTCCGGGCTGGAGAGATTAGTTCGACTGCGGTTGGGAAACTCCACATTATCAAAAAAGAAAAGAAAAGAAAAGAAGAAATTAACTGGAACAATTGTTACTCAGTATAATACTAAGATTAAAGACCTAATAAAATTTTCCCATTAATGAAAATTTCTCATTTGTAATTATATTAATTTTGTGGCTTAATATAGTTATAATATAAGTATTATACACTAGTAGATCCATGACTAGGTCTACTACTACTTAAATTGCCTGGTCCAATTACAATAAATTTTTTAATCTTGATCCAACTGAGCTTCATAGGGCTTGTGTTTACAAAGGCTTAATTTTGAAGTAGTAGTAACCAACCCAACCCATTCTGGCCCAAGTACTCTGATTCATTGTTAAATTTCCTTTTGACTTTTCACTAGCAGTTGGTAAAACTTCGAGTCACAACTTTTCAATGGCATCCTTTTTAGGGCTTAATTAACACGTTTAAGCATGTTATTATTTATTTTGTTGTTGCTAAATTAAGTATATTATATTGATATACTATTAATTTGGGTTGTGTTTTTTTTCTTCATGATATTACTTGTTGAAGTTAAATTTGACGTAGTTTTAAGCTAAACACGTGAAAAATTTATATTGGATGACGTGAAACATATGAGTTGACAGCCGTTAGACCTTGCACATAAATAAAATTATCTGTTATATCTTAATTTCGTGTTTAAACATCTAACTAAAAATCAATTCACGATGAATATAAGAGCCAACTAGAATTATATATTAATTCCACAATCCAAAATTTATTTGTTTCATTTAAATTTTGTTAGTATGAAGTAAAACTAGTAGGACTGAGCAAAAAACGGGTATAACCGAATTACCGAACCGAACCGAAATAATTTAACCGAATTTTTCTGAAATTTCGGTTATTTTCACTATTTCGGTTATATCCGAATTATTTTACGGTTTTCGGTTAGTTTGTACGGGTATCATTTTTGGGTTATTCGGTTAAACCGAATAACCGAATAAAACTGATGCTGATGGGATTAATTAATTAATATGAACAGATAATTTCTGGGGTGGAGTACTGACACAGGAGACTCATCGATCGGGAAGCTACTGTTAGATTCTAGAGGCAATGTGAGGATAGATAGCTGATTTAATTTTTTGGCTTGAGTAATTAATAATATTATCCGATCGATGGAGATGGCCATCTTCTGAAGACAATTAAGTTGTGGAAGCCCAAACTATACATATGTTGCTGCTCCAGATCATGTTTTAGGTTTTATGTTCAATATCCATTGCTATTATGCTTTGTAAAACTATTATATGCTTGAATGCCATCTCCGCTAATAAATTGCTTTGCTTTGCAAGTTGTATACTTCCAATTAAATTGCTTTGCTTTGCTTGGTACGACTTCACCTCCGCTAACCATCTCAGTTTATGAATTGAACTGATGATGCTAGTTTTTCAATTCGATTTTTAACCGAATAACCGAATAACCTATTCAGTTATTCGGTTATTCGGTTAGTGTCAAATTCGGGTATAAAAAACAGTGTTTTTTCGGATATCGGTTATAACCGAATTTGTAGTTCGGTTCGATTATTAACCGAATGCTCAGCCCTAAAAACTAGCATTTTGTGGCATGGCTGATATTTTACCTTGGCTCATAGGGCATAGGCGCTGCTTTTGTATGTTACCTAAATCTTTTAGTCTTTACAGTTTAACCATTAATATTTGAAAAAAAATAATATGGATTTTATTATTTTATTTAAGTTTGTCCCATGCAACCTTAGAATTTAAAATAAAAACATCCAATCAAAGGAATAATTATAAACTTTTATATTTTCTTATATTTTATATACCTAACATTTACTTTTCATTGGTCACTTTTCTCGATCTCCAAAAAAAAAAAAAAAAAACTTAAAAAATTGAAAAAGTCTAAGCCCTTTTTATTCCAATTATCAAAAACAGCTTATACCGCACTATAACATCACCAACCAAAAGTTTTCTAAAATATAAAACAAATAAAAACACTTGCCAACCCGTGACTACAAGAATACTATGCAAAATCCATGACTTTTCGAAAAGATTTGTTTCGTGTTCTTCAAAACTTTAAACCAAATAATTCTAATTAAGAGTAGTGGGAATTTTTTGTCAAATTATGATTGGAACGCATGTTAATATATGAGATTGAGTAAAATTATAAACAAATAATTATACTTCATTGTCTAATTATGAAAAGATTTGTTTTGTGTTCTTCAAAACTTTAAACCAAATAATTCTAATCAAGAGTCCTATTATGTATTGCGAGAATTTTCTGTTGAACTACGATTACGACGTATGTCAATATATGAGATTGAGTAAAATTATAAAATTAGTATATTACATATATTAAATATATTGTTAAAATATTATTAACTGTAATTATTTACGTAACTAACATCTAAAAAGTCGACATATAAAATCGTAAGATATATCATTATCCGTCTAATCAGTTAATAAAATCAACCCATATGAATGAATGAATGAATAATTATTTATGAATTCTGTTACGAAAGTCTTCTGTCGAATTGTAATTGTGAATATATTGATATATAAAATTAAATAAAATTATAAATGTGTTTCACCATATTACATATATATATTTTTTTAAAAAAAGTTATCAATAATACTTATCTAACAATAAAAAAATTAATACATAAATTTGAACTACATATATCATTTTTTTATTATATATATATAATAAAAAAGAGAGAGCAAGAGGAGGCATATGAGTACAAAAGAATTGAAAAGAAAAGGATATGCAGATGCAGCTGAGATTTGGGATGACCCACGTGCGAAACACAGTGCTAAATCAGGGAAGAATAATATCAGGCCTTTCTGATTGATTAAATCTCAACCGATGAACAAAAAAGAAATGAAAAGAAAAGAAAAGAAAAGGACAACCCAACCCCTCTTTTCTCTCTTTCTTTTTCCTTTCTTTTCTCTTCAATTCTTCTCAGATTTGACATTTTGACAAGATGTAACCTTCACTCCCTTGTTTTTACCCAACTTGTTGCCAAAATTAATAAAGGAAAAGGAAACAAGTGATCTCCCCACTGCACCTTGTCAATCAAATGATATGTACTGCTCTGCACTCTCTGCCTGCCTATCATATGTGGCAGTGATGTGATTACATACATGACATGAAATTAAATGATTTTTCTAATTCTTCTTTCTTGTTTTTTAATAATATTTGATCATGGTAATTCTTTTTTATTTAAAAGATTTTTCTTTTTCTTTTTCTTTTTTTAATCCTAATAAATGCCTTTTTCTTTTAGAAATTTTAAGCCAATTGGTGTCAATTCCTTCATTCAAATCATGGATGGGGAAACTTCAAATCATGAAATTGACAGAATATGTATTTCTTTTCTTAGCATGTAAAGTGTTTGGTTACATTGCCAAAAATATTACTAGTGGCAAACTAAGTTGCTTTAAATTTTAACAGTAAAACCTTGCAGTAAAAAAATGTTATGATAAAAATATATTTTTTCTATATATAATTATTGTTTTGTTCATAACATTTCATTTTCACAAGACAAATCTAAAATTTTTGATTTTTCTTTTTATGATCTAGCATTAGTAATTCAAGCAGCGTCAAAAAATAGGCAACTTAAAATACCAAAGAACTTCAATTAATATTCGTGCAGACAGTAAATTATGGAGTAATTGAGTAAATACGACGTTTGCAATTTTATTTTATTTTATTTTATTTTTTGTTCTGCGTTCTACAAAAATCTATTTCTTTTTTGTCCTGCGTTCTAAAAAATTTGTTTATTTTCTTTTTCTATTTCCTTACGGAGGGAATATCTTTATCTTCTTTTAATGGTTGTTGTTAGAAATGAAAGTATATAGCAAAAGACTTTGTCGATTCTGAAGAATAATTAATTAGGTCAGCAAAAGACAGTTGAAGAAAATGTGAATACATATTTATGTATTTAGATCCCTCCGTGATATTTTTACTCTAATTTTATTTAATACATTATATTTTTATAATTGTGAATTATATAATTGAAATCGATACAAGTCAATTATTTTATTATATTGAATAGCATAATTGTTTCAAAAATGAAAATAATCCAACACTTTTTAACCATTTGATGAATATAATATGTAGATTTTTTATCAGAATTTTAATAAATGCAAATTCTTTTAAACTTTTAACGGTAAAAATATTTTTTATGATTCTACTTTTTTTGTAGGATTGATCTTAATACCATCAATTGTATATTAATATATTTTGATCATTACTAACAAAATTATTAAAATTAAATAATTGATGTATTAAATAAAATCGTAGAAAATATGTAACTTAGAGTGGACGGTGATGCTTCTCTTTCTCTGTTTCTCTCCCCGTTTCTCATATATCAATATATATCAATAATAATAATAAAACAACACTAAGTTATTTACCGTGGAATCTAGCTTGAAATTTGAAAATAATGTCTTAATCATTAAAATTAATAGCACTAAATTTCTACAATTTCAACTAGATATATAGAAAAATATTAAGGTTTGCAAATTTAATATGAATTTTGTCGGGATACATGCCCAAATAACGTAAGGCGGACGGTGATGCTTCTCGTTCTCAAATCTTTTTCTTTTATTTATTAACACTCACACCAGAGACATCCCACGATGATTGTGTATGAACGTTAACCCACGATAAATACGTTGTATGCAGGGGTTTGAAGGCAGATCAACCATCAAAACACCTCCTCAAAAGATTAAAGATCATATGTTCTAATTTATAGCTAGCTGATATTAATGTCAAAGTGATTTAACAATTTTTATCAAGCAGTTAATCATCTAAATCATTTAATTTGTGGCCATGCAAAAATATTAAAGAGTACCAAACAAAAGTATTTCATTAATAAAAAAAAAGGTTGATGTAATCATACAGCCGAATTTTACTGCAGCTGCAGATGGAAGAATCGAACAAAAAGAATATGTATATACATAGCTAAAGCTACAAGTAACATCCCATGCAATATTTCACAGAGAATGGTCAATCCAATCCAGATTTTTACCCAAAGGTACTATGGACAAAACCAGTGATCATCAAGATGATCCATGTATCAACTCTCTCTCTTCTCCATTACCATAGATGTAGAGAGAGAGAAAAGGAAAGGAAATGGAGGTGATGAGAAGACAGGTTGAAGTGATATTCAAACTGTCATCACTTGCTTTACGTGCTAGTCTTTGCATGGGACCCTCCCTTGTCCCCCAATTCAATATTCTCATTTTCCATTAATTTCCCCCACCATTTTTCATTTTCCTCTCTCTCTCTCTCTCTCTCTATCTATATATATATATATATAGCTTCTCATTCCTACCTTATCTTCCTCCCCATTCACCTCTCTTTTTCTTCCCCCCTTTAAAATCTTCAAAGTTTTCCGCTCCTTTCCCTATCTACCTCTCAATGAATTTATAACAAAAACCCAAGCGAAAGTTTCATCGATAGCCACAAATAATTATAAAGCGCCGCTAAAACCTTTTCTCTCTTTTTATTAAACTAGCTAGTTTTATCAATATAGCCGCAAATATTATAAAGCGCCCGTAAAACTCTCACTACTAGCAAATAACTACAAAAACAAAACGAAAAAAAATCATGTCCGCCGCAGTAGCTGCTGCCCTTACTAACCGGTGCACCACCACTATTACAGAGACCGACACCAACTACATTGCCGACAACCACCGCGTGTCACCACCGCCACCACCACCACTCAGCCGCTACGAGTCCCAAAAACGACGCGATTGGAACACATTCGGCCAATATCTAAAAAACCACCGGCCCCCACTGGAGCTCGCCCGGTGTAGTGGGGCCCACGTGCTAGAATTCCTCCGGTACCTCGACCAATTCGGAAAGACAAAAGTCCACACAAACAACTGTCCATTTTTCGGCCACCCTCACCCGCCGGCACCGTGTCCTTGCCCACTCAAACAAGCGTGGGGTAGCCTCGACGCGCTCGTGGGTCGCCTCCGTGCCGCTTTTGAAGAGCACGGTGGGTCCCCCGAGACCAACCCATTTGGCGCACGCGCCGTCCGGTTATATTTGAGGGAAGTGAGGGACTCTCAGGCTAAGGCTAGAGGGATAGCTTATGAAAAGAAGAAAAGGAAGAAGCCACATCCGCAGCAACAACAGCCGGACGATCATGATCTTGATCATGATCATCAGTCAAATGGTCACGAGATGATCGGTCAACAGGGGTATAATGGTCAAGTATGTGATGGTGCTTTTGATGGTTTGGGGATGGCGGGTTCATCGGATCATTCTCGGAGCTCCATGTTCCATATGTCCATTTTCAATTAGTAATTAGGGTTTATGCTTGTTTACCCTCTTTGATTTTTAGTAGTATTTCTTTTGGGGTTTTGTTAATTAATGGGTAATGAAAAGGTTTTTTTTAGAACCCTACTTTGGATGAATTGTCAATGGTTTAAGCGGCCATATATTAATTAGTGCTTGGTAGTTGCATATCTATATCAATATTAAGGACCCATTCGATAATGATTTATTTTAAAATGACTTAAAATTAAACTTTAAGTTAATTTATAAGTCATTTTAATTAATGATTTATAAATAAAAGTGTTCGACATCAATTTAACATATAAGTCAAAAATTAAGTTAAAACAAATTGTGAAGGTGTTCGGTTGATAATAACTTATAAATTAAAATAAAATATAAAAATTACTAAAAAGACATTAATAAAAAAATACATTGATTCAATATTATATTATAAGAATTACTATTTTTTTATTAAATAAAACACTAATCAAATAAATATATTATATTGTATTATAAATATAATATAATATAAAATAAATATAATACATCTCAATAATGTATATATATTTTATATCATATTATAATATAATTAAAATAATATAATACATAATAAAAATATATTTAATATTATATTATAATATATAATATAATACAAAATAAATATAATACATACTAATATATATATATATATATATATTATAATATATTATATTGTTTTGTATCAATTATATATATTTATTTATTTACATGTGACGACATTTTTATCATAACATTTTTCAAAACATGTTTGTTTATGTTGAAGAAGAAATAAATATTACGTTAGAAGGATAAAATTATAATTTATAAAAATAGAAAAGAGACAAAATGGATATTATATTTGATCAAACCAACTTATTATGGATGATTTATAAGCTATTTTTAAATAAGTTAAAATTATTGTTTATTAATAATAATTTATATGTCAAAAATTAAGTTGTTGTCAAACATTTAAACAGTACAAAATGACTTATAAGACTGTTTAATCAATTTATAAGTCATTATCGAACATCTTCTGAGTTCGGTCAATTATTCAAAAAGTTAACACACAAACACACACACACACACACACACACACATATATATATATATATATATATATATATATATATAGAGAGAGAGAGAGAGAGAGAGAGAGAGGGAGTTCTGATTGATAGATAAAATGAATGGAGTTTGGTGATCGTATGAATGAAATTTGGTAAATGGCCCTGGTGGTGATAAATACAATGTGATCATTGTATATTATATACTCCTTCGATTCAATTTATTTAATTTGTCACATTTTTATGTTTCAAAAAAGAGTAGTACTATATGTTTATGTCTAAGGGGGTGTTTGATAAAAATTAAATGAATCTGAATCTGAATCTGAATGAGCTGAATCTGAATGAAAAAAGCTGTTTGATAATTGACATGTTTGAAACATTGTGTAATGACAAAATTTTATTATTTTACCCCTCTAAAAAAATTTAAAATTGTTGTAAATTTATTTAATATTACTCAATATAATAATTAATATTTTTTTTACTCATTCAGCTGCTCATTCAACCGTCTAGCTAAAAAAACTGACTTAGCCATTCAGCAAAATCATTTGACCGATTCAGTCATTCAGACCAAAATAAACGCACTTACCGATTCAGTCATTCAGCCATTCAGCTCTATTAAGCTCTAAACAAACACCCCCTAAGTAATAAAAATAATTCTTAAATCGTTCTAGGAGAAAATAATTAATCTGACTTCTTCTAATTTTATACCAAACAAGCTCAATGGTCTAGAATCTCATCTAGTGTTGTATTTAAATTTAATTTTATTATTGTAAACCTAGAATCTCATCTTTTGAATTCTTATTTACCAAAATTTTAATTTTTCTTGCCGGTATTTTTAGCAAGTTCCCTACTCTTTTACAACTTCAGATAACGTTACACGTACAATATATATATATATATATATGTATATATCCCTAAATTTACAAATATTAATTTGAGGTTTATTCTTTATTCTATTCGGGTATTGTTAACGCTTGATTCTGTCCGCGCGTTCAATCAACTCGCCAAACGTGTATCTGCACAAAAGTCCCAACGGCTTGGGCCGTTTTTGGATTCCTCCGGTGTAAGAGTAAGTAATAGGTTCAAGATGTGTTAATAATGGAGGTCAAATATTTAGTAGGGTAAAATATGTCGTACCTTGCCTTCATTATTATTTGGGTATTTATAGGATTCACTTGGCTACTTACTACCCCTATGAGGAGTGTTCAGCCTAGAATCATTATCGGACCCGGATTCAATTACCTTGACCTAATAGGAGTATTAACCCAGTAAGGAACCACAAGAGCTTATAACTCTTATCCAAGCCGTTTCGGACTAGAGAGTCGTCTTTTAACTCACTGAGCATGATGGGCCTTAGGGCCGAGCCCAAGATGAGGAGCCCAATCAAGCCCATGAGAATATATATCCGAACATTGCCCCCTACTCCCCCAGTACAAGACATGCACTGGGGGAGTAAACTGGAGGCTCTAGCAGTCCGAGACCTCGGATAAATGAAAGGAACTTGATCTCCTCAGGAACCCGGAGGCATCAAACCGAGGGCACTTCCTCTTTAGGTGTCCAAAAATGTTAGCCCGAAGAGAGATGTTCCTGGGGACTTTTGAGGGCGTCAGACCGAAGGTACTTTCTCTTCAAGTACTCGAAAGTGCTTAAGCCGAAGAGGGACACTCCTTGGGATCCTCAGAGGCGTCGTCTCGAGGTGAATAAAATTAGTTCGGTAGCGGGCCCCTTTTGTGGGCAGATATCCATGTGTACGTGTAACTAGGCCCAGCCCAAGATCCTTCCCCCAGTATAAACGGCCCAACATAAATAACTAATTTCAAATTTTGAAATCAGGGTAGGAGAACAGCTGGCAAGCAACACGATAATTTAGTAATAACCGTCCCGCCTTAATCATCTGATAAAGTCCCATCTGTTAGATGAGAGCAATCTCGGTCGTTGCATATTTACTCATATAGGGAGAGTTAACCTAATCGCCACTTACCACCAGTAAATCCATTCTCCTCCATAGAAACCTATCTTCCTTTGCAAAGAAACCTCACGCCGTCGCCGCTCTCAATCTAGAAATCGTCCGTTCGTTCCATTCCCAGAACACCTCAAGTAAGTCGTTCATCGCCCCTCTCTTATTTCTCAATGGCTAAGGGTAAAAATACTGAAGAAGCACGTGCTTCGTCTTCCCGTGTTGAAGATGAAGTTACTGTTGCTGAGACCGGAATTCCTGAGGGCCAACCATAAAAACCGGTGATTGTAGAACGGATGAGGGATGTAGAAGAATACAATAGAACCAAATATTTCGCCCTAGACTATAGAGTAGCTAACATTCCTTCTTCCATAAAAATCCCTTTTTTGACTTGTTGATGATGGAGTTTTATATTCCCGATTTATATGAGATTAGGAGACCTGAAGGTCAGGAGAGAGTATACTGGCAACCCGAAGGGGGGTGGATTCCCATTCATCGGCAACTGCTCCTCTTCGGGGTGCGATTCCCGCCCGCCCTTTCGTTCTTGAGCTCCTTCAGACCATCGGGCTCAGTTTGAGTCAACTGTCCCCAAATTCTTTTATTCATTTGAATAATTTTATTGCTTTCTGCTTTTTCGAGGACACAGTCCCGAGCATAGATTTCTTTTATCAGTTCTTTTCCCTCACTGCCTGTAAAGAGAAGGGGTTTTACCAGATAATAAAGAATTCAGGTAGGGAGACCCTAATGAACACCCCTTCTAGTAATAAGGGATGACACGTGGATTGGTTTCTCATTAAGGGGCTGAACACTGAGTTGGTAGGACCTTAGTCAAACCCGAACAAAGACCGACTGAATCCCAATCGAATTTCCCGAAGAAGGTTGAAAGAGTTCGAGGCTTTGTATTCTAAGCGACCTTCAGTGAAGTGGGACCGATTATTCCTTAATGACCAAGACTGGTTACATTCTCATGGTCGTAAGTTTCTTTACTTTTTCGAACATGCTTTATTTGAAATCTGATGAAATGCTAAATTCAACTTAACTTTTGATTTCATAGTGGCTGACTCCGAAAAGAATCCTGATAACGAAGCAATCCTTGAAGCTGTTGGGGTCCCGGGGATCAAGCTTTCAGGTGCTGAGAAAGTTAGATAACCCGAAGAAAAAAGGCGGCGAGTATGGTCTCCTCCTCCAAGTCTCAGACCAAGTGAAGACTTTGGAACGCGATCTAAAGAAGTCCTCCGAGGAATGTGCTGAGGTGTAGGAGATGCATTTAAAAGTTCGAACTCAACTTCGCGCTCAGTACGATAGCTTCCACCTCATGGAGAAAGATTATGAGGCGATGTGATCGGAGAAGGTCAGAACTGACAATTAGTTGACCACCTTGCGTGATTAGGCGTTCGCTGCTGATATCCGAATGTCCGAGATTAGAGCCCGAGCTGAGGAGGCAGTTAAACAAGCCGAGGCTGCAACAAAACGGGCTGAGGATGCGAAGGCTAGGAATAAGGAACTCGAGTTCCTAATCCAAAGGCAGAGGGAACAGATTGATCAGTCGAGCGATATGATTTGGTCCTAGACGTCTCAAATGAGGAACCTTAAAGATAACGTTCAAACAATTATTGTCGGCTGGGCCTCGAAGGAAGCCGATTGGTTGAAAGGTCCGGTTGCCCCCGCTTCTCCAGGCATTCTTGCACCGAGTTTTCGGCAAAGGGTCATTGAGGAATAAAAAACCTCAGATCAATTCTATGAAGACGTACAAGATGTCGTGGTGAATGAGTTCAATGACAGCTTTAAGTACGCTCGAGAACTGGTGTGGGGAAAAGGCCATGATCCGGATGCACTGAGAATTATCATTCCCGAAGACTGATTTATAAATTTATTTAATATTTTGTAACCTTAACTCTTTTGTTAAATATCTGTCAATGTTAAATTTATCTTTTCTCATGAGTTAATTCCCATTATCTATGTGCATGACTGTTTATTTATACTTCTTTCTCCCCCCGCTAACCTTATTAAGCAAATTGTCGATGAGGTTAGCAGATGTATTTAAAGTATATGTAGAAACAGTAGGCACAAAGATAAGATTTAAGAAGAGTTCTCATTTATTTCGAAAAGATAACATAATTGGCCAACATTCTAGCCTTAAAAGAAACTAAGCCAATAAAACTTATAATCACTGATAATATTTACGGAGCCGAGCAGCATGCCATATGTTCGAGATATCCTTTCCATCCATCTGTTGAAGTCTATAAGTTCTCGATCCTAATACCTCGGTCCTTCCCAAGTGGGCATTAGTTTTCCTGTTTCCTGAGGTGTAGAAGCTTCAGCTTATCGAAAGACTAGATCCTCTACTCCGAATGTCCTGTTCTTGACGTTTTTGTTAAAGTGTCGAGTTGTACGTTGTTGATAAGCGGCTAGCCTGAGAACTACAACGCCACTCTTCTTCCAACAAATCTAAGTTATCCCGAAGACATTCACTATTAAGAATTTCGTCGAAGTTTTGGACTTGAGAGGAGGGTATCCCGATCTCAATAGGTATCAAGGCTTCGGTCCCATAAGAAAGTTTGAATGTCGTTTCTTCCGTTGTTGTCCGAGGAGTTGTCTGGTAAGCCCAGAGGACATGTATGAGCTCTTCGGGCCATGTTCCTTTTGCTTCCTCAAGCCTTCGTTTTATACCATTCAACAACAACCTGTTCGTAACTTCTACTTGACCGTTTGTTTGCGGGTGGGTTACCGAGGTATGTCGATGTTGGATGTTTAAGTTCTGTTAAGAAGCCTTCGAACTCTTTCCCTACGAACTGTAGACTATTATCTGAGACTAGGATCTTTGGAATGCCGAATCGACAAACCACCTGCTCTTTGAGGAACTAAAGACATGTCTTTTCAGTAATCTTTTCCAGTGGTTTGGCTTCGACCCACTTGGTGAAATAATCAATTGTTATGACCACGAATTTTACTTGATCTTTGCCCTACAGGAGAGGACCAAGAAGATCTATCCCCCAAACTGCAAAAGGTATTGGAGATAGTATAAGAGTAAGCTCTTCGGGAGGTTGGTGATGTACTGAAGTAAACAGTTGACACTTATGACATTTTTTAACGAAGTCTTTGGCATCCTGAAGCATGGTTGGCCAAAAATATCCTTGTCTTAATATTTTATATGCCAATGTCTTTGCTTCTACATGATCTCCACAAATTTCTTCGTGAACTTCCCGAAACGCATAATCGGATTCCCTCGGGCCAAGGCATCGGAGTAGAGGCGATGAGTAGGATTTTTTATATAATTTGTCCTCAATGAGGCAGTATCTGGTGGACTTAAATTTTATTTTTTGGGCCAAAGCTCTATTCTTAGGTAGCTCGTCATTTTTTAAGAATTTGAGTATGGGGGTCATTCAAGAGTCCTCAGATTTAATATCCATCACTGTTTGGACCGTTGTGCTTGGCTCTTGTAGATTTTCTAAGTAGACAGATCCTTCCAAATCTCCTTGGTCTGTCGTTGCTAATTTTAAAAGTGCATCGGCCATTGTATTTTCTGATCTGATTACCTCGACAATTTGATACTTCAGAAAGTGAGTAAGGAGTGTCTACACAAGCTGAAGATAGGCCTGAAGGTGCGCTTCCCTAGCCTCATATTCCCCCAAGACTTGCTTCACCACTAGTTGGGAGTCACTATAAACTACCATATTCTTCACCTCCATACTTCTAGCCAGTTTTAGTCCTGCTATAAGTGTTTCATACTCCGTAATGTTGTTGGTGGTTGTGAACCCGAATCGGATAGACTGTTGGACTTTGAATCCCTCGGGTGAGGTAAAAATTACTCCTGCTCCACTGCGAGGCCCGATGCTAGACCCATCCACAAATAAAGTCCACGTTGAGTCTGTTGCGGACAATGGATCGGATAACTCAATTGGATTTTCTTCCTTTTCCTATGGAAAGGGGCATTCGATGATAAAGTCAACAATGGCCTGTGCTTTGATCGCCGTCTGGGGACGAAAGTCAATATTAAATTGGCTTAATTCTACCGCCCATGCTGCTAATCTTCCTGAGGATTCGGGTCGATACAACACTTTCCAAAGGGGTTGATCTGTGAATACTGTGATTGTTCTCCCCTGGAAGTAATGCCGAAGCTTCTGACTAGAAATGACCAGTGCGTAAGCCAACTTCTCTAGGTTTGGATACCTGGTTTCTGCATCTCGAAGAACATGACTTACGTACTAGACCGACTTCTGTCCCTGTGAATCCTCTCTGATTAAGGCCGATCCGACCGCCAACTGTGTTGCAGATAGATATAATTGTAGATCTTATTCGGAGAGAGCCTTACTGAGGATCGGAGGAGAAGAGATATATCGTTTAATTTATTCAAAGGCACTTTGACATTCTTCAGTCCAAATAAACGTCTTTTAGTTCTGAGCCCCTTTCAGCCGTAAGCCTTCTAGTTAGCCTTTGAACGTCTTTAAAGTTTCTTGGGGACTGCATCTCAAGAATAGCCGATATTTTCTTGGGATTCGCCTTTATCCCTCTTCGGCTAACCATATATCCCAAGAATTTGCCTGACCCGAGACCAAAAGTGCACTTGGCGGGGTTAAGTCTCATGTTATGGATTTTGACATTTTGAAAGCATTCTTCGAGATCTGACAGGTGGTCTTCATCCCCCATGCTTCGGAGAATCATATCGTCCATATAAACTTCCATGTTTCTTCCAATCTGATCTCTGAACAAACTGTTCATCATCCGTTGATAGGTTGCCCCGATGTTGATGAGACTGAAGGACATGACTTTATAGGCGTAGATTACTTGGTGTGTGATGAAGGATGTCTTCGGGATATCTGGTTTGTACATGACAATTTGATTGTACCCGGAGAAAGCATCCAGAAGCTCATTAAAGTGTGTCCCGAAGTGGAATCGATTAGCTGATCGATATTCGGGAGAGGATAATAATCTTTCGGATATGCCTTATTTAAATCTATGTAGTCCATACACATCCTCCACTTTCCATTATATTTTTTCACCAGTACCACATTAGCGAGCCATTTTGGATAAGTTATATCATAAATAAAGTTAGCAGCCAATAAATTTTCAATTTCTTCATTAATTACCTTCTGTCGTTCGGGAGCTATATTTCGCCTTTTCTGTTTGACGGGCTTATGGTTAGGATTGACACTCAACTTATGCTCGACCACACTCTTGTCTATTTTCGGCATATCAGCTAGAGTCCATGCGAAAATGTCTGAGTATTCTCTTATCAAGTTAACGAGCTTGGTTCTGACGTCCGTCTGTAAACCGGTACCGATCTATATTATTTTCGTACTGTTTTCCTGAAACAGCGATATCTCTTCGATCTCTTCAGTAGGAATTGCTATCGGCTCCGAGCCTCCTTCCGTAAAGGGTTTTAACTCGATTTTCATTGTAGTTTTTTATTTGCTAACCCCTACGAAAGTTGCCTAAATAGTCTGAAGGTAACATCTCCGAGATAAGTCCTGATCCCCCGTAACTTCGCCGATCCCGTGCTCGATTGGAAATTTCATTTTTAAGTGTGGGATCGAGGTGACTGTTTTTAGGGCTGATAGGGTTGTTCTTCCCAGGATGGCGTTATAATTACTTTCTACTTGGACTACATAGAATCTTATCATGATTGAAGCCTGTTTCGGAGTTGTGCCGAAGATCGTTGGTAATTCAATCATCCATGTTATTCGGACTGAGTTATTTCCGAAGCCGTATAACGGGGATTCGTTGCAGATCTTTAGCTTCCTTCCCCCCAGATCCAGCCAATTGTATGCATGACTGTAGAGTACATCGACTGAGCTCCCGTATCCATTTCAAATCCATGGTTCCAACTTGAGCCATGATGACCAGAGCGTTCTGGTGTGGTATGTCTATTCTCGGAGGATAGTCCTCATCGGAGAAGGTTATGGGTTCGGTTGGGGTGGCCTTAGGCTGTCCGATTAATTGGTGGACTTCTCTAGCAAAGGCTTTTCTTTTTCTATCAGAAAGAGCCGATATCGGTCCTCCGGAGATAACATCTACAACTCCCCTTGCGGCTCCCGAAGGTGGTGGTGGTGCTATCCGATCAAAAGGACTTAGTTTATACCGATCGACTATGTAGCAGTCCAAGTTACCTTTTCGCATTTGCCTTTCCAAAAAATCTTTCAACTGATAGCATTCCTTAGTATCGTACCCCTTGGCTTCATGGTAATTACAATATCTTTCTCCGTTCTTCTGTCTGGCGAAGACTCGAATCTTCGGGGCTTTTCATAGAAAGGCTGATTTTTTATTTCTTTGATAATAATGGCTCTACTCAAGGTTAGGGGAATGTAATCTTTGTCGTTGTCTCAATTCTCTCGGTCCTTTTGTAAGACCCCGAATTTATGAAATAAAAATTTATTATTTTCTTTATGATTATTTTTCTAAATAGTGAAGTGCTTAATTGTTATAAATGATAGTTAAGGGTGTTATATGCAAATTATCTGATAAATAGTATGTCGGGGAATATTCCTTTTGTCGAGAAATATTCTTTCTGTCGGGGAATATTATATTCGGTACCGTACGACGGCGCCGAAATGACAATATTGTCAATGATAGTGGGCCCCACAACGGGTTAACTGTCGGATATAGAAAGTGATAGAAATTGGCGGCAAAACTTTAACCGATAACTGTTAAAATACCCGGTGATAAAAAGAACAGTAAAACGCGTTATTCCACAGTAGCACACGGTATTCCACAGTAGCTCACGATGTTGCACAGTGTTTTATATTATTGATTCAATAATTGATAAAGTAGCAATTGCATAGTATCTTGATTCAATAATTGTTAATTAGCATCTGCATAATATATTTTACTATTTGTCACGACACTGTAACTTATATCATTTGATAGGATATTTTAGCATTATCGACAATGTCTAGAAATTCTGTCAAGGAAAGAGGTTATTTAATTGCGCGCCATTTTTTATGGAAGGCCCCCTCTTTCCTGGGAATAATCTGGTTGTCAGTATTGCGAGTATATGCTATCTGTGATATTAATACATTTAACACAATAATACAGAAAAATGGAATTATCTTTTGATAATGGAATTATCTTTTGATAATGGATTAATCTTTTTGAATAAATGGATGGATGATATTAATGGAAGAAAAAATGGATGGATGATATTAATGGAAGAAAAAATGGATGGATGATATTAATGGAAGAAAAAATGGATGGATGATATTAATGGAAGAAAAAATGGATGGATGATATTAAAAGAATATGGGGAAAAGACCAAAATGCCCTCACCTTAATTTTCCTATAAATAGGGAGAGTTTGCTTAAGAAATTTTCACACCTTCATTGCTTATACTTCCTCCCTCTCTCTAAATTTCTGAAGTTCTCTTAGTGTGCTAGGCTATTGTGAGTATTTGTGAGAATACTAGTATTATCCGAAGTTAGTAAACTTCATAGAAAGTAACATCCAGTTAACGAAGGTAGGGAATATCATTTCTTTCATACTCATATATAATATCATTTTCTTTCATGTTCGTAAGTGATATTATACTCATAAAGGTTGTTATTCATTTGGTATTAATTTGTGGGGATAACCTGGCCGTGCGGTATGACGCATGCCTGGTGAATATCCTTTTGTATTCAACCCTTATTATTCTATGGGAATAACCTGTAAGTACGAGTGTCGTACCTGGTGAATACCCTTCTGTATTCATTCCTTATTAATCTGTGGGTATAACCTGTTCGTGCGGATTGACGCATACCTGGTGAATAACCCGTCGTATTCATTACTTATTAATCTGTTGTGGAAATAATCTGTCTACGCGAATTATCGCATGACAGGTGAAAATCCATTGCAGTTTCATATATTCTGTTATACTCATATAACTTATCATTTCTTTTGTACTCTTTAAGGGATATCTTTTTCTTTCACATTTCTCCATTTATGATAAGAAATCCTTATTTGTTTCCAAAACCTTATTTTTAAATGGAGAAAATCCCTGAAAATTAGTAGAATATCCTTAATAGTTTGTGCTTCATCTAATATCTTTTCACTTGAATCTTTCTATACGTTATAGTTGAAGCATGAACTAATTTCTTGAATATCATTCTTGAATTTGACTCCACAATTTAGTTATCATGTTGGCAATTTGGTCAATCTTTGATACTGATTAAATTATAAAGTTTTTCTTATCCTTAATCTCACTGTATCATTGTCATCATCCTCATCCTCATACTTAAATTGTGGTGATAGTTCTCTTTGGCCCGTAGTGCAAAGATGAACTGGCGTGACATGATTTTGACCAAACTGTGTATTGGTATAATCATGACTTTTTGTGTTACAAACAAAGGCGTATGGTGAAAATTCTCTTTGGCCGTAGTGCAAAGATGAACTGGCGTTTGGCATGATCATGACCGGTGATGTTACAAATAAATATCTTTGGCACGTAGTGCAAAGAGAGGCTGTTGAATATAAACTGTTGATTTGGATGTTCATAAACAGGAATTGTTGATTGGTGTTACAGGGATAAAATATTGGTGGTGATCCTTTAATTTATAGAAGATGGTAGATATTATAATCTACTTGACTCTTCTAATGGATTGTTTGTTCCGCTGCAATTGTTGTTGTTGAACAATTATAATATCCTTAAATCTCTGATTTATTATTGTTGAAGACTAAAGATAATTTTTATTCTTCATTATCTTAGTCATGATATTTCTTACTGGGCTATTTAAGCTCACCCTTTTCAGTTTTGTCCCATTCTCAGGAAAGGAAAATGTAGCTGGGACTAGCCGGGGAGTGGAGTGATGGTTCGAGTTAGTGGTTGTCCTCATCAAGTGATGGAATAGTTTAATAATAACTGTACTGAAGACTTTAAACATGTGTTGCCGTCTTTTTACGGCATTGTAATAATTTGGGTTTGGATACTGTGGTACCATACGGTACGGTATTTGTATGGAAGTCACAGTATGTGTGTGGTCGTATTTTGCACGACAAATATTAGTTGTAAATGGGAAAATTCGTATTTGTATTTGTATTTTGTAGAATGTTATTGGCGACTCAAAATGGGTTGTGTGGACCTATTTTGGGGGCGTCACAGTTGGTATCAGAGCTTAGGGATATGATCTCTGGTAGAGATCTGGGATTAGAGCTAGGAGGGGAGAGACGAGTAAAATCCTTCGCTAGTGTGTCCTACCTAAGCTGTTTTTGTTATTTAAGTAATTGGTTTGGTTATAGGGATAAGATGTTGCATGTTTATTTCTTTAACTAATCTTTATTTTTTGATCACATTTCAGAATGGCATCTGAAAACCAAGAGATTCACTATGAGACTATTGTGGCTGAAAACCAGGAAGCCACAAATAATACGGGTGCAAACTCAGAACACCATGATGCTAATCATGATGCTAACAATCGGATGAATGGTGAATTTTTTAGGAACTTCATGCAATACATGCAGAACCAGGCGAGAAGAGCTCCTGTCTACAATACTGGCAGAAACGCTGATAATGTACGGATGGTCACTGCCAAGCAGTTCAAAGAATTGGGACCACCTGAATTTTTCGGCAAGCCAGATCCACTCAAGGCAGAGTCGTGGCTTAAACAATTAACGAAGATATTTGATGTACTGCGTTGCACGGACGACCAAAAGGTTCCCTTTGCCACCTTCATGTTGCGAGGAGAAGCAGATCATTGGTGGGAATCTGTGAAACGTACCCATCGCTCGGCACTCGAGATGTCTTGGGTCCAGTTCCAGGAATTATTTAATGAGAAGTATTTCCCGGAAAGTATTCGTCATATGAAGGAGGTAGAATTCATCAAACTGGAACAGAACAACATGACGGTGTCACAGTACGAAGCCAAGTTCGCCGAGCTGTCGCGTTTTGCATCCCATTTGGTGGACACTGAGAAACGGATGACACAAATGTTCCTACGAGGTTTGAAACCAGAGATTCGCCAATATCTCGTTTCTCATAAAATTTGTATATACGCAGATGCTGTGGATAGGGCTCAAGTAGTGGAGCAGGAAAGAGGACTACTACAACCAGGAAGCAACACCCAACCACGAGAGCAAAATCACGGTAATAATCGTAATGGTGGCAGCAATTATCGAAATAATGATAATCAGCGAGGAGGGAATCACAACACCGGAAATGGTAACCACTTCGGTGGTAATCCTGGCCCGGATAACAGAAGGAGTGAGTCAAGTGGCAACAATTCCAAGAAGAGGAGATTCAACAACAACCATGGAAAGACACCAACGTCAACACCATCACCAGTACCAGTTTCGAAGGAAGGAGAACGACCACCTGTTAGATGTTTCAGGTGTGGGAAGGAAGGACACATCAGTCCAAATTGTACACAAGCGCCATCCCAAGTATGTTACAATTGTGGAAAGGAAGGCCATATAGCTCGTTTTTGTCATGCAGCAAAGTCAAGTCCAGCTGCGATGATGACACCGAAGGCGGTCACGGATAAGTCAAAGTCTGTAGTTCAAGGGAGAGCTTTTGTTGTGACGTCACAAAAAGCGCAGAATTCGAACGAGGTTATAACGGGTAAACTACTTATTAACTCTTATGAAGTCTATGCCTTATTAGATACTGGTTCTACCCACTCTTTTATTTCACCAACATGTGCTCAACGCCTGAATTTGACTCCTGAAAAATTAGATTTTGACTTATCTGTCGAAACACCATTAGCGCAAACATTCGTTACATCTACGGTCTATAAATCTTGCTTTGTTCAAATCGGCACCCTCACATTGCCTGTTGATCTTATCTCCTTGAACATGCATGAATTTGATGTGATATTAGGAATTGATTGGTTAACTGTTCATCATGCTAAAATTGATTGCTTTCGTAAGGTTATTAGTTTTCATATTCCTAATCAACCTATTATGCGAATTCAAGCAACTAAACCATTGAAATCAATAACCATCATTTCTAGTCACAAAGCCATTCGTTTATTGAAAAACGGATGTCAAGCCTTCTTAGCCCATGTAACGGATTTAAATAAAAGTACGTCAGATTTGAAAAATATTTCTGTTGTTAATGAGTTCCCTGACGTATTTCCTGAAGAACTTCCTGGCCTACCCCCAGACCGTGAAATTGAATTTTGTATCGACCTTGAACCCGGTACGAAACCCATTTCCAAAACCCCATATCGAATGGCTCCTATTGAACTTCAAGAGTTAAAGGTCCAACTACAGGAGTTGTTAGACAGCGGTTTCATACGTCCGAGTACATCGCCTTGGGGTGCTCCTGTTTTATTCGTAAAGAAGAAAGACGGGAGTATGAGACTTTGCATTGACTATCGGGAGTTAAACCATGTCACCATCAAAAATAGGTACCCGTTACCTCGCATTGATGACCTGTTTGACCAGTTACAAGGTGCTCAATTCTTTTCAAAGATCGATCTTCGTTCTGGATATCATCAGTTGAAAGTTAAAGCTGATGACATTCCAAAGACTGCCTTTAGAACTCGGTACGGGCATTATGAATTCCTAGTCATGTCTTTTGGATTGACTAATGCTCCTGCTGCTTTCATGGATATGATGAACCGGATATTCAAAGAATATTTGGATCATTTCGTGGTTGTCTTCATTGATGACATTCTCATATATTCTAAAAGTCGTGAGGATCATGAGCAACACTTGAGGCTGATACTCCAAAAACTTCGTGAAAACAAGTTATATGCTAAGTTGAAAAAATGTGAATTCTGGCTTGAGGAAGTTGCATTCCTTGGTCACTTGGTTTCTAAAGAAGGAATCTCGGTTGACCCGGCGAAGATTGAAGCAGTATCAAATTGGGAACAACCCAAGTCAGTAACCGAAGTACGAAGCTTTCTGGGTCTAGCTGGTTATTATCGGAGATTCGTAGAAGGATTTTCTCGAATAGCCGTTCCATTAACTCAACTGACTCGGAAAAACACAACATTCAAATGGAGCGAAGAATGCGAGAAGAGTTTTCAAGAACTCAAAAGAAGGCTCATTTCAGCACCTGTATTGGCAATACCTTCAGGATCGGAAGGATTTGTCATCTACAGCGACGCTTCAAACAAAGGACTAGGTTGTGTTCTCATGCAACATGGGAAGGTTATAGCCTATGCGTCTCGGCAACTCAAGGAATATGAGAGGAATTATCCTACTCATGATCTAGAGTTGGCAGCAGTTGTTTTCGCGTTGAAGATTTGGAGACATTACTTGTATGGGGAGAAAGTGGAGATCTATACAGACCACAAAAGTCTCAAATATTTCTTCACCCAGAAGGAACTCAACATGCGACAACGGCGTTGGCTCGAGTTGCTGAAAGATTACGATCATACCATCCAGTACCATCCTGGAAAGGCGAACGTAGTAGCTGATGCATTGAGTAGAAGATCATATGCAAGTACGAGTGCGTTATTGACATCTCAAAGGCCTATTTTGGATGATTTACAAAAGATGGAGATAGAGTTAAAGACTCCAGGAACCCACGTGAAGATCGCATATATACAAGTAGAACCAGCTTTAATCGACAAAATTAAAGCTGCTCAAGTTACAGACCCAGAATTGATGAATATGAAAAAGAAGGTGCAAGAAGGTGCTATTCCAGAAGCAAGAGTCGACGAAGAAGGAATATTGCGAATCAACTCTAGACTGTGTGTTCCTAACGACCCTGAATTGAAATACAAAATCATGATGGAGGCGCACAACACACCATTTGCAATCCACCCTGGAAGTACCAAAATGTATCGTGATCTTCGACATACATTTTGGTGGAACAATATGAAGAGAGAAATTGCAGAGTTTATCGCAAGATGTTTAACTTGTCAACGTGTCAAGGCGGAGCATCAAGTACCAAGGGGTCCATTGCAACCCCTTGAGATTCCAGAATGGAAGTGGGAACACATCAACATGGATTTTGTGACAGGTCTTCCCAAAGTTTCTCAAGGCTTAGACGCAATTTGGGTCATTATAGATAGATTGACCAAGTCTGCTCATTTCTTGCCTATACGAGAAAACTATTCACTCGAGCGTCTTGCTAATTTGTATATTAGCGAGATTATGAGATTGCATGGCATGCCAGTATCCATAGTTTCTGATCGAGATCCTAGATTCACTTCACGATTTTGGGTCAGCTTGCAAAAAGCTATGGGCACTGAATTACGATTCAGTTCTGCATACCATCCCCAGACAGACGGACAATCGGAAAGGACTATTCAAACCCTCGAAGATCTATTAAGACTCTGCGTACTAGACTTCAAAGGAAGTTGGGACAAATACTTGCCATTGGTGGAATTCTCTTACAACAACAGTTATCAAGCAAGTATAGGCATGGCTCCCTTCGAGGCGTTGTATGGACGAAGGTGTCGATCTCCAGCATGTTGGGATGAAGTAGGTGAGGCAAAATTGTTGGGACCCGAGTTGATACGTATGACTACAGAAAAGATCCAAATGATCCGACAACGTATACAAACGGCTCAAGATCGACAAAAGAGTTATGCTGATCTTCATCGAAGAGACGAGGAATTCAATGTCGGAGATCATGTATTTTTACGTGTTGCTCCGTGGAAAGGTGTTACGCGATTCGGAAAGAGAGGAAAGCTTAACCCTCGATTTATCGGTCCATTTGAAATCCTCGATCGAGTAGGAACTGTGGCCTACAGACTCGCCTTACCGCCAAGCATGTCTCGTGTTCATAATGTTTTTCACATATCCATGCTACGTAAATATGTGAAAGATCCAAACCACATTATTGAGTTAGAACCAGACGAGATAGCAGAGGATTTGACGTACGAAGAGATACCTGTCAAGGTCTTGGATAAGAAGGAGCAGATTCTACGCTCAAAGGTTATACCTCAAGTTAAAGTTTTATGGAGAAACCATGATGTTGAGGAAATGACCTGGGAGTTAGAATCCGAGATGAGAGCAAAGTATCCTCACCTTTTCGAATTGCCAGGTACGTACGTCAATTTCGAGGACGAAATTTCATAAGGAGGGGAGATTGTAAGACCCCGAATTTATGAAATAAAAATTTATTATTTTCTTTATGATTATTTTTCTAAATAGTGAAGTGCTTAATTGTTATAAATGATAGTTAAGGGTGTTATATGCAAATTATCTGATAAATAGTATGTCGGGGAATATTCCTTTTGTCGAGAAATATTCTTTCTGTCGGGGAATATTATATTCGGTACCGTACGACGGCGCCGAAATGACAATATTGTCAATGATAGTGGGCCCCACAACGGGTTAACTGTCGGATATAGAAAGTGATAGAAATTGGCGGCAAAACTTTAACCGATAACTGTTAAAATACCCGGTGATAAAAAGAACAGTAAAACGCGTTATTCCACAGTAGCACACGGTATTCCACAGTAGCTCACGATGTTGCACAGTGTTTTATATTATTGATTCAATAATTGATAAAGTAGCAATTGCATAGTATCTTGATTCAATAATTGTTAATTAGCATCTGCATAATATATTTTACTATTTGTCACGACACTGTAACTTATATCATTTGATAGGATATTTTAGCATTATCGACAATGTCTAGAAATTCTGTCAAGGAAAGAGGTTATTTAATTGCGCGCCATTTTTTATGGAAGGCCCCCTCTTTCCTGGGAATAATCTGGTTGTCAGTATTGCGAGTATATGCTATCTGTGATATTAATACATTTAACACAATAATACAGAAAAATGGAATTATCTTTTGATAATGGAATTATCTTTTGATAATGGATTAATCTTTTTGAATAAATGGATGGATGATATTAATGGAAGAAAAAATGGATGGATGATATTAATGGAAGAAAAAATGGATGGATGATATTAATGGAAGAAAAAATGGATGGATGATATTAATGGAAGAAAAAATGGATGGATGATATTAAAAGAATATGGGGAAAAGACCAAAATGCCCTCACCTTAATTTTCCTATAAATAGGGAGAGTTTGCTTAAGAAATTTTCACACCTTCATTGCTTATACTTCCTCCCTCTCTCTAAATTTCTGAAGTTCTCTTAGTGTGCTAGGCTATTGTGAGTATTTGTGAGAATACTAGTATTAT
Organism: Aralia elata; assembly: GCA_034770075.1. Classification (NCBI taxonomy): domain Eukaryota; kingdom Viridiplantae; phylum Streptophyta; class Magnoliopsida; order Apiales; family Araliaceae; genus Aralia; species Aralia elata. The sequence continues at coordinate 12,398,858 of CM068386.1, read as the reverse complement.
CCGAAGTTAGTAAACTTCATAGAAAGTAACATCCAGTTAACGAAGGTAGGGAATATCATTTCTTTCATACTCATATATAATATCATTTTCTTTCATGTTCGTAAGTGATATTATACTCATAAAGGTTGTTATTCATTTGGTATTAATTTGTGGGGATAACCTGGCCGTGCGGTATGACGCATGCCTGGTGAATATCCTTTTGTATTCAACCCTTATTATTCTATGGGAATAACCTGTAAGTACGAGTGTCGTACCTGGTGAATACCCTCCTGTATTCATTCCTTATTAATCTGTGGGTATAACCTATTCGTGCGGATTGACGCATACCTGGTGAATAACCCGTCGTATTCATTACTTATTAATCTGTTGTGGAAATAATCTGTCTACGCGAATTATCGCATGACAGGTGAAAATCCATTGCAGTTTCATATATTCTGTTATACTCATATAACTTATCATTTCTTTTGTACTCTTTAAGGGATATCTTTTTCTTTCACATTTCTCCATTTATGATAAGAAATCCTTATTTGTTTCCAAAACCTTATTTTTAAATGGAGAAAATCCCTGAAAATTAGTAGAATATCCTTAATAGTTTGTGCTTCATCTAATATCTTTTCACTTGAATCTTTCTATACGTTATAGTTGAAGCATGAACTAATTTCTTGAATATCATTCTTGAATTTGACTCCACAATTTAGTTATCATGTTGGCAATTTGGTCAATCTTTGATACTGATTAAATTATAAAGTTTTTCTTATCCTTAATCTCACTGTATCATTGTCATCATCCTCATCCTCATACTTAAATTGTGGTGATAGTTCTCTTTGGCCCGTAGTGCAAAGATGAACTGGCGTGACATGATTTTGACCAAACTGTGTATTGGTATAATCATGACTTTTTGTGTTACAAACAAAGGCGTATGGTGAAAATTCTCTTTGGCCGTAGTGCAAAGATGAACTGGCGTTTGGCATGATCATGACCGGTGATGTTACAAATAAATATCTTTGGCACGTAGTGCAAAGAGAGGCTGTTGAATATAAACTGTTGATTTGGATGTTCATAAACAGGAATTGTTGATTGGTGTTACAGGGATAAAATATTGGTGGTGATCCTTTAATTTATAGAAGATGGTAGATATTATAATCTACTTGACTCTTCTAATGGATTGTTTGTTCCGCTGCAATTGTTGTTGTTGAACAATTATAATATCCTTAAATCTCTGATTTATTATTGTTGAAGACTAAAGATAATTTTTATTCTTCATTATCTTAGTCATGATATTTCTTACTGGGCTATTTAAGCTCACCCTTTTCAGTTTTGTCCCATTCTCAGGAAAGGAAAATGTAGCTGGGACTAGCCGGGGAGTGGAGTGATGGTTCGAGTTAGTGGTTGTCCTCATCAAGTGATGGAATAGTTTAATAATAACTGTACTGAAGACTTTAAACATGTGTTGCCGTCTTTTTACGGCATTGTAATAATTTGGGTTTGGATACTGTGGTACCATACGGTACGGTATTTGTATGGAAGTCACAGTATGTGTGTGGTCGTATTTTGCACGACAAATATTAGTTGTAAATGGGAAAATTCGTATTTGTATTTGTATTTTGTAGAATGTTATTGGCGACTCAAAATGGGTTGTGTGGACCTATTTTGGGGGCGTCACACCTTTGGGCATTATTCTTCCGTTGCCGATTATCATTTGAGTCTTTCTTGTCATTTCCTTTGTTGTTGGCGTACTTTTTATCGGCGTCTTCGCCTCGGGAGTCTCTCTGGTGAAAATCACCTGTATTTTTCGAGGTACCCCGAAGATTGGCAAGCGCCTCTTCCAGCTCAACAAACTTATCAACTTTATCATAGGCTTCGGGCAAAGACTCGGGAGCCTTAGAGATGATTTCTTCAATCAACCTATTGGATTTGTCCACGTTTAATCCCATGATTAAAAAGTGGATAACTTGTTTCGGATCTATGTCATTGACTTCGGATACGGCTTTCCGAAATCTTTTAATATATTGCCGAAGTGTCTCGTTTGGCCTCTGTTTAACTTGCATGAAGGACGCGATCATTTTGGCACGTCTCTTGTTATTGCCGAAGCAGGTGTGGAATTGTTCTTGAAAATCATCCCATGAACGTATAGATGTAGAGGGAATGAAGATAACCCACTCTCGAGCGATTTTCTTTAGGGTGGATAGGAATAGATGACACATGGCTACCTCGTTATGACCATAGAAGAGCATGGCCTGCTCGAAAGTGAAAGTATGGTCATGAGGATCCCCGGTTCCGTCATATATCTCCAAGTTTGAGGGGACTTTATTCTTTCTGTCAATCTTTGCGTTAGCAAGATCTCTAGTGAAAGGAGAGGCCCGAGGCTTCTTTAATCCTAAAGATTGATTCACAACCCTTCGGGGAGATGATTCTCCGGTGTGGCTTTTTTCAGGGTTTCGTTGGGAACCTTCATGACAGTCTCTTCTTTATGGTGACCGGGCTCGCTTTCTTAGATCTCTGATATAGATGGATTCGGACTGGACCAGACTATTGTCTCGATGTCGCCTATGAGGTCGGTCGTCTCTTCGTCGGTGGGGTGTTGAGCGGGAGGCCGAACCTCTCTCCCTCAACAGATTCTGCCTAGCTTCATTTAGTTCCATGTACTGTCTGTCAAGCTCTTCTTGTTGGAGATCGAGAGCCTTCTTCCGGTCGAGAATTTGCTGGAGGCGCTGTTCTCTTTCCATTACTGTTTCGTGGTGCGATCGAGACTGAGTCGGTCCGTGTGAATCATGGTGACTTCGCTGTGAGCGTGAGGTCGCCATGTGGGTCTATTTTGGTTGACAATAAAGATCACTATTAAGGCCCTTCTTCTAACGCCAATGTTAACGCTTGATTCTGTCCGTGCGTCCAATCAACTCGCCGAACGTGTACCTGCACAAAGGTCCTAACGGCTTGGGCCGTTTTTGGACTCCTCCAGTGTAAGAGTAAGTAATAGGTTCAAGATGTGTTAACAATGGAGGTCAAATATTTAGTAGGGTAAAATATGTCGTACCTTGCCTTCATTGTTATTTGGGTATTTATAGGATTCACTTGACTACTTACTACCCCTATTAAGAGTGTTCAACCTAGAATCCTTATCTGACCCGGATTCAATTACCTTGACCTAATGGGAGTATTGACCCAGTAAGGAACCACAAGGGCTTAGAACTCTTACTCAAACCGTTTCAGACTAGAGAGTCGTCTTTTAACTCACTGAACATGATGGACCTTAGGGCCGAGCCTAAGATGAGGAGTCCAATCAAGCCCATGAAAATATATATCCGAACATGTATGCAATTAAAACCTTAGCTCCAATTTGACCCATTAAATTTTGACAGTCGTAGACAAACTCTATCAATATATATCTCCCTCTTAATTATTATTCGCATATTCTAAAGGAACCTCATAATTTATAGGTATACAAATTCAAGAACCTCATTTAATTACTTATTGGAATATTCGTAATTTTTAAAAAATAATATTATACATAAATTCTCGTATACACATTCTTTCCTCTCGTAAGTCCTATGAACCGAGTTAAGCATTGAATTCCCGTCCGGCTCAAACACCATCATCATCACGCATCATGTATATATAGTTGAACAATTTCTGACCGCATCATCTAATTGCTTCATTTTATATTCAATTTTTGATTTGTTTAATTTATATGATTTTGGTATACAATAACTTTACCAACATTCCATCCGAATAAATTTTATCAACATACTTCATATCAGGTCTTGAAATTTATACCTAATTAAGCTACTTAATTTTTTTAATTTTTTAATTTTTAATTTTTATAAATTAATTTTTTTTACCTTTAATTCATAAGTTTATTCTTTTCTTTGTAAGTGTTGGTTTTTCTCTTGAGTTTCAATTAAACAATACAAAAAATGAGTATATATTATGATTTTATGTATTGACTTTTTTGTTGTTAGTTAAGTATATAGTTATTAGTGATTATCCTGGTAAATAGATATGTTATATGACGAGTCACTTTTATAATTCTATTCAATCATATATATCACATTATAATTTAGTATTTTTTTTACAATACATAACAGAACTCAAATACGTAAGATAAGTAGATATTTTTACAGCTCATATATACGTAGGATAAGTAGATATTTTTACAGCTATAAATATGATTGAAGTACTTGTGTTTTATATGAGTAGATATTTTTACAGCTATATATATGATTGAAGTACTTGTGTTCGTCAAGGCGTGGGCTTATTATCAGGAGATCTAAAACATTTCAATAACAACAAACAAGCTTATAGGCTTAAAATACCTAAAAGATATCTAAAATCTCTACTACCTCTTTTGGGAACGAAAATATAAGGTTTAAAAGCTCTTTTTTTTATTTAAATTTTTTTATGAATCTTAAAATTTAGTAAGAGATATTATAAATATTTTTTTAATAATATATTCTAATTTCTTATATACAATATAAATATAAGAGTCTGTGGGAGCTTAAATAAAAAAGAATGTCATTAATACTTCTCTGTAGATTGTACCTTATTTATTTTATATAATTATTTATTTATTACAATTATATATGTACAAAGTATAAAATCAAGAATAACTTTCTTTTTTTTAAAAAAAAAGAAAAAGGAATAAACCTCTCATTTTCTCTCTATATATAACAGCATTACAATTATATATGTAGATGTATCCTATGATCAAGACTTTAATCTTTCCATATATAGAGAAAGTTAATAAAAATAAGACTCTTTTAGGGATAAATAAATTAAAGAGTATAGAGATATCTGGATTAATTCTATTGTTGGTGAAATTAGTATTTGATCAATTCATAAAATTGTTAAGCATTATTATTATAGCACAAAGTTGCATCGATCATGACTAAAATACAATTTTTAACCATATAAATTTATTATTATATAAATGCAACTATTTAATATATAAATGCAACGGATATATATATATATATATATATAGAAAATTTCAATAGCAAAACTCTTAAAAAGCATAACTAACTCTCTTTTAGCGACGGGCAAGCAACGATTTTGTCTATCGCCATAGGTCCGGTCCGTCGCCATAGCTTTTAGCGACGGAATATGTTGTCCATCATTAAAAACTATGGCGACAGATCTGTTCTTGAAGCTTACCCCTCTCTCTCTCTCTCTATATATATATATATATTGTTTTATTATTATTATATAAATGCAACAACGGATTTTATATATATATATATATATATATATTGTTTTATTATTATTATATAAATGCAACATTCTTATATAAATTGGTCAATAAATTGACTAAATCCCAACTTCTCTCTCTCACACACACATATATATATTTATCTAGTGTGTAACAGTTGTGACACGTAACGCGTACACCACATAAACAACTTACAACCATTTGTTTACTTAAAGGCCAAACAAAAGCTACACGCATAACGCTTATATATTTCTTTGTATATATATATGGTACTTATCACTTATTATATCTTCGAACACATAACCGCGTACCATCTATTTCATACTACCTCTCTTCTGTATCTCGCAAAGAATGTCAGCTGCAGTAGCCGCTGCCGCCGCAGCGGCCTTAGCCAACCGTCGCAACTCCACCACTGCTTCCACCGCCTCCGCTACCACCACCACCAAATACAACTACAACAGCTACACCAATCTCCACCTCCCACTATCGTCACTGCCACCAAGACGGCGGCTCAGCCGCTATGAGTTGCAAAAGCAGGAAGATTGGGACGCATTTGGCCAATACTTAAAGAACCACCACAACCACCGCAACCCACCGTGGCGGTGTAGTGGAGCGCATGTGGTGGAATTCCTCCGGTACCTCGACCAATTTGGGGAAACTAAGGTACACAATCATAGTTGTATGTTTTTTGGGCAAGCTTATGCGCCAGCAGCATGTCCTTGTCCACTCAAACAAGCGTGGAGTAGCCTTGATGCGCTTGTGGGCCGCCTCCGTGCCGCCTTTGAGGAGCACGGCGGATCACCGCAGGCCAACCCGTTTGGTTCGCCGGCGGTGTGGTTGTATTTAAGGGAAGTTAAGGAGTCTCAGGCTAAGGCAAGAGGGATAGCTTATGGCTAATTGTGAGAAAAAAATAGGAAAAAGGAAGGAGAAAAGGAAGAAGAAGAAGAATTTCATCGCAGCCACATGATCATCACTCAAAGTCAAATTACTTTCTTGAAATATGATTGGTGGATGTTTCTGATGGAAGATTTGGTGATGGTGGGTTCATCTGATAAAATCTTGGAGCTGTATATGTCGCTCACAGCTCCAAGATTCCTATATGTTTGTTCCTGAATTTAAGGAGATGTGTTATTATGAAACTAATTAGGGTTTATGAATTATGATCATGACTCTTTTTGGTCTTTAGATACTCTCTTCTTTTCATCTTCGAGATTATTAGCAGTCGATTGATTGATTGGTATTGTAATTTAATTTGACTTGTTCTACTACTTTTAGATTTTATTTGGAAGAGGTAATGCAATGGAAGGAAAATTAAGAAAAAGCATTCTTTTTCTCTTTAAAAAATTAGATAAATTAGATAAGGTTCCACTACTTTAGATTTTGTTGGGAAAGAGCAATGGAGGGAAAATTAAGAAAAGGAAATGAAAAAAAAATATAAAAACATGCAGGTGTTAAAAATGAACTTATGTTAAGGCCTTGTTTGAGTGGTAGGAGCGAATTGTCACTTTAATCTACTCAAGATTTTGGTAATGAAATCCTTAATATATATTAAAAAATGCGTATATTATATATTACGACTTTACACGTCGATTTTGTAATTACGAGTTTCGTGGATAAATTTAATTAGTAATACTTTTATTATGTATGTGATACAGTGAACTAATTTTATAATCATATCTAATCCCATATATTGATATACGACGCAATATATCGTAATCCGGCAGAAATCTTTTGCAATATATAACAAGATTCACATATATTTATTTAATGGCTTGTTTAGTTTGGGAGAATGAAATGAATATTTCAAAAGGGGAGAGAATGAACATTTCAATTGTATGTTTAAAGGAATACTTATTCTATCAAGAGGGATAAAGATTAATCATTCCATTCTAATCAACAAACTTAAATTTTTTTTCGATCGATCAAAATCGTGTAGCTTCTCGTTCTAACCAAATATACAAATAGGAATGTTCATTCCATTCCCATTCCCATTCCCATTCTCATTTTCATTCCTATTTTTATTTTTATTTTTATTCCAATGTTGTAACCAAATATACTATAAATGTTTGGAATATGTAGGAATCTTGTTTATAGAAATTGTAATTTTAGCTAACCTTACTTTTATTATTATTATTATTATTATTATTATTATTATTGAGTATGAGTGTGAAACAAAAAAATTATTTAAGAGTCTTCAACATTATAGGTATTATTAACAAAGAATAAAATTCAGCAATAAAAATTCTCATCCACACCCTTGATTCTTGATACCCAAACGAGGCTTAAGAAGAAACCTATGATAAGTAGAAACGTAGCAAGGAAGTAGCTAATTGGTCCAATTCTATTATCAATTTCCCACCAAAAATGTTTTCCACAGGTACACATTATTATTTCTTCTATCTCCCAAACCAAAACTATCATATAAAAAGAATGATAGAGACTCCTATAAATATCAGGCCAGACATGTTTCAATAATTTCTTGACGTGTCAAATCTCATAATTATATTTAACCATATATATAAAGCTATAATGAACACACACACACACACACATATATATATATATATATATATATATATATATATATATATATATATATTGCAAGTCACAATTCACCATCATACTCGGTTCTTGAACTTTATTTTTAATAAATGAAGGATGAACAAATCAATTATATTAGAGAGACTGAACATCAACTAAATAGGAACATAATTTCTAAACTCCCTTAATATATTATATACAGGCTTCATAATCATTTCACAAATAATTTACCCACATCTCTTGAATTTTTATAGAAATTTGATATTGATAGTTTGAAGAAAACCTAGACATTGTATAAAGATAAGGTATGATTTTTTCCAAGGCCCATGTCACTTATTTCTCAGACATGTCTAATCTCATCACATCCACATATACATATCTGCATTAAAGGAAAAAAAGAGGTCAATTATTGACATTTCCTTCGCATAATCTCCTTTTCAAAACAAAGTTGTGGAGGAGAAATTGGACCCACTTCTACTTTAATTCATCCCTAACACGCATTACTCTCTCTATATATAGTAGTGGTGGGTTTTAATCCCATTATATTAGTCCACTCATCTCCAACCTCATCCTTTCATGCACATAACTTTTTTTGTTTTTTAATTAATTTACAATTTCTTTATATAGTTTATTTGAAACTTTTGTTAAAATAAAGATTTGTTGTTGAAATAAAGGTGATAACAGCTATTAGCTTATCAATTGTCAAAATTATTTTTTCCTGAAAGCTAATCATAGCATAAAGTTAGTTTCCACCAAACCAACTAAAGGAAATTAGGTTTCTTTCACCTCAATGCCACCCAGGCACATTTTGTAACCAAACATTAGGATAAGCAACAATAGATGCTGACCCTTTGTCGTTCAACTTTGTCTTGGGATGATTATTATTGTCCACAATTTATCACAATTTAAAGAGTTTGACACTTCTATTCTTTTAAATTATATTTTATTTTTAAAATCATTTTTAAAATTTATTTTTTTATCATCTTTAAAGTGATATTTTGTATCAATTGAAATTCGCCCAAAATCTGACCCGACCCATTTGACTAAGGACAAATGTGTCTTTAACATTATAAGTTATATAAATATATTATCAGATTATATTATTTTGGAAATTAAAAATCTAAATAAACTAATTCAAATTTAAACACATATTATTAAAATACAAAACCAAAATAAAATTTTAATAAACTAATTCAAATTAAAAAAATAAACACTAATTATTATTTTTAATTTTATTTAATAAGTGACTAAAATTCAAAGTTTATGTCAAATTAAATTAAAAAGGACCAAAATGACGCATGTAAAATAAAAGTTGCCATGGTATCTAATTCAAACACACATGTAAAATAAAAAATAAATATTTTTTTTATAAAAAAAGCAGCTCAAACTTCATAATAATAATAATAACAACAACAACAAAATAAAACACAAAATGAAAAAAGATTAAAAAAACAAATAGAGTAACAAATGAATAAACTAATTACAAATTAATCAGATTAAGAGAAACAAATACAAGCCAAATAAAGCAACCACCGAACCCCTCCGTCACCAAACCCAGGAGAAACCTCAAATCCAGAAAAAATGGAAATCAAAATGATTCAAACCCACCATTACCCAATACAGTTAATTAAAGGAAAAACACACCATCTAACATTTGTTACAAATAAATATAAATACCTCAATCAATTCTCTCATATGGAATCAAATCAAATCAAAAGAAAATAGACATAACGATAAATGAGATGAATTAAAAGACAAGTAAAAAACAAAGGATTGCAACTAGAGAGTTGATGACAGTTGGAATGAAGACGATGACGTCGGAGGTGGGAACGAAGATAATAGCAATTAGTGGATTTAAGTCGGCAATAAAGATTTGGAAAAGAAAGTAGAGGTTGCCGTCACCATTACAGAAACACCAAAAACGCGAACTACGTCGTTTCAATCGAAGGTAGCAATTTAAGATAGTGGACGGCGGGATAGACAACGACAACAGCGGAGACGGTAAAAGGATGCGGAGGAGGCAGAAGAGGAATTAAGATAAGTGAGAGTTTCAAATCTATGTATTTAATTTTTGGATTTTGAATTTAGGAGAAATCAATTATTTTCTTGTTTTGACTTTATATATTTTAACACTAATAATACTTATAATAATAGTAAATACATAATATATGTAATATCTAAATACTTGTAAATGCACTTTTGTCTTTGGTAAAATGGGTCGGGTCATATTTCAGGCGAATTTAAGTGAAATTGGAGAAAAGAAACCGAATTGACACAAAGTGCTACTTAAGGACCTAATTGACAAAAAATAAACTTTAAAGACAACTTTAAAAATAGGTGACAACTTAGAGGGACAGAAGTGTCATTCAGCTCAACTTAAGGATTGTTGGGTTACTAATGTTTGTAGTATTTGAATCTCTAAATGCACCACAACATATTGGTGCATTGCGTTTGGGCATCAAATTAATATTGCGTTTATGAGTTTAATAAATTGTGTTTGAAATAAGTTACGTTTGACGAACAAAATTTTCAAATGCGTTACGAAGTCTATACGTTCCAAGCGCTATCTAACCCAACATATATATACTAAGAGTAATAATAGGAGTTGGCTAAATAAAAATTCCACTAATGAATTATTGTGCTAATTACAGTAACAGTCTATTGTTGTATCCAGGTCCTTTTATGTCCATATACTTCCTTGTCTAAGTTACTGCGCGCAAGGGTTATTCTACTAATATGCTCAAGGTGTGATAAATCCTTAACTAACACTATGAATATATGCATGCAAGTATAGCATGTGTCCTATACATGGGGAGATGATACCCGCTCTTAGAAATTATAATGGTAATCTCATTCATAAGCATAGAATTACAAGAACTGGAATGATATTTCAATGGACTCTCTGGACAGGCCTTGAATTGAATTGCACGTCTTTTTCCAAACTAACCATGCGTGGAATAACAAGAGGAGAAGAAAACTCTGTACTTTCAATCTTCAATTTATGATTACATTGAAATATCCAGAATTTAATAGAGATAATTCAAAGAATAGGAAGAAAAACTTTTTATCCAATAACTACTCAACCCTAGAGAGCTCTCTAGAATCTAGATCTAAAACATGAAGTTGCAGCAATTTAAAAATGAACTCTTATTGATAGTTGAGTGATTATCATACACTATTATCTTTGGCTGGCTAAGTAGGATGACAAAAGCAGGCCAATTAATAATAGACTAAAATTCAATTTGGACACCAAACTTTTTCTCCAAAATTGATTTGCATCCTAAATTATTTTTTCGATTAAATGCATCCTAAACTTAATCCCAGATAATTAAATGCACACTCCGCTCATTTTTCCGGTTAAATCTTCACCGAAAAGTTTAAAGTGTGTGAGGTAAGAGGGTATTTAGGTAAAATACCACCCTTCCCGCCATTAAAACAGATCGATCAACATCTTATATGAAGCCCTAAAAATCGATTTGCCCCCAAATTGAAGAGCTTGGTTCGATCTTTTACCAAATTGAAGGGCTGTAATCGATCTTCAAACAAATTGAAGGGCTGTAATCGAAAGGAAAAGTGCATGGATTAATTCTGCTATTGTAAGAAGCCGTTTGATGATGAATTAAATGTGCTTGGAAAACCCACAATGCAGGGAGAAGATTCTTTGGTTGCGTTGATTGAAGGGTATTCTTATAAAATTTTGTCTTAAATGGTAAGTATGTTTTGCAATTGACACTATAAATCGTTTTGTAGGAAGAAATAGTTGTTAGGAGTGGATGCAACTTCTTCAAATGGATCGATCCTCGATTGTGTGACCGTGCAAGAGTGGTGATTCTAGGATTAATTTGGAGATTGGAGACAAAAGATGAAGAACTGCGCATAGAGAGAGCAGAGGTTGAAAAGCTCAAAGTTGAGTTAAAGAAAACCAAGTCAAGAGAGAAAATAACATGACTGATTTGCTCAATGTTATTGTTAGGCATTATTCTGTTCAAATGATTAAGCATAGTATGGGGTGCAAAATTTCTTGTACTTATGATGTTTGAAGTGATTTGTAGGCATGGTAATTTACACAATTTTTTGTAATGAAGATGTTTGAAGTGGATTGATATGTATTGAAGATGAAATTTGCTCAATGAATTAAATTTTTGTTTTATTTGCACTGTCTTATTTGATTTCTATTGCTTGCACTCAGTTTTTTGAATGAAACAATATATGTTTCACATTTGGTAAAATATGAAACCAAGTGAACCAAGTGTGCATCCATCGACTCAGTAAATTGACCAAAACAAATCCATCCACAAAATGAATTCACCAAAACAAGTCATATAATCAAAACATAATCACAATCAAACATTGAAATACAACCAGCCGGTGAATTTACCAGAACATAATAAGAAAATGCATTTATTCATAATAAGAACCATTGTGTTACAACTAAAAAGTTCCACCAAAATATACAGTTAACCAACTATGTTTGACTGTTTGTGGACTACAATATACATCCATCCAAATTTAACCATGTTTGTGGACTACAATTTACATCCATTCCAATACACATCCATCCAAATTAAACCATGTTTGTGGACTCATATATAAACATAGACAATGTACCAAAAATATGTGGACTCATAAACAAGCAACCAAAAAAATTAGTCCCAAAATATACCAAGTAGAATGAAATTCACAGATTATCCCGCCTATTGACATGCTTTCTTTTTTCTCTCAGTTCTTCCAAACCCTGTTTGGTAATACATTTTCTTCCCTTCTAGGTAAATGTAGCTCCACTACTCATTTCTTAACTTGAAGTATCTATGTGAACTCCATCTTGCTATTCCCTCTGTCCCACTGGAATGTTTGGCATTGTAAGAGTCAACATTTTTGGTGTTGCTGTAACTGGTGTCTTTTCATGAGTAGTGGGCCTTTTTTTCTACACAGCAACATCATGCAAAGTGAGAAAATTACAAGTAAATTAAAGTAAAATTAAAGACAATGAAATTTTAATTAATTCACTTGAGGTACCTTTGGCTTAGGAGCAATTTGGGTGGGTTAGCTAATTGGGGGCTGTGAACCAGATTGTATTTGAGAAACTTGTGGCTCAACATTGGTTCCCTCAGGCTCATCATTGGCTCCCTCAACATTGGTTGCCTCAACACCTCCATCTTGATTCTCTCCAAATTTTTTCTGGACATTGCTAGAAGTTATAACATTATACAAATAACATGACAAATTGATAAAGAATACATAATACGATCCATACCTTATGACAAGTCCTTGTGTTGTGTCCTTCCTTATAAAAACCACACCTTAGTGATGTTCCAGTTCTTTTGAGTTTTGTTGTAGCACATTCAATTGGGGTTGATGCAGAGGGAACATCATTAGTGTTTCTTCTAACCTTTCTAGGTTTGCCAATAGGAGTTGAGATTATAAGTGGTTTAATTGGCTCAAGCACAGTTTTTGGCCAGTCTTCACCCAGTGGCTCAATGAAGTGCTCATAGACCTTCAAATATATTTCTCTAGTGTAACATTTGTGTTTTGTTGTTGATTAAAAATACAAGTCACAACATGAAAGCAAGGTATGCTAGTCAAATCCCACTTCCTACACTCACACGTCTTGCTGTTTAAATCAACTACAAGTATATGACCCCTTGACACTACTAGAAAACAGGCTTATAACGAGGGTCGACGACCGTCACTATAGACCTAAAGATCGTCGCTATAGGTTTTAACGACAGTCGGAGATCTTCGCCCTTGTTGGCGTAACTAATTCCTTTACCGACGGTCTTTAGGGTCTATAGTGATGGTTCTAACCGCAGCTATAGATGTTAACATACCAAGTATTAGCTCTATACCGTTAGTCTTTAACCATAACTATAGGGTTGTGATATACCTACAGTCCACGACTGTAGCTACCTTTTTGTTTAAAAAAAAATAGAATATTTTTTTTTAAACAGTTGGTTATTCATTTGTAATATATAAACACATTGAAACCACCATAATAGAAAATTATTTAACATTTATTAAAAAAATACAGTTGTATTTTAAATGTCAAATTAAAATCTTACACATGCATCCAAATAAACGTAAAACAAACAAGTGTTTTAAAAAAAATCTTGAATAATAGATCTTGGCATACAATTAAAATCTTAGACATGCATCCAAATAAACGTAAAACAAACAAGTGTTTTAAAAAAAATCCTGAATAATAGATCTTGGCATACAATCGAGCAACTGGAAGTTTAATTTTCTTCAATCTTGGCACTTGAGTATACTGCAAATTCAAAAACATGAAAAAAGTTAAATCTTATAATTTAAATCGTCATCTTAAAGAAACTTGATTTACTTTTTGACTACCAAAAACATCTACATCACAAAATAGAATAATTGCCATGCATAACTACTCATACTATTTACCAATAAAAATCAAAATGCACTTTTAAATTGGATTCACAAATAGGTTCGACCAAAGAGTAGCTACTGTAAGAAAAACTGGCCTTTTATTAGATTGTCGAATTGATTAGCAGCATGTTTACTCAATATCTAACAAAACTGCACCAAACAAATTAAAGTACATTATCCGTGTTTTGAGCAATTTATGCAGCATGTTCGACTCAAAATTTTATGCTGGCTCTGATATGCAGTGTGAGTTTCCAGTTCGGCGCACATTTGTAACAAAGTAATATATAAGTTGCATCTCCAAGTCCTTCAATATGCTTCACCCTCTCTCTGAGCTCAACATCAGAAGGGCTTGGGTATGGCAGTCCAATCATAACTATGCATCGTCCCATTCCATCACTGAAATTAATACCTTCCGATATCTTTCCACCAACTACAGCAAGAAGAATTGCACCATTGTGAGGTACCAGATCATCTTTTAGATCCCCACTAGATAACACATCAATTGTCTCCTTGTACTCCTTAAGAACGACTTCCACATTTGTGTTTCTTCTAGGTTCTCTGAATATACGTTTCTTCTTCATAATCCTTGCAAGGATTCCGGAAGCTTTCCATGCATCATACCTCCTGTCCTTCATAATCAAATGAAGAAAAGAATGTTAGGATTTTGAGCCAAAAGTAATTAATTATGGATTTCATTAATTATTTAATGAATCCATATATCAATGTGTTCTACTCCATGAGTAGATTAAATTAAGTATTTGGAAGCTCAAATCCATGGAGTAATGAATGAGAAATTAACTCCTAAAGATCATCCTTGGAAATGATAATAAATACTTGTGGGAATGAAAGTCCCACATCGGTTAAGAACTAAAATATTAATTGGTTTATATACAAGAAAGTTGCTCTTGGGTTTGGGCCCCAAGGGGCACTCCACTTTTGTGGAAGGGGGAGGATCTAGCCAAGACTTGGTTTGAACCCACACGCGCGCGCCGCCGCCGACCGATTGGTCGGGGCTCGTGGGTCTGGGTCCTTGTATATATTCTTTTTAGACAAAATTTTGTTTAATTTTATTTTAGTTCTATTTTCAAAACTGTGTCGTTTTGATAAATGTTATTTATTATCAAAGCGTTATCTGCAGAACGGTCGTTTTGGGAAGTGTCTATCTAAACAGATGCGCTCATTCTGTTAAACCTCAAAACTACGTCGTTTTGACCGAACAGATGCCATGAACGGAAGCGCCCTCTCTGTTACGCCAAAACTACATCGTTTTGACCCTAACGGACGCGCCCTTTCTTCCCCGAACTGACGTGCCTCTTCTGCCATGGCCGAACAGATGTATCTCACATCCTTTCAATGGGTTGTGTCCCATCAGATGGGTCACGAATCCTTCTTATAAATAGAGTAGGAGGGCCGGCCATTTTATTCATTCCGTTTTACAACCAATTAAACATTATAGAATCATAATTCATTTAGAGTCTTAGAGAGAAAGAGAGAGTCAGAGCATTCTTTGGTTCGCTGATTGTGTTATTTGTAGTGCTGCTATAACACAAGTTGTCATTGTATCCTGGGAGACAAGTGCCGCTAACTCGAAGCACCAATAAGGAGGGCATAATTGTCTTAAGGACATAGTATTCAATACTAGCCTTGACATATTCATATTTTACAAGTTTGGTATATCAGATAAGTTTATATATATATTAATTATTATATATATATCAGTTCAATTATTAGTTTGTAAGTTGCAAATATATATTATTAAATATATATCTTCCCTAACAACGAACACAGCAATTCCTTCAGGGATCACTGTCACCAAATTACAAAGAAAAAGCCCAAGCTCCTCAACCTGTCACTTCAAGCCCATAAACATGCTTTAGTCAACCATCTATTTCTGGAGAAACTCTTGGAAAAACTAAAAGTGAATACCAATTACATTATATAGTAACAGTACAAACATTGCAGCCACATTGATTGAAACCATGCATGTTTTTGAAGATTACAGAATCTGTCATGGTACAGAAGTTGATAGTGTAGAAACCTCAAAATTTACAGAATACATGCAAATTCATTCGACACAAATAATGTTACAATGTCAGAGAAAATAAGGAAATAGTCTCCATGAAGAAAATATCAAAGAATAAAACAAGTTACTCACCATAACAGATGAGCCTCTAGGGCTGTAGCTAAAATCAAAAGACTGGCCAGTGGGACCATGTGAAACAGCAATTGGTAAAATATTTTCAGAGGGGACTATGTGACCACATGAAAAGAAATGTAACTGATCTGGTGGTAACCATGGAAAAAGTCGCTCTCTTGTCTCCTCTAAAGGTTGTAGAGTTCCACCAGCCAAGATGACAGCATGTACTTGATCCACAATCTATTAAAAGCCCAAGCAATATTTTAGCACAAGGATTTGAATAACATTATGCAGGGAAATAGATTCAGGATGTTAGAATCTAAAATTTTGGGCAAACCTCAGAAAAGATCTTTTCCCCGGTGAGCATGACATATTTCAGACATCCTCCTCGTTGCCCAGAGCATGTTGGTCTTGTCCTCGAAATTATTATCCTTCCATCACCATCATTATTTGTCAGTGACAGCAAGAAACCAACCAATGCTTGAAAGTCAGATAAAATGCTTCCCTCTTCACTAGTTTCCCCATCATCTTTGAGTGCTGAATTTTTTTGTGAGCTTGTTGTTTTATCTCCACCACCACTAACCTGAGACGGTGCATTGGGAAAATTGAGATAAAAGGAAATGAAAGAAAGTTCTGAGTGGCAAGGGATACATAACAAAGTGTATGAACAATCACTTACCTTGTGAATAATATTGCTTTCCTTTATATACTGTAACAATTTAACCAAGTTTATGTTGTCAATATTGAGAGAAAATAAGAATTCATTGATGGCCATGGAAGAATCTAATGCACTTGTTGAACCAGAAACTTCCTCCACACAGGATGAATCAATGTAGCTTGATGAGTTCTTGCATAAAGTTTGGAGAAAAGCTCGAGTGAGAACCATCAGAGCTTGGATATATCTTCGGTTGCCTGGTCCCAACTCCCAAGAGATTGCAAAATCATTGGAAGTACCTCTCTAAGTAGGAATGCACATGCTCCAACTGAAAATGGAGGAGTCAACTGTTTACAAACTTGCAATGAATTTAAAATCAAATTTTTGAGAAAGTCAAGGATCTGTAACTCCAGATAAACTGTCACGAGCTTATTTTGATTTCAGTCCCGCTGATACATTTAAAAAGAACTCAAATTTTCTATTTTCTACTGAAGTCAGAGAATAAACATCCCCCCCCCCCATAGAGAAAGGGAGTAGGAGTACTGAAAGATCCAGACATCAAAGTCGATAACTGGGAATGAAGAGAATTTAAAAGTAATTTCTATTACACAGTAGGGTATAACAGCAGTATAAATTCAACAAGAAGAACAATTGACACGGTTAACTAGCTCCCAAGAAGCCATTATACTGAAGAAAATTAATTTAAATTATTTATTTTTTTATTAGCTGGAATAAAGTAATTTTTGAGTCATACATGCTGATGAGAGAATCAGCTAGATTATGAGCCTCATCTATAATAATAATATTATTCTTCAAATCTAAACCAAGTGACTCTCGTCTCTCGGGATGATTTTGATAGAAGAGACTGATAGGGAAGAATAATAAGATCAGCTGCAGGAACCACACTTCGGGAGCCATAATATGGACAAGTTCCTAACTTGGTTCCAAGGTGAACAAGGACTTCAATGTCCAGTGGCTCCTGCTGAGTCACCTCTCTCCTGAATTCTTTTTGTTGCTTATGTTTTTTAAGCAATGGTCATCCACAAGAAGCCTTAGTCCGATGTACACTTCCACCAGCACCCAAATTCTGCAATCAACATATCAACTTTGATTAAATTAAAAAACAAAAGGACATCATGTCCTAGGAAGGCAGAGTAATTTATGAAGCACTGAATGAGATTAGAGTGCTATGTGCATTTACAAGTAGCTTGGGGAAATCAAAACCCAACAAATAAAGTAGAGCACCATTTTAAGCAGGCTAATGACATCACAATAACGATGGTCGTAAAATCTAAGGAAGTGTATTCTCTGTCAAATCTTAAATAACAGATTTGTAGTAGTAAAGGAATCTGATATGATGACTGTGACATAGTGACCAGATCCTGAGCAAGAACAGTCATCTGAAGATAGGAGTCGATCAAATTAAATATGGTGGTTTAAGTACCGGTAACTGGATTGGCATGATTATGCCAATCACGATAAAATACTTTCCAGCAATGGCATGGTGTGGAATTTTAGAATACCAGAACATAGGAGTCATCTGAAGATAGGAGTCGATCAAATTAAATATGGTGGTTTAAGTACCGGTAAATGGATTGGCATGATTATGCCAATCACGATAAAATACTTTCCAGCAATGGCATGGTGTGGAATTTTAGAATACCAGAACATAATTAATAGCAAATTTCTTACTCGACCACCTTCTAGCAGTGGTACACTATGGAGTAGATGAATACCAGAACATAGTAAAGGGTCAAATTTCTTAATTCAGTAATCAGGTGGATTTAGAACAGTATATCATTCATAATGTTTGATCTAACTAGTAAGAGCCTACTTTTCTTTATAGTTTGATGTACCATCCATTACTGTTACAATTTATTGTTGTGCTTTGAGATGGTGCCTTTTTTTAACTACTTGTACTTCTGTATTCAAGGAAACAGATTGCACAGAATAAGGCCATACAACTCAATAGGACGACGTATTTCATTAAATTAGTAAAAATAATTTAACCAGATGAAGAAACAAAGTAATCTTTAATACCTTCATTTTAGAAACTTCACTTTTCTTGTTCTTTTGAAGCTCCAAACATCTCTCATTGATGCGAGCAGGATTCCCAAGGTTCAATACATCTGAAACAATGCCCCGAAATAATGATGTCCAATATGTGATAAAATTTCAAATTTGACAAATAGATTGGTATCCCCTAAAAATGATAACACGAGATAAAACTTCAATAATTTTAAATATTTATGTACCTTTATTTATACATAAGTTCTTCCTAGAACCCAAGTTGACAATCTTCAGTCCACTAGCAAACACAGTCTTCCTTAACTCCTTCACAAACTGCGATAACTTGAATGTGTTCGACTACAAAAATAAATCTTTAAAGCAGCCTCCTCTTCATCATCTACCTTATCTTCTTCATCCTCGTCATCACTTGATGAACTAATGGAAACTTTACCGGCCTTCCTCTTTGATTGCCCAAATTCTTCCCCTTCACTCTCATATTCTTCAACCAAAAACTCCTCATCACCAAACTCCACATCATCATTTTTTGCCTTCTAATTCTTCTTCCCTTGGCTGTGAATAATGGCTTCGTCTCCCATATGATTGAGTATCTCTCTAAAACTATCCCCATTTCTGTTCTTATGAAGTTTATTTGATCTAAACCCTAATTTTAAGTTAGCGAATGAACAATCAGATTCTAAAATTTAACGACAAAAAAATCAGTGAGACACTTCATTTTCATGTGAAATCAAGAGTTTAGGTTGTGTAAGAATAACTAACTTGAATTTCTAATTGAATCATGTAAAGTCAATCGGATAACTAAGAACAAATACTCATTTAAAAATCACTACAAGTGAAAATTACAAACCATTTAATCTTATATGAATTTATGAATACTAACCTTTGTACCAAAAGAGGTTCAGCAAAGTTTATATCCATAATCCTCCTTACATAATTACAAAGAAAACAAATAAAAAACAAAACAAAGAAAAAAAGCAATCAGTAACATGAACTAAAAGTAGTTAGTAATTCAAATTAGAATCAATAGGTATTGAGAAACTCTAACCTGAAGCCCGACTTCAAGCTCTTCACGCTGGTCCCATAGCAATATTCATTACATCTTCAATTTTCTTCTTTGAAACAATATCTATTACAGATCTGGTAAAACGATTCAGATGTCTTCAATTTCCCTCAATCAAATGAAATCATTACAATAAGCTCTGTTTGGAAATGTACCTGAGCAAATAGACTGAGTAGCTAGGGCTTAGATTTTTTGATATTTGGCTTCATTTCCCTAAGCTAGATAGATAGAATCGTGGATGGTCGGCAAATCTGAGATGAAAATAAACCAGATCTGAGATGGAAGATGGACGACAGTGCAAATTGTTTCAAAGATCGGAGAGCAGATTTTGGTTCAAAGATGAGCAGTTTTTGGAAAAAGGAGAGAGAATTGGGATTTGGGACACCAGATTAATTTTATTTAGTAGACTCATAAAGCCAAAATAAGATCTTGGTTGATGTATACATTTTCCAACACTGTAGCTACGGCCCAAAGAAGACCCTTACTATAGGGTATATTTTTAAGCCTATTCCTACGGCCAGCACAGGACCGTCGGTGTAAACCTCTATTGCTACATTTTCACACCGACCGTCGTTGTAGGTCGTAGCTATAGATCTGATTTCTAGTAGTGTGAAGTAGTAGTTACCCCATATAGTTATAGATCTGATTTCTAGTAGTGTGAAGTAGTATTTACCAGTGTTCTAAAAGTCGCTAGTCGGTCCTAGGTCGGTTGGCTACCGACTAGCGACTAGGGGATTAGTCGGGAATTAATCGGCTATGGGCTTAAATGAAAGAAAATGAAAGTATAGGGGCTGAAATGAAAGAAAATGAAACTACAGGGGCTGATATATAACATTTTAGGGGCTATTTTGAAATTTAAGAAAACTTTTAGGACTAAACTAAAAATTTATAAAGACTATGGGGTACCTAACTGTAATTATCCATAAAATATCGTGTGTTCTCTTCATCTCTTCATGTCGGAACCTGTTCATCTTCTTCTTCTTCATCTCTTCATCTCTGTTGGAACAGATCTGTTCTGATAGAATAGATTGCAACTCTTCATCTCTTCATGGTCAGAACTCGGAAGGAACATATCGCGACTCTGGAGAAGAAGAAGAAAGAAGAAAGAAACGAACCTGAAGAAGTCGATCGACACAGCTCTGAAGAAGAAGAAGGCTCTGCCGACCAATGTTTGAAATAGCGTTTGAGGCGTACGCCTTGAGGCGTGCCTCGTAGCGAGGCGGAAGAAAGCCGAGGCGAGGCTTACGCTAGAAGGGAAGAAACAAAGGCTAGGGCTATTTTCGGCTGAGGCGTGTGCCTCGTCGCGAACCGCCTCAAGGCGTACCAAGGCGTAAGCCTTGGTTTACGTATGGCCCAAATTAAAAAAAAAAAAGAAACGACGTCGTGAGTTAAAACCCTAGACAGATTACAGAATAAACGACTTCGAAGAATTTTAGAGAAGGAGTACCTGCAAAGGAACTGACCAAAGGAGGCAAGGAGCTGCGAAGTCGGAAGTCCAAATCGCCTGCGCCTACGAAGTCGCCGACGAAGTCGCCTGCGCCTGTGAACTGCGAAGTCGCCGACTTGATCGGAGAAGAAGAAGAACGACGGCGAAGGCGAAGTGAGTCGGCGACTCGATCTGCAGGTACGTTTTGTCGAATTTTTTTTTCTTCTGGCCAGTATGCTTTCTTTCTGCTGGACAATTATATCTATATAATATATAATATATGTACTAAACTACTAATATCTAATACAGTAACAATATATACTATATGTACATATAGAGTAATACTGTACTGATATATATATATATAAATATTAAATGTATATATATATATATATTTAATATATATATATGATACTGATACATAATATATAATATTTAATTTTTTTTTAATTTTTTTTTTTACTAAATAATATATAATATGTTCATATATATAATATATGTACTAATAGAGTAATATTGTACTGATATATATATATATATATATATATATTTAATATATATATGATACTGATACATAATATATAATATGTTCATATATATCATATATATATTAAATTTATATATATATATATATAATATTTAATATATATATATATATGATATATATGATACTGATATATAATATATAATATTTAATTAATTTATTTATTTCAATTTTTTTTTGCTAAATAATATATAATACTGTGTATATATAATATGTTCAATTTTTTTTTTTTTTACAGTGAATTGTTATTATGGGTAAAAAAGATCAGCTTGGAAATATGGCACCGAAGCTCCTGGAGTTAATAAATCTCATTTATATGTGGAATGTAATTTTTGTAAGAAAATTTGTAAAGGAGGGATTACAAGGCTGAAAAATCATCTTGTGGGTAATCATAGTAACGTTGAGGCTTGCAAAAAAGTACCAAGTGAAGTGAAGGAAGAGCTTGCGTCTTTGATGAAGAAAAGTGTCGACTCAAAGGAGGAAAGACAAAGTGAAGCTGAAAAAATACAAAGTGGGTCTTATTATGGTGGTCATCCATCCTTGGGAGGTTCAAGTGTGGGTAGTGCCTCCGCGAGGGGAATTCGAGGACCCATAGACAGATTTGTTGTAGATGTTGATGCTGTTGATGATGATGCTACAACAAATCGTACCGTATTTTCCAAGGAGGCTCGTAATGCAGTCTGTCTTAATATTGGTAGATTCTTCTTTGAAAACGGGATTCCCTTTAATGCTGCAGGCAGTCATTCATTTATAAATATGTGCCGCTCAATTGGGAACTATGGTCGTGGTTTGAAACCCCTCACTCCATACGAGCTTAGCTCTTGGGTATTGAAGGAGGAAGAGAAGACTACAAAGGCCTTTGTTGAGGAGGTAAAGAAGACTTGGTCACATACGGGGGTGTCAATCTTGTCGGATGGTTGGAAAGATATAAGGGGAAGACAACTAATAAACTTTCTTGTAAACAACCCCCATGGCACAGTATTTTTGAAATCTGTTGATGCATCTAATGCAGTTAAAGATGCTAATTTGATGTTTAAACTACTTGATGAGGTGGTTGAGGAAGTGGGAGAAGATCTTGTTATTCAAGTAGTCACTGACAATGCATCTAATTATAAGGCGACAGGGAGAATGTTAATGGAGAAGAGGCCACGTATGTGGTGGACACTGTGTGCCGCGCATTGCATCGATTTGATGCTTGAGAAGCTTGGAGAGTTGCCTCAACATAAAAATACTTTGACAAAGGCCAAGAAGGTAATTACTATTATTATTATTATTTGGTTATAATTTTTTTTATTCAATGAATACTTGAATTATTATTATTTTGCGATGAATGCCATTATGTAATTGTAGGTAAGCAACTTCATATATAATCATGGATGGGTATTGGCATTGATGAGGGCCAACACTAATAAAGACCTTGTTCGGCCAACCGCCACTAGATTTGCCACTGCTTATTTAACTTTGCAGAGTATGCATAGTTTGAGACAGCCTTTGGAGGCTATGTTTACATCTAGGGAGTGGGCAAATTGTAGTTGGGCAAAAAAACCTGAAGGTAGAGAGGCGAGAAAAATCATTCTGAGCGATAGGAATTTTTGGGGTAGTGTGGGATATGCAATTAAGACCACAAAACCTCTCGTAAGTGTATTGAGGATGACAGATTCAGAAAAGGTGCCGGGAATGGGATTTTTATATGGTGCCATGGACAACGCAAAAGAAGAGATTGCAAAAAATTTGGATAATGAGGAGGGGGCCTATAAAGAGATATGGAGCATAATAGATGCTAAGTGGGACAATCAGTTGCATCTGCATTTGCACGCTGCTGCATATTTTTTGAATCCTCATTTTCATTATGATGACAATTTCTGTGCCAATGTGGAAGTTAAGATGGGATTGTACGCTTGTATGGACAAGCTTATTCCTAACTCTGAGGAAAGAGAGAAAGCTGATTTGCAATTGGATGCATTCCGATTGAGACAAGGGTTATTTAGCTACACAAATGCCAAAAACACTTGTAAGAAACGTGCTCCCGGTAAGTACTGCGATTAATGTATGTATCTGCTTTCATTTTGATTAAACGTGGTCTTGGTAAGATTGATATATATTTTAATATTGATCCAGCTGATTGGTGGATCACATATGGAGATGAAGCTCCAGAATTAAGAAACTTTGCAGTGAAGATTTTGAGCTTAACTTGCTCATCTTCGGCGTGTGAGTGTAATTGGAGTACTTTCAGTCAGGTATTTATTAGATATAAATCATTTATATTCTCAACCATTGGATCTCACTAATGCTCAATTACTTGTAATTAATATAGATACATACAAAGAGTAGGAATCGACTGTCCGCATCCAGGCTTAACTCATTGGCTTACGTTACGTACAATAAAAAATTGAGAGATCGGCACATCAAAAAGAAGGCACTAACAGAAGAAGAGGATCCATTGGTTGCTGATAGTGTGCCATCTGATAATGAGTGGGTTGCGGGGGAAAATGATGAAAATATCTCGGGAGTGACTTATGGGAATGATGATATTGAGGAGGGTGAAGGAACTCATGGGAATGAAAAGACAATTGGAGGAGAAGAGACTAACGCGAGGGAGATTACACTTGGAGGGAAAGGGACTCAAGGAACAAGTAGTAAACAAGGAAGTCAAAAGAGAAAGAGAAAGACTTTGCAGTCAAAAACTAAAACAAAAGGTTAGTGTCATTACTCATTTGTCTTTAAAGTGTTCTTTAAAAAAACATACTCATTTGGATTAAATATATACTCACTTGTTTATTTATAGATAAAGGGAAGGGATTGCAATTAGTAGATGAAGAACCGGAGTTTGAGGATCTTAGCACTGACAATGAGGAGGATGACAGAGCTATTAGATACGACGATGATTCCATGGAGGATCCTCTTAGTGATGATACGGATGATGATGATGGTGGGGATGATGATCAAAGATTTGATCCATTTTTCAGGCCGCCAGATACGAATGATACACTACTTATATAGTGATGGATGATCACTATATAAGTAGTTGATGATATTATGTTGTTTTCATGTTTTGTAATGATACATTAATGTGACATTGGTTATTTATGTCTTTTATGACCTTGATTATAATGATGGATTATTTTATGATTTTATTAGCATTTTTGTATACTTTTTTGGGGACTTTTAGGTCTTCAAATCAAGGCTTCCGCCTCGCTCCGCCTCGAGGCTTACGCCTCGCCTCGTACAAAGAAAAACGCCTCGTACCGCATTTAGCTTTTTCGAACATTGCCGCCGACTCGCCGACTTTCTCCGACCAGGCGCCGACTAAGTCGGCCAGCGACTACTTGAAGGGACTAGACCCTGGTCGCCTCGGCTGCCTTCCGACCCCAACCTAGTCGCCGACTAGTCGGCCGACTAGACCGACTTTTAGAACACTGGTATTTACCCCATATTTATTCCCACTCCATTCAGGAATTGCTCCTGATGACCTCTTAACTGCCTTGTTTAATTTTTTCATTGGTCTGGGGCATAAGAATGTGTTTCTAGCCAACTGTTTTGAGTATCTTTTTTGAATCCTAACCCTACAATATCTTCTAATGATTTCAAGACATGTTATTATAGGTTTATCTCTTGCCTTACCAATCTTGCGATTGAAAACCTCACAATGGTTATTCACAAACATGTCTGACAGTGGAGTAGTTCTAAAAAAAGCTCTACTCCAATGTAGAGCAGGTCTCTCAGCCACCCAGTCATGTGCCCCTTTGTTTGTATCATACAGTTTCTTCATGGCTCTTTTGAACATAAAATTGTTACTAGCCCTAGCACAATCCCA
Source organism: Aralia elata (assembly GCA_034770075.1). Lineage (NCBI taxonomy): Eukaryota > Viridiplantae > Streptophyta > Magnoliopsida > Apiales > Araliaceae > Aralia > Aralia elata. The sequence continues at coordinate 12,373,054 of CM068386.1, read as the reverse complement.
CATAAGATGCCTTAAACCTAAGCCCTTATAATTTTTCCAGAAGTTCTTGTACATATGCATAACACAAAATCGATGCTTAGCATTTGGTACAACAGTTTCAAGTGCCCTAATCAAACCCTGGATGCATATTTAATACACAAAATTTAATACTCAGCATAACAAGATATAAGAGCAATGTTAAAAGAAAAAAGACATAATAAAGAAGCTAGATATAAGAGCATGTACCTTTTGCTTGTCAGAGATAAATGTCCAACCAAACTGATTAACCATATTGATATCTTCTACAAGTAACTGTAAAAACGATGCCCAACTTTCTGTATTTTCTGACTCCACCACAACCCAAGCAAATGGATATAAGCCATTGTTGGGATCAGTCCAAAAGCAGTCCATAATTGCCCCACAAATGGTCCTTTTAAGAAACATCCAGCCAAACAAATTAAAGGTCAACAACTTGTAGTGAATCCCTCTTTCAATGGTTGTAAGCACACATACACTCTTTGGAATCTACCAAAGTTCTCACCCAACAAAGGATCTGCCCTCTTCATAATAAATGAACTACCCGACATCCTCTTTTGAACCTCTGCACCATAGTCCAAAAGCCTCTCAAATTGATCTTCACGATGTCCTTCAATCATTTTCAAAGCCTTTACCTTTGCTCAATATGCTAGACTTCTTTTTACTTCAATCTTTAAGTCATTCACAACTTTGGTAGGAAATGCATCTACATTCCATTTTGGATCAAGTCTAAAGTCAACCTCATACTTTCTAGCTAACCAAGATGAAGTCAGAGCAGGTCCAACTAGGGCTGTCAACGTGTCCTTATCAGATTGGATCGGGGGTGATCCGAATCCGATCCGCCAAGGAATTATCGGATTCGGATCGGATCCGATAATCCGACGGATCTCATATATTAAGGACCGAATCCGATTATGATCCGATAATCCGATCCGATTAAGCCAAGTAACATGCACACATTCAAGCAATAAAACTCCAATAAAACATTCAAGGCTTCAAGCGATCAATAACAAGCAATAAAACTCCATCCAATTACATTTTTATACTAGAGGTAATGAAGCTAATGAAGGCATTAATCAGAAGTCGTAGTAAACAAGATGTTGTAAACCAAATAGATTGCTAAAAATTGAGGGAGGTAGGGTTTTGAGCATTAAAATCAACACATATCATATTTTTATCGGATCGGGTTATTATTGGGTCAGATCGATATGTATCCGAATGCGATCCATTTACTTATCGGGTAATCAGGTAATCAGGTAATTGGGTTTTAAAAATGGATCCAGATCCGTCTAAATGGATCGGGTTCGGATCGGTTCGGACCAGGACCCGACCCGTTGACAGCCCTAGGTCCAACATTCCACTCCCTGCTACATGTGTTATCCTTTCTGATTCTTGTAATCTTGAAGGTACCCTCTCTCCATAACTTTGTTGCATACGAATAGAAATTGCAATGGGGCTCACAAATAACTTGTATCTTGTTGGACAGATTCTTTTAAAGGTAATCTTCCTCCCATTTTTCACTGCATGGGACCTTATTGCCATTCTAAATTCAAGCCCACTACTGATTGTCATCCCTATTGAAAATTTTGGATCATCCATGTCATTATGTGCATCAAATTCAGGTTGTTTGCTTCTCTCATCATTATCATCCTCTGACCATACAATCCTTTCATCTTCTGGTTATCAAGGTCTTTAGATGAAAAATCAACTTCTATATCTTCTCCTATCCTTGAGCTCTCCCCCTTCTTACATCTTCTTAGCCTCTTCTGTTTGCTCAAAAACTCACATAATACCTCATCATCTGCACCATCATCCATATCCCTAGGTTCATTTCTAATCTCCTCGTGCTCATCCACATTTTCAGAAAACATAACATCATCATCACTGCTTTCATTATATGAGCTATTAGAAAAATATGGCAAGGTAAAGGTTTGGACTTCATCACTGGATTCATCCCCTTCTGTTTCACAATTTCCCTCTTCTTCATCCTCTGTTTGACAATGCATCTTTTCTTCCCTTTCAAAATGCACCTCTTTAGCCTCGCACTGCCCCTCATTCTCTGTTTCCTAATGCCCCTCATCCTCTCTTTTAGTTTGGGGCTCTGCCTCTGCTTCACATATTAAGAATTGTAGCTCTACTTCATCTACTACATTTGGTATTAGGGGGTCAATGGCTGGTGTATGAAGTAAGTAAACTTCCATCATATTGATATACCGATTCGATCCGAGCTCTTGGAATTTGAACAAGTTCGGCAGCGGATCACTAAATCTTGGTGATCTTCTCTATCTAATGAATGGGGAGTCTGCTTTAAAATCGTCCGCCCTGCACCCAACCCGAGGAATCAATGCACACATAACTATCACATCATCATCTGTATCTAATGAAAATAGCCTCCTTTCCATATCAGTCTTAGGTATTCTATACTTAAACTCAAACATACCACCAATATATCCAAATGGTTTAGCCAATGCACAAAATTCAATCAGAGACATAAAATCTGGATGACACATATCATAGTAATCAAATTGACCTCCCACATAGGCTAGACTTGGTTCTTTTATAAATTGCCCACCATGGAAGTATTTAACAGTGAAATACTCAGAATTCACTACATATGAAAATTTAATAAACACAATCACGCACATTATAAAGGAAAATAGGATCACCATATTTCCAGTTAATAAAAACTACCAAAAAAGAAAACCCACATTCCATTCAACACACAAAGCAAGAGATACATAAGGAAAAACTCATATTTATTTACTTCGAACTCATTAACAATTAAAAAAAAAGAGATTAATGTTGTCAAATTACTAGACTTACCATAATTAGGGCTCTCCATTGGTGCATATGCATCATGATCAGCTCTATTTCTAAGAAATTGACACGATCAACTCATCTTACTTATGAAAAGCGACCAATTTATGGAGATGGTGAAGGAACCAAGAACAATCACGACTTACCTCTCAAATTTCATCGCAGTGAAGTTTAGCGCGATTAATTTGGGAATTAGGGTCCCAAGCTCCCAAGTGTCTGGAAATAAAATAACAATTCAAAAATTGAGGCGAGATGACTATAATGCCCCTGACTATGATGTCATCAATCTTTCGGTGAAGATTTGGCCGGAAAAACGAGTGGAGTGTGCATTTAATTGTCTGGCATTAAGTTTAGGATGCATTTAATCGAAAAAATAATTTAGGATACAAATCGATTTTCGGGGAAAAGTTTGGGGTGCAAATTAGATTTTAGTCCCCAATAATATCAAAATTTTAAGGGTTAATTGCATATCGAGTCCCGAAATATACACCCTTTTACACTTCGCACCTCAAGGTTTAAAAGCTCTCATCCCGCTACCCAAAGTACCGTTAAGTAACCACGATGGACCCTATTCAGATTTTTGGTCAAGTTTTTTGCCAAAAAATGGCCACATGTCATAATTTAATATTTAAATATAGTTGACCGTATAAATACCTAGTTGACTTAATTAAGTTGTAGAAATACATGTTAAATATACCTCGACTATATATTAGTAATAGTTAACTTGTTTACATAAAAATTACAAAATCAATACAAAGAATACATTTACCCACTAATAATTTTAAATAATTAATCTCATAACCTAAAACATAATTAAATATAAATAATTAACTTAAAAAATTAACCCATACAAATAAACAATTAACTCAACTAATCAAGCAAACTAATTAATTAAAAATCAATAATATAAACAAAACAAAAAAAGCAAAATCAAAAAACAGAGCAAGAATATTTACTGAAAATTAAATAATTTACTTAACTAAATAACTCAATTATCTCAAACAAACAATTAACCCATTGATTAAGAAAAAATAACAAGTAACTCTACTAATTAATCAAAATAAAGTAATTAACTTTACTAATTAAGCAAATAAAATAAGTACCACATTATTTATATAATTTAAAAGTGTAAAAAGGTAAAATATTATAATAATAACATACTAATTTACCTCAATAGCAAAATAAAATTAAAAAACAAAGTTTATAACAAAGTAAACAATAAAATTAATAAACTAAATAAACTAAACCCAAATAAAATAATCAAACAAAACAAGAGAACAAAACTATCTAATTATCTAAAACTAATACTAAATAACCCAAATAAACTAAACCCAAATAAACTGCAGATTTGTTTTTTCTTTACTCCTAAACTCAAATACATCTCTACTCCTAAGACTCATCTTCATCTGATAGATACCCTAAACCCAAAAACATCTCCACTCAAAATCTTCCTCTTCACTAACGTTGATAATGAATTTGGAGTTTTGATGTGAATAGATTGACTGAAGCAGTGGAAGAAATGATAAGGTGTCATCATTTCGAAGGAAAAACATGGAAATGGGGATGGCGTTAGACATGGAGATAGGGTCTGTCACAAATTGAGTTTGAAAAGCCCTTTGCAATAAGTTTGAAAACTATAATTTCAGTACTTTGGTGTTCTTTTAGATTTTGTGAATTTGATTTTGTTTTGCTTTATTCTAGGTTTTGATTTCTAGAGAGAGAAAGAGAGATGAGCAAAATCTGATTTGATTAGTTATTAAAGTGTTGAAGAAAATGAGATCAGTAGATGCAATTTTATGGATTATTTGAGATCAAAACAAGTTGAAAATAGAACTTAAATAAGGAGAAAATGGAGAAAAAAGCGGGTTTAAGAGTAAAAGTGGAGGGGATGAAGATGAAGATATGGGGAAGGGGAATTAATGGCCCAGATTCAATTTTAGGTAGGTTGATTTGTTTCTAGATCTGAGTTTGCTGCTCTTGTTATGTGTTATGGGTTTTCTCTCAATTTATTCTTTAATTAGTTTTTGTTTTGCTTTTATTTTTTCTATTTGGTTTTCTTTTATTTTGTTCTTGTTTACATGTATTTTTATGGTCAAAAGGTATATAATGATCTCTATTAAAGAGTATAAATGGATTAACTTGGTATTTAATTGGTTTTAAATTGATTTTATACGATCAAATGAATAATAAATACACAGTCAAACCATACTTATACTCTTCTAGCGGAACATGTGGCAATTCTGACAATTTTTCTTACCGGAAATAACACAAGGGTCAGTTTTAAGAGGATCGAGTTACTTTGGGTAGCGGGATGAGAGCTTTTGAACCTGGAGGTACCAAGTGCAAAAGGGTGCATACTTCGGGGTCATATATGCAGTTAACCCAAATTTTAAGTTCATCTGTATATTGCATAATAAAATCTTTTTATATATGTGTATATATACATATATTTTTGTTATGGTATGATAATCTTATAAGTTTAACATATCAATGGTAAATAAGGGGGTGAGAGGGGGGGGGGGTTGTTAGCTTAATGTTAAAGTACTCACTATTTGCTTCTGTGTTTGCATTTTTGGTGCTGATGTATAAGTTTCTCAAATATGCCAAGACAATCCGTATTGCCAGTTTGATAGGACCTACCCTGCTCATATATGGACAAATTCGCAAAGAGTTTTAATCCTCCAGAAAAAGTTTTGTTTCAGTTTTGAAGTCCAAAGATAAGGTCAAAATGTGTCACGTACGTGTCACATATGCCACCTAACTTTCAATGTCTCAAGATACATAACTATGAGATTTGAAGGTCTTATTTCTTTTGTTATCTGCCTATCTTTGCTATTACCTATTTAGACATTAATAAGATAAACAAAAGGTTTTAGACCATTTATACGTCGTAAAAACTTAAGATCTCATTTTTCCTGAACTAACTTCAACCATAACAAACATCAATAAAAGAGTGTTCATTAACTGAAATTTAACCCAATCACTTTTGCTATCATCCATACCCCATAGAACTGTTTAATAGCATTTTAATAGTAAAAATTTGTTTCTTTACTACAACTGAGATACATTTGTAATCAAAGTTGTAAGTCTCATTTATGTGTCCTCATTCCTCAAGATAACTAAAGGAGCTGTACTGTCATATGAAAATTTTTGTACGTCTATGATATTAAATTTTTGTTAGGTGTTAAGAATCCATCAAATAACTCCAGTTATTGGGATCTAGAAGTGCGTAACTAAAAGACACATATCTTGAAGAGCATGTAATTTTCATTGAAATTAAATATGAGACGCCTACTTACAGTGGTTCATGTGTAAGCCGTCAAATTTGCCCTTCCAAATGTTCAATGTTGGATATCAAAACTGGTAAACTTTAGCTAGTGATTTAACCCCATGGATTCTGGGTGAATTGGAAGGTAAGGTTGAGGAACATATCCCTCTTTTCTCAGTTCCAGAAGAAGATGATGTAGTACTAAATAAATCTGAGCAGCACAAGGATGGCTAGTGTCCGCAGCAACAAACATATGGTTGGTGGAGTTTACCTCAATCCAGCTGTAACCTGGTACTTTCTGCACTCCTCTTTCTTTCATCATGCTTCGGGTTTTCAGAACCCTCTCCCATTTCCCGGCATCAGCCTGTATATTTGCTAGTAGTACATAGTAGCCAGAATTTTGTGAGTCCAAGTCAAACAGATATCTTGCAGCAACTTCAGCAAGGTCAACATTGCCATGGACCCGGCAAGCCCCGAGTAATGTTCCCCAAGCACCCGCATCCGGATCAAAAGGCATGCTCTTTATGAATTCAAATGCTTCTTCTAAACGACCAGCTCGCCCAAACAAATCAATCATGCAGGCATAGTGTTCCATTTGAGCTGCAATTTTATATTCTTCAGTCATGCAATTGAAGTAGTGTTTTCCTTCTTCAACATGGCCAGCATGGCCACAAGCAGATATCAAGGCAAGAAAAGTGACATGATCAGGCTTAAACCCTTCTTCTTTCATTTCATGGAAGAGAGCACGAGCATCCTTCAGGCAACCGTGATTTCCATAAGCAGAAATGATGCTACTCCACGAAACTTCATTCTTCTCTTGCATCATATCAAATACACAGCGTGCTAATTCCAAGTTTCCGCATTTAGCATACATATCTATTAGTGCACTCTCAGCAAAAATATCTGAGCTGAATACACCTCTCATCATAAAACCATGGATCTCTTTCCCATAATGGAGTGCTGATAAACTTGAACATGCTGAAAGAGCGGCTGAAATGGCAATACCGTCATAATTGACTCCTTCAATACCCATTATCCGGAAAAGATCAATCGCCTCTTCTGGTTTTCCGTTTTGCGAGCAGCTTGTAATTATTGAGTTCCAGCAAACAGCATCCCTTTCAGACATCCTTGCGAAAACTTGATGAGCAAGATCTAACCTTCCACATTTTGCATACATGTCAGTGATGGCGCTCCCTATGTAACAACTTCCGCCAAGACCATGTTTAATGATGTGACCATGTAATTCCTTACCCAAATTTAGAGCAGCCAAACCAGCACAAGCTGGTAAAAGACTTGCTAGAGTTACTGCATTTGGCTTCATTTGTTCATAAATAAGCCACTGAAAAACAGCTATGGCATCAATGTTCATCTCGTTAAGCACATATCCTGAAATCATGGCGGAGTAAATGACAATATCTACTGCAGTGCAATAACTGAAAACATTTCGTGCCATCTCCACATCCCTGCACTTAAAGTACATATCAATAAGTGCATTCTTCAAAAACACATCCAAAGTCACACCATGTCTTACAATATAACCATGAATTTCCTTACCTTGATTTAGCCTTGTTGATTCAGAAACTGATGGGAGAAAACTTGCAAATGTAATAGAGTCCGGTTTGACACAAGCAGATATCATCTTACGAAACAAACCCAAGGCCTCTGGAATATACCCATTTAACACATACCCTCCAATCATCCCATTCCAACTCACCAAATTAATTTCTGGTATCGTATCAAACAACTCACGTGCATCAGACAAGCAACGGGATTTGGAATACAATGCAATTAATGTGTTCGCCACTGGTGAATCCATCTCCAACCCACATCTTATAACAAGTCCATGAAGCTGAGTACCAAGTCCTATCATTGTCTCCGAGGCACAAACAGACAAAATACATGCATATGTCACCGAATTAGGCATTATTTCAGTGCATCTCATTTGCCTAAACAACCCAATAACATTGCCAGAATCTCCATATCTCACATAACCATTAAGCATTACATTCCACAAAACACTATCTCTCTGAGGTAACTTATCAAACAAGTAACGACCATCATAAATACAATCATTCTCTGCATAAAACTTAATCAATGAACTACTCACAAACACATCCAATTCGAAACCCATCAATTTAATCATGTCATGAATCAATTTACACAACTTTACAGCATGTAAACCACCACAAGCCTTGATCACACAAGGAAAACTATACTTGTCAGGCAAAGTCCCATAACTCAGCATCTTAAAGTAAACTAACAATGCAAAATCAAAGCAACCCATTATAGTAAACCCTCTAATCATCCAATTCCAAGGCGAGGCATACGACAAATCAAGCTGATAAAACATGTTTTTAGCATCAACAAACCTACCAGAAAGAACATACATACCCAAAATCCTTGTACCAAGAAGACCCTTGATTCCATTCACAGTTATCTGGGCATGAACTTGTTGCCCTTGTTGAAGAACAGAGTTCTCTGCAGAATCTGAACAAGATTGAAGAATTGGTGCAAGTTTAGATGCTAATATTTCCTGGGTGTTTGGGAAGAATCTAACTGAGTTTGTTGTGATTTGCTGGTTTACAGATATGGAATTGGAACCCGGTGTTGCAGTTGCAGCAATGTGTGAGAATCTCTTATGAGTTGAGAACAGAGTAGTTCGGTACATTTTGATCCAAAAGAAGCATTTTTTTTAATGATGAAGAGGAGGCACTCTCTTTACAGCAAAGGTGTTTGATTAGGATCAATTAGATTTCATCCTCAAGAGGATTGCAGCCGCACAGAGAGAGAGAGAGAGAGAGTTAGGGTTTTTGTCAATTTATACACTGAAAATCTCACATGGGAGGGCGAATATAGACCAATTTTACAAAATCTTAAATTTGATTGGCATTGATGTGCAAGAGAAAACGAACAAATATCTGCCGCAGGAGATAGAAGGGACGAAAAGAGAGATTGAACGAGAATGGTTTTCAGGCCTTTTTCACGTTAAAAATACGGGCTGCGTAAATAAGTTATTTACGGTGTCCCGTATTTCTAGTTTTCTCATATAAATAAATATTTTATGTCAAACACAATAACATAAAATTACAAAAAAAAATTATAAATTATTAACAAAATGTAGACCAAGTGAATAAATTCACCTTCATGTGAATTGAAATTTATGAGATATTGTACCCGGTAAAAATAATAATAATAATAAAAAATAAATAAATAAATAAAATTATATACTTTTAAGACATATTGTTTTTACTTTGTTTTGATTTGAGTCAAACTAAGTGATGGATAAATTAATTTAGTAAAATTGGGCCTTAATATTAATTTGATTTAATTTATATATAGATAATATTAAATTCTAGTATAACTAAGAAAAATTAATAAAACATGTTAATAAATAAATAAGCCAAATCTAACTGCTTCATTATATTATACGAATCAATTGAAGGAAAAGAAAAGGGAACGAAGTCGTTGCTACGGTGAAAAGAAAAAGAAGAGATTGAATTGTACTTTGTATTTGATAAAAGAACAAGAAACTTGATACCTAATTTCGAATACAGGTAAGTTATATGTATATATGTTTCGAATACAGGTAAGTTATATGTATATATGTGTGTCTTTTACGATCTTAAGTCAGTGATAAGTAAATGAAGTATTAGATTCAATCATAAAATTTCGTAAAACGTATATTATTTTATACTAATTAATGATCAGAGATGCCATGTCATGTGAATAAATGACAAACTATTTTTTTATATAAAATATATATGGCTCCTGGTTTCTTGCTGTAGTTTCTTTTCAGATTAATTGGTTAATGGAATGGAAGTTGGACAGATGCCCATGTCCAACAATAAGTGACCTGAGTAAATGTTATCTAGTAATAAAGTATAATAATTAGGCATTGTCATATTAATAGAATTATAAAAAATAAGGGTTATTAAATTTAATAATATAATTATCATTAAGTTTATAAGTTAATTAATTAATTTATTCTTTTGATTAGTTCGGACGGAGGGAGTCTAAACGAGTCATAATTGGAATATATTTTGGGTATTACATTACTTACTCTAGGTAAGGATTTCGTACTCTTTCAGCGAGACTCTTTTAATTTTAATTCGTTTGTTTTGTTACTCGTTTAGAAATTTAGTTTTGCCTCTCATGATTATTTCTGGTCAAATTTGTTATGATGGTTTCATTTTTATTTTTACATTTGTAGAAATATACATGTAATATATTTTGGAGGCTTGTACTGATGATTCGTTTAAATTTAACATGTACATATTAGAACCCTTTGTGTTGATATTGTGTCGCATGTGTTGTGACATGATATTTTGTTAGAATGTACCGTAAGGTATACCTGAGCTATAACCACCTGTGGGAGTACCACATACATGTTCTCTTGGCACCGAGTTATGACACTTTCTATGACGGTGTGATCATTCCACGACGTCTCCGTTTTGTGTTCCGGTGGGAGTTGGTCATTTAGTGATTTGTTGTGGGAGGCGTATGAGTCGATCCTAGTTTTTTTGTTCTGTTATGTTCTACAGATTGGTGATGTTTGTGCTGAACACACATTCCGATTTTATATGCATTTGGATTCGCGGTCCAATACGTGTGACTTGCCCGTATGGCATTATTTTGATTGTTTGTTTGGCATTATTTTGACTTGTGTGTGTGACAAGGTATATTTCTGTTTTGTTCAAAGTACGACATGAAATAACACTCAACCATTTGATTCAGTCTATTATTTGTTGTGTTAGTTTTGTTCGTTTCAATTCAGTTCATTTAATTGAGTTAGTTATTTCGCTTCATTATTCTTGTACTCTATATCCGTACTCATGTTGTGTTTTTCTTCTGGCAAGTAATCAGGAAGATCAATGACAAGTGTAATGAGAGCTCCCTTCTATTCCAATGGTTTAAATATTATGTTTAGGCTATGATATATTAGTTTGTATTGTGGTTTGAGCTGATTTGACATTTTATTATGGATTGTCTTGTAACATTTAATAGTTATAAGATTATTCTTTTGTGGTTTAGAGTTATATTATGAATTCATTAGTTATGTTGTGTTTGTGTGTAACCTCTCTTTCTATTTCGGAGAGGGGGTGTTACAGAGCCCTACTTAGATGACCTCCTAACTTATTATAAAAGTACCTTTAATATATTTAATGCTTAAATAGTAAAATATATAATTTAGTTAATTTTTTCTTTGAATTTTCATTGAAAATATCTTTGAACTCCAACCACCAAAATCAGTATCTGAATGTTCAGTCAATTGCACATTTTGTTCTGATCATATACTTTGAGACATACACCCATATTTTTACGGACTACCCATTTATTAGAACTGTTTGATTTAGACGTAAAAAGTATGTTTGTGATCCAAACCAGGCCTTTCTCATACATTTGGGCTTGGTTTATTTTTTGTAATTTAAATGGTTTACCATATGTTGAGTCAGACTATTGTTGGAACTAGTCTTCTATCATGTGGGCTTTATGGTTACATAAAAATGAAATAATATTCAAGAATATTTGAAGTCCAACTAAATATGATAAATTATGACCCACATTTGCATTTGAATTTAAATTCTTTACTCTTTTTTTTATGCTACTAATTTCTGCCTTAGTAGTTCAAATTAGAATTTATGAATGAGTCATGTTAAATATCTATTGACAAAAAATGTCAATGTATGTGAATTTATGAGATATGTAAGAATTAAGGAGGGACCCAGATACTATTGTTTTATTTTATCTTTAAAACTCGACGTTAGTCGCAATCTAATTTCGTTTGGTGAAATTTGTCGACATATATAAGAAAAGAAAAATTGAAATAAACTTTATTGAAATTTCTAGAAAAATCGGACAAAAATCTTAAAATAGAGCCTGATTTTATAACAATCAGAACGTTTATTATATTTCGAATTTTTAAGGAAGGTTTGTTGGGATAGATAGCTTTGTAAGTTATCTAAAATTCTGTAGAGGATTGACACTTAAATTCCTTGTAAATTATTTTTGGTGAATTTTCTTACAAAACAATGCAGATTTAGTAACTTTTTGACCTAGTTTTTCGAGATAAAGTTCTGGACAGTTAACAGGAAAAATAAGTATACTTCAGCCCAAAAATAAACATAAACGGAGTTGTAGTGAAGGAGTTATGACCAAGACAAAATTAGAATTTTTAAAATTAAACCCGTTACAACTTGAGTTCTATGCCTCGGTTTGAGATGAAATTTTGGGTAGACGTGTATTCTGATGTAAGAAAAATACTATCCAAAATTCATAATTTTTTTAACTTAATTTCGAATTTTAAGGATTTTTACAAATTTGGACAGAAACGAGTTTGAAATAAGAATAATGCTAGAGACACAAACTATTTTACAAATATTTTACAAACTTGCTGATGGGACACTGTTGTATTGGTGATAGTGTTGTAGTGGAGAGGTGTTTTTTTTAATTATCACCAATACAACAGTGCCACATCAGCCAGTTTGTAAAATGTTTATAAAATAGTTTGTGTCTCTAGCATTACTCTCGAAATAAATATTAATAATGTTGAGAAAAAATTGATAAAACTAAAAAGGGTCTAAAATATAATTACCTAGGTAAGATCAGAAGGAGAAAAAAAATAATAAAATGGTTAAGGTGATTTAATGGACGAAATAAAAATTTATAAAAAATTAATTAAAGAAAATCGAAAAATGTGTAATATATTTTACCGGTTAAATTATGTTAAAAAGAAACGTATAAGGTTATGTGAGTAATAAATGAATATTGTAATGAGGTTATAAAATGGTATAAAAAAGAATTCAAGGATAAATTTATGATACACGAAAATACTGAAGCGGAGTTCAAAATAGTTACTGACGGTAACTATTAATAATATGAATTTCTTAACATGTGCCCTAAGGGAACATGCTAAGCACACAGTTCAAGGATATATTCTCTTGAATTATGTGAATATTCTCTTGATTTCTGTATTTACACCAAGTTCAAGGGAATATGCACACAGTTCAAGAGAATATACTCTTGAATTATGTGTTTAGCATGTGCCCTTAGGACACATGTTAAGAGGACCCTTAATAATATTAGATGAATTAATTAAACAAGTCATTGTGGATGGTGTAGGTTACTGTTTGGAGACGAAAAATAACTTATACGAGAAAAGTACACCAAAAATAGGTAAGTTCCCGCACTTATGTGTTTTTACAATTCGTTTTTCATTGAATTGTAATTTATTTGCTAAAGCTCTTATTGCTTCCTGAACTGCTAATAAAAGAAGTTTATGTCATTTGTTCGGCTAGACTCAGTTGATATGTTTCTATCAATTATTAAATTGTTCATGATTCTTTGGAAACATTAAAATTTAATCCAGTCCAAATTAATTTGGTGCAGACTCTAATATTATGACTAAGTAGAACAACTCTAGAAATAAAGGACACCGTTTTATGGTCAGGTAACCGACATATGCTGTAAAAATACAATGTGAAGATGATGTTACACGTAACATAGAATATTATTAGGCTGATCACTTGATGATACTCTGTGGAGAGTTCATAGTCTTTGTAACTGTTGAATATTATTAGAGAGTTCTAAGTCCACGACTGAAGAACATTTAAGATATATAGTTCATAGTCCATACGGCCACTCAGTGACTTTCAATTTCCCTTGTGAACATAACGATATTTGAGATTCTCAAGTTTAATCCTATTTGGGATTTGAAGTTCAACAACCTGTAAACATATTTCAGTGATTTCCTTGGTTGGCAATTAATATTAATAGCTTCTAAAGCATTATGTATATATTGATTTATTCACAGTTATTTCTATTTTGTATAAACTGTGTATACTTGTTAAGCAAATTAGTAGCTTACCCTTGCAAAACCTCATGTTTATGGCTAAAACAGAAGGACCCAATGGGTCAAGCATAAAGGACAAAGGAAAAGGCAAAACAAGTGAAAAAGATAAATAAATAATAATGCATGAGTTAGCAAATAATTAATTATTATGCAATATTTTGGAACTGATATAATAGTTCTTGTAATGTAATTAAGACCGGGGATTGTAAAACTAAATTATATAATTAATAAGATGTACATGTGCAACTTAGCTTATATTAGTTATTAGTTATTATGAATGTGGATAAATAGTGAACACTAAGTCTGCTGTAACGAGTACACGAATTTGGGGGAGTCACAGTTTTACCATAATAAATAATAATTACAGAATCTATCAATACAATTTAAATTTTATAATTTTCTCCTAAATTCCTCACGTGGCATGTTATATATTGGATGACATAAAACACTAATTTTGCATGTTGTCCATATAATATTTATTCTCAAATATGAAATACTTCATTTGTTTCAAAATATAAGATCATTATTAACCTTTTGAAATCAATTTAAGAGATTATAAAACTTAAATTGTCATGAATTTCTTTAATTTTAGTCAATACATTAATGAATTTCACAGTTAAGCATATGATTTTCACAGCTATACCACACACGTAGACATATATATGGAGAAAACAAATCTAAGGCTATTTAATGAAACGACATTGTTTAAGCACCGTCTTGTAATTTATGTGATCATCACTTTATTTAATATCACAATAAACTAGCTAGTGGTATATAGCTAGTTGATTTATTTATAACATGGTAATAACAACCACCTAGTGGTAATTGATTTATTTATTATGTGCTAATAACAACCGTCAGCCGGTAGTTGATTTATTTATATATATTCAAGCAGTAGATAATTTCATGATCAACAAGTACTGTTCATGCGTCGGCAGCGTTGAAGGGGCCGAGCTATTTGCCATGGGGCTTGATGTCAACACCAAAGATGACTAAATCTGTCTTGAAAGTCTCGCGTTCAGTCCCATTGAGTTCAAATTTGATATTCCCACACACAAACCTATTGAAGAAATCCCCAACTTTGAGCGAAATGTGTTTGTTCCTCGGATAACTCGACAAACAATAGTTTATCGATTGCACGGATCCATCCGGAAGAGTAAGTGTAAGTTTCACATCTTTTACGTTACACTCGGGTAGCAGCAGCACCTCAAAAGACACCTCATAAAATAATTTTGCAAGCTCTTGTGCCATATATTCTCCATCAACATGTAGCTCGTGACAACCAATTAAAACAGCACAAGACGGACTGTAAAAAATTGAGAGTACAGAATTAAAATCAGAAACTTTTGACATAAGGAGCTTAAATTCCTTAGGTAATTTTATTGTTTTTGAATTTTTATTTATTTATTTATTTATTTATTTTTTGGAACATTTTTTTATACAAGTCCTTCTATTTGACTAGACTTCAATTTAATATGGACATAGTTGCTTAACGGAATAAACTTTAGGTGTTTAAACACAAATCTTGACCTTTGAGTTTTGATGACAATATAAGTTAAATAAACCTCATTTCTACTTACTCGATTATCCAGCCTTCAGGCTCGGCATACGTGAGTTGCCCGGCAGGTACATAAGCGCCAGGCGCCTAAATAAGACAAGAAAAATTCATATTACTATAAGGATAGATGCCTTTATCTATATATATACACATCACATATATAAAATATACACATTGATATTGTCAAATAACAATTATGAAAGTGTCGTTGTATTTACTCTGTCAGTTACAATATCAACTACGTATATATAAATTGAAAATTTTTCATAGCAAAATTTAATTATGGAGTGTGTACCATTCAACCCATCTTTTGTCATCTATTACAACATCAAATCGATGCGATCTTAAAAATATTTTAACAGTACACAACTTTATGTTGAAACGGTAGAAAATTTTAAAAATTGCAAAAATGGTGTAAATTTTGCAAAAAAGTCTCACCTACAAGATTTACAAATATTAAAGATTATTTTTGTTGTATAGCCAACTTTATATATATATATATATATATATATAAATGATGTTTGTTTATAATTTCAATAGACTTACTTTCTCGCCATTGGAGGCGACCTTTTGGAGCACCAATGCCTTTTCCTTAGCTTGAGACAACAATGACTCATCAATCTCAACCTTATCACGCCTCACTGCTTGTGCCATCTCCTCTATCGATCGATAACTATATATCCTTTAATTCCGCTATATATATTTTCTGTTTTTGTTCTTGATGTCTATATATCTCTCTTCCAAAGGCTAGCTCTATTTATAGATAGCACAACAGGCGGTATATTCGATAATATCCTATCTTCAAATATTCCTTCCTTTTTCACAGTGGGGATCCAATCCTGATAAGTTTAACATCATCATCATCATCATCGCGAAGGATATAGAGCATGCAGCAGATTCTGTTTAATAATTTTGTTGGAATAATTCTTTTCCATTTCTCAGATCAATAATTCTTTCTTTAACTTGTTGCGCTGGCAAAATTCGATGAAGGCGAAAGGTACGTACGTAGGCATCCAAGTGCGTAAATGATGATTTTCTTCTATTTGTATTAGAAGTAGAAGAGTAACCACCTCTCTATTTTTGAAAATATGCTTTTATATATATATATACACACAGTATATCTATGTACTTATCCAAAGTGTACATCCAAAAACATGCACAAAGGTAAATTAAATATAGTAAAATATTTTTCTCACTTTTCTCTACAACACTTTCTCTTACCTTTTTTACTATTATTTTACATTTATGTGTGTATTTGGATATACACTTAATTAAATGTGCACATAAATATATATCATACAATATATAGTATATAAATAAATTCTTAAAAGGCAAGTGCACATTGGATCTGTCCCCTAAATATTGGCGAGTATTAGTGATTTGATGACTAAAGTAGTGTTATTAAATATACGCACAAAATGATATGTACTCACATGTGGTGAATTATTAATTAGTTATATTTTGAAACATATCCCCGTTAAAGAGTAACCTTAGTTTGTTACGGCTATTGCCTGTTTGATCCAATTATGAAAGCTACAGTAAAAGAAATTTAGGCATATATATGATTTTCACAACCATAAATATAAATACCAAACCTTACAACAAACCACCTTCTAGTACTTGATTTATTTATTAGAATTTTAAACTACCATCAACTAGCAAATAATTGATTGATCATTACATATTCGTCAACAGATTATCGATTTTTTATTCAATCGATTGCTTAATGAAAACACCAACGAGGATTAGATCTTTGATCCTTTCAAGTCAGGCTAACATATCCGGTGAGAGAAAATTTTATATTTTCAAAAAAAAAAACGTATTTGTGAATTACCTAGCTTTGAGTCTTATCCATTCCTTCCTTGACTTTGACATCAAATCTTATTGGCTTTCTTACTTATGGAGCTTCTCAATTTCCATAACTTGAGAGAATACTAATTAGATCTCATCATGTCTGAGTTCTTGTGCCATCTCTTTCGTGTCAAAATTATCCTCTAATTTCACTACTAAAACCTTGAGATATTTAGGACAAACGTTATCCATCTTAAAAACATATATTTAGGACGGACGAGCCGTCACTGATGACACTAATCATCAATCAGGAAAATAATTGGAGCGAGAACTATTTGACATGGATTATTGTTATCAGAGATGGATATGTCCGTCGCAATTGTTTGTATTTGAGACGGAACGTGCTTATTTGCAATGATCTATCCGTCGCAATATCCTTCTTTTTTCTAGCTAGTAATAGTCCTTCCATTCTAAAGAATAAAAGAAAACTATTTTTTAATTGTTAGTTTTCTTCGTAATTAGAAGAATTAAACCTACTTGGTAACTCTAGCGTAATATTCACCGGTTGCATTAAATTTATCCTCCTAGTAATTTTATTTCTAATAACAATTAAAGTATTGAATCCAAGGTTCAATGTTAAGATATATATTATATCCCATTCATATACAATAATTAAGCTAGCTAATTATTTTGTTACAGTTTTGGGACGAGAATGATAAGCAATTTATTGGGTAATCAACATGATAATCCTCAAATATTTAGATTCTTTCAAATATATATATATATATATATATATATATATATATATATATATGTATGCATGCATGATAAAGATTCACACTCATAATAGGCTAAAACTAACAGAGCCGCAAAGATCTGTGGTCCGTGGGTGTGATCGGTTCTGACGGGGACGTCAGAAATTTAAGTGGAGGAGATTGTAACATCCCTATCCCACATCGAAAGATAAGAAAAAAGTTTGTCTGTATATAAGGAATTGAGTTACTATCAATAGTACCTTCAGTTATGACCTTTTGGATGAGCCTGTGGTGGGCTAAGATGACCCAAGAATATACTATTGGGTTAGTAATTTAAGGCCTTTGTTTGGATGGATTTGATTCGATTCGGACTTGGGATTTGACCCAAGATTTGTTCCGGACTCGAGATTTGACCCGGATTATTACAATTAGTATTAATAATTTGTTATTTAGTTATTTTAAAATTTTATATTGGTTAATTACTTGCACCTGCATCTCTCCTTTTCTTAACTAATAACATTGGACACGATAGAAAAATGATATATATGTATATATATATATATATATTGTTAATGGACGTTGACCTTTTGATTATCAATTACTTTGATAAATATTAATAGTAGTCCTTTTAAACAGACGTATAATAAGTGGAACTCTTTTATAATTTATATATAATTCTATATATTGATATATTTTATAATTATAATTCAACATAAATTTATCACAATACACAACAAGACTAGACAAGATATTATTCTAGAAGTATGTAATAGGAAGTTAAAATTTTAATATTATAATTAAACAAAGATATGGCAGGCAATTTAGGAGTAGTAAGCAATTATAGATCGATCATAAATATTATTTTATTTCTTAACTACTTCAATCATGATCTCAGTCTTGGATTAAAGGGGAATGAAGCTGTTGCTACGGTGAAAGGAAAAAGAAGAGATTGAATTGTACTTTGTATTGATAAAGGATCAAGAAACTTGATACCTAATTTCGAATACAGGTAAGTTATATGTATATATGTATGTCTTTTACGATCTTAAGTCAGTGATAACTGTGACAACCCGGATTTTCAGGAACTGTTATAATAAGAATTTAATAATGAAATTCTTATTATGAGGCGTAATGGGTAGCTTGATAATTCGAGTTGGCGAATATTATTTAATAAAAAAAAAGAGTTTTAATAATAATAATATGAGTTAAGCATTTAAAGGTTATATTACAACCTAGATTACGAGGATGCGATGATTAATAAGTATGAAAGTTTTTGTTTAAGCGAATACGGTGATTTCGAGAAATATCGTTGAATTGTTATTCACGTGGGCACTATATACGCCCAAAAATGCTATTTATTGGATTAAATAAATAGTTTGATGAAAATTATTATTTGAATAATTTATTTGGTGTAAATATGTTAACCAAATACATGTGGTTTCATGTACATTTAGGTACATGATTTTGGTAAGCTAATTGGTTAGTAAATAGCTAACCTATATTAAATAAGTCCATTAATAGATTAAATTAGTGGGCTAATAAATGTGAAATGTTATATTATTGTTAAAATTTAAGCGTAAGATTTTGTAAGTCCATTGAGGATTTTAATTAGTAGCCCAAATGTTTGATATGGATGGTCCAAATAAATGGCCTAACCCAAGACCCATTGTTTTACCCATGACCCAAGTGGGGATTTAAATTAGAAAGCAAAGTAGTAACTTTGGCCATTAGAAGAAGTATTTGGTGTATTCTTGTTACATGTCATGCAAATTGGAGACTTAATTAAAGCCTTAGCCAATAAGATTAAGCCATCTATTTGAATGGGCCAATTAGAGAAGAGGGAGATGGTAGTGCCGACAATGTGTTGGCCAATATCAATACTCTATGCATTAAAATCCTTATTGAGCCAACATTCTTCTTAAAACCATTTCCTATATGCTCGGGTAATGTAACCTTCATTCTCCCGAACCTTAATTCTCCCAAGTCACTTCCATTCCTTTCTCATCCATTCCAAATCAGTTGCTAGAGAGGATAGGGAGAGAAGAAAGAGTGCAGAAGAAGAGAGAAGTAAGAGAGAGAAAGGGAGTTCTAGAGAGAAGAAGAGAAAAAGTATACGGGTGGAAGAAGAAGGAAGAGACGAGAAACAAGCAGAAAAAGGAAAGGACTCTAGCAAAGCTCCATAACCATCAGAGAGCAAGAATCAAGAGGTAATCACCTTCCCCAAGTTCCTTTCTTTCCATTTCCAAGCTTGCTTGAGTTTTAAAGCATATTGCTTGGTGGGTTTGATTTTTATGATTAATATTATTGATGGTTGGTTGTAAACTATTATGGAGGTTATTAAGACCATAAAAACCTTCCTAATACATTAAAGTGGAACAAAATGAACGAAAAATCTGAACCCATGCATAAAGGATGAAGAACAATGAAGAACATGGACATTTTTGAATGTATGGACTGTTTTGGACCAAACTGTGGAAATCTCTTAAGTTAGATGTTATGTTTGAGGGTGTTATGATGTACTCTGGTATAGGGGTGGTCATTTTTTTTGGTCCAACCGATTTTTTCGGTATTTCGGACCGGTCCGAACCGGTCGGTTCGGTACAAAAACGACCGGTTCGGTATATCGGTTCAATCGATTTCGGTACCGGTTCATGAGTTTGGGGTTCGGTATATACCAGTTATATCGGCTCCCTATTTTTTTATTAATTTTAAATTATTAATAATAAAAATAATACTAATAATAATAATAATAATAAAAATAATAAAATAATAATAATAATAATAAAATAATAATAATAATAATAATAATATTCGGTATAACCGGTACCGAACGGGTACCGAACCGGTCCAATCGGTACCGGTTTCGGTACGGAGTTTTGTTTTTTTCGGTACCGGTTCGGTACGGTACCGGTCCGGGCCGGGCCGATTTTTACCGGTTGAACACCCCTACTCTGGTAAGTTATGTTCATCACCCAATTGGAATGGACTAAAAAGCTTTTAAAATAAATCCGTGGTAAAGATTTTAGTAAAACATATCAAGAACATGAAAACTGGATGAACAGTAGCCATTGTGTCAAATTCTGGTATTGTTGGGTTGGATGATTTTTTTTGAATTTTTGTGTAGTTTTACATTGAGTTAGGAAGCCATGGGCTTTGGAATGAATGCATTTCGACCTCAGATGAGGGAGTTATGGTGTTTGGGAGAGGAAGTGTCCAAACTGTCAAACAGAAAAAAATCAGTTCGGGAAGGGAGTTTCGGGGCACAGTTTTTGGCTAGTTAGAGTTACAAAAAAATTGTGGGCTTTATATATATTGTATTTTATGTTCCAAGCTTTCCATAACCTCTGAAACGAACTAATTTCGAGTTCGGACGACCGAGTTATGAAGGTGCGAAGTAAGCGCGTCAAAACTATCCAATCTGAAAAACCAGATTCGGACCAGCCTATTGTAAGAATTTTCAGGACTTGTGTGTTCAGAATTTGAAAATGGTTAAGACATAAAAGTTGTATCCCCGGAAGTTACCGACGCGTGGGCTCAAGAATCACTCAAAAAGCTTTTGAAACGAATTAGTTATGACTGTTTTAGCAATCTGGCCAGTTTTTTTGTAGCAATCTAAAGTTGTTTATAATAAGTGAAAATCTGTTTTGACTGAAGAAGGGCCTGGAACCATGTCATAGATGAGATTAAAGTAGACTGTATAAGCTTTAATTTGATGTAAGAATGAACGAAAACGAATAAGTAACGAAGAAGTTATGATTAAACGAATAATAGTGTTCGTTAACAATTAAAATAGTTCACACGAGTTTATAATTCTTTTTAAAACAAAAATTTGAGGATTGATATATTTGGTCATATGATGATTATAAGTTGGATGATGATGAGGGTCGTGTCGTCTTCGAACGTCGCGATGCCGAGAGAATATTTTTGAGTTTCAGCCGCATTATTAAATGCGAGCTATATAGAATGAAAAATAGAGTAATGTAAACCAATATATATATGAAGCCTTTATTATGGCTAATTGGTATTTTATTGTTAATAAATTATGTAGGATATTTGAAGGACGAATTGTCGTAATTTAGCAAGGAGCGCTTAAGGCAAATTCTTTCAGTAACTTGTTAATTTGTTTAAATGTATTAAATATTCAGATGTTTATGTGAATTGCTTGTGAGCATGATTATGTGTGCACGTTGTGCAGTTATGTGAGTATATTGTTCTATGCGAAATTTGTATTATTGTGAATATACAATATGAGGTACATGATGTATGCCATGAGATGTATGGTGCATGTGTAGATGCATTGCATGAGATGTATAATGCATGAGTAAGATGCATAGTATGAGAATTATGAGACACGAAGAAGATAAATAACATGAGAATTAAGATGCATGAATGAAATGTAAAGCATGAAAGGTGATAACTGTTAGTTCTTGCAGAGCCGTCGCGCTTACACTTGCAAAAATAAAACTTTTACAGATTTTAGATGAGACAAATTATCTTGGTATCGTGATGCTAAGGACTAGAGACGGATGGATACAGGAAGGTTGCTAAATATTTTTCTTTATTGAATTATTTAGCTGTGATGATGGTACACGATGTATGTGAATTAGACTATTCTATATTGAATTAGAATTGGAAATTTTCAAATTTCGAATCAAGAAGTGACTATATAAGTTACCTTGTACGGTAAAGTAGTACGATGACATTGTTGTATTAGGACATTATATAACAAATGAACGATTATTGAATAACTCTGCGATTATTCAGGGAACGATTAAATTCAGAAGCTGAACTTTATGTTCATAGATGAAATTTTGTAAGGATCGTGGTATTTATTCAACCTTGATCATAAGAGTAGAAGTTTATGGTTACAGAACCTGGAATTGTGAAAGTTTGTAATAATAAGTTTTAATACTTATATTGATGTAGACTACTTTATACAGGATGATTAGAATGGTATTGTGATGAGATTTCAGAATATGAAAGATTTTTATAATAGTTTAAATTTTTCGCAATTTTTATCGATTACATCATCTATTAATGAATTAATGATGTAAGCTTAGAGAGTGAATGTTTATTAAAGACTGAAGTTGGGAGCTGAGGTCGCCCCGATTTTCGGGTCATTACAATAACTATAAATGAAGTATTAGATTCAATCATAAAATTTCGTAAAATGTGTATTATTTTATACTAATTAATGATCAGAGATGCCATGTCATGCGAATAAATGACAAACTATTTTTTTTATATAAAATATATATGGCTGCTGGTTGCTTGCAGTAGTTTCTTTTCAGATTAATTGGTTAATGGAATGGAAGTTGGACAGATGCCCATGTCCAACAATAAGTGACCTGAGTAAATGTTATACAGTAATAAAGTATAATAATTAGGCATTGTCATATTAACAGAATTATAAAAAATAAGGGTTATTAAATTTAATAATATAATTATCATTAAGTTTATAAGTTAATTAATTAATTTATTCTTTTAATTAGTTCGGACGGAGGGAGTCTAAACGAGTCATAATTGGAATATACTTTGGGTATTATATTACTTACTCTAGGTAAGGATTCTGTACTCTTCCAGCGAGACTCTTTTAATTTTAATTCGTTCGTTTTGTTACTCGTTTAGAAATTTAGTTTTGCCTCTCATGATTATTTCTGGTCAAATTTGTTATGATGGTTTCATTTTGGCATTGACATTTGAAACTCATATTTGTACTCTTTAGACTAGTGGATTATGTATAGAATTTATTTTTACATTTGTAGAAATATACATGTAATATATTTTGGAGGCTTGTACTGATGATTCGTTTAAATTTAACATGTACATATTAGAACCCTTTGTGTTGATATTGTGTCGCATGTGTTGTGACATGGTATTTTGTTAGAATGTACCGTAAGGTATACCTGAGCTATAACCACCTGTGGGAGTACCACATACATGTTCTCTTGGCACCGAGGCATGACACCTTCTGTGGCAGTGTGATAAGTCCACGACGTCTCCGTTTTATGCTCCGATGAGAGTTGGTCATTTGGTAATTTGTTGTGGGAGGCGTATGAGTCGATCCTAGTTTTTTTGTTCTGTTATATTCTACAGATTGGTGATGTTTGTGCTGA
Organism: Aralia elata; assembly: GCA_034770075.1. Classification (NCBI taxonomy): domain Eukaryota; kingdom Viridiplantae; phylum Streptophyta; class Magnoliopsida; order Apiales; family Araliaceae; genus Aralia; species Aralia elata. The sequence goes on along the minus strand of CM068386.1, from coordinate 12,348,885 downwards.
ACACACATTCCGATTTTACATGCATTTGAATTCGTGGTCCAATACGTGTGACTTGCCCGTGTGACATTATTTTGATTGTTTGTTTGGCATTATTTTGACTTGTGTGTGTGACATGGTATATTTCTGTTTTGTTCAAAGCTCGACATGAAATAACACTCAGCCATTTGATTCAGTCTATTATTTGTTATGTTAGTTTTGTTCGTTTCAATTCAGTTCATTTAATTGAGTTAGTTATTTCGTTTCATTATTCTTGTACTCTATATCCGTACTTATGTTGTGTTTTTTTTCGGCAGGTAATCAGGGAGATCAATCACAAGTGTGATGAGAGCTCCTTTCTATTCCAATGGTTTAAATATTATGTTTAGGCTATGATATATTAGTTTGTATTGTGGTTTGAGCTGATTTTGTTAGGTTTATATATAGCGCGAACATGCAATCAAATTACATAAATAGTGCGGAAGCGCGATAAAAACGGTTTTTAAAATTTTTATACAAACCATCACCAAGATCAATCTATGTGCTCAATTAACGATATAAACGAAATAGATAGAGATTAAAAAATTATATCCTCGTAGAACCGTGTTTCCTCGGGTTCAAGTTCAACTCCAATTCCTTCGCGTTCTCCTTGAATTCCACCGACTAAAATCCTTTGCTTGATCAACGTTAGCCACCCAAGTGTTTGGCCTCTAGAGGTGATCCACCAAGGAAGAATAGTTATTCAAGAAGTTGGGTGTTGGCAAAACCCTAGTTTCTATCTCTATAGAAATTGTAAGTACTCTCCACAATCTAATGCAAGAGTGTGTAACCCTAATCTATGATAAAACCCTTCTTATTTATAGATGTAGGAAAACCCTTCCCTAAACTATTTAGGATTAGGGTTTCTATTATAATTAAACTCATTTAATTATGCTCCTAATCCAATTAGGATTTTCATGGGAGAGTACTTCTATTAATTAATTCCCAATCCCTATTAGGAATTAAATAATAGTAATAGTAAGACTCCTCTTATTAATTTATATTTAATATTTCTAAAATATTAAATAATAAATATTAAGCTATTTAATTTATTCTATCTCCATAGATTAAATTAAATACACTTAAATTATTATTACAATTATGTCATTTACTTCTTAAATAAATATTTTCCTTTTTGCGGTGTGACCCTTTAGGTTCTCCATATTAAACCGGTTGTGAATAAATTAATTAGAACAATTCTAATTTTATTTAAATAAATAAATTAAACTATTTAATTCATTTAAATAAATAATATTTATTCTACAATAAGGGTAAGCCCCCTTAGCGATCAACGACTTTCCAAATAATATAGATTTCAACATTAATCACAAAAGAACCTTTCAGTGCATAGTTACCGTACAATTCAATCCTTCTACCATACAATGTCCCAATTAAATATAAGACATGGATTTACTGTCAAGTCTTATTTTATTTAATTATATGTATTTCGATTCCCAAATGCACAACTCTAAATAATGTAAATTAGAAACTCCTTTCTAATTTCATTCTGCCTTGGCCAAGGATTACTGAGTTGTCATTTATCGAATCACATAGGACATTCATATCTTTTACTAGACGTGGTAGATTTTTTGTTGATCATTCACCTATCTCCATGTACAACTTATTATACCCAATCATATCCTTTGATATACCCTAAAGGTCTTAAGGGACATGTCAAAGCATAACACATCATACACAAGATACTATGATGATCTCAAGTCCGAGGATCACTTGTACTACTATCACTAGAGGAATTCCTATTGACAGGCGAGTAAAACTCCATTAGGTATTCCTTAGCGAGCCACATTCAGTGAACTTATTCTCCAATAAGCACCTACATACTTGCTTTAGTGTCTCCACATAAATGATTATGAGATCAATCATCCTCTTCTTAAGAGCAAGCAACGTATGTACTAATCTATCCGGATTCACTAATCCCCTATTTAGTAATCCAACGATTAGGAACGATTTTAGTTTGTGAGCTATCAAGAATTTAGATCTCATTAGCATGATCACCATCATAATTCTAAAAGCATTGCTCAAAACTATGGGTTTATCACATTTAATATAACAGCACTATGTAGATAATATAAAATGTCTTTTGAGAAAATCAATTCTTTTATTAATAAATGAATAAGATTACAAAGTATATGCTACATCATATCAAATATGATTGGCTTGTGTGCATACTACTTTCAATCTCCCACTTGCACTAAAGCCAATCGCCATGGTATCTAATACCCATCTTCTCTAAGTGACGATCAAACTGCTGTTGTGTTAAAGTTTTAGTAAATGGATCTGCAATGTTGTCTTGAGAGTCCACATGCTCCAGGGTGACATCTCATCTTTCAATGATCTCTCTAATCAAATGAAACCACCGCAACACGTGTTTGGATTTCTGATGAGACCTGGGTTCCTTAGCCTGCGCAACAGCTCCGTTGTTGTCACAGAATAAAGGTACGACTCCTCTAATGCTAGGAACCACTCCAAGTTCAGTTATGAACTTCTTCATCTAAACAGCTTCCTTTGCAGCTTCACTTGCAGCTATATACTCTGCCTCTGTCACTGAATCAGCAACTGTTTGCTGCTTGGAACTCTTCCAACTCACCGCGCCACCGTTTAAGGTAAACACATACCCTGAAACGGATTTACTGTCATCTTGGTCCGTTTGAAAACTTGAGTCTGTATAGCCCTCTAGTTTTAATTCAGACCCACCGTAGACAAGAAATACATCTTTAGTTCTTCTCAAGTACTTTAGGATGTTTTTCACTGCCTTCCAGTGCTCTTCTCCTGGATGCGACTGATATCTGCTCGTTACACTAAGTGCATGAGCGACATCTGGTCTAGTACATATCATACCGTACATGATAGATCTTATTGCGGAAGCATAAAGAATCTTACTCATCCGATCTCTCTCCTCAGGTGTCTTTGGGGCCTGTTTCTTGGAGAGATGTATTTTATGGCTCATCGGCATGAGACCTCTCTTGGAATCTTCCATGCTAAACTTCTTTAGCATCGAGTCAATGTACTTTCCTTGGGTCAAGCCCAACATCCTTTTAGATCTATCTCTATAGATCTTTATCCCCAAAATATAGGATGTCTCACCCAAGTCCTTCATGGAGAAGTGTTTAGATAACCAAATTTTGATCGACTGTAGCATAGGAACATCATTCCCTATCAGTAATATATCATCAACATATAATATAAGGAATGATACAGCGCTCCCACTAACCTTCTTGTATACACATGGTTCATCCTCGTTTTTGATAAAATCAAACCTTTTGATTATCTCATCAAAACGGATGTTCCACCTTCGAGAAGCTTGCTTCAACCCATAAATGGATCGTTGTAGCTTACAGACTTGGTTTGTTCCAACCGTTGAAACAAAACCCTCTGGCTGTATCATATATACATTTTCCTCAAGCTCTCCATTGAGGAAGGCCATTTTCACGTCCATTTGCCAGATCTCGTAGTCATAATAAGCTGCAATTGCAAGCAAAATTCGAATGGACTTGAGCATAGCTACTGGTGAGAAGGTTTCATCATAGTCAACTCCTTGTCTTTGTTTGAAACCTTTTGCAACCAGTCGGGCCTTATAGGTCTCTACCTTGCTATCTGCTCCAGTCTTTCTCTTAAAGACCCATTTATACCCAATAGGCTTAATGCCCTCAGGTGGTGAAACCAAAGTACATACTTGGTTTTCATACATGGAGTCCATCTCGGATTTCATGGCTTCTAGCCATTTCTCTGAGTCTTCACTACTCATAGCCTTTTCGTAAGTCAATGGATCATCATCATCTATGATGCGTACCTCATCATCATCCTCTATGATGAATCCATACCTCTCAGGTATCTTCGATACTCTTCCAGATTTACGAATAGGTTGTGGTACAGTAAGTTCTTCTACTTGGTCAGGTACCTGACTTTGATCCGGAGTATTTTATGGTTCTTGAACTTCTTCAAGATATATCTTACTCCCACTGAACCCTTTGAGGATAAACTCCTTTTCTAAGAAGGCAGCGTGTTTCGCTACAAACAGCTTTTGATCAGTAGGATGATAGAAATAATATCCTAAACTTTCTTTAGGATATCCCACAAATCTACACTTGTCGGATCTAGTCTTTAACTTATCATGCTCAAACCTTTTGACATAAGCTGGACAACCCCAAGTCTTAACATGTTTAAGACTAGGTTTCCTCCCTGTCCATATCTCATATGGGGTCTTTGGGACGGATTTGGTAGGTACCTTGTTAAGTAGGTATGCAGCCGATTCTAGGGCATAACCCTAGAAGGATACTGGAAGGTCGGTAAAACTCATCATGGAACGAACTATGTCCAACAATGTTCGATTTCTCCTTTCAGATACACCATTCAACTGTGGCGTCCCTGGTGGAGTCCATTGTGAGATTATACCATTTTCTTTGAGATAATTGAGAAACTCATTGGTTAAGTATTTCCCTCCTCGATCCGATCGAAGAATCTTAATACTCTTACCAGTTTGCTTCTCTACTTCACTTCTGAATTCTTTGAACTTTTCAAACGATTCAGATTTGTATTTCATTAAATACACATATCCAAATCTAGAATGATCATCAGTGAAAGTAATAAAATAAGAATACCCTCCTCGTGCATTCGTTGTCATAGGTCCACATACGTCTGTGTGTACCAACGCTAACAACTCTGTAACTCTTTCTTCTTTTCCAGTAAAAGGATATTTAGTCATTTTACCCATGAGACAAGATTCACAAGTTGGATATGATTCATAATCAGATAGCTCTAAAAGCCCATCTTTATGCAACTTGGATAATCTTGTTTCATTTATATGACCAAGTCTACAGTGCCACATAAAGGTATAATTAACATCATCTCTTTTTCTTTTCTTAGTTTGTTCAATTTGAAGTATATTTTCATGCAAGTCAAGTATGTAAAGTCCATTCAGCAGGTTCCCAACACCATATAAAACATTTTTATTATAAATAGAACAACTGTTGTTCTTTATTATAATATCAAAACCATCCATATCCAATACAGAAATTGAAATAATGTTTCTAATGAGTGTCGGAACATAATAACAATTATTTAAACTAATGAACTTTCCCGAAGGCAGCGCTAAACAATAAGTCCCTACAGCTAATGCAACAACCTTTGCTCCATTTCCCACTCGTAGGACGACTTCATCCTTGTTCAGCTTTCTACTTCTGCTTAGTCCCTGCATATTATTACATATGTGAGAACTACAGCCGGTATCCAATACCTAAGTAGAATTTTGACTTTCAGAAAAATTAATTTCAATCATGAACAAACCTAGATCGGAAGTCGAAGCTTCTCCAAGCTTCTTTTGGTCCGCAAGATACTCCTTGCAGTTCCTCTTCTAGTGTCCCGGCTTATTGCAATGGTAGCAAATTCCTTTGCTATCTGGATCAGGTTTCTTTTTATCCTTTCCCTTCGCCTTGCCCTTAGCCTTCTTGTTTTTCTTCTTTTCATAAGACACCTTGGGCCTCTTCCTTTTCTTGGAAGAATTATCCACTAGTAAGACTTGGTTCTTGTTGGATGAGAAGTGACCTTCAGCAGTTTTCAACATGTTAAGTAACTCAGGCAAGCTGACGTCCAACTTATTCATGTGAAAATTCACAACAAATTGTGAGAAGGTGTCCGGGAGTGACTGCAAGATCAAATCTTGACTTAACTCCCCATCCATCACGAACCCAAGCTGTCCAAGTTGTTCAATCACATTGATCATCTTAAGGACATGAGTCTCAATGGCAGTGCCTTCGGTCATACGAGATCGGAAGAGCTCCTTAGATATCTGATATCTAGCAGTCCTACTTTGCTCACCATACAACTCTTTGAGGTGCAACAATATAGTAGGAGCATCCATAGTTTCATGCTGACGCTGAAGCTCGTTACTCATGGATGCGAGCAGGATGCATTGAGCCAGGATTGCATCATCTTGCCACTTTCTGAAAGTAGCAATCTCTTCCTCAGAGGCTGTTTCTGCAACACTTGCAGGGACTGGCGAATTTAGGACATAAGAAATCTTTTCAGCAGTGAGAATAATTCTCAGATTCCTTAACCAGTCCGTGTAATTCGGTCCGGTCAGTTTGTTAGCATCAAGTATGCTACGCAGTGATAGTGAGTTTGACATTTTTAAATTCTGCATGTGAAATAGACAACATTTTAGCATACGTTCATTTAATTAATTACCAAAATAAATTAGGTCTTTATTTTAAATTGGTATCTCCCACTATTTTCATCAAACTATATTACCCTCCTTATATAGTTCGGCAAATCTAATTAAAGATTTGCTAGTGAGATTAAGGATCCCATTTCAAATGTATATAGCCTTGTGTGTGCACAACAAACTATATATAAATAAATAGGTAGACAACTATTGTCAATTACATCACTATGTAACTCCTTGTATTTTGCCTCTTAGATTATAATGGTCAAGTGTGTGCACATCCGAACTAAAATAATCTAAGTTAAGTCCATCCTAGCACTTCTATATATTCGAAAGAAAAATACTGTCCTTGTGGTGACACAACAAAACAACATCGTTCAGTCTATTTATAAGCATCAAATGTGATAAAACAACATCTTAAATATTTAATACTCGCCTTGTGTGTGCACAACAAACTCATATTAAATATTTAATACTCTATTATTTTACCATGCTAGAAGGCGACGTTCGATATTCCAAATATCTTTGAACGCTTAGGACTTAATATGATTCCTTTGAGGGGTTTGTTATTATTAGTCTCATCTTGATTAGCGCGCATGCACACACACACACACACACACACACACACATATATATATATATATATCTATATATATAAAATACGCGTCATATTATTTTACATGCGAAACATGTTGGATAATATAATATATATATATATATATATATATATATATATATATATATAAAGCATGCACATATAGAATACTATATTCTACCCGGATTGATTATGGACTTTTATTCTAGTTTGGTTCACTAGAGCCACCAAGTGAACCAAAAGGTCAAATTTAGGGTGCAAGAATAAAATTTAAATATAACTATTACATTTAAACCCGGGCTCCAATACAAACGGGTCTTTAAGCGCTCCTTGCTCCTTTGTCTCCAATTCTTCAAAATTAATTCTAACTATTCCTATTACATGAACTATTTACAATAAATAGAAACCTTGATCAGTAGTCAAGGGGAAGTACATAAGAGGGAGATAGAATTAAATTAAGAAAAATTAGAGAAGACGAGGTACGCAGACCCCATTTATAAAAACTCATACATTCAAGCATCCACTAAAATAAATCCAATCACACATTGGTCAATAGTCCCTAATCAATCCCTATTTATTATCATACATATCTCTATATGTATCAATAAATAACATTCATCACATGAATAATAAAACCATTCTATATATGCATTGATATCAATTAATGGGCAAAAGTTTTGCTAATATTTAGTTTTGAAACAAAATAAACTCTTTTATTTTAATCAAAAACCAAATCCAAATTAAACTCCTTTAATTTTAGCAATCTGAAATCCTATTCCAGATAAAATAAACTCTTTTATTTTAAACTTTTATCAATTAAATAAACCATTTATTTTAATTGAAGGAAAAAAAAAATTTCGGATTCTGCTAGCCGGCGCAACTGCGCCCAGAATAAACTAGGAAATGGCGCAGCTGCGCTCCAGAATGAACTGGAGCCGGCGCAGCTGCGCCGCGTCGCTGATCCAGAAAAATTGATTCTGCCCAAAAATTTCGATCCAATCGCATACCATACACACATGGAACCATCAAAATCAATAATTAGCACAAGATTAGGCTCTGATACCACTGTTAGGTTTGTATATAGTGCGAACATGCAATCAAATTACATAAATAGTGCGGAAGCGCGATAAAAACGGTTTTTAAAATTTTTATACAAACCATCACCAAGATCAATCTATGTGCTCAATTAACGATATAAACGAAAGAGATAGAGATTAAGGAATTATACCCTCGTAGAACTGTGCTTCCTCGGGTACAAGTTCAACTCCAATTCCTTCGCGTTCTCCTTGAATTCCATCGACTAAAATCCTTTGCTTGATCAACGTTAGCCACCCAAGTGTTTGGCCTCTAGAGGTGATCCACCGAGGAAGAATAGTTATTCAAGAAGTTGGGTGTTGGCAAAACCCTAGTTTCTATCTCTATAGAAATTGTTAGTACTCTCCACAATCTAATGCAAGAGTGTGTAACCCTAATATATGATAAGACCCTTCTTATTTATAGATGTAGGAAAACCCTTCCCTAAACTATTTAGGATTAGGGTTTCTATTATAATTAAACTCCTTTAATTATGCTCCAAATCCAATTAGAAATTCATGGGAGAGTACTTCTATTAATTAATTCCCAATCCCTATTAGGAATTAAATAATAGTAATAGTAAGACTCCTCTTATTAATTTATATTTAATATTTCCAAAATATTAAATAATAAATATTAAGCTATTTAATTTATTCTATCTCCATAGATTAAATTAAATACACTTAAATTATTATTACAATTATGTTATTTACTTCTTAAATAAATATTTTTCTTTTTGCGGTGTGACCCTTTAGGTTCTCCATATTAAACCGGTTGTGAATAAATTAATTAGAATAATTCTAATTTTATTTAAATAAATAAATTAAACTATTTAATTCATTTAAATAAATAATATTTATTCTATAATAAGGGTAAGCCCCTTAGCGATCAACGACTTTCCAAATAATATAGATTTCAACATTAATCACAAAAGAACCTTTTAGTGCATAGTTACCATACAATTCAATCCTTCTACCATACAATGTCCCAATTAAATATAAGACATGGATTTACTGTCAAGTCTTATTTTATTTAATTATATGTATTTCGATTACCAAATGCACAACTCTAAATAATGTAAATTAGAAACTCCTTTCTAATTTCATTCTGCCTTGGCCAAGGACTACTGAGTTGTCATTTATCGAATCACATAGGACATTCACATCTTTTACTAGACGTGGTAGATTCTTTGTTGATCATTCACCTATCTCCATGTACAACTTATTATATCCAATCATACCCTTTGATATAACCTAAAGGTCTTAAGGGACATGTCAAAGCATAACTCATCATACACAAGATACTATGATGATCTCAAGTCCGAGGATCACTTGTACTACTATCACTAGAGGAATTCCTATTGACAGGCGAGTAAAACTCCATTAGGTATTCCTTAGCGAGCCACATTCAGTGAACTTATTCTCCAATAAGCACCTACATACTTGCTTTAGTGTCTCCACACAAATGATTATGAGATCAATCATCCTCTTCTTAAGAGCAAGCAACGTATGTACTAATCTATCCGGATTCACTAATCCCCTATTTAGTAATCCAACGATTAGGAACGATTTTAGTTTGTGAGCTATCAAGAATTTAGATCTCATTAGCATGATCACCATCATGATTCTAAAAGCATTGCTCAAAACTATGGGTTTATCACATTTAATATAACATCACTATGTAGATAATATAAAATGCCTTTTAAAGAAAATCAATTCTTTTATTAATAAATGAATAAGATTACAAAGTATATGCTACATCATATCAAATATGATTAGCTTGTGTGCATACTACTTTCAGATTTGACATTTTATTATGGATTGTCTTGTAACATTTAATAGTTATAAGATTATTCTTTTGTGGCTTAGAGTTATATTATAAATTCATTAGTTTTGTTGTGTTTGTGTGTAACCTCTCTTTCTATTTTGGAGAGGGGGTGTTACAAAGCCCTACTTAGATGGCCTCCTAACTTATTATAAAAGTACCTTTAATATATTTAATGCTTAAATAGTAAAATATATAATTTAGTTAATTTTTTCTTTGAATTTTCATTGAAAATATCTTTGAACTCCAACCACCAAAATCAGTGTCTGAATGTTCAGTCAATTGCACATTTTGTTCTGATCATATACTTTGAGACATGCACCCATATTTTTACGGACTACCCATTTATTAGAACTGTTTGATTTAGATGTAAAAAGTATGTTTGTGATCCAAACCAGGCCTTTCTCATACATTTGGGCTTGGTTTATGTTTTGTAATTTAAATGGTTTACCATATGTTGAGTCAGACTATTGTTAGAACCAGTCTTCTATCATGTGGGCTTTATGGTTACATAAAAATGAAATAATATTCAAGAATATTTGAAGTCCAACTAAATATGATAAATTATGACCCACATTTGCATTCGAATTTAAAATCTTTACTCTTTTTTTATGCTACTAATTTCTGCATTAGTAGTTCAAATTAGAATTTATGAATGAGTCATGTTAAATATCTATTGACAAAAAATGTCAATGTATGTGAATTTATGAGATAGGTAAGATTTAAGGAGGGACCCAGATACTATTGTTTTATTTTATCTTTTAAAACTCGACGTTAGTCGCAATCTAATTCGTTTGGTGAAATTTGTCCACATATATAAGAAAAGAAAAATTGAAATAAACTTTATTGAAATTTCTAGAAAAATCGGACAAAAATCTTAAAATAGAGCCTAATTTTATAACAATTAGAACTTTTATTATATTTCGAATTTTTAAGGAAGGTTTGTTGGGATAGATAGCTTTGTAAGTTATCTAAAATTCTGTAGAGGATTGATTCTTAAATTCCTTGTAAATTATTTTTGGTGAATTTTCTTACAAAATAATGCAGATTTAGTAACTTTTTGACCTAGTTTTTCGAGATAAAGTTCTGGACAGTTAACAGGAAAAATAAGTATACTTCGGCCCAAAAATAAACATAAACGGAGTTGTAGTGAAGGAGTTATGACCAAGACAAAATTAGAATTTTTAAAATTAAACCCGTTACAACTTGAGTTTTATGCCTCGGTTTGAGATGAAATTTTGGGTAGACGTGTATTCTGATGTAAAGAAAATACTATCCAAAATTCATAATTTTTTAACTTAATTTCGAATTTTAAGGATTTTTACAAATTTGGACAGAAACAAGTTTGAAATAAATATTAATAATGTTGAGAAAAATTTGATAAAATTAAAAATTGTCTAAAATATAATTACCTAGGTAAGATCGGAAGGAGAAAAAAATAATAAAATGGTTAAAGTGGTTTAATGGACGAAATAAAAATTTATAAAAAGTTAATTAAAGAAAATAGGATTATGTGTAATATATTGTACCGGTTAAATTATGTTAAAATGAAACATATAAGGTTATGTGAGTAATAAATGAATATTGTAATGAGGTTATAAAATGGTATAAAAAAGTATTCAAGGATAAATTTATGATACACGAAAATACTGAAGCGGAGTTCTAAATAGTTACTAACGGTAACTATTAATAATATTCGATGAATTAATTAAACAAATCATTATGGATAGTGTAGGTTACTATTTGGAGACAGAAAATAACTTATACGAGGAAAGTACGCCAAAAATAGGTAAGTTCCCGCACTTATGTATTTTTACAATTCGTTTTTCATTGAATTGTAATTTATTTGCTAAAGCTCTTGTTGCTTCCTAAACTGCTAATAAAAGAAGTTTATGTCATTTGTTCGGCTAGACTCAGTTGATATGTTTCTATCAATTATTAAATTGTTCATGATTCTTTGGAAATATTTAAATTTAATCCAATCCAAATTACTTTGGTGCAGACTCTAATATTATGCTCAATAGAACAACTCTAGAAATAAGGGACACTGTGTTATGGTCAGGTAACCGACATATGCTGTAGAAATACAATGTGAAGATGATGTTGCACATAACATGGAATATTGTTAGGTTGATCACTTGATGATACTCTGTGGAGAGTTCACATTCTTTGTGACTGTTGCATATTATTAGAGAGTTCTAAGTCCACGACTGAAGAACATTTAAGATATATAGTTCATGGTCCATACGACCACTCACTGACTTTCAATTTCCCTTGTGAACATAACGATATTTGAGATTCTCAAGTTTAATCCTATTTGGGATTTGAAGTTCAACAACCTGTAAACATATTTCAATGATTTCCTTGATTGGCAATTAATATTAATAGCTTCTAAAGCATTATGTATATATTGATTTATTCACAGTTATTTCTATTTTGTATAAACTGTGTATACTTGTTAAGCAAATTAGTAGCTTACCCTTGCAAAACCTCATGTTTACGGCTAAAACAGAAGGACCCAATGGATCAGGCATAAAGGACAAAGGAAAAGGAAAAACAAGTGAAGAAGATAAATAAATAATAATGCATGAGTTAGCAAATAATTAATTATTATGCAATATTTTGGAACTGGTGTAATAGTTCTTGTAATGTAATTAAGACCGGGGATTGTAAAACTAAATTATATAATTAATAAGATGTACATGTGCAACTTAGCTTATATTAGTTATTAGTAAGTGTAAGTTTCACATCTTTTACGTTACACTCGGGTAGCAGCAGCACCTCAAAAGACACCTCATAAAATAATTTTGCAAGCTCTTGTGCCATATATTCTCCATCAACATGTAGCTCGTGACAACCAATTAAAACAGCACAAGACGGACTGTAAAAAATTGAGAGTACAAAATTAAAATCAGAAACTTTTGACATAAGGAGCTTAAATTCCTTAGGTAATTTTATTGTTTTTGAATTTTTATTTGTTTATTTGTTTATTTATTTTTTGGAACATTTTTTATACAAGTCCTTCTATTTGACTAGACTTCAATTTAATAGGGACATAGTTGCTTAACGGAATAAAATTTAGGTGTTTAAACACAAATCTTGACCTTTGAGTTTTGATGACAATATAAGTTAAATAAACCTCATTTCTACTTACTGGATTATCCAGCCTTCAGGCTCGGCATACGTGAGTTGCCCGGCAGGTACATAAGCGCCAGGCGCCTGAATAAGACAAGAAAAATTCATATTACTATAAGGATAGATGCCTTTATCTATATATATACACATCACATATATAAAATATACACATTGATATTGTCAAATAACAATTATGAAAGTGTCGTTGTATTTACTATGTCAGTTACAATATCAACTACGTATATATAAATTGAAAATTTTTTATAGCAAAAATTTATTATGGAGTGTGTACCATTCAACCCATCTTATGTCATTTATTACAACATCAAATCGATGCGATCTTAAAAATATTTTAACAGTACACAACTTTATGTTGAAACGGTACAAAATTTTAAAAATTGCAAAAATGGTGTAAATTTTGCAAAAAAGTCTCACCTACAAAATTTACAAATATTAAAGATTATTTTTGTTGTATAGCCAACTTTATATATATATATATATATAAATGATGTTTGTTTATAATTTCAATAGACTTACTTTCTCGCCATTGGAGGCGACCTTTTGGAGCACCAATGCCTTTTCCTTAGCTTGAGACAACAATGACTCATCAATCTCAACCTTATCACGCCTCACTGCTTGTGCCATCTCCTCTATCGATCGATAACTATATATCCTTTAATTCCGCTATATATATTTTCTGTTTTTGTTCTTGATGTCTATATATCTCTCTTCCAAAGGCTAGCTCTATTTATAGATAGCACAACAGGCGGTATATTCGATAATATCCTATCTTCAAATATTCCTTCCTTTTTCACAGTGGGGATCCAATCCTGATAAGTTTAACATCATCATCATCATCATCATCGCGAAGGATATAGAGCATGCAGCAGATTCTGTTTAATAATTTTGTTGGAATAATTCTTTTCCATTTCTCAGATCAATAATTCTTTCTTTAACTTGTTGCACTGGCAAAATTCGATGAAGGCGAAAGGTACGTACGTAGGCATCCAAGTGTGTAAATGATGATTTTCTTCTATTTGTATTAGAAGTAGAAGAATAACCACCTCTCTATTTTTGAAAATATGCTTTTATATATATATATATATATATATATATATATATATATATATATATACACACACACACACACAATATATCTATGTACTTATCCACAGTGTACATCCAAAAACATGCACAAAGGTAAATTAAATATAGTAAAATATTTTTCTCACTTTTCTCTACAACACTTTCTCTTACCTTTTTTACTATTATTTTACATTTATGTGTGTATTTGGATATACACTTAATTAAATGTGCACATAAATATATATCATACAATATATAGTATATAAATAAATTCTTAAAAGGCAAGTGCACATTGGATCTGTCCCCTAAATATTGGCGAGTATTAGTGATTTGATGACTAAAGTAGTGTTATTAAATATACGCACAAAATGATATGTACTCACATGTGGTGAATTATTAATTAGTTATATTTTGAAACATATCCCCGTTAAAGAGTAACCTTAGTTTGTTACGGCTATTGCCTGTTTGATCCAATTATGAAAGCTACAGTAAAAGAAATTTAGGCATATATATGATTTTCACAACCATAAATATAAATACCAAACCTTACAACAAACCACCTTCTAGTACTTGATTTATTTATTAGAATTTTAAACTACCATCAACTAGCAAATAATTGATTGATCATTACATATTCGTCAACAGATTATCGATTTTTTATTCAATCGATTGCTTAATGAAAACACCAACGAGGATTAGATCTTTGATCCTTTCAAGTCAGGCTAACATATCCGGTGAGAGAAAATTTTATATTTTCAAAAAAAAAAACGTATTTGTGAATTACCTAGCTTTGAGTCTTATCCATTCCTTCCTTGACTTTGACATCAAATCTTATTGGCTTTCTTACTTATGGAGCTTCTCAATTTCCATAACTTGAGAGAATACTAATTAGATCTCATCATGTCTGAGTTCTTGTGCCATCTCTTTCGTGTCAAAATTATCCTCTAATTTCACTACTAAAACCTTGAGATATTTAGGACAAACGTTATCCATCTTAAAAACATATATTTAGGACGGACGAGCCGTCACTGATGACACTAATCATCAATCAGGAAAATAATTGGAGCGAGAGAACTATTTGACATGGATTATTGTTATCAGAGATGGATATGTCCGTCGCAATTGTTTGTATTTGAGACGGAACGTGCTTATTTGCAATGATCTATCCGTCGCAATATCCTTCTTTTTTCTAGCTAGTAATAGTCCTTCCATTCTAAAGAATAAAAGAAAACTATTTTTTAATTGTTAGTTTTCTTCGTAATTAGAAGAATTAAACCTACTTGGTAACTCTAGCGTAATATTCACCGGTTGCATTAAATTTATCCTCCTAGAAATTTTATTTCTAATAACAATTAAAGTATTGAATCCAAGGTTCAATGTTAAGATATATATTATATCCCATTCATATACAATAATTAAGCTAGCTAATTATTTTGTTACAGTTTTGGGACGAGAATGATAAGCAATTTATTGGGTAATCAACATGATAATCCTCAACGATTTAGATTCTTTCAAATATATATATATATATATATATATATATATATATATATATGTATGTATGCATGCATGATAAAGATTCACACTCATAATAGGCTAAAACTAACAGAGCCGCAAAGATATGTGGTCCGTGTGTGTGATCGGTTCTGACGAGGACGTCAGAAATTTAAGTGGAGGAGATTGTAACATCTCTGTCCCACATCGAAAGATAAGAAAAAAGTTTGTTTGTATATAAAGAATTGAGTTACTATCAATAGTACCTTCAGTCATGACCTTTTGGGTGAGCCTGTGGTGAGCTAAGATGACCCAAGAATATACTATTGGGCTAGTAATTTAAGGCCTTTGTTTGGATGGATTTGATTCGATTCGGACTCGGGATTTGACCCGGGTTGTTACAATTAGTATTAATAATTTGTTATTTAGTTATTTTAAAATTTTATATTGGTTAATTACTTGCACCTGCATCTCTCCTTTTCTTAACTAATAACATTGGACACGATAGAAAAATGATATATATGTATATATATATTGTTAATGGACGTTGACCTTTTGATTATCAATTACTTTGATAAATATTAATGGTAGTCCTTTTAAACAGACGTATAATAAGTGGAACTCTTTTATAATTTCTATATAATTCTATATATTGATATATTTTATAATTATAATTCAACATAAATTTATCACAATACATAACAAGACTAGACAAGATATTATTCTAGAACTATGTAATAGGAAGTTAAAATTTTAATATTATAATTAAACAAAGATATGGCAGGCAATTTAGGAGTAGTAAGCAATTATAGATCGATCATAAATATTATTTTATTTCTTAACTATTTCAATCATGATCTCAGTCTTGGATTAAAGGGGAATGAAGATGTTGCTACGGTGAAAGGAAAAAGAAGAGATTGAATTGTACTTTGTATTTGATAAAGGAACAAGAAACTTGATACTTAATTTCGAATACAGGTAAGTTATATGTATATATGTATGTCTTTTACGATCTTAAGTCAGTGATAACTGTGACAGCCCGGATTTTTGGGAACTGTTATAATAAGAATTTAATAATGAAATTCTTATTATGAGGCGTAATGGGTAGCTTGATAATTCGAGTTGGCGAATATTATTTAATAAAAAAAAAGAGTTTTAATAATAATATTATGAGTTAAGCATTTAAAGGTTATATTACAACCTAGATTATGAGGATGCGATGAGTAGTAAGTATGAAAGTTTTCGTTTAAGCGAATACGGTGATTTCGAAAAATATCGTTGAATTGTTATTCACGTGGGCACTATATACGCCCAAAGATGCTATTTATTGGATTAAATAAATAGTTTGATGAAAATTATTATTTGAATAACTTATTTGGTGTAAATATGTTAACCAAATACATGTGAGTTTCATGTACATTTAGGTACATGATTTTGGTAAGCTAATTGGTTAGTAAATAGCTAACCTATATTAAATAAGTCCATTAATAGATTAAATTAGTGGCCTAATAAATGTGAAATGTTATATTATTGTTAAAATCCAAGCGTAAGATTTTGTAAGTCCATTGAGGATTTTAATTAGTAGCCCAAATGTTTGATATGTATGGTCTAAATAAATGGCCCAACCCAAGACCCATTGTTTTACCCATGACCCAAACCATATTGCATGACCCAAGTGGGGATTTAAATTAGAAAGCAAAGTAGTAACTTTGGCCATTAGAAGAAGTATTTGGTGTATTCTTGTTACATGTCATGCAAATTGGAGACTTAATTAAAGCCTTAGCCAATAAGATTAAGCCATCTATTTGAATGGACCAATTAGAGAAGAGGAAGATGGTAGTGCCGACAATGTGTTGGCCAATATCAATACTCTATGCATTAAAATCCTTATTGAGCCAACATTCTTCTTAAAACCATTTCTTAGATGCTCGGGTAGTGTAACCTTCATTCTCCCGAACCTTAATTCTTCCAAGTCACTTCTGTTAGAATATTTTATTTCTTTATGTGACCTCTACTATTTATGTAATTATTGGACTTACATATTGTATTAATTTAATAACTTTATTTATGGGTTTGGTAATTAATTATGTGGCCTATAAATAATATTACTAATAGTATTTGGCATAATGGGCCCTAGGGTTTCATAATCTTGATGGACGATTTTGACCCTTAGCTATTCTATAAATAAAACAGTTAGGGTTTGGTCCCAGTTGTCGTCTCAAGAATTTTTATACACACCTATACATTCATCCTAAGATTGAGAAAGGCAATTGAAGGCTTTCACCCTCAAGCGCAGCGGAAACGTGACACATACAAGATATCTTCTATCAATTCATGTAAGCACTTAATATTATGATTAATTGATTTTATTTTTATTCTATGCAATAGCACGTTCCGATATAATTTATTATAACATTTGGTATCAAGAGCCTGATTATGCTATCGCATAGAATAACTAAATTGTAATGGTATGCCAGAAAATTTTAATTCTACACAGCCGTTGTAACAATCCGGATATTCAGATATTATTAAAATAAGAAAAATAATAAATAAATTTCTTATTTTAAGATATGTTAATTGTGTTTGACTGCATAAATATTTTTGTGCTATGATTTTTCGTGATGAATTAGATGTGTATAATAAATGAGAAGGTATACATTTATTTGAAGAATTATAATTAATAACTATTAAAATGAGTTAGCTTAAATTAGCTACAAGATGAAATGAATAAATAATTCATTAATTGATAAATTAGTGAATTAAGATGTTTGTTTTAATTAGTTAAATAATGAAGTTTATTTAATTAATAATAAATTATTATAACATGAATAATGGAATAATATTTAATATTATTTCAAATGAAGGTATATTAATAATATGAGGTCCAATATATATCATATGTATATTGGCATCAAGTTTATGAATTACAATTTTAATGTGAGTAAAGGATATAATATATTAAATTATATAATATATATTTAAATTGTTTAAAAACAATATATGGAAGGAAAGAGATGATTAAATTTAATTATATAAAATTATTGTATATATTAAATAAGTGAATTAAAATAATTAATTTAATATTAATTATTTTAATATAGTTGGTTCGTTACATTAAATGTGTTATTCTATTTAATGTATTGATTTCCATCATTATTGGAATAATTAAATAACTTTAATACATTAATTGGTATATGTATTATATATATATATATATATATATATATATATATATATGAGAATGTGTAATATGTAAAGTATAATATATTTGTGGTAAGCAGTACATATATAAAATATATATATATATATATATTTATATTTATATATATATGTGTGTGTGTGTGTGTGTGTAATAAGAACGTATTATATAATATATGTATATAAATTGTATAATTTAATTAAGATTTTATAGGAATAATATATAATATATGTAGTGGGAATATAATGTATAGAATATATTATGTAAGTATTTGTAAACCATGTTAGTAAACCATGTTACTGTGAACCATGTTGCTGTGACCGAGAAATAAAGAAGCAGTGCATGTACTGAGTCATAAGTTTATTAAGTAGGAGGTGTCCTCTTAATAGGCTAACAACATTACACTAATCCATTGTCCCTGACAAGTTATATAAGGATTGGAAAAAAAAAATAATTTTCAGTCTTCAGTCTCTACTCCTTCATTCCAATTCCGAATCACTCATTCCCATTATCTGCTACCTACAAATCTTAGTCATCAAATTCTTTAAGAGTTAAGGCCATCAACGAAAATTGAAGATGAAGTAGAGCAGAGGGCTGTCAAAAGAGGAATCATATTCAATTGATTATACGCACTGAAGCAAGATATTAAGCAACAAGAGGTAATTTAATGATACCTGCTAAATTCATGAACGTGAGAGCAAACTATATTATGTATTGCTATGTTCTTTTAAATTGGGTATTCATATGTGAAATTTTTATAAACTAAATTGCTTGGTTGTGAATGGTTGGGTTGTACTAGATAATATTTGCAGATGGATGTATAAGGAAGAGATTCTATATAGAAATCTGGATTAGAATTCAGATTTTAATATGTAAGAAATCTGGAAAATTGAAGAATGCACACAACATATTCGGTAAAATGCCTAAATGAAATTCAAAGCTTAAAAATCAATAATGAATCAGAACTTTGAACTGGAATGTAATGGAATAGGTATAATAAGGTTACCTACATAATTCAAGTTAACCAAAACACGTATGATAGTAAATTTGGAACAAAACGAAATGTTATAAACAGTTGTGAGCAAGCATTTTTGAAGCCTTGTTTGGGCTGTCTAGAGTGTCTAAAATGGAAAGCTTATAGTTTATAAATAGAGTCTTATATGTTATTTATAATATATCTAAACTTTAGTGTAATCAGAGATATGAGTTAGGAGGAATTAAATCTCGAATGGGCAACAGGGCTGCTGCCCATGGCAGCAGCAGTAGCTGTGTCGGCGTGTCGGCATTGGTGAGGAAGTTGCTGGCTGCGTGTGGCAGCAGTGTGCAGCAGCTATGCGCCACAGCAGCCCATGACGAATGAACCATGCAGCGCACCCATGGCGAACGAACCATGCAGCGCACCCATAGCGAACGAGCCACCAACAGCAACGCTCGGCGAACGAGCCAGCAACAGCAGCCTGGCTTAGCTGAGTTTGTTGATGTTAAAACTCACAGCCCAGTAGTAGAAATTAAACCAACAACCGCTATGACTACTTTACCCAAACTAATTTCAGGGATTAATTCGCAAATTACCCACTAAGTTAGTTTCTTAATTCCAAACACATGAATGTATAGAATTTATAATGAAGTATAAATTATAAAACTAACAACATACGCGGTTAAACTTAGAATTGTTAAACCAAATAAGAAGTGACAATTACTTAAGTGGGTTGTTAGCATGCTAATAACCACGCAAGTAGCAGCACATGGCTGCTATGTTAATATGGGGCGAACTAGTTTGGCAGATAGTTTGAAAAGTTAACCATAAGGTTTGGCTTAAACTTTCCTAAACAAACAAATATATGGAATCTATACTAAAGATACGATTCAATATAATTGAATTAACAATATAAAGAATAAAGTTTTAAAAAGTAAGTGTAGTAACTTTAAGGAGGGCTGTTTATGCATTTTGTGAAGCGTGTTAAGTTGTAATACTACAACTTATATGAATAAGTCTATAAAACGAATTGGTAACTACAACGACGCCCAATATACAAAATAAGTTAATAGTTCATTTTGAATACCTAAGTTAGGTGTAAAGAGGATGGGGGGGGGGGATAACCATATATTTAAATTACAGATAGTTATAAAACTAAAATCGTGGGGTATTCACGAATAAAAATCACGTCACTGTTTATTAAAGCAATAAATGACTATCGAAAGCAAAACAAGAGCAAGTATTTGTGAAAACGAATATAAGATTTTCTTTCAAAACATAAGAATAAAATAAAACTAATGATAGGGCCAACATAAGATATTTAATATATATCACTATACAAGTATGTGTTATGGATATATGGCTAATATATTCATATATGTGACTATGTTTGTATAGGATCTGTGCAAGAAAGATAAACTGAACCTTATTATAATAGTCACCAAACAAGGCAAGTATCCTGATCTTGTTTATTTTTGAGCAATTATCTCAATTCCGTTATCTTCAAACAAGTTCACTTACCTTGAGCAAATGTTTCGCAATCATATATGAATAATATAATGTTATATAATTTTATTCCAATCAGTTGTTTGTTCTAGCTAGACCACAGATTTAACTATTTCAATTCTTTCATACTAAGTCTTGAAATCGTTCCAGAATTTATAAAGCTGTTCATCCTGTTTGCTTTTGGGTTGAACTTCAAACTGAGTAGAACATCCCTAACTTGGGAACATTTTATATTGCGTCCTGGGGACAGTGACGATGGACACAAGTGTTGTTCTAATAGATAGTATTGATCAATACAGGGCATAACGGGCTGATCACCCACCGTGCCCGTAAGACCAGACGGTTCACGGATGGATTTCTGATAGAACCTTTTCAAGAAAAAGAAATAAACGTTCATGGTCTTGTGACCACTCAGTATCAGAATTCAGTATATCATTTCAAGAATATAAATGATTTATACTGTTGTTTAAGAATTGTTCAGTTGCTCTCCGATATTTACTCTGCTACCAAAGCATATCTCAAAGAGAACATTTATTTCTTGATATACGTGTTTATCAATTACGATTACTTGCTGAGCAATCAAATGCTCATTCTTGCTTTGAATATAAATGTTTTCAGTTAAGCCAGAACGCATAGAAGGGTCCGGAAAGGATAAAGGCAAGGGGAAGCTACAAGAGTAGTTATAGATGGCTGTTGTAATAGATAGACTTTTATTTTAAAAATAAAATATCTACCATGTAATAAAGATACTAAAGGTTTTCGTACCTGGGATAGATACCTCTGATGTAATAAGTATTATTATCTTTTATTATAAGCAGTTTGTATGAATGGTATCGTGTAGCACCAAGTACGGGTTTTAAGTACCCGGATTTGGGGGCGTCACAAGGTGGTATCAGAGCTGTAGGTTAGAAACCTTAGGTGGGGATACCTTAGGCTATAACCTTAGACTAGATAGAAGGGTCAGAAAACAAATAACTCAAATAGAGTTTAAAGGAGATGAATTGAGGAAATTTATCGTAAAATGAAATAAAAGTAACTTAAACTATTGTTTGCTATGTGTATATAATGTTTATTATTTACTAATCGGAGATAATTTGCGTGTAGATGACAGGTGAAAAGGAAATAGGAGATTCTCATATCGTAAGCGAGGGATTGACCACTCCACCAGAGCCAATACTCAAGCAAATAGCTAAAGTAGGGGCTCGCATTGAAAGCGACTTTGAAGAGGTAATCATTGTGGAAAAGATAGTACCAGAACCAATATTGGTGGTATTAACAGATAGTGATTCGGACATGGAAGTTGAAGCTGATCAGACATCAACAGAAGTGCAGAATCTGAAGAATAAGGTGTTGTCTCTGGAAAAATTATGGGAAATAGAAAGACTATCGAACTATCAATTACGAAAAGCATTAACTGAAATGATGGAAGAGCAAGATGCACTGAAAATTCAAATCGATAAAATGGGAGCCGAATGCAGCGTACCGTGTGAAACATCAAGTAGGAAAAGGAAAAGAAAGTCAAACGACAACGATCCAGAAACTTCTGGAAATGACAAAGGAAAATTTAAAAAGAAAGGAAAATGTACAAACTGTGGGAATTATCATCAAGGTATATACAGAAAAGGGAAACCGATATGTTATAGATGTGGACAAGAGGGACATGTTTCTCCTTATTGTCCCAACCCAGAGAAAAAGCATGTTTCGGTTGTGGATCGTTAAAACATCTAGTGAGAGATTGTCCGAACAAGAAGTCAAAAGAAGAAATGCAAGAAAGTAGGATAAAGATTCTATGAATATGTATGGTGGATGTTGTATATGTGTATAATGTATTACTCCCAACTTTTATATAAGTTGTGAGATAAATCTAAGTTTCCTCATTTTGCATGTAATAGAGGAATAGGATTTGTAATAGCAGCAGTTATAAACGAAATATGTTATAAGAAGCATATTAGTATAAATGTTTATTGAGTATGTTTTGTGATGAGTATGTGTTAATACATTAGCACTAAAATGCCTTAAGATAGTTGATGTAATATTGATATCAATAAATATGTTATTTACAGAAAATGCCACCAAAGTGGAGAGGAAGAGGAGTACATAAAACTCAGAGAAATGAAACTGAAGAATCAGAAAGTGAGAATAGCAATAGAAATGAAGCTCAAGAAAACCCAATGCAGCAATTTATAGACTTGTTGGTGGGAGCTGTCCAGAATAGGAATCCTCCTAACCCTAATGCAAATGTGAACCCACCGGTAATGCATGTAACTAGTTTTAAGGACTTCAAAAGTGTCGGACCACCTGAGTTTAGGGGAACTACTGAGCCTATAGAGGCTCAGTCATGGATCAAGGAGATAGAAAAAGCGTTTGAGGTGGCCAGAGTAGGAGAGGAGCAAAAGACTACTTTTGCTACATATATGTTAAAGGGTGAGGCCAATTTCTGGTGGGAAGCCAACAGGAATAGGGCCGGAGCAGGAGTAATTTTGTGGGAAAGATTCAAGGAGTTATACTTTGAGAATTATTTCCCTCCAAGTGCACTAAGTCGAATGGAGATACAGTTTTTAGAATTGAAACAGAAAGACATGACAGTGTCTCAATACGCTGCCAAGTTCAATGAACTGGCTAGGTTTGCTCCACACCAAGTGGACACTGAAGAAAGGAAGACGAGAAGGTTTGAGCAGGGCCTGAAACCCTGGCTCTACAACAAGGTTGCAGTGTTGCAGATTGGTTCTTTTGGATCAATCTTAGAAAAGGCCATCATAGCTGAAGAAGGAAGTAAGGCCATGAGCCTCTATAATAAAGAGAAGAAGAATAAAGTTAAAATCGAAGGAGTAGTTAAACCCCAGGGAGACAGTGGAAGTGGAAGTGGAAAGAGAAAATGGAAAAACTCTGGGAATACTGAAAATTATCAGGGAGACCCAAAGAAAAGGGTCGAACAAAGTAATAAATGCGGGAAAAATCACTGAGGAGAATGTTTAAAGGGAAGATCGGTATGTTATAACTGCGGACAGGAGGGACACATCTCTCCTAACTGCCCAAATCCAAGAAAGAATAGTAGATGTTTTATTTGTGGGTCGACAGACCATATCATAAGGAATTGCCCAAAGAAAGGAGCCGACGGGGGAAGCGGCAGTAAGGGGAACAACAGCGGAAAGCTGGCTATAACCGGTCCAACTCCACCAAATAGACCAACCGCGAGGACCTTCAACATGACGGTCCAAGACACAGTAGCAGCCAGAAATGGAGTTGCAGGTACCATTCTGATCAATTATATAAATATATATTTGCAGGTACCATTCTGATCAATTATATAAATATATATTTGATTCAGATGCAACCTATTTTTCTTTGAATAATATGCTTTTGCTCAGATATTGACGTCGACCTTTCGAAACATTAGAGCTCCTTAAATGTAGAAATAAGAAAGAGAAATTTTAGGAAAAGAAATAAGTTATAATATAACTCGTTGATAAAAGCATATTCAAAATTTGAAGGTGAAATTTGCGTGTTAAGATAACTAGGCAATGTTAATCATAACGGATCGGGATCCGTATTTTTGCGACAATTTCTAGACGAGCATGCAGAAGCAAATAAAAACGCATCTAAAATGGATCGACTCCATATCTCGAGTAGAATTCGCATATAAATACTTATTACACGTCTATAGACGCGTAGTCTTATGAAGATTCGTACGAGAGAAATTACTGAACGACATTATGCTAGAACCAGAATTGGTGCAAGCAAACTGCGAGAATCGCTAAAGTAATCAAGGTGATGCAACATAGGAGCTAGAAGAAAGAATGAAGAAAATCACTCGCGCAGCTTGAGTAATTTTGTTTTACGATTCCGGGGACGGAATCTTTATTAGGGAGGAAGAATGTAACAATCCGGATATTCAGATATTATTAAAATAAGAAAAATAATAAATAAATTTCTTATTTTAAGATATGTTAATTGTGTTTGACTGCATAAATATTTTTGTGCTATGATTTTTCGTGATGAATTAGATGTGTATAATAAATGAGAAGGTATACATTTATTTGAAGAATTATATTTAATAACTATTAAAATGAGTTAGCTTAAATTAGCTACAAGATGAAATGAATAAATAATTCATTAATTGATAAATTAGTGAATTAAGATGTTTGTTTTAATTAGTTAAATAATGAAGTTTATTTAATTAATAATAAATTATTATAACATGAATAATGGAATAATATTTAATATTATTTCAAATGAAGGTATATTAATAATATGAGGTCCAATATATATCATATGTATATTGGCATCAAGTTTATGAATTACAATTTTAATGTGAGTAAAGGATATAATATATTAAATTATATAATATATATTTAAATTGTTTAAAAACAATATATGGAAGGAAAGAGATGATTAAATTTAATTATATAAAATTATTGTATATATTAAATAAGTGAATTAAAATAATTAATTTAATATTAATTATTTTAATATAGTTGGTTCGTTACATTAAATGTGTTATTCTATTTAATGTATTGATTCCATCATTATTGGAATAATTAAATAACTTTAATACATTAATTGGTATATGTATTATATATATATATATATATATATATATATATATATATATATATATATGAGAATGTGTAATATGTAAGTATAATATATTTGTGGTAAGCAGTACATATATAAAATATATATATATATATATATATATATATATATATATATGTGTGTGTGTGTGTGTGTGTGTAAGAAGAACGTATTATATAATATATATAAATACATATACCAATTAATGTATATATATATTTCGAAAAAGCATGTATATATATGTATTATATATATATATATATATATATATATATATATATATATGTATTATGGAACAATAAGTGTGATGTTTGTTTATAATTTCAATAGACTTACTTTCTCGCCATTGGAGGCGACCTTTTGGAGCACCAATGCCTTTTCCTTAGCTTGAGACAACAATGACTCATCAATCTCAACCTTATCACGCCTCACTGCTTGTGCCATCTCCTCTATCGATCGATAACTATATATCCTTTAATTCCGCTATATATATTTTCTGTTTTTGTTCTTGATGTCTATATATCTCTCTTCCAAAGGCTAGCTCTATTTATAGATAGCACAACACAGGGTATATTCGATAATATCCTATCTTCAAATATTCCTTCCTTTTTCACAGTGGGGATCCAATCCTGATAAGTTTAACATCGTCATCATCATCGCGAAGGATATAGAGCATGCAGCAGATTCTGTTTAATAATTTTGTTGGAATAATTCTTTTCCATTTCTCAGATCAACAATTCTTTCTTTAACTTGTTGCGCTGGCAAAATTCGATGAAGGCGAAAGGTACGTACGTAGGCATCCAAGTGCGTAAATGATTTTCTTCTATTTGTATTAGAAGTAGAAGAATAACCACCTCTCTATTTTTGAAAATATGCTTTTATATATATATATATATATATATATATATATATATATATATATACACATACACACATACAATATATCTATGTACTTATCCAAAGTGTACATCCAAAAACATGTACAAAGGTCAATTAAATATAGTAAAATATTTTTCTCACTTCTCTCTATAACACTTTCTCTGACCTCTTTTATTATTATTTTACATTTATGTGTGTATTTGGATATACACTTAATTAGATGTGCGCATAGATATATTCATACAATATATAGTATATAAATAAATTCTTAAAAGGCAAGTACACATTGGATCTGTCCCCTAATTATTGGCGAGTATTAGTGATTTGATGACTAAAGTAGTGTTATTAAATATACGCACAAAATGATATGTACTCACATGTGGTGAATTATTAATTAGTTATATTTTGAAACATCATTTGTATTTATTTTTCTATAACCACGTTTTGTCACCATGACGTTATCCCCGTTAAAGAGTAACCTTAGTTTGTTACGGCTATTGCCTGTTTGATCCAATTATGAAAGCTACAGTAAAAGAAATTAAGGCATATATATGATTTTCACAACCATAAATATAAATACCAAACCTTACAACAAACCACCTTCTAGTACTTGATTTATTTATTAGAATTTTAAACTACCATCAACTAGCAAATAATTGATTGATCATTACATATTCAACAGATTATCGATTTTTTATTCAATCGATTGCTTAATGAAACCACTAACGAGGATTAGATCTTTGATCCTTTCAAGTCAGGTTAACATATCCGGTGAGAAAAAATTTTATACTTTCAAAAAAAAAAACGTATTTGTGAATTACCTAGCTTTGAGTCTTATCCATTCCTTCCTTGACTTTGACATCAAATCTTATGGAGCTTCTCAATTTCCATAACTTGAGAGAATACTAATTAGATCTCATCATGTCTGAGTTCTTGTTCCATCTCTTTGGTGTCAAAATTGTCCTCTAATTTCACCACTAAAACCTTGAGATGTTTAGGACAGACGTTATCCATCTCAAAAACATATATTTAGGACGGACGAGCCATCACTGATGACACTAATCATCAACCAGGAAAATAATTGGAGCGAGAACTATTTGACATGGATTATTGTTATCAGAGATGGATATTCCGTCGCAATTGTTTGTATTTGAGACTGAACGGGCTTATTTGCAACGATCTATCTGTCGCAATATCCGTCTTTTTTCTAGCTAGTAATAGTCCTTCCATTCTAAAGAATAAAAGAAAACTATTTTTTAATTGTTATTTTTCTTCGCAATTAGAGGAATTAAACCTACTTAATTGGTAACTCTAGCGTAATATTCACCGCTTGCATTAAATTTATCATCCTAGTAATTTTATTTCTAATAACAATTAAAGTATTCAATCTAAGGTTCAATGTTAACATATATGTTATCCCATTCATATACAATAATTAAGCTAGCTACTTATTTTGTTGGGTAATCAACATGATAATCCTCTGTGTGTGTGCGCGCGCGCGCGCGTATGCATGGTAAAGATTCACACTCACAATAGGCTAAAACTAACAATCCGCTAAACAATTTGTAGTATGTTGAAGTGTTTAGTGTTGGATATATATTTTCAAAATCTGTTGTTATATAATAAGTATATTATATTGTTTTAATAACTAACAGATATATTAGTTCAATGGTAAATGTGTGATTACTAGTTTGAATCGGTGTGACCCTTAGAAATGGTGTGTTTGGTTCATATCTTTTCAAATTAAAAATGTACCTTTTCAAAAAGACGTACCTTTTCGAAGGGAAATACCTTTCCAAAAGGATGTTTGAAATCCTATAAATAGGATAAGGAAATCTCCATTTGGAGGATAACAATTCATTCACAAAAAATGAATGCATAATTCTTTTAAAAAAAAGTTAATGTTATTATCTTCTTCTCTTTTAAATTATAGTTTTGAATAAATAATATTCTACACATAGTATTTATTACAGATTAATTTCTGGGCCCATCTTGTCTTGGAAGACGGATTTGCTGTAACCCAGTATGTAACATCCCGAACCCGCTACAAGCCCGAAGTGATACACGCCGCAAGGAAACAATATCAATAAGGCGCAGCCCAAACAAAACAACTCAACAATATTCTTAAATTAAACCAACTGACAAATATCTTTCAATTCAATTCAAATGAAAATACTACTGAATATCAAAATCATAAAATAGACACGCAACACCCCGAAACTAAGAGTTTTTTTTATTATCAAAATTCAACATCAAAAGAAATGACATTGTAAACAAATCTTCAACTATCCAAAGCGCAACAAATAAGTGTTCAGCTTTCTTCGATGGGACCTGAAAAATTTGTAAGGGTGAGCTATGAAGTCCAGCAAGTGACAATCCTCCCTATCTAGCCGAATCAAGTACAATTTACAAAAATCCTTTTTCGAAATATCTTTTTGTTCAATAACAATAGTATATACATGCTTTTAAAATTAAAACAATTCAAAAATGATTTCAATGTATACAATATTAATATATATCTTTTAATCTATAGCCCTAGCGACTAAGGTTACAATAGCCCTGTAACACGGCCCAAAAGTTCAATAGTGTCAATGTTCACGCACCCTACTAAGGTATCTATAAAAATACACGCTCCCCGAAGGGCATCTAAAATGTGTGCGCCTTAGTAGGTCCTATATTACTATATTAGCTCCGGAACTAAACGTAAACACTAACGGGTTCTATATATAGTCGGACTGAGGATTTCAAAAATCTTTTCTCAGTATTATCGATATTCTAAACAGTACTTTTCCACAGTTCAAAATTATATGATCTCATTTCACAATTTAAAAATAAATACTTGATCCGAATTTTGAAATAAAAGAACATAACATTTTAATTTAAATGGAAGCCTTAAACAAATTTTGAAACATTACATTTAGGCATCCGAGTAATTACTAAGTTATACATAAAGTAAACGATAATTTAAAAAATACTAAATAGTTCGGAAAGCTATTTACCACGATATTGCGAAATACGAAATTAAAAGCGAACAAATCCTAAATATAAATTAGGACAAATAAAATTATTAGGATACAATACTATAACTTACTCATACTCTTAACTCAAATCTTTTATGCATTAACCTTAATTTAGTTCAATTTGCAAATAATCACTATAATAGATCTTTTAAGAATTTATGAAATTTATAAGTTTTGGTGTTAGAAATATAAACTTTAAGATCAAAATAATAATAATATTAGTTAATTAATAAATCTGTTACTAGTTTAAAGTTCATGATTTTTTTTATATATAAATACTACTAATAAGCTACTAACAATTCACATATGATATAAAAATAATTATGCCTACTGACTTAGATGATATACATACTTACATGTGTTTCCTGACTTAAATAATTAGTCCATTAATTAAGGTACAAAACCCCACACTAATTATACAATTAAACTCACACCACCACTGATGCATACTACACATGTACTCATATCTATAATATATACAAACTGTACCGAACATACACGTGTATATATTATATACATAACTTAAATACACAAAATCTTGTACTACTATATATATATATATATATATATATATATATAAGCATCAGTTATGACCATATATTATGACTATCAAAAATCACACAGACGTAATACATATATGTTACGCAGACGGAAGAGTGTGTGTGTGTGTGTGTATATATATATATATACAGTCCATTTCTTAGGCTCACCCTTAAAAAGCTCACCTCAAGCTCACCCCCCTTTGCGACGGACCCGGCGACGGTTTGGGTGTACAACCGTCGTCTATACTTTTAGCGACGTCGCTAAAAGTATAGACGACGGTTGTACACCCAAACCGTCGTCGGGTCCGTCGCAAAAGGGGGGTGAGCTTGAGGTGAGCTTTTTAAGGGTGAGCCTAAGATCCTTACTGTATATATATATATATATATATATATATATATATATATATATATATATATATATATATATATATATATACATACAGCAAGGTTCAATGACATACCCACTTAAGTGGCATACCTATTTAAAAACAATTCTTGTTGCTATCCTTATTACCAAACAGACCCAAAATAAGATTATACAGAGCTTGTGGGTTTACAGTTTCTCTCTCCTCCAATCTTGCCTATCGGGATAACAGGAATTCATAGTGCAGCAAGGCAATTTCTCTCTCCTCCATCAAGCAGATTGGAATAGCAGCAAAATAAAAAAGAGCAAGGTGATTTCTCTCTCCTCCCTGAAGCCGATCGGAATCCCCTTCTTATTTTCCCTTCAAATTGATCCCCCCTTCCGATTTCCCCTTCAAATCGATCCCCTTCTAAGTTCCTCTGCAGATTGGTAAGCCTTTGTTACATTATTTCAATTTCAAACAATGTCCGACTTCAGTTTATGTTCTCAGATCGGTAAGACTAAGTTTTTGGGATTCTGTAACCCTAACTAGTTGGTCGAATTATTCCAACTGAAATGGTTGTGCATTTATACTTGATTAAAAATATTTTGTTATTGATAATTGGTATTGCACAGATTGAAATCTAAAGTAAGTTCTGATATTCATTTTGATGATGTTTTATTTTGTAAGCTAAAACCACAGTTACTTATGTTTTACTTATAAAACGAATAAAGCAAAAATCATCAATGCTTCAAATGGAAGTACATCATGACATTGTTTTAGAAAAGATTTATTTTCTCATAATTCTCAATGTGCTTTAGGTTCGCACGGTTCCTTCCTATATCTAATTTAAGTTTCCTTAATTTACTGTATGCATGATCACCTGAAATCACCTACAAGCACTAATTCTGGAACTAATCATTATGCATATCATTTGATGTTGAAGACGATGTGCTTTCTTTCTTAGAGATGGAATGAATGAAATAAATAGTTCTAAATTGGACTGTCAAAAATGTTGAAGTGGGTTGCAACATCTTTGTAACTTGTAAAAACAAGAATATATGTGTGCATTTGCAAGCACTAATTCCAGGTGACCATACATACAGTAAAATTGTGCATTTATATTTGATTAAAAATATTCGATATTCAGTTGTCCATTGTGAACTATTACAACCATTTTGTGTTTCTATGTATTTGTATATAAACACTAGTATGCTGAAAACATTGTTCCAGTTGAGCATTAACATTGTGAGTATATCACAGGAGCATGTGACTCGTTTGAATGGATTGATCCAGCAATGTCACCCCGCTCAAGAATTGCCTATTTTTATCGCGAAATCAATGAATTTAAGTCTGAAGTGAAGTTTTGAAAAAAAGGGATAATGAGCAGCAAACATCAATTGCCGAGCTGACTTTTGTTGGTGGCAAAAATTGAAGAGTTGAAACTGAACAATGAGAGAGTGAAGAAAAAAATGTTGTACTAGGAGTTTGTCTCTCCTTTCATGTTGTGGTTTTTGTTGTTTGAAATGAAGTTGTAATTTATTTGTACTGAAACTCCTTAAATTAGTTGTAATTGCTTTGAGTGGTCTTTATTTACTAAATGAAAAAGAAACTATCTTTGTTTCAGTGCTGTGTAGACTTGTTTTTTCTGTATTGAATGTATGAATTGTACATACTATAATGTACATATATATGCTATTACAAACACCACATAAATCCTACAATGTGACTATTAAGCTAATTGTGACCCCTGTTATACACATGTACAACAGATAATAACAGCATGTTCATTACATGCATTAATAACTGAATAAAGAATATCTAAATTTCCTAACTTAACAAGCTAAAACATTAGCTTTATCAACCACCTGTCTAGGAACTTTCATAATCTTAATAACTTAAACAAAGACCTTAACTGCATAATATCAACTAATACAGGAACAATAGGAGAATCGATTAAATGATACTTTGACACTATTACACATGAGATTAAGTTACAATCAATCACAAACTGATATAAATTGCCACCAAATATATCACATAAATCCATAAATATATAACAACACCGTCTGACAATGTTTAATAAAAAGTCATCTGATACAAATCATAGAGCAAAGTTTGTCGCACCCAACAATGTAGCATTTTACATTTCTCCAACAAAAGGCACCATCAACAAAATGACCATCCCAAGTCACCCCCATGATTACTCCAACTCTGAAGCTCATTCTGAAAAAAAAACAAGTTAATACAAGTCTATAGATATACAAGTGTTATTATACAGGTAAGTGTTGCACCTGTGGGTAGATCAGTATCATCTTCTGAATTTGGATCCTGAGCACCATGATCATTTGATGCTCCAGTTCTACATTTATAAAAATAGTAGAGTCAAATTTAAACAAATAGCAAACTCAAATTTAAACAAATAACACAACCCAAATATGTAAACTTGGTTACCGATTATTAAGCACCGGGCAATTTCTTTTATCGTGTGTCACACCAACTTTGCCACATCCATGACAACGTCTAGCCTTGGAATTTTTTATTTTCTCTAAAGCCCTTTCTTTGCCGCCCTTGAGCCTTTTGCCACACCCTTTTGATCGCACTTGGTTCGGCTCAATGTAACTATGTTCATAAGTACAAGACTTGTTAACCGACTTGGATATACTATTTCCACCACAATCAATTTCATTGTTTCTTTCAGAACCATTCTTATCAATAATTTGATTGATCTTTTCATCCACATTACGTAAAGATTCTTTTAAAACATTTGTGGCTTCTTCATTTGTGAGAGCCCTATCAATCAAATCTAAAGAATGTTGAATCAACTGACTACGCAAAAGTAAGTATAGTTTGTCATCTTTTATCGCCACACCATTATCATCAATTACACCACTTAATTTTGCCGTCTTTGTCCACCTATTCAAAATGTATTTTGTAGGAAATTTGTCAAGATCATGATACTTATTCAAGTAAGCTATCACATGCCGACATATGATTCCCGAACTCTCAAACTTTTTACAAGTGCATTTCGCATAATCCAACGATTTGTCATAATGAATTTCTCTAACTTTAAACTTGCTGACATTCTTTCGGTAAATCTTATACACATTGTAGTTGGCATCCTCCGCCATAAGTTCAAACCTATAATTCAAGCTCTCACATAACTCATCCTCAAATTTATAATATATAGAGTGTGTATAAATGTCAACCATTTGAAATAAGAAGTTATGGGAAATTTTCATTTTTGGCCTCTCAATCAAATCTTTGTTATCCGAAACCAACTCCTTATGCCGTTGATGTTGAATGCCCCGACCTAATTGAATCATAAAATCTACCAAAGAATTTTTTTTAGAAACAAATCTTTTAAAAAATGAATGAGAACTCTCTGCTCGTTGGCTACTCGACATGGCAGTTGAGAAAACATGATTCACATGTGCGGATACCCATTTAGATCGGATGTCATACATTGATTGTAGCCATTTATTAGCATTCAACCCACTTTTCTCCAGAAGCACCACCCAAGTTGAATCAAACTTTTCCACAGTCTCTGAATTCCAAATGCATTCTGAAAACTGTTTATAATAAGCACTGAATTTCACTGAGTCAATTTTTTCTGAAAATTTGGTCAAGATATGCCAACTACAGTACCTATGTAATGTATTAGGAAGAATCTGTGAAATGGCATTTGTCATGGCCGGATCCTGATCGGTTATAATCATTTGAGGTGCATCACCTGGCATTGCATCCAAAAAATACTTGAAAAATCAAACAAAAGTATCTATGGTCTCGTCACTTAAGAAAGCACAAGCAAATAAAGTAGTTTGACCATGGTTATTAACCCCCATTATTGGTGCAAATATCATTCCGTAACGATTAGTATTGTACGTGGTATCAAATATGACAACATCACCATAAAATCTATATGCCCGTCTAGAAGTTGCATCGGCCCAAAAATAACGAGTAATCCTTTTTTCACCGTCCGTGTCAATTGTGAAACTGAACGAAGGATTCTTTTGTTGTTCTAACTTCAAATACTCATTCAAAATATCGCCATCATGTCCCTTTAACTTATTGCGCTTGTCTCTTTGAAAGTTATACAAATCTCGCTGCGTGCAACCAATATTTTCAAACCCTCCCGCCTGCACTGCAAGAAATTTGTATTGTTGGGATTGTGGTATATTCACCAAGCCAAGTTGTTGACTCAAAGATTTTTTGGCAGTTGACACATTACGATGCGATGGTAAAAGATGCCTCTTATGTGGGGTTGACAATGGATGACAATGACTCTCCTCAACTATACTAATTACATATAAGTCATTTCTTTTGACCACTACAATTCTTGCACTACAACCTTCTTTTCTAGACCCACGTTTTCTTTTTACAACCGCATCGGCTAATAGTTTGCCCTTTCCTTGCTTATAACACACATACTCCTTCCTACAAATCTCAGCGCTTCCCACCCTTTTTTTTTCAGTCCACTTTCGCACACTAAAACCAGCATGCATTGCGTATGAATTGTAAAAAGTGTAAACATCATCTAGAGTTTGAAATTCTTGACCTAACTTAGGGGTAAACTCATCGGCTACTTGAAGATAATAACACACAGTTTTATCATTGTGAACATCAAACCCCTTTGCACTCAAATCATCCCCCTCTATTTCTATGTCGAAATTGAACATGTTCTCAAAATCCATGTCTGCATTATCCCCACAACTCCCTATTTCATGCTCCATTTTATCCATTTTTAATAAACCTGAAAATAATGTATGTGCACAACCAATGTAAACAATCTCATATTGCTCCCAAATTAGTGTACTAAATCTCAGAAATTTTAGTACATATGTATAGAAAAGCTGAAGTAAACTGAAGTAAACCAAATTATAGTAGTAAATCTCATTAAATTTAGTTTATAAAATTTTCCAATGTTTCAGACTGTGTAGACAGATAACCCCCTATTCAGATCTATTTTTATAAAATTTTCCAATTTTTCAATGCTTCATTAAATTTTCCAATACTCAAAATTCATTAATTGCTCAATTTCACTAAAGCTATGTAGACAGATAATATAGTTAATACATTAACACAACCAATATTTTGTGATTAACAAATCCAACTTAACTGATTTGGTCAAAGAAAAATAAAAATGAAAACATGTAAGTATCTTAACTGAGTTGCTCAGCCTTACCTTGCTTTTTTTATTTTGCTGCTATTCCGATCGGCTTGATGGAGGAGAGAGAAATTGCCTTGCTGCACTATGAATTCCTGTTATCTCGATAGGCAAGATTGGAGGAGAGAGAAACTGTAAACCCACAAGCTCTGTATAATCTTATTTTGGGTCTGTTTGGTAATAGGGATAGCAGCAAGAATTGTTTTTAAATAGGTATGCCACTTAAGTGGGTATGTCATTGAACCTTGTTGTGTGTATATGCTCTCTTTTTTTCTTTTTTTTTAAATTATAAACATGTTCTAAAATATACCATACATACATAATATGAGTATCAACTCTTAATTGAAAAAGAAGGGTTTAGGTTTACCTTTGAGTTTTCTTTTTTCTTCTTCTCTGTTCTGCAGTACTCCAAAGCCAAATAATTCTAGTTATTTAAGTATATTTAATTCTTTTGCAAAATAGGGTACCAAGTAAAAGAGTTCTTTTTAAAATAAAAGGTTGTTATAACTTATTTTATCCTTCTAGGTTTTAGATATGTATAAAAAATCATCAGTTACACTTTTATTATCTTATTATTATTATTATTATTATTATTATTATTATTATTATTATTATCTTTTCCTTTTTTTTTAAACCGGGTATTACACAGTACAATTTATATAGGGGTCGAATATTGTCTTAAGGAGAGAGTGGTCAACCATTCGATTCAGGCGGTACTATTATTATTTTTCAGAATTTCGGCAACGTCTTACCGCAAAAGTTCCAACATTTAGTTGATAGGTGTAAACTACCATCTAACAAACTGTTATTAGTTGACGAGTTAGTGTAAACCAAGCATAAGCAAGTATAAACTATCGTCCACCAAACTGTTATCAACTAACGAGCTGCCAACGTAAACTATCTTTTAATAAATTGTATTAGCTGATAAGTTAGTGTAAACTATTATCCACCAAACTGTTAATTAAATAGAATATTGGCTATAGTCAAATGTGTCTGTATTTCATTTCCTACATGTATATGAAAAATTCATCAAAATCTGGCCTCAGATATATATACTAAGGCCATATAGTAAAACTCTGTGGTTTTGATACTACTGAATTGATTTATATTTTCATCTTTGAGATACATATATATATATATATATATATATATATTTTAATTTACTATCCCCACATATATTCTCTTCTTGAATCAGTAGTAAGTTTAATGTGGAGAGAATATTATGAAGGGATCAATTGCCACGAAACCACCACACAATTACAAGATCTTTGTTTTTGTTTGTGTGTTCATATATGCCTCCAGCTAGTCCAGCCAGAAGTGGTAAAGTTTCAAACATTATTATTTTTTTTAAATGTAATATTCTTATCCAATATATCCCCACTTTGTAAAAAGGGAGGAATAATTATAGCATATCTACAGAGATTCAGGATAATTATCAAAATAAGATGACTAAATATGTAGTCTCTAAATTAAAGTTTTGGCATCAGGACCTAAACTGAAAAAAAAAGAAAGAAAAAAAAAATAGAAGAAGACGACATAGCAAGACCACTGTTCCCTCTTTCTTCCCTTTTATATTTTCTTTCTTTTTTTAGATGGAGGACTTCATTTCATCTATTGAAAATAAATATAAGAATGCATAAAAGGAAATAAAGATAAACAGCAATACAAATATTGTAACCTTAAAATCAAGGATCTAACGGTATTTAATCATATAAATAAATATTTTATGTCAAATACGGTAATATAAAATTATGAAAAAAATTATAAATTACTATACA
The DNA here is from genome assembly GCA_034770075.1 of Aralia elata. Taxonomy (NCBI): domain Eukaryota; kingdom Viridiplantae; phylum Streptophyta; class Magnoliopsida; order Apiales; family Araliaceae; genus Aralia; species Aralia elata. The sequence continues at coordinate 12,311,495 of CM068386.1, read as the reverse complement.
AAATGGAAACCAAGTCTATATAAAATGAATAAATTTATCTTCACGTGGATAAAAATTTATGGGATACTGAACAATATATAAATTTAATGGACACTTATAAATAAAAATGTATATAGATTAAATTAAGAAGGAAAAAAAACTAGCAGGGACAGTGAGCCCTATTTAGAATGAGCCGCCTAACTTATTATAAAAGTACCTTTAATATACTTAATGCTTAAATAGTAAAATATATAGTTTAGTTAATTTTTTTTCTTTGAATTTTCATTGAAAATACCTTTGAACTCCAACCACCAAAATTAGTACCTGAATATTGACCCAATTGCACGTTTTGTTCTGATCATATAGTTTGAGACATGCACCCATATTTTTATGGACTGCCCATTTGTTCGAGGTGTTTGATTTAGACGTAAAAAGTAAGTTTGTGATCCAAACCAGGCCTTTCTCGTACATTTGGGCTTGGTTTATGTTATGTAATTTAAATGGTTTACCATCTCTTGAGTATGACTATTTTTGGAACCAGGCTTCTAAAATGTGGGCTTTATGGTTGCATAAAAATGAAATAATATTCAAGAATATTTGAAGTCCAACTAAATATGATAGATTGTGACCCACATTTGCATTCGAATTTAAAATCTTTACTCTTTTTTATGTTACTAATTTCTGCCTTACTAGTTCAAATTAGAATTTTTGAATGAGTCCTGCTAAATATCTATTAATAAAAAATGTCAACATATGTGAATTTATGAGATATGTAAGAACTAAAGAGGGATTCAGAAACTATTGTTTTGTTTTATTTTTTAAAATTAGTCACAATCTAATTTTATTTTGTGAAATTTATCGACATATATATCATTTTCTTTTTTGAATTTCTTCAAATTTTGCAGCTTCACCGAGTGGCTTAATTGTATCTTAGGAGAACTACTCGTCTGTATGGGCAACAATTTTTATAATTACGAGAGTAGAAGAACGAAGATATAAAGCGAATATATATTTTAATACGTCTCTAAATCTTTATGCAACATTTGACTTTTCACATTTTGCGACAAATTATTCAATTTGGAGTGCCCTATTGACTCTCTAGGATTAGTGCAGCTTTATTATACTAACAACCACATTACTCGTGCAAGGAATGAACAAATTTATGAAATAATTAATAAAATGATATGAATTTATTTACTAATAATTTAATTATCAATTTCATTCACTATATTTTAAAAGTAATTTTAACCAAATAAAAAACCTAATAAAATAAATTGACAATAAAAGTTTTACTTTAATAAATTAATGGTACAATAGAAGAGAAAAGGCAAGTTAAATACATACATACACGCATGTATGTGTTATATATATATATATATATATAGGGAGAGAGAGGAGAGAGAGAGTGGGTGATAAAAGGATTTTGAATAAATTTCAATTTGAGTAAAAAAAATGTTAAGTTCTTTGGTCCTGAAGAAGTTAACAGCATCATTTTGAGCTTCCCTGGTAGTGACCATCGTTATTGAGATCTCACATAGTTTTTTCATCTTTTTTTGTTTCTGCAACTGATTTTCTTTTTCTCTCCTCTTTACATATAATAGAGCCGATTCTCTCTCTCTCTCTCTCTCTCTCTCTATATATATATATATATATATATATATTAGGATTTTGGTAATTATGGTGGAGAAATTTAGGGCTTGAGAATGCATAAGAATTTACATAAGACAATTAGTGGAGGACATTTAGTGTAACTCTTCGATTCTACAATTCAAATTAAAGTACAACTTGTACGAAAAGTTAAGGCCAAATTCATTGAATTTGTTTTTATTTATACCTTGATACGAACGAAATTGACTCTTAATTAATTAAAAATTAACTCAAATTAGAATCGCGTTACGACTTATTATATATTAGTATTGATGTGGGTTTTCTCAAGCAGGGACAGAATTGGGGGTGGACAGCCACTGCGCCTACTAGCTTTTATCTTCTTCTTTGATTTATGTACATTTTCCCCCCATGTATACCTATTAATTTTGTATACTATTATTCAATACTTTATAGGCCCTTTGATATCACGTGTGGAGGCAACTCTCCCCATTTTATATATATGCTTAGTTCCCACTTTATTTAATGATTTATAATAATTTCGTAGATTTATGTCGTTGTGTTTATCATATTATATTTATTTACATAATTAATATTATATTATGTTAAATTTATATTAACTTTCATACTTTTTATTACGTATATTGTACTCCTCAACTCTACATGTGATATTTATTTTAATTTTTTTGTACATATAAAAACTACATTTAATAGTCTTGTCAAGCAAGTTGAGTCTTGCTCGAAAACCTAACACTATTATCAATGATTTTGAATGAACGGATGAATGGAAAGTGAGGTCAAGGATCACTTGGAACAGTTGCTTGAGTGTTTTTCAGCTTTGTGTATCTGAATCTTTGCCTTTTTCCATTTGCATGAAAGTGGTTAAGGTTAGAAAACAAAACTCCCATCATTCTCGCTGAGAAAAAGGGCTTGCTAGCTAGCTACTTATTTTCACAGAGAATCTTAATTACCAGCTTTTTGCATTCTTCCCTCTTTTTTTTTTTAAATTAATATTATGTATGTGTACTAGTCTAGTGGTGAGGTTTATTGGCTTCACATTAATTGTGTTCTTGCTCATTTATTAAGGGAACAATAATATGATTATATATACTAATCAAGATTCCATGTATGTTTGAACTTCACAAATCACAACTTAGCAACATGTATGATGAAATTTGGTTCATTTGGATGTAGATTCTCATTTTGGGTTATAAAAATTGATTCTTAGTTTAGAAGGTGGAGGAGTAACGTATGTATAAAAGTTATTACAATTATTGTATTGAATATTTACTCATATAAAGTTGTACTTTATTCGTTTCAAAATTAAAAATATATTTTAAATTAAAATGATGACTTTTTTAAAAAAAAAAATTTTAAAATATATACATATATTTGCTAAATTAAATATATTACCTCCATCCCCAGCAAAATAATAAAAAGATAATTTTCACACAAATTAAGAAAATCAAAAAAGTAGGAGAGATGTAGACTTTCTTCTCAATTTATCCTTGGGTTTTGGGTTTGGAGAGAGAGAATTAATGTGAACCACTCATTTGTGATGTCGGTGATATATAGTCAATGATAAATTAGTTCATGCAAGAATTTATGTAGTTGATTTGTTGATTCTGCTCATTATTTTGAGGACAAAATCTTTTATCAACTTAGTCATCCTTTCGAGGACATAAGGAGTAGTAGTTTTAGGCTTTTAGCATGATAGTATTCAAATCATTTTATAGTTTAAAATTAAAATATATTTTTAATTTTAGAACAAAATGAAATGAAAAATGTATCTAAGTTTGGAGGTGTGAGAATATATATATATATATATATATATATATATATTATTGTAATTGTGATAGCAAACTTCTTGAGCAACTAGAAAATATTTTCTCGATTTCAAAATTAAAAGTATACTTTGATTTATTGAAGTTAATTTGTCAAAACCTAAAATTATATGATTCACTTAAATTTTGAAAAAATAAATATAAAAATTAGTATTATTTTATAGTTAGATTACAACGGTTACTACTAAAATTAAATAATTTCTTATTGACATTGAATTTTAAGATTTTATAAATTAATTTTAAAAAGTCAAAATATATCTTTAATTGTAGAATATAGGAGTAACAAACACAATGAAAGAAAGGCTGGGCCCAGTTTCTTTCCGTGGGCCTAAATGCATGTGGACCTAGGTAAGAACTTCAACTGGGCTTGAGTAAATTTCTCTATAATACGACTGCGTTTGTTTTAATCTGTTAATTAAGGATCCAACATTTCACTTTTTGTCCAATTAGCAGTGCCTCTAATTTCATTGCTCTCAGTTTGGTTTATGATGGAGCCTAAATATATATATATATATATATATATATATATATATATATATATATATATATATAAAAGGTGGAGTAGCCCATAGCTATGAACGGTTGCCAAAGATTGTTTTTCTTGTTTTTATTTTTTATTTTTCTTTAAATTTCTTGGAACAAGTGATCAAACAAATGGTATGGATAAATTAGATTACTTTAGTAACATCATTTAAATTGCTAATGCTCAGATATAGTCGAGTATAAAATCCTAATCAAATTTATCTTTGAGAGAGTCTGTGAGTACGATTAAGGGTCTTATAAACTCACAAATGAAGATTTAAGAGGATGAAGGGTCTTATAAACTCACAAATGAAGATTTAAGAGGATAGTCTTTATACGTTTTTCTCATATCATTTCTTTTCCTTGTCAGTAAAAAAAAATAGAAACAACAAAAAAATTAAGTAACAATTCTCAAAATTATTAAAGAAAAGACATATATGAGAATTCAGTAAACGTGATAATTCAAATTTACTTGAGAGGGAGTATATAGTTTCTTTTATTACTTATAAGGAAAACTAATCGCATGTTTATTTTTATTTTTTGAAAATCTATACATTTCATCCTAGAGAAGAGAGAATTATAAAAAGAGAAGTCTTGTCAGTTACGATTAAATGATCACGTTTATTCTAAGGAAAAGGAAAACTAGTCGTGATCGTTATGTTTATAAAACAAAAAAGAAAATTAATTAAGGCTTCTTGATCTTTTATTCAATTTATATTATATAATTTGTTTCAGAAATAACATTAACTCCTTACCTAAATGCATCTCAATTTTATTAGATGTTCAAATCGAGTGACATCGAAGCATGTTCTAGAGGACATAAGTAAAGAACTTGTTGAACAACTTGCCTGACAAAAACCCAAGTTTGATGCCTCCATCATGCATTATCTAACTATTAAACCCGTGTTGGCACCTTCAACCTGCCAAGGTATATGTATAATTATAGTAGAACCTATGTCATATTTAAAAAATTAATTAATTAAATTCCCATGAGACAGAATAAAAAACATCAATTTCATGTTGCTTCCTACTTGACAACTTTAAATCAAAGGTATAGGAGTAGATATATAAACGTGACTGATTTTTTGAATTATAGATGCATTTTAAGAGGGCATGCACGAGATCTCTAATTATCCCCAAAATATAGAATTTTTTTAAATTTTTTTTACTCTTTTTTTTTATTTTATTTTTTGTAAGAAGCTTTTACGTACGTTCTTCCTATTGGAAGCAAAGTCATTTATTTCACATGCAAAAGGGGCACGTGACACACAATCCGAGGGACTAATTATACTTGAAAAAATATGTATCACATGCATATAATTAAAGATGATGGATTATAAATTCCTAGTAGTATAATTTGTAAGTATATATATAGTATACATAATAATAATAATAATAATAATAATAATAATAATATTGAATGCTAGTATACTTAATTTGATACGCCTTATGTTCTCGAGGAGATCATCACTTTGCCCTCTAACTTTGAATTGGACAAATTAGGGAAGAAGCTCTCTAATTAAGCTCAAAACACCTAGAGCTTTACTTTTAATAAACATCCCCCACAATATATATATATATATATATATATATATATATGTATGTGTGTGTATATATATATATATATATATGTATATGTATATATACTTAGATTTAAGGTTAATAATCAACAAAAAAAAGAGAGAGACTAACCCTAATGAGAAAGGCCTTGTATAATTTTGTATATATATCTAGCTAGTAATTACCTAAATTCACTTGTAAACACATGCATGCACAAACCCATAGGAGGGCTGAATGAAGTTAATATGTCTTATTCTAATACTCTACCCGCTTTAAAAATAGGAATACATTTGTTACTAACTTTTATTTTAAAAAATTTAAACTAAATGTTTTCATTTGTTAGAAATATAGTAATTGTGAAATGATAATATTTAATAAATTTAAAATAAAATAAAAATAATTATACGTTAAGAATTTTATGTCACATACTTTATAATTTAAGAATAAAAATATATTTTTAATTTTGAAACTCTAATTAATTTTAAGACAGAAGAAATTGTTAAATTCATCACTAGCGATTGGATCAAGCACCAACATAAAAATAAAATGTCTAAATATGAGAAGAGAGATAAAGACAATTCACATGGACCCTCACTTTGATTTGTTTATGTAGGACTTTATATATAGCAATATATATATATATATATATATATATGTATTAGTTTAAGACTTAAAATAGGTTTAAGATAAAGAAAAACGGGTGGCCGGTCGATCTTAGCCGTCCATGTATACTGTTTAGATGGCGGAAATGAAGGTTACTGGTGTGGTGGCCGGTAGCTGGTGACGTTAGAAGCTGTCTACGGCTGAGGCAAGTGTCTCGCGTGCAAATAAACACCATTGTCATCACATACCATTTGTCTAAGAATAAGTCATTAAACATGACTTTAATCTTTTTTATTTATTAGTTAAATCCACGAGCAGTCGTAAGCATTGATGTAGGGCTGAATTATATGGAGCCTAATTTTTTTTATAAATATTCAGTTACTTCGTTTCAAAATTAGAGACATATTTTTTAAATTCATTTCAAAATTAAAATTAATTATATTTCTATATATTTATTGTTATTTTTTCTTGATTGAACTGTATCATGTCACTATTACTATATTTTATTTATAGTAAATGTTAAATATAAGTTTAAAAAATGATTTTTTTTTCTTTAAAAATCATGGCTTTACTGATGTAGCTCTAATTTTGAGTAAGCATAAGCAATGATTCCTCATCACATGGAAGGATGCTTCTTATTCTTGTAGGAATTGAACAAGTTCCCCAATAGTTTTTGATTTATTCATAGAATCCCAGTGCTAATTTGTTTGCTTGTGACTTTTGAGTGTGAGAATGGATTATCATGCACAAACATGGGTATGTATATTCTCTAAGCCAATTATTCAATGATTCAAAATTTAAAAACTAGCTAGGTAGTTTTTTTTTTGTTTTTTTTTTAGTGGACCTCTTAATTAGTTAAATATCCTAGTGTCCTCTTGAAAAATCCCTAAAACAATTTATTTAGTTCATTTGAGTCAGTTCTTAAATGAAGAGAGATGTATAAGATAAATGATATATATGAGAGAGGACCACCAAGAACAAGTTGGTAGCATTACATACATATATATATATATACACACACACACACATATATTTATATATAATGGAGTACTTAGCTAGGTAATCCCTTTGGCTTTATCTTCATTTTTCAACTTCATTTGGGGAATTATTTGACTGGACATGTTTTTTTTTTTTTTTTTGTATATATTCCTCTTCAATTTTGATCTTAAAAATGGGCTTTTTATATTTGCATCAAATTGTTCCGTCAAACCATTCAACTAAGACTACGTACATGGTATGCCGTATGTGTGTGTGAGAATGAGAGAGAAAAAAATATGGCGAAATGATTAAAATTTGCCCAAAACTTAAAATGTTCACACCGAGAGAGAGAATATGGTTGTTAGAAATGGTAGATTCTCAAATTGTACCAGTAAATACAAAAAAAAGGTGGGTGATATTCTATTTGATCATTGGCCGGTTGGCCCCAATCCTCCAAAAGACTCACTTCCCTTTTTATATTTTTTTATTTTAAAAAAAATGATATATATTGTAAAAGTTTATGTCAATTTTTTCATTATTAGTTACATAGATAAATATTAGTGATAACTTTTCTAGAGAGATATGTAATAAATGGGACCCTCCTATAATTTTTATCAATTCATAAGCTTTGCAATTGCAATTATAATTCGGTATAAATTTATTACAATACTTAGCACAATTCATTTATATATATATATAACTCATTTGTCAATTATTTCTATTCGACAAAATGAAGTAATATAAATTGCATAACATCCTCAAAATTTCATCATCATACATGAAATAAATTATATTCTTAATATTAATTCATAAACTTAACAAATATTACTCTTTTTGTACAATAGAGAAGTACTAAACAAAAGTCACTTCTCCCTCCGTACAAAGAGAACTATTTGTACAAATACGTTTTTGTATTTACACAAAATTCTTTTTATATGAAAATAAAGTAAACTTCACCTTCACGTAATATGACATTATATAAAAATATCATGATGCCAACCTGTTGTGCACACTGAAACACCATATTTGAAAAGCCACCAAACTTTCAAAGAGAACCTACCCAACTTTTATATCAACAATAATTAAAGATGTTATCTTACATTACTCTCTTCCAAAATTAAAAATATAATTTAATTTTTAAGATTAAACGATAACATATTAAATTTCAAATTGATATAAATTTAATTAATTTTAATTGATACAATTATTATTATTTTATAATATATAATAAAAACTATTAATCATAATATTTATTTCATTCTAAACTTTTATTAATTATATTTAATTTATCATTACTTTACTTTAAAAAATAAATTATATTTTTAATTTTAGAATCAAGATAGTATTAATTAATCTCTCTTTCAAACCCTATATATTAAAAGTTTGCAAAAAGAAAACAGCTAGCCCTTCTTAATTAAAACTTTTAATATAAAAATTATAAAACCTTATCTCTCATGTCCTATCCTACTTGACCTCAATATAATATAAATAAAGTCCTTGACATTTGCACAAGTCTTATCATAATCTTAATATTTATAATCAATATCCTAGTAAGGTCTTATTTGAGACATTACCTGGCTAGCAACTTTCACATATAGTTTGACCATCATTCTAGCTTTTTGATTGAGGTATAATTAGGTAAAAGCTCCTCCCTACACTACACATCATTAAAAGTTGTTGAAAATTAATTCCTACGAACATTTTGGTGGAAGTTAAAGTGGGTTCATAAACGAATGAGAAGCACATCCACGTAAACTCAAACACCACAATTGCAAAATTAGATGCTATTGCACGATAAGTCAACTCTTTTGACTTTGAATGGACTTTGTGCTTTATGGAAAAACAGTGACACAATTTTAGGGAAGCAATTAATTATTTTTTTCTACTCGTTTTTAATAAATAAATTATTTTAATAATCAAGAAAAAAATAACATATTTATTGGTAGGTGATGAAAATAATATTCTAACATCTTTTTAAATTACAAGAGCCCACACGTCTCGAGGTGCACCTCCATTTTCATGTTCATTCAAAATTTCTTTTAATTTCTTGTAGTTTCTTTTCATTATCTTGTCTTTAATTTGGTGAAGTGCATCACGTTGTTAGATGGAAAATTATTTTATGTACGAGTATTTATATATAATTATATGTTTATATTTGAAGGGAATATATATTAATCCTGCCTGTCTGTCACAATTTCTAAATACAATAATAGGAGTAAGAATTAAATGAAAGGCCTTTATTTAATTTTTAGAGAGCAGAAAAACGAGAGGGAGGAAATCCGGGTTTCGAAACGTTTGCCGGGAAATGCGGCTGTTTTCCGCCTCTTTACTTTTCCATCACTTGTTTTTTCGAAAAGAAATTTTTTGTAAATTTCTGCATCAATAATTCTAGGGAGTCCGGGACTTGGGAACCGGACAAAAAAAATTTTATTTTATTTTTGTTTTCACTCTCAAATAATATATATGATTTAATAAAACTGAATTTTTTTTAAAAAAAAACAATAATGTGTAATCATGTTTTTGATATGTATCCAAATCACACATAAATCACTGTTTTTTTAAAAAAATAATTCAATTCCAATAAATTATATAAATTATTTGAGAGTGAAAACCAAAAAAATATAAATAAAAAAAAAAAAAATTCCCGGTCCTAATTCCCGGACTCCCTTCTGGGAGTCTTTCTGCATTATTATTTCTTTTAATTAATTACCCCCACTAGGATTCATTTCACACCAGCAGACACACAGAGAGAAGAGAACAAAAATATGGTAGTAAAATATAAGTTAACATGCCAGAAACAGTTGCAGAGATTTGACTCTTTTGCCAACATAAATAAAATATAGTCATGTCCGTATATATAGGTTGGTAAGGATCAGGATCAGGATACCGTTCATAATACTTATTTTATAATTTCTTTTATTATATATTTAACGATATACTGATAAAATGTCAAAATAATTATTAATAAAAATAATAAAATGTCAAAATTATCATTAATGAAATCTCTTAAAATAATAAGACATATAAATTTGTCGGTGTCTAAGACACATGCATACTCTCATTTCCCATATTATATTTCTATTATTGAATGTATATTGGAATAAATTAGAGAATATGTGTAATGAAACGGATTTTAATCCGGTTGTTATTAATACCAGAAGACAAATTATGTTGTCAGAGTAAATATATATAGAGTCCCGTTCTACAGCTGACGTTAGCTGAAAGTACTATTCCAGCTAACAGATCTGTGACCGTCTATTGTATGATCTAAGGGGTGAGATTGAATAAGGCTTGGGTCTGGCCACAGGTAGGACTTGCAGTCAATGCAACTCTTACTAGTAACCAGACTAATGACTATTATGCCCTCATTTTGACTTTTCGAACTGGCTGCTAGTAGCATCTGCAGCTAGAATACAGGAAAATAAAAAGGAGATAGACTTGGCCGCAGGTCCGACCTGCGGCCAGAATATCCTTTACTCCTATGTTCAATCCTCAGCGTAATAGTCAATATTTTAGTTTATTCTTCCAAAATTTGTTTCATCAGAGATTTGAACATGGGGCCTCTATCATAGTGGAGAAATCTAATTTGAACAATTGTATTAATTGAATTTTCTTGGACCAATTGTATTGATTGAATTTCTTTGGACTAGATTTCGTTTGAAGATACAATACAATAATGGTGAATAGTTCACTACAACTACAATCAGGTAACAAATTTATCATTGCTTCACTATTCTTGTAATTATGATTAATCGATTTAGAAGAATCAACCAAAATATTGACTATTACGCTGAGGATGAAACAGAGGAGTAAAGGGATATTCTGGTCGCAAGTCCTACATGTGACCAAGTCCATCTCCTTTTTATTTTTCTGTATTCTAACTGCAGGTCCTACTAGCGACCAATTTAAAAAACCAAAATGAAAGTATAATAGTCATTAGTCTAGCCGCTAGTAAGAGTTGCATTGGCCGAAGGTTCTACCTGCGGCCAGACCCAAGCCTTATTCAATCTCACCTCTTAGATCATACAATGGACGACCACAAATCTGTTAGTTGGAATAGTGCTCTCAGCTAACGTCAGCTGTGAAACGGGACCCTCATATATATATATATATATATATATATATATATATAGGATAAGGTTCCAGTCCGGGAGTTCGTATTTTAACAAAATGCGGGACTTTTTTTTTTTTTTTGCTTTTTTTTTAAAACAACTAAAAAAAATAAATAAATAATTATGGAATTGAAATTTTTACATAATACAATGTTTTGAGCGTGATTTGGATACATATAACAAAACATGTATGTACAGTCTGCTCAAAACATGTATCCAAATCACGCTCAAAACATTGTATTATGTAAAAATTTCAGTTCCATAATTATTTTTTTTTTTTTTTAGTTGTTTTAAAAAAAAATAAAAAAAGTCCCGCATTTTAACAAAATGCGGGATCCCGCACCTGATCCCCATTGTGTGTGTGTATATATATATATATATAGACACTTTTATAATTGTTTTAACAACACTAAACAACGATATCTATTGCTCCAATAATATCATTTTTATTCTGACAATATTAATCGTCTTATGCATATACACTTAGGACAATATTTGATAACTAATGTTAAATATCATCTAATTTTCGAGACTAGGATTCTCGACAAGTATTTGCACTATTTTTGATATTATCACTCTTAAAAGTGTAGTGCATAATCCCGAAAATTAAATGCATCTAACACTAGTTCTAAATCACTTCATACATACATATATATATATATATATATATATATATATATATTCAAAAATCTAATAATAAAATTAACTAAATTATTATTATAGTATATACGAACTTACAACTCTTTTTCTTTCTCCTTTCCTTTCATTTCCTTGTAGCGTATGTATGGAGAAGAGCTGTTTTTTTCTGCCAAAAGTCAGCGTCTCTCTCTCTCTCGCTCCTAATTTTTTTTCCTCTTTCCAAAACCATTCTCTCTTTGTTTGTTTGTTATTTTAGAAGAACATTATCATCAGTTTCCTTTAAACCCTCACAAAACTGCATGCCCTTTACTTTTTTGAGATGAAACTAATTACTTGAATTATCAACACCCCCTTCATCCTTTTTGACAAATGGAAAATTATCAAGGTGATCTAGCCGACATAATCCGAGCCGGCGGTGGCCCGATAAGTGGAACCCTAGCCGGAACTACCACCTCCTCCACCACCACCGACAGCTGGCAGTTCCAATCCGATCCCATAAATTACCAAGAAGATTTTGGCCTTCCCTTTCCTAGCCTAAGAGATGATCCACTTCTTCTTAATGAGCTAGATATGAGCTTCTTTACTAGCTCAAATAGTCTTGAAAATGATACCGGAGGATATTTTGGTAATTATGTTGGTCACAAGATTGATAATAATATTGATCATCATCAAGAGGAGATTATTAAGAGACCTTGCAATAATAATATTTTTTCAAGGATGCTACAGATCTCTCCAAGTAATGCAAAATTACCGATACCGCCCTTGGATTCTCCGATTATGGCTGCTTCTTCACCAAGGGTACTTAAGGTTCCTCCTCCTAGCTTAATTTTGCCTAATGATCATGTGATTAGTGGTAATAGCTCTAAAGCTTCTAGTTGCTTGATCGAAAACACCGGCGTTCAGATCTCATCTCCGCGAAATTCGGGTATTAAACGAAGGTAATTAAGAATCACACATGGTTAGTATTAAATTTTTCCATCTTTGAGAATTGTTGGATTCAATGAATTGTATACGCGTGTATTATTTTATTAAGTTTTACTTAGTATTTCTTAATTCTTATTGATGAAATATCAAGATGATCATTAGAAAGGTTCAAGAAGCTTAATTATTAATTTCCATTGCTTAACTTGAATTAAATGTTTATATTTAAGGGTTTTTTTCTCTTGTTTGATCAAGTGAAAGATTAACTTCTTCTTTTTTTGTTTGAAAAATAGGGTTTGGTGGAGATTAATGTTTAAGTATGTATTTTATGTGTAATTAATTGGAAAATTGTGATGATTGATGATTCTTGATCTTTACCTGAAATTCCTTTATGTCAACATTACAATCTGAAACGTGCACAATATCTAACTGGTGTCACAATTAAAATCACACACTTAGCTTTCATTGGGGGGGGGGGGGGGGTGGTTCATATGTGTGTATACTTTTCCTCCCAAAACCCACCAGAAAAGAGCTTTATATATGTTCTCAAGTACATGACAATATTATATATATATATATCACTTTCAAAGAGTAAAGAAGTCATGAACATTCTTGCACTACTAAAAAGATTTATCAATTAAATGAAACTTGAATTATCTTTCATGAACATTGATAGATATAATCATCATCTCAAGCGTATGCTTGCTTTATATGTATGTAATATGATTGTACTTAAAGCCAATTATATATCACTAAAGATAATTTCATTAATATATGTGTACTGCATACTGCATGCAGGAAAAGCCAGGCAAAAAAGGTTGTTTGTATACCAGCACCTGCACCAGCAAATAGCAGGCCAACTGGAGAAATAGTTCCATCTGATCTCTGGGCTTGGAGAAAGTATGGTCAAAAGCCTATCAAAGGATCTCCATATCCAAGGTATGTAACTCAATTACACACACACACACACACACCCCTTCTTTCTTTCTTGATCAAATCTTTAAATTGGATCACAATTAAAAATGAAAAGAATTGTCTTTCCTTGTAGAATATTGTTTGGAACTTGGAAAATTTGATAGAAAGCGAAAAGGAATTAATGAAATCTAAAAAAATTGTTGGAGCTTTTTTTCATCATTTACTACATTATATTAACATTGTTCTTGATATTAGATTATTTAAGAAGTATTCATAATTAGATTTATCTTCGTTAAGATAATTTTTTCCTCTTCAGTCAACATTTATTTTTGTTTTCATGTGCCTTTCTTTTCCTCCACATTTTCTAAATTCCAAGCATAACCTTATGAAAATATTGTCTTATCCATTCTTCATAATGCATTCTTGAAATGTTTTATGTAGGCCATTAATATTAATGTCAAAACAATAAGTATAGTTGAAAATTTAAAATATTGTTAAAATAAGTGTAAAAATATTGCAAAATACTTATTTGTTCTAGCATCATAGATATTGTACATCTCTGGCATTATCAATAGCCTTTATTTATACGTATATCTTATGTAGAATAAATGAAAAAACAAAACAAAAAAAAAATTTGAAGTCCAACCAGTTAAGAGCTTGGATATATTCTTGTTAGTTCATGTTGTATACTATATTAATTGTATTCACGGGGTTAATTTCTACCTATGTTGCAGCAAATTTAACCTTAAGTTGCCTTGAAGCCTAATTAAATCTCTGAAAAAAAAAATATCTCATATATATATATATATATATATATATATTCTCTAGCTACATTTAATTTCTAACACATACTTATGTTTTATCTAAATATATGAATAAAAATTGAAGTGAAGTGGATTTTGCAGTACTGCTGATTTATAGCTCAAATAAGTTGTTGTTAATTCATGTATGTTATGTTAAATGTAAATGTGCAGGGGGTATTATAGATGCAGCAGCTCAAAGGGTTGTTCAGCAAGAAAACAAGTCGAAAGAAGCCGGACTGACCCTAACATGCTGGTAATTACCTACACTTCTGAACATAACCATCCATGGCCAACCCAAAGAAATGCTCTTGCAGGCTCAACTAGATCAACTACTCAACCTACCAAGAACAACATTAATAATTCACCAGCTGCCTCAAAGAATTCACCAACTACCTCTCATCAGTCTCAAAAGGCGCCCGATACGGCCTTCAAGGTGGAAGAACAAAAAGAGTGCAATAACAATCATGAAAATACAACGGCGAATTCAAGAATTGTGAAAGAGGAGGAAATGGACGATAAGGAAATAGAAATGGAAGATGGGGATCAATTCAGTGAAGGGTTTGCTACTCATGATCAGAGCTACAAGCCGCCAGCATTGCCAGTTGATCAATCCATTAATTCGGACCAGGATTTCTTTGCAGATTTAGGAGAGATTGAATCTGATCCTTTGAACCTCTTGTTCACTCAAGGATTCTCTGGAGATGAGGAGACAGAAAGCAACAAAGGATTGGATCCATTCAGTTTCTATGATTGGACAGGGAACAGCAACAACAACACATCATTTGGTGATCATCAAGCTAAGAGGGGTTCATAGCAAAACCTAGCTGGAAAGAACTGCAAAATTCATCACGCTAGCTACTTGAAGGATTTATATGGTATAGCTAATCTTCTCTATGTTGTGAAATTTCAATGGTTGTGTTATATACCTTGACATTAATCTAGCTAGTTGGAGTTTTCTTGAGAAATGATATTTTCAGGGCTAAATTTACCATTTTAGCATAAATGTACAACTTTTAATACACATAATACAATTGTACTAAATTATATGTGCTAAAATGATAAATTCAGTCGCAGTTTCATTTCTCATTTTCTTGTGGAGAGAAGTTTTTCGTTTTATATATACATTTTCTTCTTTATCATAATAGATAAGTGTTTTATGAACTGAAAATTGGAACCAGCTACTTTAAAGTTATTCTATTAAGACCTGCACTATTTGACTAGCATGGCCTTTTGGCTACTCGATCCATTTGCTGGACAAAATTAATCTCATTTATCGTATTTTTTTGTTAATCATCTACAATAATTTAGAGATAACAGATTGATCTTTCTAAAGAGCTCACATCTAATTTAAAATTCAAAATTGATGCGAGTTTTTTTTATTTAATTTTGATTAGTTTAATGTATAGTTGATATCGTAAGCTACTCTAAAAGTATTATCAAATGTATATTGTTGTTTCAAAAATTACATCAAATTCAGATGACAATTTAAATTTTAAAATTTCACAAATTAAGTATAATATCAAACTCAAATGAGAATCTCTTTCCACAAGAGTGAGTACATTTTATTCTTGTTATTTAACAGAATAGTCAAGAGATTAGGAAGGGGGAAAAGTAAAGTAAAATTAAGGAGACAGTGGTGGTTAATATTGGAAGCTGAGCCCCCATGAGTCCCACATTTATTTTGAAATATTGGTGGATGAGACAGAAAGCTGGGGAACAGAAGGTCTGAACAGTGAAACACGTACATATCTACATTCAGACATGACTGGAAAGCTCAGTGAAGAGATTGATGTATTGGATGGACACTTCAATTCCCTCCATCTTTCAGAGTGGGAAAAATTATTAAAGTGAAGCTCTTTTTGGTCATATGGTAAACACCCAAAATTAAATTTAACTGCATGCTTTGATGTTCTGTGGTAAAAGAGATTTTGTTAAGATATTTAAAAAGCTTAATTCACTTTTTGAATCAGTCCCCATGGAGCTTTATGCTTGTTATAAGATCCGTTAACAAACATGTTTAACTTAGGACAGTTACCTAGCTAGCTAGCTAGGTTCATGCATGTATTTTAGCTACAAATAGATTCCATGTTATTTTGATAAAGAAAATATATACTCCATACATTTTACAAAAAAGTTTTATTTGCAGAACTAATTGGGAATATTAAGTAGGTATCCGCTTCTACGTTTACTCTTAGAAATATAATACTCCCTCCGTCCCAAATTAATTGTTTTTTTAGGACTTTTTTAAGTCAAATTGACTATTTTTAAAATTAATAATTAAGCATATATAAATATATTTCTAAAATTATAAAAATTGAAATTAGTAATAAATTGTATATACTTTCTTTTGGTTATAATATCTTCACCTATATGTTAGCAAAAATGGTAAAAAGATTAGTTTTAAAAATAGTCAATTTGACTTTAAAAAGTCCTAGAAATGCAATTAATTTGGGACAGAGGGAATAAATTGTTAGTTAAATAATAATAATATAATGAAATCATGATAGGAACAAAATTTGATGAGATTGTGTCATTTTATATTAATGTCAATAATTTTTTGTAAATAAAACTTTTTCATGAACAATTTATGCTCTTAATTATATTTTGATTTTGTTGCTATTTTTCTTTTTCTCTAGTAGTATTTGTTGGTAGAACTGATCAAGAAAATGCATTTTTCGAACTATATATAATGTGGCCAATTGACAGTATTTTATTTGAGAAGATAAACAACACACTGTACCCCAACTTATTTTTTCTTTTGTTATTAATTAACTTTCCTGATCATTATTCACAATATATAGCCACATTGTTAGGGAAAATACATTATATGTGACTGAAAGTTGTTGGGATCATTTTTTAGATAAGTACTCTAAAACGCTAGCTACTTGCTTACTCTTCTAAATTTGTGTTGAAAATTGGAAAAGATGATGGAAAATATAGCACTACTAATCACATTTCTTTAGGGTTAAATTAAAAAGAAAGAATCCCTTATTCCTACTTGCGGAACAAAAGCTAAAGAAACATACAACAAAAATTATAGCAAATTAAAGAGACTTTTAAAGAAAAACTTAGCGGAAAAGAAGACATTATTAGAGTGATAGTGATTACCATTTTAACCCTAAACCCGGCTAAGAAACCCGACGCCAAGACCGATATGCATATGCAGGAAAATTGCATATAAATAAGTTTCATATAATATTTCAGTCTCAAAATATATACGACATACTGAACTGTATATAAAGTCTCAACTCTACTATTAATAACATTTTTAACTATTTTACGAATTAAGAGTATGTAATATTTACATGCTATTGAGACAATAAACAAGTATTTTTAGTGTAGTAACAAATGAAACTAATGATCTAACACCAACTTTTAACATTGAGAAGATATATAATTACATGCGCAAAAATTAGTGTTAATAGAGATTGATGGAAATAAAGTCCCACCACCCCATGAAAGACCTTATCATAAACCACCGTCCATACTATTTACCCGGTAGACTCTGTCATGTCAAGTATAATTAATATTCCTCTTTTGGTAAGTTTTCTTGTCATTCACTAATCCTCATCAAACTCAAGATTATAACCGTAAAATGGACCTGAATTCTATAAAGTTGTCGCAATCTTAACCTAAAGTTCATCTTTTTTTACTAAGTATATTTATTATAATTATTGACTTACAAAGGGGGCGTTAAATGACAAAAATAACATATTCAACTTATGTTATAACAAATGCAATAACAAAAAATATGAGCATACATACGGTCAAAAGTGAAACAACTGCATAACATCTAAATCGTGTAAAATGCATGTTGGGGGAGGAATTAATAAATCTTCATTTCTACAATTATTAAGATAGATCAGCCCTTCAATTGAGTTCATATTATCAAAATGATATGATATGTAAGCCCATAAAAAGGGTCTGAAATTGGGCATAGAAAAGGGCAAAGTGGTCTTTATATATCTTGTAAATTATTAGTTTTATAACATTGATCATTCTGTCATATATATTATTACTGCCGTGCAAACCAATTTAGCATAACTTTATTTTAAGTTGGAGGATCCTTTAATTTGTTTTAAATTTAGTCAATCTACGTGCAATTTTTTGTTGTTTATTTTTGGGTCTTATCTATCCACAGTAGAGCATGCACCAGCTAGCAAATGACAATAAAATTTAGGGATAGAGCTTCTCTCTACAACTCAGCTACCAGACTGCATTATTGACATTAGATTCTCTATATGAAACAAGCATGGGATGGACCTTCATTCGAATTCGCATGGTTGTTTATATATTTATTTATTTATTTTAACATCTTTTATATTTTATTTGTGCTTGCAATTATAACGACGTATGTATTTATATTTTATTTTTTGCAATATTGCAAGAATATGTTAAGCCAACTATAGTTGTTACCTTTTCATATATTATAAATAGCATAATAATTTTTTTTAAATATATTTCAAAACAGTGTGGTACTTTATAATAATATCAAAAAAATATAACTTCTTTTTTTTTTTTGAAAAAAAAAATTTAATCATGAGATTTTTTGTGGGACTGTAAGATCAGCATGGTCTTGATTTTGTCTTTCATTTAAATATTGTCTTCATATGATCATGTAGCTTTTCATGCCTATGTATTTTGGCCATGGTAGTGTAGCAAAAGTTTTTCCTATATGATTAATCAAGAATAGTGACCTTAAGTTCTGTCAAATCCATCAACTTTCATTAGAAATTTCATAACCCCACCCCCCTTTCAACTGAAGTCACTTCCCTTTGGAGGAAAACAAACAGTATAAAGTTATTAGTAATGGGTTTTCCTCAACTTGATTGATGGGGGTGAGATACATATAATTATACACTGAGTATGTGTGTGTGAGAGAGAGAGAGAGTGAGTCATTATGTGGTTTATGGAAATTCTCCATTCAATTAGGGTTTTATATATTGGACTCACTGTATAGTACTCATGCATCATGATTCATTCGAAATGAAAGATCATAAAATGGTGTTAAAATTGATGATGATTACATATCCATTAAGCTAAAGCTTCGTGATCATTTAATTCATGATCATTTTAGTCTTTCCCAACCTTTCTATAATATGTATATAATTATATTATTTACCACCGACCCTTTGGCCGGATCATGAGTATGAGCATTTATTTGCTTAGTAAAGGATATAAATTTAAAAATAAAAAAAAACTATTCCCTCGGTTTCTAAATACAATATCACCTTATTAAAAATATAATAACAAAGAAATAATTTATATATCCTTTTGAGAAATTAATTGTTTCTTACACATTTGTGTTTTAAAAGTCATTTTGATCTTAATTTTAGAATGAAGGGAGTATGAAATTTGATTGATTAGTCTCTAATCCTTAAAATCAAGCACATGCGAAACGTCGTTTCATACTTTTACTTGTTTTTTGGTCAAAGATTAATCATATGTCTAGTGTTATCATATGATTAGTAACTTGAATTAAATTTCTTTAATTATTATTTTATTCGTCCTTCAAAAATTAGTTTTTTTTAATCAAATTGACTATTTTTATAATCAAAATTTATACTATTTTTTTATAAATATAAGTAGAAAATCTATAACCATTATAAACTATATCAAATTTATTAATACCTCTAATTTTCATGAATTTAAAAATATAAATAAATATGTTTAATTTTTAGGTATAAAATTTGTCAATTTGACCAAAAAAATTAAACTAAGCCAATTTTTTTGGGACAGAGATAGTACTAGCTATATGATTAGTATTAATAATTTGTTATTTGGTTATTTTAAAATTTTATATTGGTTAATTACTTGCACATGCATCTCTCCTTTTCTTAACTAATAACATTGGACACGATAGAAAGATGATATATATATATATATATATATATATATATATAGTTAATGGACGTTGAACTTTTGATTATCAATTATTTTGATTATTATTAATGGTAGCTCTTTTAAAGAGACGTATAATAAGTGAAACTCTTTTATAATTTTTATATAATTCTATATATTGATATATTTCACAATTATAATTAACATAAATTTGTCACAATACATAACAGGACTATACAAGATATTATTCTCGTTTAATAGAAGTATGTAATAGGAAGTTAAAATTTTAATATTATAATCAAACAAAGATATGGACAGGCAATTTAGGAGTAGTAAGCAATTATAGATCGATCATAACTTAAATATTATTTTATTTCTTAACTATTTCAATCATGATCTCAGTCTTGGATTAAAAAATATATATCTGACTAAACTATGTATAATATATCATAGAACAAAATAGGCACACAATTACTATTAGATTATTTTGTTGGTATCATCATTCTTCTATATGATATACCATGAATTGAAGTCCCTCTCACTAAATTATTTATTTAATACTTTTAGCTTTTGCACACTTGCTTAATTAGTTTGTACATTTTTCTTATTCTATCAGTTCTTTCCATTTTTTTTATATACTCTCCAGTCTCAAAATTAATGAGACTCTCATTTTCTAGAAAAGAATATTTCCACCATTCTAAAAAAGAATTTTATTTATAAATTTTATAAAAATTTTAAAGATATATTTAATCTGTTTCCACCCCCAAGTTAATTTACTTAAATTTAATATATAATAATAATGACATGATAATACAATTGATATAACAAGTATGAAGACAATTTGTCATTTTATGCTATCACGAGAAAAATGGGACTTTCTGTAGGAACACAAAAAAAATAACAAATGAAACTCTTTTCGTAAAACAAATAGAGTATTAATTTCTCGTCTAGTCTATTGGCCTAATTTAAATAAAAATATTGATTTAAATGTAATACATTTACTTTAATTTTTAGTTATGTGAAATCTAAAATTTAAACCATTTTTTTATATTTATTATTCCCTCCGTCCCAAATTAATTGCATTTCTAGGACTTTTTAAAGTCAAATTGACTATTTTTAAAACTAATCTTTTTACTATTTTTGCTAACATATAGGTGAAGATATTATAACCAAAAGAAAGTATACACAATTTATTACTAATTTCAATTTTTATAATTTTAAAAATAGTCAATTTGACTTTAAAAAGTCCTAGAAAAGCAATTAATTTGGGACGGAGGTGGTATTTGTAAAAAGACTCATTTCATAACATAAAAAATAAGACGAGATAATATATTTTACTCTTCCTTGTTGGACTATGAGTAAAACATGGGGAGTTTACACCAAGCTTTTGTTGGATTCTCAAGTACTGCATATATGGGTCTTTCTGGTCCACATATTTGATATTGGGCTGATTCCATGACATTGAGGACAAGAATTTATATGCCAATTAGGCCCATTTAAACTATCAACAAAGATTTTCTTTTCTTTAGCAAATTAAATTATCTTCTTGTGTTGTAATGGAAGCACATTGGCTGACATTGTTATTAGTCCTCAATTTCACAAAAAAAAAAAATTCATTTGCAAAATGTATAAAGTTAACTTGTAAGTTTATTTAAAATAAGTCATTACCGAACAGGTCTTTAGTCCTCCATTTCACAAAAAAAAAAAAAAAAAAGTTCCATTTGCAAAATGTTTAAAGTTTACGGATAAATTTTGGTCTATATATAGCTTTAGATTTCTTCTTGTTTCATTTTTTTTTTGAAAATAATTTATCCTAATATAGGAGAAGGTTTAGGCGGGAGATAAAAATGAGTTATACCAATAGACCAAGTTATTATTTAAAAGTAATAGTACTATAATAAAATCATAATGTTAAATTTCAATTTATATAGAATGTTTAAAGGAATAGTACATGGAAATGTGATCAAATCTTATGGGCTGGACAATCTAATGTCAAGGCTTCTACAATTTGGACTTATTCGTTCTGTTAGTCCTCTTGTCGACTGGTACAAGATGGTTTGGCACAAGTTGCAGATTCCTTGATACTCTTTTTTCTTATGGCTGGCTTTTCATAAACAATTAGTATTATAGCCTCTTGATATTTGTTACCTTTGTAATCAAGCTCATGAAATCTTTGGTCATCTCTTCTTTGAATACGATTTTTCTCAGTGTATTTTAAAATCTGTTTTTGCCCATCAAGAATGGTTTGGGATTCCTCCTATCTGGAACCAATTAATTCATCATATTAAATTCACTCGGGCGAATTTCATGTCTTCCTGCATCACAAAGCTTGCCTTGGCTACTATGGTTTATTCAATATGGAATGAGCGCAATAGAAGATTTCATAGTGAGAACCCTTTAGCTGCTTCAGTCATTGCTAAGAATTGTATTAAAATCATAAAATTTAAATACTCTCTGTAAAGAAATTTAGTACTTTTATTGACAAATTTTCTTATATTAGAGTTTGGCAGTTATAGTCTTCGACTATAGCATTTGCATTATTGGTCTGTCTTCGATGTGCCTGCTATAGGGGTTTCGCGGGATATGCTCCTAGATTATGTTTCTTTTCTTTGCTCTTAATATACTAACACTTTAGCAAAATAAATAAATAAATAAAAATAAAAAGTGACTCTTTTTCTAAAACTAAAAGTCTTCAACTTGGAATTGGGACATGCTAGCAAATGAGCTAATTGGTCCTTTAAATAATTATAAAGGTGGCACTTTTGCTGATTGTAAAGGTTATAGAAAAGTCACTTACTAAATTTAATAATTTTTTCAAATTAGTTTGTCGTGTTCTGATTAATTTATTTTATAAAAATATAAATGTAAAGGTAATTCACTTAACCAAAAAAAAGCTTTGACTTTTCAACAAGCAACACTTGCTAGTGACAAAAGTAAAGGAGTCAAGTGACAATCTGTGTCACTCTCTAATTTGAGGAAGACAACCTAGCTAAATAATAATGTATACACCATTCGTTTCAAAACATATAATTAATATTATATTTAAAAATTAATTGTTAAATTATTTTTGAGTTCAAACTTAACATAAGTTTATCGATTAATGCATATATAAATATTGTAAATTACTTCATGAATATTATTAATTATGAGATATATTGTTTCAAAATTTAATAAGTTATGTTAATTTTATATTTACATATTAATACTTAATTGGTTAACACTCTATTTCTGAGTTTGGGATGTTTTGGTAAACTTGTAAAATGAACAAATAGTTCGGATTCGATTCGTACTTACTAGACTAAAAGTTCAATTTGAGCTCGACTCAAAATATAAATAATTCAAATATGAGCAAATTTTAAAATTTGATAAATTACTTGAACCTTCTCAAATTATAATTTTTTTATTAATATTCGGATCATATTCGTTTGAAAAGTTTAAATTGTTCGGACTCGATTCAAGATCATGCTCGACTCGATAGCTAAACGAATCTGAATTAAACTTTATTTTATACTCGATGAATTTTATAAATTAAATTTAAATAATTTAATATTTAATTCGACTCAATTTAAAACTCGAACAATTTCTTAAAAACTCGCTTCGAATATGAAATTTTGAGTATTCAGATACGTTAATTTTTGATCCTGAAGTCCTGATAGATTCATACATGAATTTAATTCATGTTTCAGGAATATTAATGAATTAAATTCATGTTTCAGGAATTAAATTCTTCTCTTCGTCCATCAATATTAAAGAGGCTCTTCTAATCTTTGGACCAGGCTCTGCAACTAATGTTTTGTAATCATGATGTTCCTTTTTGAAGTGCTAAACATGTGCAGTGCTATGCTCCACTTGGTTATTTTCTCCAATCCAAATTAAATATATTTTTTTATTTTTTAAAAAATAAGACTTATAAAATTTTAAAATTAAAATAAATTTAGTTTAGTTTAGAAACCAACAAGAATAGTAACTAGTAGTAATTTCTATTTAAATTATTTCTAATAGTTATAATTGTTAGTATATGTTAAAATCAAATTAACTTTAAATTTTAAAATTTTATAAATTAACTTTAGGAAGTGGTCAGGTATAAATTAACTTTTATAAATTGAAAAGGATAGATATAAAAGAATATTTCCATTGTGTAAGATTTTTCAAGGATATATTTTGAATGTGATGTTACATGCAATCTATTTCAATGACATATGAAGAGGAACTGGTAAAGGAGCCGGTATTATTAAGTACTCCCTTCCTTTAATTTTAAAGATATAATTTTAAAATAAGAATTTTAAAGTTAATATTACTTTTTAAATATTTTTTATAATTTTGATAATAGTAAAATGATAACATCAAGTAATACTAATATATTAAGAATCTTTTTATCACTTTATAGTTTTTAAAACTACAATTTTATATCTAATTAAAACGAATTTTGAAAAATAAAGCTCTAATATAATGAAAAATTATATTTTTTAACGTTTATTTTTATTTTGTATGTGATACAATAGATAAATACATAATAATAATCAAAACATACTACATTAAAATTTAACTAGTTAATTTTAGAATATTGTAAAGTTAGATCGTAAATTTATACTTCAATTAAATGTGACAGTTACGTTTGATGGTAGAAAAAAAAATTATCAAATAAAGTCACAAATTTAAATCAATCATGTCTTAATGAGACCCGTGACCTTTCATCCAAAGTTCGACTGCTTTAGTTTATAAGTTTTACTAGCGATAATCCGTACCTGAAAACATTGTATAATTTTAAAAAAATAAAAATTAATTATGGACACAAAAAATGAAGCACTGAATATAGATACACACTAAACTAAAAACCTAAATTCATTCTTAACGCATTCGCACTTTTCATACATACTGCACAAAGCATTTAAATGAAAATTCTTATGAAGACAAATTTCAATTTTTAATCTATAATATAAAACAGAGCGGTTTCGACATCCAACGGTCTCAAATCATTTCATTCATCTAACGACCACTAATTTTTCTTTCGTTTCTCCCTAAAAACATTTTTTTTCATCCATAATATTTTTTATTGATTGTTACTTTTTAAATTGTAACTTGGCACTTAAAAATTATTATTTTGCTTGACAGAAGGGAGGGAAAAAAAGAAGAGAGACTGAGGTGACTGAATATTGATTGAGAAGTTAGAATTTTGAAAAATATTGTGGTTGAAAAAAAATGATTTTGGGGGAAACGAAAGAACAATTAGTGGTCGTTGGATGGATGAAATGATTGATTGAGAGGTTGAAATTTTGAAAAATATTGTGGGTGAAAAAAATAATTTTGAGAGAAAATAAAAGAAGAATTAGTGATCGTTGGACGGATGAAATGATTTGAAACTGTTGAATGTTGAAGCCATTTTTTATATTATAAATTTTTCTATTTTTTTTTTGTTTGTTACTTTTTCAATTGAAAAGGAAAAAAAATAAATTAGTGGTTCAAATATCAAAGCAAAAGCAATGACAATTAATGATGATAAATCTCACTATCTCAGTCACATGCACGTGCACATTCATGCATGTGGCGCAGACCATTATACATTTGAACGAACAGCTATAATACAATACTACAAATTAATAATTTTAAAGAATTAATTAATTAGATTCCCAAATGAAAGCTCCATCCATGTGTTTGGTTTGGCTATGCGACAGATTAATTTATTTTTAGAAGATGCATTATATATCTTCACAACCTTTTTGTCACATCTCTATGGGCCTACCCATCTTTTCTCATTTAGTTGCATGAATACCAGGAGAAATTAATTTCAATTTTTTTTTTGTATTTTTTTTTCTTTCTTAACATTTCTCTAGAAATAGTACAGTACCGATGCGTTTGTGAGTTTTATTTTATAATAATATATATTTTGATATAAAAAAATAATGTGTGTAATAATGATTAGTTATATCAATAAAAATAAAATACAGAAAAAAAAAAGGTTGGATACTTGTTTTGAATTTGTCATTTGAGTTTTGATAACAATAAATATAGTAAGTGGTATTACTTTTTAGTTATTTTATGACAGTTATAACTATTTGCATTATAATTAAGTAAATTCATATTTTAAAATTTTTAAGAAAATAATTTAAAAAGTCAAAATATGTATTTTAGAAGGGAGCTAAGAAGTATTATATAGATAAGAGAAAGCCTTGTACTATTGTTGCACCACCGAAAAACCAAAAACTGTAATCACAATACTGTTGCAACAACTTTGATATAATGAGTTTGGAGCCTCAACTAAGAAAATCAACTTCAAATTTCAAACACATTACATGTTATCCCAGACATGACCAATCCTCTTCCCTTTGTCTTTAACCAATGCATAATATATATATATATATATATATTTATATTTATACGGCAACCACCACCATATACTATAGTGCAATCTAAGGTATGAGTCAATAATGTCACACGTAGGGTAGGTCCTACACCTTAGTATAAATATCAGTACCTCCATTTATGGCCAGGTATAGAAATTTTGTGCATAAGGTTATAATAATTGATTCAAATATGAAGAAGCAGCTTAACTTTATATTGAACAAGTGCAAGAGCCTATCAAGGCAGGTTGGAAGATCTTCTTCATATTATAGCTCAAAATCTAATTCTTTGTCTAGAGAAGATCAACTCAGCTGCTGGGAAAATATTGATCAACAAAAAGAGTGGCATGAGACCGTGTTTGTGGGACAAACAAGAAGACCATACGCGATTAGCTCAAAGTACTTGAATCATCCTTTGCTCAATGCTGTCATCGAAAAGGAGTCGAGGTCGAGTCGGAATGGAGAAGTTTGGGTGAAATGTGAAGTTGTTCTGTTTGATCATCTGTTATGGATGTTGGAGGATGTTGAATCGGAAGTGGCTACTGATACGTTAGAAGAGTTAGCGGAATTTTATGCTATGTGAGACATGTATATTACTCTTTCTGTCATGCAAAGATTGTTACTGTTTAAGTTTAATTAACTTGGATTTCAAAATAATTATATTTTGTTAATTTACAATAAATATATGTGTACAATCATGTTGGGACAAAATAAATTGAACCCAAAAAAATAACATCTTTATAAAATGGGGGCTATGGTGCACTTTAATCAACTATATGGTTTTGTACTGACATATATATGCTCCATTAATTGTTCATTTATTTGACATCCTTAGCTGGTGTTTCTAGTGTCTGTTATACTCTTCAATATGATTGTGTATGTTTGGTTACTAAGTGTTTACAACTTTTGGTGTATTTAAAATGTTTAAAAATTCAAACGCACTTGAAAATTTTGTTTGTTTAGTTAGTAACTATTTATTTAAACGTAACTTATTTAACTCACAAATACTACATTTGAACTTCAAATGTAACACACCAAAATTGAATAAGCTATGTTTACATGTCCTGTCCTCACCATCGTATATTTAGTTGGTATAAAATTAATGGATGGAAACCAACATGAACCCTTTATATATACATGTTATTTTACTAAAACTATACTGGAAATCTTGTTTAATGAGTTGGTGGAAATTCTGAATACAAATGTGCATCGATCAAGAAGTAATTTCCATCATATTTAAGCCGTGTGTGCATATATAACCATAATAGATTTATTTTGAGATAATAAAGTTAATTATTTTACTGATCGCGTTTAGGTTGTATAATGGAAGTCAAATAATAAATTTATGTCCATATCTCCCTAGTTAAAGATGATCAGATACTCATTTGTATAATACTTATACTTTCAAATTAATGAAATTTTGATTATATAGTTTAAAACAAAATTAAATATTATCTTGATATTATATTTTGGGATAGAGGGAGTTTGGTACGACTTGCACATTATAGTATACATTTTATGTTTTGTTTGGTCAAAATAGAAAAAGAATGCTAAATTTTGAGTCAAAATATTGATACAGAAAAAAAGAACCCCCAAGAGCTCATTATCATTATTCTAATTATTTTCATTGTCGTCATGTCTTGTCACACATACATGTCCTAAAATATCAAAAATTAGATGCAACTGAAAATTAAAATAAACACTAAAACGAGTTAAATTCATCTTTGATGTGGTATTTAACTTTATATCTAAAGAAGAAAAGTTAAGTTGAGACAGTATTGATTGTTTGAAATCAATGTGAAATATTTTCAAATTAGAAATTAATTTTGATTATTTAATTTAATTAATATAATATAATGATGAATATTGTGTTTGGGGCGTAGTCAATATATCAAGTGAGAGGGGGGCAAAAAATTTATGAAAACAAATCAGCACTAAAAAGTATCAATGTAATATTAAAAATATATAAACATAAAAAAACAGTTATATATATTTTTAGTTTTAACATATATATGATTCATGTATATCAAAGTATTTTAATATTAGAGTAAAATTAAGAGTCTCAAATTTTTTAAAATGAGTTTCAAATACATGACTTGTTATCATTATATTTATTTAATATCATAACAAGTCTTAAGAATTTCATTACATACTAATATAATGATAACATGTATATTTAAACTAATTTGACTGATCAAATTTGTGACACCTAACATTAATTGAAATATTAACCTTATTTATTTGACTTTAAAACTAAATTAATTTTTTAATATTAATCTTATTTGCCTGCCTTTGGAAATTATAATTTGACTTTGAAATGTGTTATGACAAACTATGACAAACACAATAAATCAACGCAGAAAGATAAAGGCAATAACACAAGGTTTTACGTGGAAACCCAAATCGAGAAAAACTACAGAGAAGACAGAAGAAATCCACTAAATAAATATTTGAAGAATATAAGATAGAGAGAGAATTATTAGAATACTTCTGAATGAATCTGAATGTCTCTGAAAGTCTCTGAATGTCTCTTCCCCAAAATCCTAGCACCTATATTTATAGTCCATAGGAAATTCCATAACCAAATAGGATAGGAAATACTAAATTGAGTATAATTGGGAAAGATAACTTTCCTTAAACCAAAACGGATTCTAGGCAATACCTAAATCCAAATCCAATAAGGAACTAGATAATACCTAAATCCAAATCTAATAAGGAATCATGTCATATCCAACAAATCTCCACCTTGACTTGAATCCTCCAAATATAGCACAAACAGTAAACTTTCCCCTCTTCTCAAATGCAGAGCTCAAGTGCATCGAACACTAACCAGATCCAAGCAATGTTCGAACTTGGTATGTGGTAACGGCTTTGTTAACATGTCAGCTGGATTGTCTGCAGTACCAATCTTCAAGACCTTAATGTCACCATCTTCAACGATGTCTCGAACAAAATGATACCTGACATCGATATGATTCGTCCTCTCATGATACATCTGATCCTTAGTCAAGTGTATAGCACTTTGACTATCACAATGGACAACAGTAACTTTATGATCCATGTTGATCTCTCCAAACAAGCCTCGCTACCAAATAGCTTCCTTAACAGCCTCTGTAATAGTCATATATTCTGCCTTTGTAGTAGATAGAGCAACCGTATGCTGTAAAGTAGCTCTCCAACTAATTGCACAACCTCTAAGGGTAAATATATAACCAATCAACGACCTCCTCCTATCAAGATCACCAACATAGTCTGAATCAACGTACCCTATAAGGGTATTGCCATTTCTTCTAAACTCTAAACCAACATCAGAGGTACCTCGCAAGTATCTTAAAATCCATTTCACAGCTTCCCAATGAATTTTACCTGGACGTGATAAGTATCTACTTACCACACTAATGGCATGTGAAATATCTGGACGAGTACAAATCATAGCATACATTAGGCTACCAACTGCACTAGAGTAGGGAACACTTGACATATACCTAACCTCCTCATCTGTCTGCGGAGATAATTCAGCTGATAATTTGAAGTGAGCAGCAAGAGGAGTACTTACTGGTTTAGCATCCTTCATACCAAAACGATCTAACACCTTCGTGATGTAGTCTTTCTGAGATAAGTACAATTTCTTAATTCTGCGATCTCGCTGAATCTCCATGCCAATAATCTTTTTAGCAGCCCCTAAATCTTTCATCTCAAACTCAGTGCTCAACTGTGATTTCAGTTTACCAATCTCTGAACTATCTTTTGCTGCAATCAACATATCATCAACATAAAGCAACAAATAGATAAATGAGCCGTCCTGAAGTTTCTTGAAGTACACACAACTATCATATTGACTCCTGCTATATTCAATTCCAACCATAAATGAGTGAAATCGTTTATACCACTGCCTGGGAGATTGCTTTAAACCGTATAAGGACTTTTTCAATAAGCAAACGTGGTCTTCTTTTCCTTGAATCTGAAATCCCTGAGGTTGACGCATATAAATATTTTCATCAAGTTCACCATGCAAGAAAGCTGTTTTCACATCAAGTTGTTCCAACTCCAAATCATGCATAGCAACTAAACCAAATAATACTCGAATAGAGCTGTGTTTCACAACAGGTGAAAACACATCATTGAAGTCAATTCCCTCGACTTGACTGAATCCCTTAGCTACTAGTCGAGCCTTATACCTAGCGTCTTCAACTCCTGGGATGCCTTCCTTTTTCTTAAATATCTATTTGCAGCCGACAATTTTCTTACCTTTAGGTGGTTTCACAAGCTCCCAAGTCTGATTTTTCTGAAGAGATTTCATCTCCTCATTCATAGTGAACAACCATTTTTCTGAATCATTCGAGGAAACAACATCTTTATAAGTCACAGGGTCACTATACTCAATTGTCTCGGCGACTGATAAGGCATAAGCAACATAATCTGAATACTCATATCTCTGTGGTGGTCGCACTGTCCTCTTTGCCCTGTCTCTAGTAAGACTATACTGATTGTCCACATGTTCCTCCTCTGGAACTATATTTTCATCTGCAACAGTAGTAGTAGTAGTAGTAGTAGTAGTAGGCACATGATCTGAACTCTGCTGTGATTTATGAACCTGAGGAGAAGTTACTTCAAGCTTCACCTTCTGACCAACACTATCAAAACTATCAATACAAGGAACAGAGTATTCCTTGTTCTTATGAAGCATAGCTGACTCATCAAAAGTAACATCTCTGCTAATGATGACCTTTGCTGACTTCTGATCAGCACACCAAAGTCTATAACCCTTCACACCAGAACCATAACCAAGAAAGATGCATTTTTTCGCTCTAGGTTCGAGTTTTCCCTCATTCACATGTGCATATGCAGGACAACCAAACACCCTAAGAGATGAATAATCTGCAGGATTACCTGACCAAACCTCTTCAGGGGTCTTACATTCTATAGCTGTGCAAGGAGAACGATTCACCAAGAAAGAAGCTGTGTTCACTGCTTCTGCCCAAAATTCCTTGCCCAAACCTGAATTTAACAACATACACCTGGCCTTCTCTATCAAGGTTCTGTTCATCCGTTCTGCAACTCCATTCTGCTGCGGTGTCTTCACAACTGTACGATGTCTAACAATTCCTTCATTCTTACAGAACTCATTGAACTCAGTTTCACAAAACTCAAGGCCATTATCGGATCTGAACCTCTTAATCTGCTTTCGTATCTGTTTCTCAACCAAAGTCTTCCACTATTTGAAAGTCACAAAAACGTCATTCTTATGTTTCAAGAAGTAGACCCAAACCTTTCTAGAGTAATCATCAATGAAGGTTAGCAGATAATGTGCACCGCTACCTTTGGAAGGAACCCGTGAAGGACCCCAAAGATCTGAATGAATGTAGTCCAAAGTCCCCTTTGTTCTATGAACCGCAGTCTTGAAACTAACTCGTTTCTGTTTTCCCAAGACACAATGCTCACAGAAGTCCAACTTTCCTATTTTCTGTCCAGATAAAAGACCTCTTTTACTCAAAGCATCCATGCCTCTTTCACTCATATGACCTAACCTCATATGCCACAACCTGGTGGTGTCATCTGCAGTAACTGAAGAACAAATTACATCTGAATCTGTAGTTGTAGAACCCTCCAACTTATATAAAGTGCCGACCTTGATTCCTTTCATCAACACAAGAGAGCCTCTACTAATCTTCATAACTCCACCTTCAGCTGTGTACTTACACCCATTTTCATCTAGTGTACCCAAAGATATGAGATTCTTCTTCAAACCTGGAACATGTCTAACATCTGACAATATCCTGATTATGCCATCATGCATCTTAATTTTAACTGTACTAATGCCAATTACTTTACATTTAAAATTATTTCCCATCAAAACAATTCCACCATCAAATGGTTCATATGTGGAGAACCAATCACGAGTAGGACACATATGATAAGAACACCCAGAATTCAAAATCCAATCACTGCTAAGTCTTTCTCTGTCATCGGCTACTAACAGAAGATCATCACTATCCTCAGCAACGCTAGCTTGAGCAGGCTTTCTTGCCCCCTGATTCTGCTGGTTCTGCACATTCTGCCCACTATTAATCTGACCATGATTATCTCCTCTCTGTTCTTTATTTTTCAACTTCGGGCAATTACGTTTTATATGCCCCTTTGCATGACAGTAGTTACAGCTGAAATTCTTATTCCTAGATTTTGATCTGTGTGTACTGCCACTATTTGAACTTCTCTCAACTGACCTCCCCCTGGTAAACAAGCCAACACCTTGATCATTACTTTTTCCAAAAATCATCTCAAAATCTAGTTTTTGTTTGCTCATAAGATTCGTCTTAACATCCTCAATTGAGATAGTGTCTCTACCATAGATCATAGTGTCTCTAAAGTGCTTATATGAATGAGGTAATGAGACTAACAACAATAGGGCTTGATCTTCATCATCAATCTTAACATCAATATTCTGCAACTCAGTTACAATCAAATTAAATTCAGTGATATGAGATTTGATTTGAGTACCTTCTGACATATGCAAGGTGTAAAGACACTGTTTAAGTCTCAATCTATTAGTGAGGGACTTCGTCAAATAGAGAGATTCTAATTTCTTCCACAAATCAGCAGTTGTAGTTTTCGCTAACACCTCTTGCAACACATCATTCGAAAGGCACAACTGAATTGCCGAAAGTGCTTATCATCCATAGTTTTTCATTCTGACTCAGACATCTCGCTAGCTTTCTTCGTCTCCCAATCCGTATCGGACATATCTACAGGCTTCACTGGCTTCCCTACAATGGCTTTCTTCAAGCCTTGCTGAGTAAGAACAGCCTTCATCCGAACCTACCAAAGACTGAAACTAATATTCCCATCAAATTTGTTAATATCAAATTTCGTTGATGAAGTTGAACTCAATGCCATAGTATGGATCGATATTAACCAGGCTCTGATACCAGTTTGTTATGACAAACTATGACAAACACAATAAATCAACGCAGAAAGATAAAGACAATAACACAAGGTTTTACGTGGAAACCCAAATCGCGAAAAACCACAGAGAAGACAGAAGAAATCCACTAAATAAATATTTGAAGAATACAAGATAGAGAGAGAATTATTAGAATACTTCTGAATGAATGTCTCTGAATGTCTCTTCCTCAAAATCCTAGCACCTATATTTATAGGCCATAGAAAATTCCATAACCAAATAAGATAGGAAATACTAAATTGAGTATAATTGGGAAAGATAACTTTCCTTAAATCAAAACGGATTCTAGGCAATACCTAAATCCAAATCCAATAAGGAACTAGATAATACCTAAATCCAAATCCAATAAGGAATCATGTCCTACCCAACAAAATGTATTGAAAGTTGAAAATACATTAGATATATTATTTAAGGTATAATATATAACACATTTATATTCTCAAAATATGAATCCTCTGCTAAAAATATTTATACATCGATGGAAGAGTCAATATCAATATTAACTAAAAAAACTATATTATAAATGAGTAAGGGTAAAGTTAGAGGGAAGAGTAGGGATGGGATGAGATGGGGTGGGGGGATGGGGGCGGGGGTCATGGCCCCCTCTCGTCCCTTCCTAGCTTCGTCACTGTAATATAAATTATTTAAAAAGTAATATTAGCTATAAGATTTATTATTTTATAGTTGTTAATGAATGTTAGATTATAAATAGGCTCAAAGTCTAGTATCTAAAGATATCAAGTTCTTTACTTCAAAATCAATTAATTGACTATGAGAAGAGTTGACCTAAGTCCTAACTCATTTATATACTACACATACTTTGTTAAAAATATTCGATGTAGGACAAGAAATATACTCTAACACTCTGAAGCTATAAATTTAGTAAATCAGTGGTACTAGTTAAGAAATGGACAACTATTGATCCACCATGTTAGAATATCAAACTTTCTAACTCAAAATCAATTGATTATGAGAAGAGCTGACCTAACTCATTATATACTAGACATACTTTGTCAAAAAATTTAATATAAAACAAGAGATATACTCTAACAATAAATCATATTAATTTTAAATTTAACAATAACTCAAGTTAACTTTCAAAAATCATTTATAATCTTGAAATTTGACTGGATGGGTATTATATCCGTGACCGATAATGCTTGTTTAGTTTATGTGGGTTGTTTAGGAAGCTTTGAATAGGAGTATAATTGGTAAGAGATACTACTTTCATCCCAAAATACAAGATTATTATTAATTTTTTAAAATCAATTTAAAATATTTTCAAACTCAAAATTGATATGAAGTATTTTAATTTTAATTAATATAATGATGAATATTGTAAACAATCAAATAAATATTATTTATTGTAAAATTTATTATTTCACAATTTTATAAAAAATTTCTTAATTTAAAATTTAAAAAATATATCTCAAATTAACTTTTGAATAATAATTTTATAATTTGATGGAGTATACTGTTTTAAGTTCTTTCACTGCTGGTTGTACCTTTTAGTAACATGAGAGTAAATTATTATGTGTTAATACCATGAAGCCCAAACTTTGGATGCTAATTAATTAGTTATTCTTTCCTTAACCAAAAAGTTAAATATCTAGATTTGCAGCACTAATGACTCCAGTACTTTCTTTGCTTTCCACACACACACTGGTATAATAGTTAGTTTTTGCTTGATTAACTATACTGACTTAATACTGTGAGACCTACGTATATATATATTGAAAGGAGAACTTACTAAATTTAAAGTTGCAACAAAACTAAATTAATTCATTAAAATCAACCCAAAAGGTTACATCATTGAGGCCTAAAATGGGTTCTTCTATAAACCCACACTAAGCATATATGGCCTTCATAGTTTTATTCAAATCTTCCTAGCTACATTACTAATTAAACTAGCTCGCTCCTTCCTCCATAGCAAATCAGTGGATCCTGCACATATAAAGAAAAGTGTTCGTCATTAAATTCATCAAAATCATTTAGTTTAGTTATTCCGTCCGTTTCAAAAAATTAAAAATAATCTTCTAAAAAATGACGACAACTTTTAAGGATAATTTTATATTATAAACCTATATTATACCCTTAGTATTAGCTTAAAATTTAGTCGCTAATTGTACGTACCGGTGTGATGCTAATTACAATAAAAAAAAGTAATTACAAATTCAGAATATCGTATATCATGTCATTTTATGTATCAAAGTAAAAATGTACAGGACCGTTCCTGAGCATGGGTGGGAGGATCGACCGCCCTGGGCTCCCGATCAAGGGGGCCCCAATTTTTTTTTTTATATATAGTATATATATGTGTGAAATTAAAATATAAATATATAATGATATAAGTATACAAAAGTAATTTTCAAAACCCAATAAATTTTTTAAGACTCAACTGGGTCAACTTTAATATAGTATTAAAGAACTTCTCATATATTTTGTTGTAGTCGAAGTTCTCATATATTTTATTGTAGTCAAACTATTATGTTTTAAACCCGGAAAGACATTTTTTTGGATATACCTTATACTTTTTATTTATTTATATTTTTTTTGTGAGGACAATGTTTCAAAAAAGATCTCGTTTTTATTTTTCGTCTTGGGCCACCAAAATCTTAAGAACAACCCTGGAAATGTATCATTTGTTTTAAACTGATTAAAAAGAAAAATGTACCGGTAATTTTAAACAATTCAAAATTGTTAGTTTCTTACGTATCGCAGTTGACTGTTAGGGAGACAGGGAATCCAACTTTGATCTTGCATGCAGTAGGAATTTGGCTCAAGAACTTGTCCTGAACTCCCTTAACATTTTTGACACCGTTCTTTAAGCACTTGCAAATAGCCTTCTTATCGTCGAGGGTCTTGGCGCCTTGCGCTAGCTGTTGTAGCCCACTGCAGCAATTTGCCGATGGTGAGGCGTCGGCTCCAGTGGCGAATGACACGCAGGCGGCGGCCTTCATGTCAACAGCCCCACACGAGACAGCAGCATCGCTTACATGAGCAATGAGGAAGATGAGAGAGAGAAGGAAGAACATAGAGAAGAAGAGGTTAATCTTCATGGTTAATATTGAAAATAACTGACAAAAGTAACTGTATTAACTAACTTAAGAGAGTAGTAGGATTTTTGTGGGCTATTGGGTTGATGGAAAATGGTGTTGGGTTGGTGGGGTTTATATAGGGAGGGGAGGATTGGGTTATTGGGGCTTGGAAGTTTGGGAGGTTTGAGTATTTCAAGGAAATTTGATGGATAAGTGAGCAGGTGCAATTTCCATTGAGGGTGACAAAAACTGAAATCTTATTCATTTTGGGATGCCTGGGGAAATGGAATTTTTTGAGATTTGGAAATGTTTTTTTATCAGATGTTATCCTCAACTTTCATTTCAAAAATAACTTACATAATTTTTACAGGACTAATAAATTAAGGTCGTTTTTTAAGAAATCTATCCATTTTCAAATAGGAGATTTATTTTTTAAGAAACTTTTTATTATTCAAATATTTCTCTTAACATTTGTACATGTTAGAAACATGACAGTGATGATATGACAGTATTTAGTCGTATTTCAAATAAACTACAGAGATAAATATGTTATTTTTTAATTTAAAATTAAAAATATATCTTTAATTTTAAAATAAATTAAAAAAATAAAATATCTCTAATTTTACAATAAAAGGAGTAATTGTTTTCGCTAAAGTAGTCTGCCACACATATAGACTGCGTTTATATTGTAATTAATGTTATCTACTTATGTGGGTCAAGGAATTAATAGTTATCTTAATTAATAATATTAAATAAATAAATAAAAAAATCCAGTGTAGGCAAATTCCCTACACTGGCCATAAGCTAGATCCCTACCTCTTAATAATAGCATCTCTAATTCGTTAAAAGGTTATACTTGTTTGATAAAAAAAAAATTTACTCTAAATTTTTTAAGAGAAGAAAATTACTCCAAATCATTTAGACTCATGTTTGACTTATATTTTTTTAACAAAATTTATCTCAATAATATTATATTATTCTTTTTTGTCCTTAATGCTATTTTAGTCTTAATTTCACTTATAGGATTAAAATAGTAAAATATTATTATTCAAATGTTTTATACACGTCAATTACCAAGCAACATTTTGTCGTTCAGATTATCATCTAGACAAATATAATCTATTTAGATGTATCAACAACTCATATCTTAATAATTACTCATTTTTATCAAACAAAAATATTTTTCCGTTCAGATTCTCATCTAGACAAATGGTTTAATCTATTTAGACGTATCAACAAATCAGATCTTAATAATTACTCATTTTTAACATACACTACCTAAATAAATGATGTGTCACGCTAAATATTTTTTTCTTACAATAAAAAAGATTCTAAAGGCCACATCAAGTATAAAGTAATTTTTATTCAATTAAAAATTTAATCATATGAATGTAAGGAATATGTAAAAAAAAAAATAATAACACTATTATTATAGTTGTATAAAATAAACATATTTTTCACCGCTTAATATGATGCATATCGTTAAATTATATAAAAATTTATATATTTTCATATTTTTACACTCTACACAGTTTATAGGCATTCGTACAGTTGTATTTTAAAAGTAAAAAATCAAAATCAATTCGTACATAAAATGGTCGACCCTGTTTACCTTTTACCTACAAAATGTGTTTAATAAAATTAGCTCAACTTACGCTCAGTTACTGAGTTTTAAAATAGACAAAAAATAAATAAAATAGACAGAAAATTTAGTTTAATTTCTCTGTTATTGAATTTTTTAATAAACATAAAACAAAAAAAATGAGCAAAAAAGTTAGTCATTTTTTTGTCAAACTTTTCCATCTGAAAGGATAAATTTGGACGAAAAATTAAATAACATAAGATCATTTTTTATAATCTCCATTATACCCTTTAGATATAAAGATAATAAAACTAATACAAATATAATTTAGTAACCTAAATGTGAAACTTAAGTTTTCTTTCTTTTTTTTTTTATAAATTAAATTTTTCTTTCTTTTTATTTTTTCGTCCCAAATTCAAAAACAAAGTGTTTGTCTCGATAGGTATGCAACTATGCAACCATGGCTAGAGCATTTATGAAGATTAACCGCATCCTAGTGAGCCAGTTAAACTTGGACTGAACCTCCCCTAACCCCTAGTCACTAATGAGACTGAGTAGCCCAATGTCCCCCAATACCGAAGGTCCGGTCTTGCCTTTTTTGGCGCCCCCATATGGTTCTTTTTCTTTTACACATAAAATATCCTGCTGCAGCTGCTTAGTGCGTTCTACTTTGAACAAAATGGAGATCGCCGGGAGGCCCGGGACAGATCCTGACGGCCGTGAATTCCAGAACGCCGACTAGATGTGGAGGGAAGAGGTCGGAGATAACCAGAAGAAGGCTGATTGGTACCCAAATGGCGTTAGCCATTGGGAAGTAAGCACCATTTTTATCCCTCTAAAATGCCAAATTCTCAGTTTTGTGTTTGGTGCTTCTATTTATATTTGTGTATTGATCGGTGGGTGTGCTCTGTTTTTGGAAGAGATGGAGTATTGGGTCAATACGGAAGAAATCAACATCTTGTTGCTATTGGTACACTAAAATTTTTTGTACTTTTTTTTTTTTTTTTTTGAGGGTGGATGGGGTTGGGGGTGGGTAAAATTCTCTTTGTAGACTTTGTCAAGTTTATTCCTTTTTTGAACCCCCAAAATCCTACCTGTAAATGTGATCTTGGATTCTTGGTATTTTTTGTTATTTTGGTGCAAGGGTATGGGCACTGTATATTTTATTTTAACATAAAAATTTAACAGAATTGAGAAGTATGTATGTTGAACTCTTTAAAATAAAAATATATTTTTATTTTAAGACTATACAATGACATATTATTCTTAATTTGTATTAATTTTTAGTATCGTACATCCAATACTAAATTCTTGGAATAAATTAAGAGTACATTTAGAAACAAAATATTTTTAAAAGTTGAGAAAAATACATCTCTACTAATGGATCAGTGGGAGTATTAGAAGAAAAACACAGTAGTATCATCTCTCGTGTAACACACACAAATACATGCATTTGTATGGACAATAATTCTTACCAAACATGGAAAAAATCAACACTACATAATTGATAATACTACTGTTCTTGCCCTCTAAAATGACCAGTTAACAAAAACAATTGTACTCTAGTGCAAAATAAGGAAGTTCTTAGTTCAGTATCACAATCAAACTTCATCTAGAAAGTTTTTGCCCTTTCGATGGCGCTTATGAACAGGAGATGTTGCAGCCACACAACAGCGATGAAGCCTTGTAATCATGTCATAAATCTCATCTAAACTCGGCTGTTGGCCGCTCGAAAGATGTGTGCACATTAAACCCAGCTCTATTCCCTCTCTAGCATGATCCAACACATGTCCTGTTCTTTTCATTCTTTCATCAATCACTTCCTCCAAATTCCCGGGATAATTCATTCTCACCCATTCAACAAAACCAGATTCACCCCTCTCAAACTCTTCCTGCGGCCTCCTATTTGAAATCACCTCAAGAATCAAGACACCAAACTTGTTTATCTCTGAAACACAAACACATTCGAAATATAAA
The DNA here is from genome assembly GCA_034770075.1 of Aralia elata. Classification (NCBI taxonomy): domain Eukaryota; kingdom Viridiplantae; phylum Streptophyta; class Magnoliopsida; order Apiales; family Araliaceae; genus Aralia; species Aralia elata. Next base: position 12,271,277 of record CM068386.1, on the reverse strand, counting down.
GAGAGTTTTTTTTTTAACACACACACTTTGGAGGGGGGAAAGAAAGTCCTAAGACAAAGGAAACGTACAAATTCACATAGTAATAATTGAATTTGGAGCTTCGGTCTTAACGATTAGGCTAAGATCTCATTGGTAGTTTATAGGAGCTAAATCTTCCTACGGCAACCAAATCCGTACAAAAATGGAGTAAAACCTCGACCTTGAGTCTTAACCATCAGATTCAGACCTCCTTGGCCAATTATAGGACCTAAATCTTCCTATAGCAACCAAATACATATAAAAATGTTGCAAGAATTTTAACTATTCCTTTCCTTTTCCCTTGGAAGCAACTAGCAAGCATGAATAAGATAAATAAATAAAGAACAATTAAAAAAAATAAAATAACAATACATAGATAATCTTACTCTTGGTGCAGCTGCTATGATCATCAACTCTAAATCTTGAAATCAATGGTTCTTCATTTTCAGAAAACAGAATGCTGCTTGCCTTAAGATCATATTCGACATAAGGCCATCCCTCTTGTAAATAACACATCCCTTCCACAACTCCCATCAATATTCTAACTCTATGCTTCCATGATGGAGCTAACCTGCACAGCCACATTTCTATATTCTCTTCATCAACCCATTCTGTAATTACTCCTCTTAATCTCCGATTATTGCACCAACCAAGAACTTGAACCAGGTTCTCATGGCATAATTGGACAAGAACTTGACATTCTTCAACAAATTTTCGTCGATTTTCTCTCAATAAGTTGTCCTCATAAATCTCAATTCGCACTCGACTTCCATCTCTCAACACCCCTTTATATATCTCCATTTCATCATTCCTCCTCACTAATTTCTTCTTGGAAAATCCTTTTGTTGCAGCCCTTAACATAGATGGGGTAAACTTATATTTTCTTCGCAACTTTTTTGGTAAAAAATCCGGCCTACAAAAGCATAACCAACCAAACAACACAACTAACAAAATTACAAATATTGGAAAACCAAGTAACAAGATCACAGCCTTGATCTTAAACTTCTTGTGATCCGGGAGGAGCCCCGAATGAAGAAAACTCGAAGAATTAAACCGTTTAAAAAACAGAGAATCCGAGATTTTACTCTCAGAGAAATGATTATAGGAAAGGTTAAGTATTGTAAGGTTTTTGAGTAAAGAAAAGTTCCCTATTGGAACATCCCCGGATAACTCATTATGGCTTAAATCAAGTTTTCGGATTTGTGAACATTGAAAAACATCAAAAGGGAATTTACCCTTCAAAGAATTGTTGGAAATGTCAATAACCAAGATTGTTAAGGGGCAATATTTCCAAAAAAAAGTGAAAGACAAGTAAAGTGGTGCAATTTTCGGGCGATTTCTAAGTTTTATTTTTGGGAATGATTCAACACAATTTGGGTTCTTGGATTCATTGCATAAGTGGCTTGCAACAATAGTGAACTTAAAGATTTCATGGAGATCAAAAGGGGTGGTGTTGCAATATCTTAGAGATGGGTTAATTTGGCAGTTTTTTGTGATTGTTTTGTTGAAATCTGGTGGTGGTTTTAAGTTGTTGAGGTCTTCTACAACTGATGAAGAGTGAATTAGAGGAAATGGGATTGAAGTAATGGAGATTAAGAGAAGAAAAGTACTTGCATAAATGGAGGCCATAGAGAAACAAAATTGTGCGTCTATTTTTTGAGAGAAAGTTTTGTGTTTTTTTGTGTGAAAAATACTAATTATGAAGGTAAAATTTAGTAATGGTAGTTTAAGTTTGATAGAGAGGTTGAGGAAGGGGAAGCCATGATTGCACGGTTGCCTAAATTTGAGGGCCAAGTAAATTAAGGATTGAGTACATGTTTATGCTATAAAGTTGAACTGGTCAAGCTTACAGTTTTTATCTATAACTAATCCCATGTAACCGCATCATGTTTTGTCAGCAGTCATATCTAAGTAACCACTAATGGCACTAAACCATATCTGTTTTTTATTTCTATTTGGAACTTGGAAAATATATATGTCAGGAAGAGTCCTGTTTTATATTGCGAAAGTTTTCAACTAATTGATTACGACATATGTGCATATATGAGATATATAAAAATTAAGAAGGATTCCACTTTAATTTATTTTATCTTATCACATACACTTCCACGTAAGTCGCAATTCAACTTCGTCAAATATTTGTCGACATTTATATCATTTTCCATATCGAAAAGAAAGGAAAACAAAATCAAAATAAAAGAAAGAAACTATCTCTGTTCCAAAATATAAGATTAATTTTGTTTATTTAATGAATTTTAAAAAAATAAAATTATGAAAATTATAGAATATTTAAAAATTATAAATTTAATCTTAGGAGTATTTTGATATGATGGATTATAATTTAAAAGAGCACTATAATAATATACCGTTAATAAACTTCATTAATTTTTTCTAGCTCCTTTCCTTCCCTTGCTTTTTCCAAATTCCAAATATAACTTCTTCTTTTTTTTGGTTGAATAGCTTGCTTTTTCCAAATTCCAAATGTAACTTCTTCTTTTTTGGTTGAATAGTAATTAAGAGTATCCTTGTGCCAACTTACATGTCAATCGAGATTAAAACTCTCTTTAAAGTGTTGGCCCTAATATTTGAACTTAGAAAGTCAAAGTAGAGGGTAGACCTTCTTGACCAACCCATCAACCCCTTGGGGTTAAGGGTTAAATTCCAAATGAAACTTAAGGATTGGTTTTTATGCTTTCTAAAACACCAGAAATGTAATAGGATAACTTGTATTGAATATTGTATTGTATGAAGAACCAACTTCCTTACGTTTGTACTTTTATGTTGCGTTTGGACTGAAGGAATGGAATGTAGAATAGAATAATTCATTTCATTTCAACTGGAATGAGTCATTTCAAATTCATAAATTTGGGAGAAATGAGAATGGTTCATTCCATTCTAATAGAGCAACCAACACAATTTTTTTCATTCCATAGAAATGATTCATTCCATTTTCACTCTCGTTCCTCCAATCCAAACGCCACATTAGTTTTATCACTTTATGGCAAGCTAGTGTTTAGAGCCAAATTCATGGAAACAATAAATCATCAATTATTAAAGGAAATTTAAGTGCATAAATATATATATATGTATATAGGAAATTTAAGTGCATAAATATATACAGGAAATTTAAGTTCATAAATATATATACTTACTAGCTAAGGGAATGCAAAATATATAAATAAATTAAATTAACGAGAATATTGTTTTTCAATTAAATGAAACAACACTAATCCATTTCTTGAAAAAGATGTACTTGCAAGAAAAAGGAATTAGGCATTGGTTAGCATAAGTACTAGAAACTACAACGAAAAATTACAACAAAAATTAATCATGCAAGTTAAAATAAATAAACAACAAAAAAATACAAAATTGCAATTCCTAAGTAAATCTAGCTCGGCTAATTAATTAATTAATGTGTTCTAAGAACAAGTGGTTCGATCATAACAGCTGAATAATTTCCTTGATGAGCTGAGGGTTTGATTGGAGTTGGCGCTTTTCGGCTAGGGTTTCAACAAATTTTCTGGGAACCAAACACTTCTCTGCCGAGTAAAGCTTCTCTTGAACCAAAGGAGATGTAACAAGAGCTTGGAGCTCTGGACTATGCAATGTCTCCTCATTTTCCTGCAAATTAATTACTATTGTTAAACATGTATTCGGCAAAATTACAATTAAACACAATTATGTTATGTTATATATGACTATATATACTCTCTTCGTCCTACAAATTATGTCATCTTCGAATTTTGCTTTAGTCCGAAATAAAAGCCAATTTTTTCAAAGATCAAGCAAATATTGGTATGAAAGGGCTGCAATTTTATTTTACAAACTTTGGCTGGATTTAGTGAAATGCATATAGGGACTTTTATTGGATGGAAGGTGTACAAAATTGGACCCTTTTCAACATAAAGACCATTCCTTATCTTCATCTTTGTACCTCCTTAATTCAAGAAGAATGCTAGAAGACTGTTGTAAGAGGTTTGAATATATAATCCTTTTTTTTAAGCCAAAAAATAAAAATAAATTTATTTCCAGATATGAATTCTAAGATTTAAACTAGGATAAATTAAGTAATTAAAAAACATGAGTAAACACCTTTTTCTATTCAGAATTTTGGTTATAAACCTATAGCTTAATTTTGAGAACAATACTACTATTACTACTAAATCTCATAATTGTTTAATCCAATAGGCTGACTAAGTAATAATCATGCAGTTCACCCATTCAGATAGTTAATTTTTCTAAAACAAAATTGAGTAACTAAATGCATATATAATTTATAAAATTACACCAAATTGATATTCTACCTCAAAAATTCACAAGGGTAAAAAAAAATTAAAAATCAAATAAGATGAAAATTATAAGAAAATATATAAAATTACCTGATCATCAGTTGATCCCATGAGCTCAAGAATCCCAACTTGAGCCTGCAAGAACTTAATATACTTAGAAGCAGCTTGAAACATTTCAGCAGTGTTCATCTTTTGTCCACCAGGAATAAGCTTCCCAAGCTCCTGGGTCTTCTCAGTAATTTTCCTCCTCCTAAGCCGAGCCGCAATACTCTGCGCTGACAAGCTCCCTCCACTTGCTTTCTTCACATTGCATGTACCTTGCTCAACATTACTTATACTCCCACAACTATAAACTTGAGGCAGAATAGTACTACTAGCCTGAAACTCCGGCAACGGAAGGACAAGTTCCGTTGAGAATTCCGGCAGCAAAGGAGGGTTCGGAACAAAGACATCATAATCATAATTATAATTGATTATGTCCGAGTAGTAAAAATCCTCTTGGGTTTTTACACGTTTTGGGTAAGGATACGACTCGAATAGTTGTGGTGGTGGTGGTGGTAGTGGTAGTGATGGTGGGGTGAGGGTGTTTTCGGAATAGAAGAAATTGTTCTGGTCGAATAGTGGATCGATACATGTGTCAGAGAGAAGGTAATTGTCATGGAAATTGAGAAGCTCCGGTGGTAATAATTCGGGTTGTGTTAGTTCTTGGTTGAGATGGTGAAGGGGACCCCAGTTGGAATAGTAGCTTAGAGCCATGGAGATGAATATGAACAACAACAAGAACCTGAAACTTTCAAGAAAAATGGAATTATAAACATCTGTACTTCATATAATTTGCCATATATATATATATATATATATATATATATATATAAACAGCTTCAGGTAAGACAGCGTATATCTGATTCTATTATTTACAGAGTTTTGTGCATTGAATACGAATTATATTTTTTTTAATGAATTGAGAGTGAAAGACAAGAATCAAGAAGAATGAAGACAATGTAATCTAAGAATGAAATATACCTGAGGGATGGAGGGAAAATATTGGTGTCCTGAATTTGGTGTTGTTTGTCTTGTGTTTGTTGAAGGAGTGTAGACTTACTTTCTACTAGTAGTAGGAAAATAAGCAGACCTTAACCGTCTTAGTGAAAGAGGAGAGAGAAGAGAAGAGAAGAGGAGAGGACGTGGGGAGGAAGTTACTGAGAGAGATAAATAAGGAGATGAAATGTATAATGAGGTGAGGTGATGATAAGTTGAGTAACAAACTCCTCATTATTAGGGTTACCTTTTTCTCCATTTATTCTCTAGGGTTTTTACTCTACTCTACTCTTCATCAGCCGTTACTACCATAATTATGTTATTTTATGTATATTTTCCTTTTCTTTTTTTTTTTTACTTTCCTTTTTACCACAGTAAGTTATTTGTGCACTTTTTCAAAGGCAATAATACCCTTGTAAAGAAGATATTTCTAATGATTTTTCAAGTTGAGGAATATTATAATTATCATACACACTTGATGTTAATATAAAAAGATATATTTCTATATTTTTAAAAATTTTAATTTCTGGTTTTTAACTGATAATTTGTTTCTCATTTATTTATATATTAATGGTCATAATAATGGTTGTAGGTTCATAAACTTCTTGTATTTAATGGTTTTAAATCCTATGGTGCATTTATGGATAAAGCAATAACTTTAGAGAAGCCCATTCATCTTGTAGATTCCCAAAATATTTTCTAGCATGATATGTTAGAATTGCGGCAGCTAGTTTCTTTTACATCTTTTCATTTTTTTTTAGTTAGTTACTTATTATTACACTTAACTACAGTAATCTTTATGAAAAATAATTAAAAGTCATTTGTCTTTGTATTTTACAAAAAAATAAAAAATGATCTTATATTTCAGAATAGAGGGTACATGTGTTATGTCCCTAAGATTGATAATAACAAAATGAAAAAGAAATGAAAAAGAAAATAATCATCTATTTCTCAAAATATAAATGAAAAATATTGTCTTTGTGATTGAATTTTTTTTTCTTCTTCTCCTTCGCTCTTTTTTTCCTTTTTTTTGTACAAAAGAAAATACTTAAAAAAAATTCTAATTCGTTCAGCTTCATTATAATCTACTCCCTCCGTCCCAAATTAATTGCTTTTCTAGGACTTTTTTAAGTCAAATTGACTATTTTTAAAATTAATAATTAAGCATATATAAATATATTTCTAAAATTATAAAAATTGAAATTAGTAATAAATTGTATATACTTTCTTTTGGTTATAATATTTTCACCTATATGTTAGCAAAAATAGTAAAAAGATTAGTTTTAAAAATAGTCAATTTGACTTTAAAAAGTCCTAGAAATGCAATTAATTTGGGACGGAGTGATACTATTTTATTGAGGGAAAGTATAATAATTGTACCATCATAATTAACTCTCATATATTTTCATTACATTAACTGTGGTTAATCATATCATATAGTCAGTTAATTCTTTGCATTCATATAGATTGCATGATACATCACATCACAAGGGAATATTTGATATTTACGTAGAGAAATTTGATAATTTAACAAGACTTTTCTCAAATAAATTATAAATGAAATTTATATTTATTATATATATATATATTGGAGTTTCTTTTAATAATGTTTCACAAAAAAAAAATTTATTTTAGTGAAGTAACAAACTTTTGATTTTAAACATAGTGATCATGCATGACCTTAGAATACCTACACATCTGCACGAATTAAATCTCTCCTAGATGCTTAACATTTTAGAATATGGTAAATAATATGTATTGCGACTGTTGACTTTTTAATTATTAGTTACGTGAATAAATATTAGTGATAATTTTTTTTTTAAAATGTATAATAAGTGGAGTCCTCCAATAATTTATATCAATCTTATGTATTGATAAGTTTCGCAATTATAATTTGACGTAATTTTATCGCAACACAGAGCAACAATACTCTTAGAATATTTTCATGTTATTTATGAGTTATGATTGTGAGGATATATAACCTGGTGTTGTGTTTCTTGCTATCAAACCACATTAAAATAAAAATATATTCTTAATTTATGTTTATTAGTACAATTTATCGAAAGATAAATAACTTTTAAAAGATAAAGAATAAATAAATAAGCAAGAATCTAAAATTACTCTTCAATAAGGTGTAGCTCTTGTTTTTGTCACTCAATTTAAACAATTATGTGCGTGTTAAATACTAATGCTTTTTTCGTACATAAATTTCAATTGATTTTTTTCGTTGTATTAATTTTTGAAATATTGGAAACTTAACGCGATTAAAAGGTTTGCAGGCACTTTTGAACTATGATGCTAATAGCCTTTTCTATGCTTCATTTCTAAACATAAGTCATCAAATTTCTTCTTATTAAAACTAGTTTCGTTCTAATGTATCATTTCTGGGTTCAATGGAATTCATAGGTATAGGAAGAAGCCCTATCAAATAGAGATTTTTTCTTTCGATCATATTTCGACTGTTAATACGATAGATAAAGACCGCTACTACAAAAAGTATTACACCATTGATCGTGAAATATCGATTGTTTGTTGAACCATGTGAATTGCGTGACCTCCTTGAAAGAGAGATGTCCTGAACTACTAGACGATGGGAGCATACTTACCCAACGGCCATCATACTATGTTCATAGTATGAACAGTTTTTTGAAATTGTCAATATAATGGAATGATATGATTCGATCCGGGCGATCTTTTCGTTTTTCATCATTTCATAGAATTTTTGACTTCATATTCATAAATCATTTATTAGATTCGCTATTGTATTTGTATATTTTATATACAACACACATGTTATGTGTGCAATTATCATAAAAGATATAATAAAAATTTTATCAAATTTTGGTGATAGAATAAAAAACAAAAACAAAAATAAGAAAGACAAAATTATAATAAAATCAAATTTATAGGGTGAAAAGGAAAAGAGATTGTGAGACAGTTTCAAAAGAGTAGTTATTTTCTTTGTTCTCCCTTAAAAATATAGATAGATGTCATTAAACTTTAACTTCTAATATTATTCTTATTTACATTGTGAAAATAAAATTCCCATTACTGGACGGAAGGTGTATATTATTATAGGTGTTGCCATAATTTTTTCAAATCTTTATTCTTTTTCTTTTCTTTTTTTTTGGGGGGGGGGGGGGGGTAGGGGGTTGAGGGTTATTATTGACAATAAGAACAGTTTGAGCAGTTTTACTAATCAGCAGATAAAAAATAAATTAACTTAACGGCACTTGCAAGGAATTAAAGTTGGCATATTAGTTAGAGAGATAAGTAGGGCCGAGAAAAAATAGATAAAACTGAATAACTGAATTAAATCGATTTTTTTTAACCGAAATATTTCAGTTATTTGGTTATTTTGTACATTTCGATTATAACCGTTTTGGTTGTTCGGTTTCCGTTATTAATTTTTTGTTATTCAATTAACAGAATAACCGAATTTCTTTTTTGTCTCTCCTTTTTTTTTTCCTCATAGTATCTGTTTTTAATCCTGCCTAGCTGCACCTTTCTTTTTCTCTGCATATAATAAAATCTGTAGGCATGCAGACTGGAGCAGAAAGTTTAGTGTTTCAGATCCCAATTAGAGATCTCTTCTTTTTGTGCTACATCAATAACAAGACAAGTTTAAGCAACTGTCTGCTTCATTAATTTCTCTTCTTTCTTTTTCCATTGAACATCAGACATAAGTACAAATCACTAATCTCTTTTGTGGTCCAAAAACTCAAACCCAACTCCTAGTTTTGCTTTCTTTACAAACCTTTTGCTCACATGGTCTCGTTCTTCCCCATTTATAAGTTTCTGATCTGATTCATTCATCTTATAAGTCATAAATATACACAAAAGGACTTCACCATTTTGTGGGTTTAGAAAAATGCAAGAACAAGTTCTGGGTATGATGGGAGCTGGTGGTGGAATTGGTGGGTTGGGTGATTTTTCCGGTGAGCAGAACCACCAGTTCAAGGCGGAGATCGCCGGCCACCCTTTATATGAGCAGCTTCTTGCCGCCCATGTAGCAGAACCACACATCAAAGCATATACCTCAATACCATGAATAACTTAATTGGTACAAATTTAATTGCTTTTGCAATTTCACGAATAAAAAAATTACCTCAATTTAATTTCGGTGATTGTATAATTCGATTAGTTATTAAGATACTAAAAATGTACTAATTTCAATTATAACTGGATAAACTATTCGCTTCGGTTGTAACTGAATAATCGGCCCATAGTCATTTCTGACTAGAAAACATCTCCTATCTTTCCGGTGGAAAGAGTAGAAAAATTGTCAGATAAGCGTTCATGGCGGCATATTAGCCTAAACTAACATCCACGTGTTAACTAAAAAAAACAGCTCGCGCCAAAAATATGGACTTGGGTAGTTATTTGCAGGAGAAGAAAAACCCTAAAAAGGAAAGGTAAAATTAATTTTACAGTTAGCGACAGTACTTTTTCGATCCTATATAAATGGACATATTTATTTTATTTGAATGTTCAAAAATATGTGGGCCCTCCTATAAACATTAACATACCTTTTTTTATTAAAACAAACTATATTCCCTTCTAACCTTAACTTTCTGTCATTTCACTGGCTAAAATATAGAAAAATGAAATCTACAATAAATTTCACATAAGATAAATAATGTTTTTTTTAAAAAACAAATTGAGCATTATTGCCTTTTAAAAATATTTGTAATCTAAATTAATCCTATACAAGATACAATTTCAAAACAACATGTACTATATTTTACAACAAAGTTGTGTTCTTCATTGAAATAAATAAATGTTATTGATATTATATTATCAGAGCAAAAGTAATGTTGCTACCCAAAATATATACATCTAAAGACACTTTTACAATTGTTCTAGCGACACGTTACACTTTATGTAACATGTAACACTAAGTGAAACTTATTGCTCTGGTAACATTATATTTAGTGTGACAAAATCAACCACCTAAATAAATAATGCACATAAAAGCACTTGCATTACTACAAAACACATGAATGCCTTGTGTGCAAAATAATCTTAGATACAAACAAGGTGTTTTTAAAAGAGATACAGCCGACACAAATAACAAAACTCCACGCATTTTGGAATGTTTACAAACAGCTTAGGTAACAAACCCCAATATACATACCATAAAAGGCTTGCTACCCCAGTTGACAAGTAAAATTAATAACATGCAACTAAATTACCTTGCATAAGTTGGAAGTCAATATACCTTAAATAATCATGCAGCACTCAAGCAGTTCTCCCAACTTCCATATTTTGAGCTGAAGCTTCCACCACCACTCTGCTGTGCATACTCGGAAATGACTGCACGAGCACAAATATCCCATGTTCTTGCTATATCCCCAAGTGACATGGGTTGTGAAAGGCTTCGGAGAGAGATGCTAAACCTTGACCTTGCCTTTATTGAAAGGTCTTCGTACTCCTTACTGTGAGAAGCAAATTGTTGTAACGAATTATCAGTCACTATTCGGAGGCAACTAGAGAAATACACACAAAATGACAGGGGTGGCCAGGGATTGGCACACGGGGGAGGGGGTGAGGTATTTGCTACTTTCAGGACATTACAATAAAAGGCAAAGGGAAAAAAATTAGTATAACAATTCACACCACCTCAAAGCGAAAAACATAAAACAAATTTGACACTCGACTGTTATAATATACAATCTTGACAACCATTTTTGCTTCAAAACTAGATTAGTACTAGACATGTTCGACACAAAAAAACTTGCAGCACTTGTGAACAATACATTTTGGCAAGATTTAAGCTGAAGATAATGTTAAAATGAAAAAAGTCCAGTAAAACAAAATAAGACTAGATTCACAATAAAGAAAATGTTAAAACGAAGATACAATATAATGTTCAAAAATTAACTAGAATATAAGATTGTTTTCCTAACCTGACTTCAACCGGAAACTTGTCCAAGAGTATTGGGCAGCAATTTGGATAATTTGTAGGGACAAGCAACCGCAAGGGCTGAATTGGTGACTGCATAACAATACAAGGAAAATTTAGTTCACCAAAGAAAAATTGATGAATATAGGTAATGAATAATTTTCGACATATCGGGCTTGAATCATACCATTTGGGATGAAGCATACTGCGATTTCAAGTTTGGACTGAGAGCTATAGCACTGAAAGAGCACTTAACTATAGTTCCTTCGCCGCCTTCTTTAGCTGCAGCCATTGCAGTCGGATCAACATCTTCATCACTAATGTCTACCACAGTATCTATAAGTCGAAGATTTATCTCCCTTATTTCTTCCAAAAGGGCATGATTAGCCTGCCACGTATGAAAAATAATCTTTTCTTGGTCATTTTTTACAGACAACATAAAAGGGACAATTTGCTTAATTTGAAACAGTTCTAATAATGGAAAATAAATTACTATTTATCAAGTAAAAGAAAAACATATTGGAAACTATTATAAATTACTATCTAATAAAATATATGCAAGACCGCGGATGGCTTCACAAAATGTGTACTTGGCTGAGCTGCTTTGCTTTTAATTCAAATTTCTACCAAAAAGACAATTTGATTTTATCCAAAAGGACTAAAACATTCAAGTGTTATGTAACCGATAGGGCCGCTGCTAATAATTGGCAACTACAGTATCATATTATCATATATTCAACTAATATTGAGCAAGAGTTGGAGAACAGCATCATGAAAGCCAAATTCTCAATAACACTTTCTAAATATTAAACATATAAAAAGTTATAAGAATTTAGACAGAAAATAATTATATATTATCATATCCATGCAAAAGACTTCTTAAGTGGATGTTTAGCAAGTATTGTTGCATTATAAAGTAGAAACGCAAAATGTAAATACATGATATTCACTGTTGGGTTCATTCTCTTGAAGTTAAAGTCGTTAGCCAGGTTCAAATGCACCATAGCCAATCTTTGACCATGTATCATTGTCGTACCTTACAAAACAACTTGCAAATTGGATCTTTCAAATATATAAAAAATTCCTAAAGAAAATCATAGTAACACAATTAAACTGTCAGGTTTATCCAAAAATTGAACAATCAAAATTGGTCAATTAGGTAAGCACAAAATCACCACATAGTACACAATATTACTCCCTCCGTCCCGTATTAAACGTCCTAATTTCTTTTTTAGGATGTTCCACAATAAATGTCCTATTTCTATATTTGTAACTACTTTTATCCTATTTTTCCACTTATACCCTCGTAATCTTTTTACTCAACTTTTGTTGGAAATTGAAGAAATGAGAAAATGTTTACATTGGGAACTGATGAATTATTATACCACTTTCTCTCTCATATTACCAGTATAACATGTTTTCTATTTAATGGCTCTGTAGACTCTTTTTCTCTATTCATTCTAGCTTTTAGTTCTTATTGGGAATGTGTGAATAATAAAAAGAATGATCTAGAGAACTAATTCACATTGGAAGAAGTAATACTTCATAGAAAAGTGGAGAAATACTTCAATTAATAAGTAATTCAAAAGGGCAATTTAGGTTAAAAAAATATATTATTAATTAGCGTGTCAAAACCAATTAGAACGTTTATTTCGGGACGGAAGGAGTATATAATTGGCAATATAGACATAACTGCAGTTGTCTAGAACATACATAGCAGTGAGATATAAGTTTTCAGTATAACTACTGCAGCAAGTCAGAAAAGCATGATCAAACATAAGGATACTGTTTACAATGCTACTGTCAGAAAAATATAAGTTTTCATCCACTATTCCCAAAAAAGAACCTTATTCAGCAGAATGTATTCTTTGGTTTAGAAGATTTAGGGACAGCAGGATTGTAGTTTACACCTCTAAAAGGATACTGTTGGATTACAGTCTAGATTTCTAAATTTCAAGGACATCTCTTTCAGCCATCATCAATGAACGGATGGTTGTACCCATATAAGCAATGGTCAGCAGACCAAGATTGCACCTAGGTCCCACAGATTTCGTCTTCATGGACATCCATTAGTTTTATAAGCATCTGCAGTGGAATTATATGTGCAACCCCACCATTAAACTTAATCCATTTCCTGAATCCAGCAAGTTTACCGCCTAGACTTTCCCATTTTTTATTTGTTTATTTATATGTGTGCTTGCCTACTGGATTGTTCTGCTATATTCGTATTGCTTTTCGAGTAAACAAAAAAATTGTTCAGGCAAGACATCCTACCATATCATTAATCCTCTTCATACGAGTGACTTTAGTAAATACATGGCGAGCAGTAGTCAGTAGCATAACTGCATCTTATAAAAAATTTAGAATCATAATTTATGTGTAGTGCTATTGGTGAAGATGATAGAGAGGATTTTCATAGTCGGCAATAAGAAAATGGATTCTAAGTTCTAACAGTATTAATGTCTAAATAATAAAACTTGTATCATTTGGATTTTCTTTTTTTTTCTTTTTTTTGGGGGGGTGGGGGGGGTTCCTCAAAACTTTTTCGGAACTATACCTGTAACGTTAGTTTAACAAGCATGTTTAGAACTGGTTCCACATTCATAAATAGAGCCCATATTCATCACTAGCAACCAAACTCAGTTTAAAAGTTCACACTGCCAACTAGGCAATTCTTAAAATAATAGTTTGTAATTAGAAGAAATGGTACCTCAAATCTGGGTTTCTTGGCAGTAGATGTAGCAGTTGACTCCAAGTCGGACATTTCTGAAGCAGTCAACTGCTTGAAACTATCATTTATGCTACCTGCAGAAGATACAACATCTGAAGGCATTGCAGTTGTATAGCGCTTCATTTTCCTTGTCCCACTAGTTCCATCTTGTGTGATGAAATTTCTTGCCTGTAGACGACACTTGGTCATGGCAACCAAATCCTCACCAACAGCAGCTCTTGATCCATTACCTGGAGCTGATCCTGCTATCCTGTCAATCATACTGACAACTGAGCCAATGTCACCAACAGAGGCAGTCAATGCTGTGGATGACATTGACTTGACCTGAAAATCAAGATAGTAAATACTATTATCGTATAAACTCAGATTCAAGGATTTATCTTTATGCACCACATCAATCACACAGGAACGAATAACACTGACCACTTTAAGTAAACGCTCAAGAGGTTGTTCTGTAACAGTTGACTTGCCAGAAACAACTGTTGTTGCATTGCCATGATGGGCATCTGGACTAGTGAACTCTGCCAGCAAGGGTGAGGCTGATATCCCAGGAGTCCCAATGGCAAGGGATTGGGCTGGCACCAGTGCACCCGTTGCTTGTTGGTGTCCAATATTACCAGCATTTGATAATGATGAAACACCAGAGTTAACTTTTTCCGACTCTCCTGGCATAGGGGATGGAGCCAAGGGAGTTGAAGGAGATGGGACAATAAAGGGCGAGTTTACAGATTGCAAAGGGGTGCCAGCTTTAGCAATAGCACTGAGCATATTTTGTTGGTCAATTTGAGGAGATGGATGCTGTGAAATTTGAGGAGACGCAGGCTGAAGTAACTGCGGTGAAGAAGTGGGAAATTGAGATCCCGGCTTCAGCTGTTGGTGGTGATACGCTGAGCGCTGACCTGATGAGTGATGTTGCTGAAAAGCTCCTGCTTTAACACCCATTTGTTGTCTCATCTTCAAGTCGTTACTATCTGTCATCTGATGAAGCTGTGGCGTCTGGTTTGACTGCAATTGTGCAGGTTGCTGCAACTTTGTTTGCTGAAATTGCTGCTGCTGCTGTTGTATCAACTGTTTATGCATGAGATGTTGCTGCATTTGGCGTTGTTGAATCTGATGCTTTAATTGCTGATTCTGCAGCATCTGTTCTTGCTGTTTTAGATGCTGGTGCTGAAGCATATTCGAATTTGGCTGTAGGGGATTAAGATTTGGCTGCAGAGTATTCATCCCACTTTGTGATGAAATGAGGTTCATATTCGCCTGTTGGGGACCACTCACGGGATTTTGTTGTAGAGAGCCAACAGCAACCTGCTGCAATGAATTCATCGAGTTATTCTGTCCTGGATCCAAAGTAGAACTCGACTGTAGTGTATTTATCATGTTCTGCTGTGCATTTGAAATCCCTGATAAAGGAGACGAAGGATTATGCTGCAAACTAGTCATAGTTTTCTGCTGCATTGCTCCCCCAGAACCCTGTAAGTTCATTGGTTGCATCTGGGGATTCATTTGATTTTCAAGGGGCTGCAATTGAGTCATCTGAGATTGTGGTTGTTGTGATTGCTGGATGGAATGCATATGAGATGGGGGAAGTAGTCCTTGCGGCGAGGAAACAGGTTTCCGAGGCCTATTTGAACTGAGAATGCTAATTATTTGCTTTTCATAAGAGCCTAACTTCTCCTTGTAACTAGGTTGTATATTGTTCTTGGAAACTTGTAATAATGTAATAAAGCGCTCCAGCATATCCTTAAAAGCTTTAAGCTTATTGAGTTGCAGGTTCTTTCCTTGCTGTGACTGTGGCTGCTGTAGAAGAGAGTCATGCTGGAAGGAAGAAGCATAGTGCAATGAGAAGAAGAATAGTAAGATTAAATTAGAGGACACAAATTGATATAACAAAAATACTATTCCTAGAAACTTTCTTGAGAGAGAGAGAGAGAGACCCGGCGGAAAGAAAAAGAAAAAAATTACACTTAATTGCAGGAAGTAAGGGTTGAGGTTATTTGGCAGTAAAATGTTAGTTTCTTATACATCTTCCGTCATGCAGCTCTCCACTCAGCTGCTGGGTTTGGTTTGAAAGCAAACAAGGAGCTTTGGGGCTGGGTTTTTTTCCCCTTTTTAGTACATCTATTCTGATGTCCCAATGGTCTCGTATGAATATCCCAGATCTTACCCACTGCTCAACAAAAGAATAAAACCCCACTGTTCCTGTGATAGTAAAGTTTTTTTTTTAAATTGACATGACATGATAAAATCAAAGGTGGACAGTAAATTACCTGATTTAATTTAGCAGCAATTTTCTGGTACATTTCACTTAATTCTAGTAAATACATATCCTTCATGGCCTTTATCTGAAAGCAAAAGGTTCATAGTTTCAGGTGCCATAGCTTATAATATGATATATATATATATAAAGATACTACCACTTTCACATCAATGACAACTGAAGTTATAAACGAAGTCCCACTGCTTCTACTCAAACTGTCAAACACATCAATGCAACATAAATGATAGCCATATATATTAAAATATGCAAATAACAAATAGAATATAAACTAAATATTAGGAGAAGGAAAAAGGTTAGAAGCAATATCGATCGATCCAACCTTTATCTGATTTGTCTGTGCCCAACTCACATCGTGACAATGATACTTTCAAATATAACTATTTGCTTTACCAAAGTGGCCAAAATGCTAGAGCATAGGACTGTTGACTGCTACTGTTCATTCAACAGTGCCGTCAAAATTCAAAATATTGTACCATTGAGTAACAAATATTTTCTAGAATAATAACATTGAACGCAGTACAAGATATGATGCCAGTAAAATGTGTTTATTTTCTTCAAACTGTAGAACTCATGGCCAAGAGAATAGCCGGTATAATTTAGTTTCAAACAGTAAGATATGATGCTTTCTTTATTCTGCAAACAATTTTGATTGTGATGCCAGTAGTTTATCTTATTCTGAAATCTTCTTAGTAGCTTACAGCCTGTAGCAATCTTGTAACTTCTACCAGCAAATGTGATCCATTGCATTCTTTTCCTTTAAAAATGTTAACAGTGAGTACTATATGAAGAGAAAGCACAGCATAGAGTACCTTTTGATAAATCTCCTCCTGCCAATCTCCACCATTTGCATTTCCTGTGGAATCTAAAGAAGCTACAGGAGGGGGGAAAAATGTTTATTATCTACTAGAGAATCTGTTCATTATAACTTAGCAAAACAATATAAAAGCTAGCATAACTGAATTTTCCTATCAAAGAGGAAAAGATTTGCATGCACTAGATTATGCTGTTGCTATGCCACGGTATATTGCTTGTCAACCAAACTTTCAGGGCTTATTTGGTACGCAGGAATCGAAAGTGAGAATGAGAATCTCTTCCTCTTTCGATAAACTTCGATATTTATGCATAATTGTAGGCAGAAAATTCCAATATAGCGTGGATATCTCATTCCAGAGGGTGGCAATCTTTTCTTCCACCCCTCTTAAGATTTAGTTTAGAAAAACACATAAAAGCTCAGTTCAGTTGCTATAAAATTTCAGATTCCTAAACAATATTG
This sequence comes from Aralia elata, assembly GCA_034770075.1. NCBI lineage: Eukaryota > Viridiplantae > Streptophyta > Magnoliopsida > Apiales > Araliaceae > Aralia > Aralia elata. The sequence goes on along the minus strand of CM068386.1, from coordinate 12,253,745 downwards.
TTGATATACCCCAAACACTTCACGGAAATTTATCAAAAACTTGATGACCAAGTATCTCATTTCTTGTTACTCGTCATTCAAAGCTATCTTTTGGGACTTCAAAAAGGATGGGTAGAGTCAGGTTAACATAGGAGCAGGATTTAAAAGAGACATGTTTTGACACTATTTCGGGCTCTGGTTTAGCAATTGGAACAAGTTCGATTATCAAGTTCATTTAGGTAACAGGTCGAGCTCGAACATGGATGGCTCGACTCATCGTCCCACGAGCTTCACCTGTAATTATTTTTGCATAAAAAATGGTATATACTTCATACTTTAAATATAAATATAAATAAGATAAAGGAATATATAACATAAAAGGAATACAAAGGCAGTATATTAAAGTTTCTTCTCTTCTCTAAAACCTAGAAAAATAATATAGATAAAAATTTCAAACATGGCTAGAGATAAGGTCGAATTCGAACATAAGAGGAGAGGCTCTTCTCGGGCTCAAGCAAAGATTTCTACTTAGAGCCAAGCTAAAAAATGAATCGGTTAAAGCGCAAACATCCACCCTGGGGGGCAGAGACAAGCCCTCTTCTATTTATAAGGTAGATTTAGTAATTTTAAGTTCATTACTTTGCTTTAAAACACTAAGTTTCTCATATACAAATAGATGAAAGAAAATTTATAGAAATAAGTTCCAAAAGCTTATTTGTCACATTAAAAATTTATGCAAATATTGTCTAGTGTTATACACACTGATGCTGCCACTAATGTAATACTAATGATGTTTGTGTAACTCCGCTTAGCCAATTGATACTAGTTGCCACAAAACCACTATCCCATATTCAGATATAAAGTTCTAAGAATAAAGTGGCACTTAGTTATTCTCCTAAAATTTGAGCTTTTATAGTATGTAAATACAATAACTTGAGTTAAAATATGATACTTAAACACAATTTGCAAGATTGAATGAAATTGGAGGGGGGCAGAAAAGGATAAAATAGACATGCTACCAGAGCACAATGAGAGTTTGTTTCTGCATGTGTGTGAGCGGCAGCGTGTGTGCCAGAGAGAGTGAGACAGTGAAAGGGCGAGAGCGAGAGATAGCAAGAGAGGGATCTATAAATTTTTAAGAGAGAGTGACAGACATATGACTATAAGTTTCTGACCTACATAAATCTAAAGGGAACCATGAAGGTTACCGGATTTGTCTCGAAACTACTTGCTTTATTTACACAACTAATAAAACATTAAACTTCTTTGTCAGTAGAACAAATTCTGTATTTCGAAACAAAAATATGCACAAAATAGTCCAAATGCGCCCTAGAAACTATATCATTTGAGAATCTCTAGCCATCTGTTGCACGTTTTCTGACAAATAGTCAACGAACAAAAGTAGATTAATAAAATACTAAAGCTACTCAGACCAAGTGAAAATTAATTAATCATACTTTCACACCCAATTTGCGACTCTGGTTCAGCTAATTGAAATTGGAGAAGATTTAAGCTATGTTAGAGTGATTATCAAAATGATGAAACACATATTAAAGAAGCTCAAGAAGCATGAAATCACATATTAAATATGCTTATTACATCTGTGGAGAAATACGTACTTGATGAAGCCTCTGGAATGACTCTTTGGGGTTGAAAAAGCTGCTTCTGCTGATCGATTACGTTCTGCTGCTGAAGCAAGGTACCTGGTGTTTGGAGCCTTTGCTGCATGTCACGTTGTAATGGATTTGGCTGCTGCTGCTGCAGACCTAGCTGCTGTTGCAACTGTCCTGGCTGTGATTGTATCTGTGACATCATTTGCTGCTGTGACTGCTGTTGTGACTGCTGACCTTGGCTGGGCAACAAATTTGACATCATTTGTTGCTGTGACTGCTGTTGTGACTGTTGACCTTGGCTTGGCAACAAATTCGACATGCTTTGCTGAGGTTGCTGCAGTGGAACCTTAGATTGTTGTAGCAGGTGTGCAGAATGCTGATTATTTGGCATGATAGAGCTACCAGATTGAGTTCCTGGCAATTGATGGTGCTGCTGCTGCTGCTGAAGCCCAGTAACACTACTTTGAGGGCCCAACTGCTGCTGATGCATATTTGGAAGGTTGTTTTGCAAGCCCATCAACTGCTGCTGTTGTTGGTTGGAAAGATTATTTTGTTGACTTAGCAACCTCTGTTGTTGCTGCTGCATGTCAGGAATACTGTTTTGTTGCCCAATTAGCTGGGATTGTTGCATATTTGTAGCATTTGACTGCTGCCCCACAAGATGTTGCTGCTGCTGCTGTTGTTGTTGCTGTTGCTGCTGTGAAGGCAATACTGCTTGTTGCTGCAAAGGTGTCTGCTGTTGATGAATATTCGCGGCCTGTTGTTGCTGTCTTTGTTGCCTGAGGACTGATTGTGGATGTTGCTGAAGCACAGATTGTGTTGATTGCGGAGCAGAAGATTGCTGATTCTGTTGAAGGTTAGTAAGTGGAGACGATTGCATCATACCAGGTTGCATAACAGACTGCTGAGAAGAATGCAACTGATTTGGCTGTAATAGATTCTGCTGCTGTTGCTGCTGCTGCTGCTGTTGTTGCTGCTGCTGGATGTGAGATTGCATTTGAGAGTGTGAAATATTTCCCTGCTGGAACTTCTGCTTCATTAGCTGGGTTTGTAAATGCTGCTGATAAAGATACTGCTGGGGATTCTGGGATTGCTGCTGTTGCTGTTGAGGAACACCCTGTTGCTGCCTCCCCTGCTGCATCTGCCTCTGAGAATTGGCAAAAATATTGGAAGGCACCCCTTGTCCAATGGCATTTGCTACAGAGTTCTGTGAAACCCCAGAAATGTTTTGAATGTTCTGCAAGTTGGAATTCTGAGTAACAACATTTGGTATCGCAGTCTGTGCTAAACTGCTGACTGGGGCCAATGAAGAAGTTAAACTAGCAGATCCTTGCACACCAGCTGAGGCAAAATTATTGGGAATGTTCTGGGGTAGTAGTTGTTGACCTGATTGAGACTGATTATTTGGAACCGGAATAGTAAGAGGTGGCGCTTGGCTGTTCAACTGGGACTGCATGCTCTGAGAGGCTATTCATCAACAGAAAGAGAGAGAGATGAAGTAAACAACCAAGTAATGGGATCAGAACTGAAAAAGCACACACACAAACACAAATATATATATATATATAACTATATAAGCTTCTATTTTTATCTAAGAAATATATATATATATATATATATATTTCTACGGATCCCAAAAAGCAGAGGATGGAGAACACAGCAGGGGGAAATTTCAGAGTGAAAATTCAAACTCTTCAATAGGAGGAAATAAAATTCAGTTCAAAAGGCAGGCAGGTCGGAAGTTTCCCGTGTGCATCAATGCATGTCGCCGGGGGGTGGGGGAGGAGGAGGTGGAGGCTGGAAGGGATAATAGAAGTGAAACAACAATTCAGAATTTATTTTCTTTTTTCAAGCCTTCATGCCAACTTTAGTACTTTTCTGGTCTTGATATATTAGTCATTTTACGAGTGTCGTCAATAAAAGAAACACGAGAGAGTAAAAACTTCAAAATGAACCTGACCTAATTTTCAAATAAACATTGTACATATGCAATCAGAATGTCAGACTAACTTTTACAACGAATTCTACAACATATTATATTAGCAAATATATTAAATGTTCAATTTGCAACTCTTTCAAAAAGATATTAGCGTAATAACTCGCGATAAATGCAAATTACCAGTTAAATTATATTTCCATAACTAATTATTCAGTTATCAACAATTGAGCTCCCAATTCTTATCCTATATCTTATTTTCTCCCCCTCTCTTAATTTTTTTCTAAATAACTTCACGGTTATTACAACTTCTTAGTTGCCAAAATGGACTACATATGTCTCTCTCTCTCTCTCTATATATATATATATATATCTATATATATATTTCCTATTCAAAATTTCTCCCTTCCTCTATCTTTCTATCAGTTTTCTCTGCCTATTCTACAAATTATTCTGCTAGCCAATCTAAAATGTAAGCACTCATACCACACTAAATAACTAACATTGAATCGTTATTTTATCTTAACTGATTTTAATAGCTTTTATCGCTTACAGATGTATTCTTTCAACTTCATGACCAAGTGTTTTTTCTTTCTGATCACTGGTTCTAATAACTGAACAACAACTTCCTCATTTCAGATTGCAACAATTCACAGTCTAGAACTAATGGTCAGATCGTAAGTCTCAGCCTTATAAGAAGATATAATCATCCTCAATCTCTGTCTCACTTCGACTTAACTATAAACATATAACCATTTGCTTTAGCCAGTTTTTATATCGTCTAGTCCTTCGGGGTCAGCAGATCTAGACTAATGGCATTTTGTAATGCATCATCAGTCCGGAAATTAGGATTTAAAATATAATGTAACTTGCAATATTTGTCTCTATCCCTGATAAATGTATTTAAACGCTAGATCCACTTAGACTCACAGGTCATTCTAACTTTCAAGATAAGGAATTTCACTTGGTCCTTGATACACTCATAACCAATGATAATCTCCGGAGATGCCAATTCTACCAACCCTAACAGATAAAAGAACAAAATTTATTAATAGAAAAGGAAGAAAACAACAAAGAATAGGGGGCCAAAAAGTCTACCCTGACTGGACACCGGACTCGTGAAAAACAAGACAAAAAAAAGCACATAAAAGAAGAATAGCCGCCACTATCTTAACTGATTTTAATAGCTTTTATCCCTTAGCAGAGGTATTCTTTCAACTTCATAAGCAAGATCTTTGATTTTCCTATTACTGTTTTTAATAACCGGACAACAACATCAACATTTCAAATGCCAATGATTCACATCTAGAACTAATTATCCAGATCTCAGCCCTAGAAGCTATAAGTATCCTCAATCTATTTGTCTCATTTTGACTTAACCTAGCTAGTGTTTTACATCATGTAGTCCTTTCTGGTCACCTGACCTAGACTAATGGCACTTCGTAATGTGTTATCTGTCTGGAATCTATGATCTATAATAAATAAAAAATAAAAAATAAAAAATAAAAAATAAAAGTAACTTATGATATTTCTCTCTATCTCTGATCAATGAATCTAAACACTAGATCCTCTTACACTCTTAGGTCTTTCTAACTTTCAACACCAGGAATTTCAGTTGGTCCTTGGTTCTGGGTTCTTGGTCCTTGATACACTCATGACTCAACACCAATTATAATCCTACCATCCTTTTTTGATACAGGAAGAAAATTTACTAGCAGAAAATCAAGAAGACAAAAAGAACAGGGGGACAAGAAGTCCACCCTCATCGGACTAATGAAAAACAAGACAAAAAGAGCACTCAAAAAAGTACAGCCTACAATCTCTACAAAGATCACTAGGTACCTCTAAAGGCCCTAAAACAGAAAGGGATGCAAGGAAACAACCCTCAGACTCAACAAATAAAAAGATAAGTAGCTCATTCTGGACAACCTACCATTACACTGATTCTAAATTTCGCATAAACCGAGTAAAAAACATACTTTGATAGAATTTTTACATCCTTATTTCTTCTAAACCCTCAAAAATGAATTAACAACACAGCTTCCACCAAAATACGACACACCAATCCTCAAACACTCCAAAGATAGAGTTCCACAAACCCTAAGCAACAAGACATGCAAAAATAAATGAGCATAAGCCTCATTGCTTTGACAAAATTAAGAAACCTATTATATTACTTTCCTTACAGTCTATGACAAAATTAATCCAAGTCAAGTAAAGGAAAGATACAAAAATTGTTTAAAAGCTGAAAAGAAATGATTATGAAAAATACGATTGCATTTTTCACTACTACATATTATAGCACAGGAAATATGCAGAAAGTGATAGTGGAAATAGAGATGGAAGACAAGACATAAGCGTACTAGCGTGCACAAGCACATTGCACAGCCATGGTATTACCTGGATCTGGTGGATTTTGGCCATTACCCGCAGAGTTGGACTGCAAAGAATTGGGCATAGGATTTTTTGTCTCCATTGTCAGCATCTTTAAAGATATTTTCCTCAAATAATCAGACTGCAATTTAGCAATATGAATATACAATTTAGGACAAGTAGAAACACAAATATGGATAAGGATTTAAGGACAAACTTTTACTAGAATACAGAAAATATACATACAGAAAAAACAACTGATAATGAACAAACAAATTGCAACATTCATATTACACAAGAAATTTTTCAATGGCTTTAAACCTGGCTTGTTGCAGCCGTATAAATCTTTTCTTCAAATCTCACAGCAATTTTCTTAAGCTCTTGGAGTCCCTCTTGTCCAGAGAAGGGAAGATGCCTCTTCAAAGTGTCCATTCTACACATGAAACATTAAATTTTAAATGGTTATTGACTATGCAGGGATGAAAATAAATTGACATTTAATGTTTAAGAGAAACTTACTCCCTTATACATATATGGCTCATTTCATTTCATTTTATTGTTTTTCTAGATAAAAAGAAGTCAAATTTATTAGAAGAGAGAACTAACCAAGGACAAGGACTCTTCCACCAAATAATAGAAGTGGAAAAAAGATAAAAAAATCCTGGTAGAACCAATATATATGGAGATCCGACATGGAAACTCCTCTTTAAACCCCAAATACCAACACCCAAAGAGAAGTAAGGAATGCCAATCACCCAAATCTATATGCCAAACCCATTTGAATAAGTGTGCTTCTTTTTCCCTTTTACCAAGTCCTCTATGGGAGAGGGGGGTTGATCCCATGACCTAATGGTTATGGAGGTAGCTTTAAACCAATAAACCAACACTTCCCCGTTCAGGAGCTCTCATATGCATATATCAGTTACCTAACCTTTCAATTTTACCTTTTCTTTTTACTTGTGAAAAAGTGTGTTCCTTTTACTGATGCAATTTAACTGTGATAATTTTTTGTAAACTCTTGTAAATATCTATCTTCCTTCAAACACAATATCTTATCCATCTCAGTTTAGAAGTGAAGGCTACCTTTACAGGGAATAAAATTGAATGCAACAGCAACCCCCAAAAAATTTGGATCCGCAAATATATTATGCACAACTTTTCCATTATTCTTACACTAGCCTCTTCTTTTTTTTATTGACAGATGTGGAATAAATGCAAGTCCAGAATCAGGGTGGCAGCATTGGCTACGACCCACCCTTCCCGCAGCAGAAGCGGGAGTTCAATTCTCAGCACCCCCATCCCCCATATAAAATGTGTACTAAGTTCTTAATGATACCCCCCCCCCCCACCCCCACCCCCACCCCCCCAAAAAAAAAAAAAAAGTCCTTAATGAAGTACAGCCAGCAATTTTTATCAATGTCAGGTACACCCTAAAGAAGAGGACAACAAATGGTCAATATCATTGATTTCTGAAATTCCTATATTATGATTGATGAAAATAAATGGTTATGAAACTTACATTTTGTTGACAATCCTTTGTCGTGAATCTGATTGCAACTGACTCCTCCAGTCGCCCGTGTCTATCGATGGTTCACCACCTTGAGTAGGCCTCCAGTTGTTGTTATCCATAACCTACCAAAAAAATTCATGAGGATACATTTCCACGAAGAAGACAGCTATATAATAAATCGAATAAAAGAAATTATATACTCAACTAAAAGGAGTAAATCTTGGCTGGTTATGTATGACTCAACATAATTCATACTATTATAATATGTACCAATAATTTTGACAAGATAGCCCGTGCTTAAATAGAATAAGGAAATTTTCATGGATTCCTTGAGGTTTGGCCTTATGAAATTGACTTGCCTCAATTTTGAAAAATAAGAATAGACCTCAATTGAGTGTTTCTTTCATCAAATTTCATCCAACCATTCATAAACATAATTTGATTTCGTTGACTATCTATTCCTTGATTTAATAGAACTGAAATTAGTTGAAAGAACATGGAAATTATCTATGGTTAATAAAAAAAAATTAGGAACAAAGGAAAACTACCGACAGAAGCTTGGGTCTCTCACAGCTCTACGTTTGATTCTAGACTCTCTACATTAACAACAACTGCCATTATAGTTGCTGTGTTACTCGGACTCTTCAATTTGCCCTAAAGTACCCGTGTCCGACACCCGTGTCCGAAACCCGACACTTTGACAAGATACTTCACTTTAGTGTAAAAAATTGATAAAATTGAGAAGTACCCGTGTCGGATACCGTGTCCAACCAAACACTCCATCCGAGTCCGAGTAACATAGGTTGCCCCTAATTAAACTACCATATCCATTGTAACCGCTACCAAACCACCAGTACCAACATCCCCGCAAGCTTTACCACCTCACAAATAAATACTGCTCGAATCACCTTCACTCCTAAGTCGCTTTTTACATTACGCTTTAATAGAATGACAAACTCAGCTCCCCCAACACAACCAATACCACTGACATCAAAGACCGACCTCCACAAACATATATGCACTCCCACCCATCAACCACCCATCACCATAATCCCAACACTAGAAAACACAGGGCCCTGGTTTAATTTCATTACAACCATCCTTCAATGTCAAAATATTCATCCTTTTTCAACAATTCGGTAGACACCTATATGCATCTATAGTTGAAAAAAAAAATCGATGTGCTATAGCAATTACTCAGTTGTGATTTTCACTGAAAAGGTGCCCCTGAAACCAAGGGATAGGGGAGGCATCAAAATTCACAATCTAAAATTCAGGCACCTCTACATATGTGCAATATGTAAATGTGCGTGTGTACTCACTATGTCTCTGTATGTGTGAGTGGTTTTCTTTTGAATTACCTAACAATAACTAGAATAGAAAGATGTCTATAATAAGTGAACCCTCTCAAATGCAAATTTATTTCAACGATCTGCAATATTGACAAGTAATATCCTCTCAAAACCATTTAATTATTGGTTGTTAGCTTGCAGTTTTTGGAGTAGTCCTTTGAGTAGATTTTATTCACTAGAAGTAGTTATAAGTTGTTGAGCTAGCTCAATGGACTCTAGACTAGGGCAGTTAAAAAAACGACACATAAAACAAGCACAATAATCAAACAACTGGGTTTTGCAAATTCCTACCATATAGACTCCTTGACTAACCAGAAAAAATGGAAACAAAAATACCGCTCTTTCCATTCCAAAATAGAAGATTAATACTGACTTTTTAAAAGACAATTTGTGCATTTTCAAATATAAAATGACAATGATTCATTTAAGGGAAAACAATAAATTGTATAAATTATAATTAGTATGACCTGTGAGATGGTTTAAAATATTCATAACTATATTGACTAAAATTAAAGTATTATACCAATTCATATATATTTCGAATTTGAAAATGTTTCACAAGACTTTTAAAAAGTCCATATTGATCTTAAATTTTGAAACAGAGAGAGTATATTAATTTAGAAAATAATAAATATACATATGGGGGGGGGGAAATACTTCAATTCAGCTCATTTATGTAATTGCAGTCTACAAAAACCTAAGAAATTTAATGTTTTATTCAAAAATTAGCACCCCAATAATGCAAAACGTAGTGGTTCTATTCAGGACAAAATCAACCCACTACTCCATAACATGATATATCAGAATAAAAGAATTACTTAGAGATGGAGAGATAAAAATTACAAAATATTGGCGAAAGAAATGATCTTGAATCAATGTTCGAAAAAGCTAAAAGCGGTACGACGCGTTTTTCTCCGGACGAGGCGATACGTAAGCCTCGAGGCGGAGCGAGGAGTAAGCCTTGATTAGAAAACCTAAAAGTCCCCAAAAAATTATAAAAAAATGCTAATAAAATCATAAAATAATCCATCATTATAATCAAGGTCATAAAAGAAATAAATAATCAACGTCACCTTAATGTATCATTACAAAATATCAAAACAACATAATATCGCTTTGCATGTGAACTTACCGTAAAAATATAATAGAAATTTATCAATTTTTTTGAATAGATAAAAAGGAAAAAAATTAAAAAGATAAAAAGATGAAATTGTAATAAAACAAACATGCAAGAGCAAAAGCGGAAGAAAAATTATGACAGCCTCAAGGAAAGCAGCTATTTTTCTTGCTCTCCCTTTATTAAATAGATAGATAAAATAAATATCAAACTAATCTCAACTTATTATTTTAAGGGTGAACATGAAACAAAATTATATTTTTAATGCTCACAAAATTTTTAAATGAGAATTTTTTCTGCACCGGAAAGAAGTAGCTAAGAAAGATCATAGTAGTTCTTTTTATCATTATATTTTCACTATAATTTTTTCAATTTTTTTATCAGGCATGCAAATGAGGCGTAAGCCTCAGCCAATGAGGCGTAAGCCTCTTTATTTCCCTTTGAGGCGTAAGCCTCGCCACAGCAACCTACCGCCTCGCGGGCCTCGAGGCGTAAGCCTCAAACGCAATTTCGAACAATGTCTTGAATTCAAGAACCTCAACAATATAACAATCTCAAAAATATATCCTCAACTCTGAAACTCCTAATTGTGAATTGCCATAATACATCAAGAATGGTGGAATTCGGATTACCTTTAAGATACGAAGATCTAGTCGTCTTTCTTTCTTGTTTCTTATAAAAAGGCAAGTCTCCAGATGTAAGAATTAGTAAATCATTTGCAAAAGGAATAAGTGGATTGTAAATATTTGTATTTCACCAACTGATTTTTAAAACGAAACTTCGATGTGTACTTTTACTCCTAAATGTATCCCCATTTGGTGAACGGAGAGGGTATTTAGAAATTTAATCAATACTAATTAAACATTCCAAAATGAGGAAGTACCATCTTCTCAAAAGTCAAAACCATTTAATGATCTTCGGCTGTTAATTTCAGTTTCTGGTGTAGTCTTCTGAGAATTTTATCATCTAGAAGTAGTTATAAGTAGTTGTGTTAGCTCATTGGACTCTGATATACACACACACACACACACACACACATATATATATATATATATGTTTCTATTAAGAACATGGTTTCTTTGAGCAATAAAACTTAATTTACAACACAAAAATAAAAGGCAACAATTTCTCGTCACCAAAATTCTAAACTAGGGCAGTCCAGAAAAAGAAACACAACACAGAAAAACAAGCACAAAAATAACAAAACTGGGCTTTGAAAATTCCTACCAAATACTCTATGGCTAACAAGAAACCATATAACTTAAAAAGATTATAATTCTTTGAAAAACTAATGAACAAAACTTAGAGAAAAAAATAAAAATAGACTTCAATTCAGCTCATTGATGCAATTGCAAATGTTCTCAACAAAAACCTAAAAGATTAAATTTTAATTCAAAAATAAGCACTCCCATGATTCAGAACCTAGAAGTTCCATCAATGATAGAACCAACTCTATAATCCATCAATAATATAACCAAAAAAAAAAAAAAGAATCAAACTAGACATGGAAGAAAAAATGAGTTTGAATTCAACAACCTCGAGGATATACAACAATCTCAAATAACGAATACCCTCAATTCCGAAATTCCTAACTACGAATCGCCATGGTGAAATTCCAATTACCTTTGAAGATACGAAGATCGCGTCGTCTTTATCTCTTGTTTGTTATAAGAAAGGAAGTCTCTGGATTAGGAATTTGGAAATGAAACTGGGAATGCATTGGTGGAGTATAAATATTTATAATTGACTTGGCCCCTTTTAAAAAAGGAAGGTTTACTTGCGTTAGGGCGGAGCTTTGTTGTGGACTAAAATATTTTTAAATTAAAAATAAATAAAAATTATCTCTAAATATTTTGCTAAAAGTACAAATATTATGCTTTAAAAATTTTAACATGTCAAAAATATTAAATAATACAAAAATGTTGATGAAAATATAAAACACATACCACACACTTGGGGCCCGTTCGGGAATGATTTATTTTAAAATGACTTATGAGTTAAAATATAAGTTGACTTATAAGTTGTTTTAAGTTGTGACTTATAAGTAAAAGTGTTCGGCTGATAATGACTTATAAGTCACAAATTAAGTTAAAACAAGTTATAAAGGTGTTCGGCTGATAATGACTTATAAGTCATTTTTAAATGTAAAGATTACTAAAAAGAACATTATAAAAAGATATATTGATTCAATATCATATCGAAGGTTATTATTGGTAAACAATTTATTTAAACAACTTATTGGTAAATAACTTATTATTTAAATAGCTTATTGGTAAACAATTTATTATTTAAACAGCTTATTGATAAATAACTTATTTAAGCAGCTTATTGGTAAGCAACTTATTATTTAAACAACTTATTATTTAAACAGTTTATTAGTAAACAACTTATTATTTAAACAGCTTATTGGTAAACAACTTATTATTTAAACAGTTTATTGGTAAACAACTTATTATTTAAACAACTTATTGGTAAACAACTTATTTAAACAACTTATAAGTAAGTAACTTATTATTGGTAAACAACTTATTAATAATAAACAACTTATTATTTAAACAGCTTATTGGTAAACAACTTATTATTTAAACAGTTTATTGGTAAACAACTTATTATTGTTAAACAACTTATTATTTATATAGCTTATTGGTAACCAACTTATTTAAACAGCTTATTGGTAAACAACTTATTATTTAAACAGCTTATTGGTAAACTTATTATTTAAACAACTTATTAATAATAAACATATTATTATTTAAACAACTTATTGATAAACAACTTATTATTGGTAAACAGTTTATTATTTAAACAACTTATTGGTAAATAACTTATTATTTAAAAAGGAAATTATAAAAAGATACATTGATTCAATATCATATCATAACAATCATCCACAATTGCAATAAATAAAAACCTAAACAAATTTTTTAAATATATCAACTACAATTTTATTCAAAATTAGAGATTCTTAATGCAATATTATCTCTCATTACTTGCATAATTATAGAAAAAAGTATAGACGAAGCTCAAGTATAATGCAAAACACAATTGGTGTAGTTGTTTTCAAACCTGAAACAGAACATATTTTAAAAAAATAACAAAATTAAATAGAATTCTACAATTTGCTAAGTTGAAGAAATTTGAGCCAATAGCTATCTCAAACTCACCAACAGATAATATATATATATATATATATATATATGAAAAATATCATATATAAGATTTCTTCAATTTTTCACGGGTATACTCAAAGAAGATATCTTTATCTTGAACCCCAATTCACAATATCATACAATATAAGAAGGAAAAAAACAACAACTTAAACTTAGGCAGTCAAAAAAGCTTTGATACTTAATTCCAAATTCCCTAAATTTATCCACCAATACCCATTACCCACAAACCCATAAACAACCCAGAAGAAATAAAAGGAGCAAAAAATACATGAAAGCTTCTCTCTCATAAAATCTTCATGCACCTGAACCAAGCACAAAAAGAAACAACAACTTGTGTTTGGATAATGGACCAGAAAACTGAAATGGGTTTGTGTGTGTTCCAATAATAGTATTGAAAAACAAGCAGATTTAGATGGGAAACGAATATTAGAGCTAAAAAGAAAGAGGGGCAAAGATGTCATTTACCAAGACAGAAGAGGGGCAAAATAGACTAATCATTTGGTCAAACTTACTTATTAAAAATGACTTATAAGTCATTTTTTAATAAGTTAAAAATTGTTACTTATTATTTTTGACTTATAAGTCAAAAAATAAGCAACATTTTAAGTTGTAGTCAAACACCAAAACCGTAAAAATCTCCTTATACCAACTTATAAGGAGATGCCGATCAGGGCCTTAGATATAAGCTTGCCCACAATCTATTTATGTATATTTTGAAGCCCCCTAAAAAATATATAACTTTAACTTTCAATTCAAATTTTTAGAAAATATTCAATTTTAAATTTTAGGATAAGATTCACTTAAAATTCACTCGATTATTTTGAATCGCATTTATAGTTTTTTGACTATCTATGTATTTAATGGAATTTCTTAACATGTGTCCTAAGGGCACATGCTAAGCACACAATTCAAGAGTATATTTTCTTGAACTGTGTGCATATTCCGTTGAATACAAAAAAAATTGGAGAAAAAATCATAAAGTTGTTTGTTATCGTTTACTCAACGGTGGACCTAAATAAATTTTCCATAACTAATAAATTGTGTTAACTTATATCAATCAAAAATAATATTTTTATCTAATAACTCAGCTTAATCAAAATCAATAATGAGATTTTTAAAACGATATAATTCATTTAACTTTCGGACATAAAAAATTTATAATTAATAGTACTACATTGATAGTTTACAAATATCATAAGTGTATTATTTAAAAATACAATAATTAATTAACTTTTTAAAATATTTAAATTAACTTTCAAAAGTCAATATTTGTCCTTATATTTTGGAACTGATGGAATATAAATTTTGAAAAAAAAATAAAAAAATTCTTGCGATGATTGTATGTCGAAAAAATATATTTTTGCAAATTAAGGTTAAGGATTTGATGGGTTGTGCTGAGGTGATAAAAAATCAACGAAGTAGATGGTCTGGTTAATAGTAGGAGGAAAGAAGAACAAGTAAGCTTCACTCATAAGTAAGGGTAAGACTCTTTTGGTAGTGCAAACTGCAAAGGTTCCAATTCTCTCAAGTTGGAATTTATAGGCGTGTATGACTACAAATTACATGCATAACATAGATATAGTTTTAATCGTGTGCTGGGGCCTGGGGTAGATCCTATAAGTCAATGTATCATCTTATGAATTTTGAATTATTACATTCTTTCGGCCCATCAATCTAAGTCCCTCACTTAAATTCGTTATGAAGAAGGTATCTTTGAGCTTTTTGTCAAGAGCTCAAAGAGACAAAAAGCTCAAAGAGATAACTTATATTTTGTGCATGTATTCGAACACTTTTTACACAATTACCAAAGTTGAACGAGACAAAGATAAATGATCCGGTTAATCTTGACAGTGACCAGACCAGGATTTTCAATCACTACCTTGGTCGAAGCTAGGGACTAAGATAGTGTTTGTTTGGGTCTTAAAGGCTCTTAATAGGTGTGCTTCTAATTTGGTCAGAGGCACAACTTGTTTGGTAAAAAAAATTTATGCCTCTTAATCGGTAAGATTCAAAATTAATGCTAAACCATTCAGAGCCACATCTGAACGAAATTATATTTTGTTGGACAAAAATAACCTCAATAATATTACAAAATTCCTTTTGTATCCCCCATTCTACCATCACCCCGACTGAAACTCTGACCTCAAAGCTAAAAAACTGTCACCAGCCACAAAGTTCATCATTCGATCTAGAAAAATATAACAAATTCACACATATATATATATATACGCATAATAGCAAATCAGATCTACAATTCCACCATTAATAATTTTATTTAAAAAAAAAGAACCAATCACAAATCCATGCTGATTGAAACCATATGAAAATACAGAGCTCGATCTAAATGAAATTGGAAGGCTATGAATGAAGAAAATGTGAACTGATAATTTGTTTGGTGTGTGTGTGTATATATATATATAATTTAGTAAGAGAAAATATGATCTAACGGAGAGGAGGATGCATAAGATGAGGGGGAGAGAGAAAGTGAAGAGGGTGAAGAAAGTGAGGAAGGAAGAGAGAAAGTGAGTAGGGAAGAGATAAAGTGAAGAGGGAGGATGGAGAGAGAGAGTGAAGGGGGTGAAGAGGAGAGAGAAAGTGAAGAGGGAGTGAGCTGTTTGGTTAAGGGTTAAAATGGCAAAATCCTCTTTTTTAGGCAATGCAAAAAATTTAATTTTCAAGCAACATTTTTTCATTCAGACACAATTCTAAACAGATGTTCTATATTATTTAGACGTCTAAACTGTTCAGATCTTAATATTTAATTTTATCAAACACAACCAAACTATTGTCTTGGGCGAAGCCAATGTAAGACCCATCTTTAAGTCAAAGCCAAATTTTTATCCCCCCCTAAAAGTTCACACACGGGCTAATGGACTTGGGCTCGCCGAATTGAAATTATAAACAATTTATTTAGGTAACGCGTTTTTCATTGAGTTTATTTTGTCGTGCACGTGTCCCCTTTTATTTTATATGATCAAAAACGATAATTAATTTTAAATTTAAAATCTTACAAATTAATTTTAAAAAGTTAGAATGAGACTGTAATAAATAGGCAAGTTAATATATTATCTATCTTTTACAAGAAGAATCCTTTTACGTAATTTAAATATGTGAAATGTATTTATTTTATTTTTATTCTTGAAAATGATAATCGTTAGTTTAATAATACCATAGTGTTAACATAATGATAAAATTAATACATTGTGTATTACTATATATTAACTTAATATAAAAACAAAATTTTGTGAAAAAAATAGTAAATGAGACCCTACAAGTAGGAAAAGATGGAGTGATGACATTTATGTATGGGCAAATAAAAAGAGCACCTTAGTCTCTAGTCCAAGCCCATTGGGCATCGGGTTGGACCAGGTGCTACCTCATCCGGACCTCCATGGATAAGCTTCTTTCACCACTCTTATGTTAACAAACTGGCAGAACTTCGGACTGTAAACAGTAATCTCAGAAAATAAGAAAAAGAATGCTTCTTCCCCAATTTCAAGTGCACCCAATTTCGTTCTTCACTTCTCCATCAAAACCCATCTCCGAATTTAACCCATTTGGTTCTTGTTTTCTCTCTCCTGCCAGGGTCTTCAGACAACCAGGTTCACTTTATTCTCCTTCTTTTTCTTTCATCTTCAATATTGTTGTGGTTTTTTTTTTCCAGTTTTTTTTTGGAATCTTCATGTTTGGTTTTAGTTTTGCCATTCATTTGCTTTGGTTTCTGTTGTTAACTAAAAGTAGATGTGGAGAAACTTGAAGACAAGGAGAATAATGATGTAGCTAAAGTGAGAGTATTGAAGGAGAAGATTGAGTTTGTTGGGATTAAATGCGATTTTACTTCACCTGGGAAATATATTCACTTAATTTGTCCAAAGGTTTCTTTTTTTTTTTTATATTTGTTTATGCTTTCTTAATTTTTGCTGCTATTATGTGCCTGCTCAACTGTTTTATTTATAATTGTAATCTAATTCTGTTTTAAGATTGAAATAACGACCACATTATTAATAGTTTAATTTAATACTCCCTCCACTCCCAAATTAGCCACTTTGCGTAGATGATGGCAATGGTTGAGTTTGTCGTGGCCCAACCGTCCCAGTACCATAGATTATTGGGGCTAAACTTTGCAATGCAATTTATCTGCCTTTCAGATTCTGAGCATTGTTATGCTGTTAAATTCCTACTTTTCCCTTTTCTTTTGAGACAGTGTAAAGGTGGACAGTCTGCGGAGAGGAGTTTATCTTTTCATATCAACCGAAATAAGTAAGTTGGCTTTCTTCTTTTCTATGCACTCATGTGATATCTTAAGATTACTTCTCACACTACATGGTTTGTTGCTTTAGGGATTTCGCAATGTGGAGGTGTTTCCGTGTAGAATGTGGATGGGCAGGCCAGGTAATGTCGTATATATTTTCAGTTTTATACCATGGTTTCAGAATTTGAAGTCATACTCCATTCACCTGGTATTAACTTTGGTCTCAGGTCTTTGCAGACATTAGGGCAATACATAATGCTGTGAACCAAATTAACAAAGTAAGCTCATCCAGGAAAATAACTGAGAGCCCGCGGTTAGAACCACTAGGCAATGAGGTATTTATATCAATTCTATCTTGCATTGTACTTAATTTTTTATTTTCTATACTTTTGTTTGAAATTCCTTCTTCTAGAGTAGGTATAGGCTATGCCACCTTCTCTTACATTGTTTTATCCTACTCAATGGCATACCCTGGCATTCCATTAAGCTGAAAATGCAGGTACTGTCTAGGATCTGACTAAAACTATATGCAACGAGCAAGAGATACATTATGTATCAAAAGTAGAGCTGCAAACTAACCTAGATGCCCGCGAGCTCGGCTCGACTAAGCCCGACTCGAGCCTAACTCGTTTAGGCCTAGCTCGAGTAAGCCCGACTCGTTTAACATTTAATTAAATAATTTTTTTTTTATTTTTGTAATAAAAAAGTTGAAGGAGTCAGGTTTAAACTTGACTAGACTCGGTTTGCTTAAGCTCGACTCCAGCTCAGCTCGAGCTCGACTTGTTTACTAAACGGTCCGAGTTTGTACACCAAATCTCAAGCTCTTTTAAAGTCCGACTAAACTTGTTTCGTTTAACTTTTAAACAAAGTTGAGCTTGACAAACAGAACTCCAGGTCAACTCGGTTCGTTTACAACTCTATATTAAAGTGATGTGGCTATAAATGGTAACCGGAAAATAGGATATTCGTCGTGTTCGTATTTGTTTAAAGCAGATATTATTCGTATTCGACTTAAACGAATATTATTCGTATTCGATTACAGATATTCGCAAATAAATAGATACGAATACGGATACATTTATATTCATATCCGTTTAACATCCGACCGCCAACATATTTATCGAATCGGATATGCGGTATCATAATCCCAAGCAAAGAACGGGTCTTATTATAAAATTATAATATTTTTTAATATCTTCCTTGAAGATATTTTATTAAATAGAGTGATTATTTTTTTTTCTTCTGAATTTTATAATTTAATCATATGGTTGATGATTGTGTTATGTTATATATTAATATCATAATAGTAATTTTTTAATTATTTATTTACTAATTTTAATTAATTATGCTAATGAATTTGGATAGTCATTCGGAAACAGATAATATTTGAATTCGAATAGTTTTTCGAATATCGAATTCGAATGGTACATTAAGAAATCCGTCGAATATCAAATACGAATACGGATAATTTTTTTTTTACCAAATACGAATACATATATCACTGTATTCGGATTCGAATATGTCCGTTTACCGCCCTATTGATAGGAAACTAGTGTGCAAACTTATATTGAGGATATCAAAACTTGAAAAAGAAACTCCGGAAATTATTATGGTTCCTTATGAAGATGACCATGGGTCTTATAGTGAGGAAATTACCATCATGGTTGGACAGGTTGGACTTTGAAAATCTAATATACTTGCACCATAGAACCAGGGTCAGGTGCTTTGGCAAAAGTGAATATGGTGATTAGTAGAGTAGATGGAGATAGTAGGAATAATCACCAGACTTTCATTTGGCTGCGTACTCATATACAGATGGAGTTATATGAGGATTTGGAGAGAAAGGGATCTCTTCCTTCTGTGTCGTGTAAGCCTTAAGATTATGGTGCTTTCTTGAATACGGGGTTCATTTCCTTATAGTACAGAGCATTTATGGGGAAGCCCAAATCATTCACTTGCAAGTGGTTGAGTTGTGAAGAACCATCAACTATATCGGTCTCTTTGTCATTTAGGTTGGTAAGAAAGTTCAAGAATTGAATCTCTTCACGTATGAAAAAGCTAGAAATTAGAACATTTTGAAGGCATATATATCATTCCTTAAGATAACAGATAAACAGGAGTGACTAGAATTGATTTTATGATAATGCATTTCTAGTGAAGTTGCTTGTGCAATATGCTTGAAAAGTGTGCTAAAGATGAATTGAAATAGGGTATTCACTTTGCATACCAAGAAGTTTACTTACTTTTCTGAAGGTATTAAATAGTTCACACAGTATGCCTAATTAAGAGCAGTCATCTCCCTTACATCTGATGCGTTGAATGTAAATGACTAATCTTTTACATTATTTATGTAGGAGAAGTTTGTTTCTTCTATGTCCAATAGATTCCACACATGCTTACCTTCAAAGACAATGCATATGCTATTTTTATCATTGAGCAACTAATTTCTTTGCCTTACCTAAATTTGAGATTAACATATGATTTCTTCTCATTTTATCTATTGATGATTATATATTCATTCACCAAATATGTTTCAGCTGACTGCATATTTTGCTGAGCGAATGATATCTAAAGAAGTTTTGCAGAAAAATGCTGTTATGCAACTATCGACTGAGAAGGTCAGATATTGAAAAAAATACATGATTTGTGGGAGGTTCTTCTCGGACTTTCACTTTCACCTTTACAAGGCTATATTGCTCAAATTGAATTTCATAATTAAGGACTGGTCTATTTAATTTAATTCACTTTAATATAATACAATATTCAATAGTCTGAAACTTTTTTTGTGTGCCTATCTGTGTGTATATGAGTTTTACAGAATGTCATCGCTTTTACTTACAGAAGAAATGGAGTGCTTGTAAACTGCAAGTACCGGAGCCTCATCAACAAGAAATTTTGGCAGGTACTTGCTTAAAGCTTTGTCTAAAGTTCTAGTTTGCAGGTATAAACATAATCGTTATTGGTTATGCACTTGTTCATGAAAAAAGGAAAGAAAAGATATACTGGTGGGAGATTAGAGAATACAAATAGACATAGTGGGTAGGGATATGAAATTTCCTTTGCTTCCAATAATGTCAAGTTAAAAGTAGCGTGAAAATTCTGTAGCGGTTAATATTCGGTAAACCAGAATGAAAAATAGAGAGGGGAGAGAACAATATCATAACCTCTCAGTGCTTTATTGAGATCCACAATCAAGACCAATAGAAAAGGTCCACTCTTGTAATAACTCAAAACATATGCATCCATCAAATCGGTTTTCATCTCACAATGAAGGGCCTGACCGCCTGATTATGGATACTAGAAAGTTTCTACTCAGTTAGGCCTCCTAAAACTGCGCCCTCTTAATATAATATTCAAATAGGACCTAATTACAATAAAATAGAAGTTTTAAAGATAGTAATTGACTGGTGCCAATTGACTGGTGCGACTCCAGAGTTCAGAAAAGGCTTTTAAATGACTCAAAGTAGGAGTATAAAAAGTTCTAACCAAAGATAATAACTCTAGATTCACAGGAACTTCTAAAGCATTTTTTTTTTGGTTTCTATTGGGTCTTTGTCCTTAACATGGTCAGGTCTAGGGCAGGCCTTTCCACAGTACTAGGAAATTCTAATATGGGAGTCACTTCTAGAATGAAGAATCCTGCACTAATTGAATTGTATAAGGTTTCAGGCCTGCTATTAAGAGTACCAATACTTTTTCATGATTTTTGGGTGTGCTTGTGGTGGGCCAAGATGACCAAAGGTCCTCTTGAGACAGAGGATTTAGTGTTGATCTGGGCTCAGGGTCAGGCCTAGGACAGAAGTGCCATATGGTCATGTCGAACTTCAGAGACAGAGTTATATATTTCAATAATTAACTGGTCAACTTTAGACTTGGCTTATGATTCCCATTCTTTGAATATGTTTTCAGAAGATAACCTTTACGAACTTGGTTCTCTCAAAAATTCATAAGCACATCCATTTTATTTTTTCTTATTTTTTTTTCCTTTAAAAATTTTGAAAAAATACATGGATGTTCTGGACAAAATCTCCTATTAATTTCTGCTCTTAATCTACAGGAGAAGGGCGCAGAAAAGATATTATATGGACTTGATGACATAAAGGAAGCAGATGAGATAATCATTGTAATTTCTTTAAGAACATTGGGCTGTTATTTAGTAGCCTACTTCTCTGTCTCTATCTGGTGAATAGCATTCGTATTACTTTCATGTTGATCATAGGTTGAAGGTGAAATAGATAAGCTCTCAATGGAACAGGCTGGACTCCCTAATTCTGTTAGTGTTCCTGGTGGTGCACCACAGAAGGTTTCAACCAAAGAGTTGCCATCTCTGGATAAGGTTTATGTTGACCCTAAAATTTGTTAGCCTCACATTGTTGCTTATTCCCCCTCCATCTGATTTAAGGTTCCTTTTTTCCTTGTTTTCCTGTTTATTTGTTATTTCATTCTGCATTTGGTTGTATCCTCGTATATCCTTTTGTCTGAAGCCAGGACACCAGTTTTCAGTATCTATGGAACTGTAAGGAGTATCTGGACAAGGTTAGTAATGTTGTCAATTGCGTTTTCCTTAGAACTTGCATGCAGTAACAAATAAGCTTACTTATTGTGTTTATTTAATAGTATTTTTGATGTTATTGCTCCTCCATACCCCTAATTATTTCCCTGAGATTCCATACAGGCATCGAGAATCGTCTTGGCAACTGATGGTGACAGACCCGGTCAAGTCTTGGCTGAAGAACTAGCACGCCGGCTTGGAAGAGAAAGGTCATAAACAAACATTTTCATAGTTTCGAAACTCTTCAGTTTGAATGCTCAGCCTCAAGTAGCACATTGCCCTCTTTACAGGGGTTGCAAATTGTGGTTGGGACTCAAAACTTCATTAGTATTGTTTTTTTTTTGCTAAGCCGAGTAATTTTTAACATATGAAATATTTAAACATTAGACTTTCTAGATTTTCGGTCTAGCTAAAAGGCAAAACGCCTTGGATGGGCCGGCAAGTATTGTGATTCAAATTTCAAATGTCAAATGGTATTATAACATCTTTCGTCAAAAATATATATCGCGTAAGTAATGGCTTGTAAAAATAATGCCTTCTATTGTTAACTTTTTCTGTCTGAAGTTTGAAGCTCGTTGTTACAAGACTGTAGCTATTGTTACCGTTTCCATCTTATGGGTAAGGTTAAAGGAGAAGGAAGAGAATACAATATATTATGTCCAAGTATGCCAGTGCGAAAGGAATAGACCATCTTTTTGAAGATTTTTTCCCTTCAAACAAAACCGGTCCTTTATATTTAGGGTTTAATGAGAATATCAAGAAATTAGAGATGCCTCTTTCCTTCGTTATAAATTATTTCCTTCTTGCTCAACCAAATAAAACAAAGGGAAGGATACTTTATCCTAAGGATACCTTTCCTTACTCTTAATGCTTTAAGTCGTCCACTCTATTTGACTTTTTTAAAAAGTACTATTTGGCTGGATAATATTATTTATCTGATTTTCTCTAGCATTTTGTTGCCATCAGATGTTGGCTTGTGAGATGGCCCAAGAAAGATGAGTTCTGCTGTTTTAAAGATGCAAATGAGGTATGACTTCTTTCTCCTATTTTTCTTTTCAAAATGAAGAACAAGGAGATTTAAACTTCTTAAAATTTGGGATTTATCTTAATGGAATTACTTGAACTATCTTTAAATAATTCAGACTTCTTTTCTTACGGAAAAACATTCTGCTAAACATACTATAAGAGCTTTATGCAAGTGTTGTATGTTAAATAGAGATTTCTTTTTTAACAAGGTCATATATTTTGAGTAAGTTTGCTGTAATTAATGCATTACCAAATAACGAGTTTTTTCTTGTCCGAATTCTTTTTTCTTTCTCTTGGTGTTGTTTGGCATAGAAAATGATTCAATGTTGTTTACTCATTGAGTCATTGTTTTCCTTTTCCCTTAGAAGGATAGAGAAGTTCCTCCCTCCTGTATTACTACTGACGCAAAACTTCATTTTCAATGTCGATCATGATGTTTGGTTTATGATTACAGGTTCTCACGAATTTAGGAGCAGGTGCTTTGAGGGACATAATTAACAATGCAGAGTTATATCAGCGCAGGATCTAAATAATGTAAGCTGACTGAAGTGAATACCTTCAAATTCAATCATCCATTTTGGATATATAGTTGAGGATTTCATCGCAACTTTTGTACAAAGACTCTGGGGTCATATTGTATAGATATTAAACCATGCGGATTCAATGGAAATTCTTCTTTCACTTTGGTTCCGTGTCTCTGTCATGAACTTATAATTCAGTTCTCTTTTCTTTTGGCTCTGAGATTCGTTTCTTTGTTGCCCGCACATAGTTTTTGGTGTGTTTTGGTTGGTGTTATATCAGTCTTATTATTTACAAAGAAAGACAGCAGTTTGGGATAAGATTCATTAGCATGGACTTACAAATTATGAACTGTGTACCATTTTTCGACATAAAGTAGGCAAGTAGCAAAAGTATTACTAGAGAAAATGTTCATAGCCAGTTAGATTTCTTCACAACAGATGAAGGAATTTGCATTCAAAACGGATTCATGATTATCCTAAATTATCATTTTTCTAATCCTTCAAGTAAAAAAAAGAAGGTAAAATTTAACATCATGAATCGAGAAAATTACTATTTCAAAGAAAAATTTGTCAAAATCACAACTACCAAAAAATGAGTTTTGATATATGTCAATTTTGGAAATATACTCCCATTCTATTATTTTGAGAATACGAAACCTAAGAGATTAAAATTGTATAAAATTACAAAATAAATATGATGTATAACACAGTAAACCAGTTTTCTATTACAAAATAAATATGATTTTTGGGGCCAAATTTATCTATTAAAAATGATTTATTTTTATAAATATCTAAATAGAAAAATGAAAAATTGTTTACATTAGTTCGGGTCGGGTCGTTCCGCTCGAGCCTACTTTATATATTCTACATACAGAGAGAAATAAAGAACATTTTTGAAGTTCTTGCCTCCAAATTATTTTTATTCAACCGTGAAAAACTTGGTAAAGGGAAGGAAAATCACAAAGCTAAACAGTTCAGTCCCTCAATCGATGAAGATGCTTCTTGATTATAGGAAAATCTTAAGCTCAAACATTCTCATGGCCTCAAAGCACTTTTTCCTCAAGTCTACCCCTTCACCACCAGCAGCGCAACTTCTAACCTCACGCACTTATTCAAGAATCATCTTTTCAGCTTTCCCTTCAAAACCCATCTCCAATTTAAGTCCGCTTTCTCTAAAAACTTCTGGGTTTTCTTTTACTCCCCATGCCACTACCTCCACTCCAGGTACTTCCCATTAAACCAACCCCCACAAAATCTTATGATTCTTTAGTGGGTTTATATGAATGAATGTTGTTGTTTGGTTAATTTTGGTTGCTAAAGTTTGTATCTTTAATTTGTCATAATGATTGTTTGGTGTATTAAATGGAGATTGTTGTTTGATTTTCTTATATTTCCTGTAGTGGAATTGGAGAACCTTATAATTATGATTCTTTGGTGGTTTGTATAGATGATTGTTACTGTTTGATTATATTTAGTTGCTTAAAGATTGTTGTTTGATTTTCTTAGTTTCGTGTAGTGGAGTTGGAGAACCATAAATTATGATGCTTTTGTGGTTTATGTGATTGAATATTTTTGTTTGATTAAGTTTAGTTGCTTAAAAGGTTTTTTTTTATTTTGTTTATACACGGGTTAATTAAATATTGCTACCCTGAACTATCTCACTCATTCCACTTCGGTACCTGTCAATTCAATTTTTTCAATTAAGGGATTCAACTCTCGATTTATGCCGATTGAATCCAGTTGAAGCTGACACATCACAAATTGCTTACATGGACAATCTAGCGGGCAAACAAATACATATGTGGCATTATAAAAATAATTTTTCAACGATCTCTTTGGTTGTTAGAGAGTTTTTAGGTGATGAAGAACTGTAACACTTTGGTGGTGGTTATGGTTTGATTAGTAGGCGGCACATGTGGTGTTGGTGATGAAGTTAATTTTAATTGTTTTGGTTTAACTTTTTGAATATGTTTTATTTAATTTTAATAGCAATTGACTATCTTGCCCTCTTAATTTGGTGGAAACAGATTTTTAAATGCCACCTATACAATTAGTTCCCAGTTTGTGCTATCCACGTCACTAGTTTATGACGTGATAGCTTTAATTGGACTAATTGTGAGGAGAATTCCTTAACTGAAAAAATTGAAATGACAGGTACCGAAGTGGAATGAAGTGAATAGTTCAGGGTAGCAATATTTAATTAAGCTTTTATTTATTTACTAATCTCTGAATATGTCTTAATGATTGTTTGAGGCCATTATAATGGACATTTTTGTTTTGATTTTGTTGTTTTTCTGTAGTGGAATTGGAGAACCCAGAAGTGGAAACGCATAATTTTGGAAAGCTGATGATAATGAAAGAGAAATTGAAGCAGCTTGGAATTGACTGTGGTCATTGTAATCCGGGGCAGTACAATGGCTTGTCTTGTCCAATGGTATGAACCCTTGAGTGCCATTTTGTCTGATTTGTTTGGCAATTGGCATAGTATAATTGCCATTACAATAAGTTAATTTTTTGTGAAAATACACCGAGAAACACACTTTTACACATATAGTTGCGAACCCAAAATAGCCTTTTGGGCTTTTCTTTTCTGTCTTGTTTTTTTGGCAGTTTGACAAGTTTTCCAGTTTATATTGAATACCTGGGATCTTTTCTCTTCTTCCATAGTGCAAAGGCGGGGATTCAGGAGAGAAGAAATTATCTCTTCTCATCACCAAGGAGGGGTAACTCTGGATCTATTTATTTCTTCCTTTTTCTTTTCTTGAAGTATTTTTGTTGTACTGCTTAACAATTTCAAAGTGGTATTTTTAATATGCTTTAGGGATGCAGCTTTGTGGATCTGCTTTCGAGCTAAATGTGGGTGGAAAGGCAGTACACGGGTAAGTAATGTTTGACTGTTTCTTAAGCAAATTTCATTTCATGGAAATTCTTCATTTGATATCATGTTTCTCTGATAAAGTGTACATTGGATTGCAGGCTTTTGCAGATGTTAAGTCAAGTTATGGACGGATGAACGATAAAATCACCAAAGTTAACGAAATAAGACAAATCACAGAACAGGAATTGGAGTTACAACCTTTATGCAGTGAGGTGTTACAATTTTGCACTTCCTTTTACCTGTCCTTTTTTATCAAATTTGATTGTAGTTTAGTTTCGCAGAGACATTACTATTTCTTGTCTCTGAAGTCAGCTCGCTAGTCCTAGAAAACAATCATAAAGCCAGCCCCCCCCCCCCCATATTTTATAACGACAAAACCCCAGTTGGTTGATCCTAGAAATGTAAAATTCTGGCATTTTCTTCCGAGCGCCGCCGCCTTTAGGAAACAATGATTAAAAAAATGTAAAGGAGACAAAGCTTCGGGATAGGAGACCCCCCAGCCAAAAAAGAAAGAAAAAAGTAGCAAATCCCTTCTATTCCTCTCTGATCAAAGAGATCAAATCAGTAGTACTGAATAATGGTGTATTTAATGGACTGGAAAAAGTCAAACTTTGTCCGTCTTACTTAGTCAAATGCTTCTCTATCAAGCTTCTGTGACATTCACTATGAATATGATGATATGCAAACAGGTTGATACTTCTTTTTACTATTGATTCAGATACGTGAGTACTTTGCTGAGCGAATGATTTCCGGAGAGACGTTACGGAGAAATTTTGTCATGCAAAGAACATACGGTGATCAGGTGCAGAAGCAAATTGAACCTCAAGAAATATTGCCATTTCATCTATATTTTGTGTTCAATCACATGTCCTCAGTAAATTGCCTCTATGATGTATAAGAACAATTAATTGTAAAAATTACTTGCTAGCTGTTTCACAAGATTTTGTCAGAAGTTAAAACAAGTTACTTTGTGACAGTCTATTTTCTGTAGAAGAAAACAACCCCACTCTCTTCCTTTTTGTCACTGTACATGCCAATACTTTGGTCCTTACGTAAACCTTCTTACCAACAAGCAAGAAGCAACACTTTTTTTGTCAACTTGCAAACTGAAATTCCATGTAGGGGCCTTGAGAAAATGTCAAACACCTGGGCATAGGCATCTTATAGCATAGTTTAAAAATAACTAGAGTTGAGTGGATAATGGCTGATGCACACCAATAATGAATTTATATTTTCTCTATGCTGTAATTGATAATATATTGACTTCTTGCTCAAATGGATCTCTGTTTTATAGTGGACTGATATGTTACATGGATGTGGGGTGAGGGTGATAGCTGCGGGTACTTGTTTAGGTGTCAGACCTTACTGGGCCACAAACTAAATAGGATATCAATGCTTTGTGTCAAATTATCCAATTTACAGGATATGGATACATGGATATGTCTTGCCTAATTAGAATATATATTTTAGATAATCATGTAATCTTTATGGTCAAGGCTATACATTAGAAAGTTTAATACTCCCTCCATTCCACTAAATGTGTCCCATTTACAAATATTAAGGATGTATTTTTGTTCCATATTTATTCCAAAAAATAACAAGGTCTTAGTTGATAATGGTGGCATGATAATGAAATTTGGATAACAAACTTGAGGACATTGTATCATATTATACTACTATAAATTAAAAGAGGACTCTTTATCTGGATTTTTTTGGCAAATAGGACTTTTTGTTGAATAGAGGAAGTATATAACAGGATATAGTGCAGAAGGGGGATTTCCACCTTTTTTCGTCATTGAAGAAGCAAAATGCTTCTTTGTTTATGAATGCTTACTTTTGCCTTCCCCTTCCATATATACTCCTAAATTGTAGCTTCTGATTTTAGACACTGGTGTCAGACTCATAACCCAATAACCCATAACTTTGATGAGTGTTGAGGACATGCCGAAATGGGTAGCTAGGCCTTTACTATTTCTCTTTCACTAATTTGCTAATTGTTTTAGGAAGTGTGACAATTAGTTTTCACTGAACCAACTCTTTTGATAATTCTGTTAACAGTTTGTTATAGCATTTACTTATCGAAGAAACAGAGAGCTCGTTAGTTGCAAGTATCGAGATATCAGCAAAACGTTTTGGCAGGTTATTAAATTTCTCTCTCTCTCTCTCTCTGTGTATATATATATATATGTATATGTATCTTTATCTTTTTCTTGCTCTAATGTTTATAAAATTTACTCATTATATTGAAACAAAAAAACGTTATTAGTGACAATGGTATCTCAACTAATTTTTGAAGCCTTGAAATGAAGCCGGTGTCAGACAAAGTGATCCCTTTTTCTTAGAAGATTTGGAAACCTTTTGAATGGTGTCAATTGTTTTTGGAAGTAACATGGCTAATGATAATGAGATCTCATGAAAGACACATTGGAAGGGATCTTCGTTGAATTGATGAACGTGATTCTGTTCCTTAAGTCAATTTGTGACTGCTGTGTTCTAATTGGATTCATACATTCAATTTAGACACATGCTTCAAGTTATTCTTTTGGTCACTACCTTATGGACATGGTTGCCAGACAGGAGAAAGGGGTATTATAATACCTTGGAATCCTTGCCACAGGGTTAATATTCCTGGTCAAAATGATCAAGTACTCGGCACAACCTGGGATAATGAGATTATAGGTCTGTTTAGTCTAATCCAATATTGGGCTGCCCTTTTATGCTGGTATAACTCTGTAATATATTTATTACTTGTTAAAATAAAGTCTAAAATATGACAATATTAACACAGTAATATATATATATATATATATATATATATGAAAATATTAACAAAATTATATATAGGCAACTGTCTTTTTCTCTGATTCCTTGATTAAAACTAAGGATATGCTTTCAGTCCAGATCAAATATTGATTAAATTGCACACATACAATTGTACTCACACACGCAGACAATGCACGTAACCTGCACAAATTGTAAGGATAACCGAAGGTTCTTAACTTTTTATTTCTTAGTATTTCTAGTCACAGTTGTGATTATGTTATGAATCTTGTGATACATGAATCTTACGAATTACAATACAGTACAATACATGAGCTTTCTAAACAACAAGAAAAAGAATGAAAAGAAAGAAATCTTGCAAGCCTACATAACATTGGTAATTATATTGGAAAATTCCTATGTGATATCTTCCTGCTTTCATAGAAGATGTGATTTTGATGCAAAAATGTTTAAACTCTCATAACTGTTTTGTTGTTAATATGCAGGAAAAAAATACTGAAAAGATATTCTATGGACTGGATGATATAAATGGAGCAAGTGATATCATCATAGTAATACATTTATGATGAACTCCTTGATGTATTCAACCATTCTGCTGTGTTTAGATAACTGTATCAACTTTATTTACTGTGGTTGCCATCTACATTTCTATTGTAGGTTGAGGGTGAAATAGATAAGCTTTCAATGGAAGAAGCTGGCTTCAGAAATTGTGTAAGCGTCCCTGATGGCGCCCCTCCATCAGTCTCAAAAAAAGATTTGCCATCTGAAGAAGAGGTCTCTGTCAATCCAAAACTCAGTAGTTTGTTCTTTCGAAAAACTGTCTCATGGTTGATTAATCTTTTCTGTATTCATTGCCAAATTCTGCATGTTTGACTGCATCAATTGAATTACTTTTCAGTCTAATTGCTGTCTCCACTGTTAATGAGAAGCGCTTTTATGATATAACATGTTTGTGGAACAGAAACAGGAAAAAGTGGTGTTAGAACAGCGATGTTTCTAGTATTGTAACTTGTATCTAATATGTATATGTGGTACCTTTCTCTATTGTTCTAATGTCTTCTTTAATGACAAATGTTGGATCTAATGCTCTTTTCATGTATTTTGTAAAGCTAGGACACCAAGTATCAGTATCTTTGGAATTGCAAAGAGTACCTAGAGAAGGTTTGTTGAAGAGATGGTTTTATGGCTTTCCTTGTTTCAATCACTCCTAAAAGTTTTAACTCCTTTAAAAGTAATCGCTGAAAACAGAAGTGCGATTGATTGTGTTGTACTGTTATAGGCATCTCGCATAATACTAGCCACTGATGGGGATAGGCCTGGTCAAGCTTTAGCTGAAGAGCTTGCACGCCGCCTTGGAAGGGAAAGGTACATTAATATGTTCTAGACATGCTGTTTATCAATGTTTTGTTAGAGCAATATTCATGCAGCTTCCTTTCAATTTTCTAATGTAGATTCTTGTGTTTGACAACCTAAACTTTTGTTGGTGAAACAGATGCTGGCGAGTCAAATGGCCAAAGAAAAATGAAAGTGATCATTTCAAAGATGCAAATGAGGTTTGAAATCTATATGCATGATAGTTGTTTCATTTTCGGCTTGTTTGCATGATACTTGTTTTGAGATTAATAAAAACAATTAGTAAGAGTGAAAAGAGAATACAGCATAGTGGACAAGAAGTTCTTTACGAGACAATAAGACATGGAAAGAAGTACAAAGTCTTTAAAAAAGGACTGCCAGCTAATCAAATATGTAATGCTAACCCCTCTAAAAGCTTTGGTGTTCGAGGCCTAAGAGAAGTCAAATAAGACATCAATCCCATAAATGATGCAGCTCAAGAAAGTTGTCTCTGAAAATTTGGGGTCACGTCTTATCCGTGTTTAATTTTCTTGAGATTAAGAGATTTATGTTGCAACCTTGACTGTGTAACGTAGGTGCTTATGTTTCTGGGACCTGAAGTATTGAGGGAAGTCATTGAAAATTCCGAGTTGTATCCCATAAAAGGATTATTCAACTTCAGAGATTTTTCGGCTCAGATTGATGCGTACTATTATCAAACCCTTGGTTATCAGCTTGGTGTTTCAACTGGATGGAGGGCTCTTAATGAATTATACAATGTAGGTATTATTCTCATTCTTAAATATTCAATATTTCTCTTAACCTGTAATTTTTTATTTCCTTCTCGTATAAGAATGTGATAAAAAATTACTGAAAAAGGGAGTATGAACTAATTTTCAAGATTGATTGAGTGATACATATATATATATATGTATGTATATATGTATATGATGGGTGAAGTATAATGCTCTGATTGTTCTGCAGATTCTAGATTCAAATTTGTGATCAATGTATGTTGGACAATTTCACACCGATGGATTTTTATGCTGGATATTTTTACATTCTGTTTTCTATTTTCAAGATTTGCAATATGAATCTCCAATAATACAACCTCCTGCTCTGAATTGTAATGGAATATGTTAAAAGTAAACAATACCTGGCTGTTATAGTCTTTAACAGTTGGCTGTTTGAAGTCCTGAATAGTGGGCTGCTAGTGGAGAATATTTGCCAACTGGCCAGCTATCTCCATAGCTCTCTTATGTTGACTATTGGTGTAATATGTAGATCTGATCAGCTGTGTAGTTGGCCTATATAATGGTCTTACTATCTTTGTACTAAATACAGCAATTGCAGCTAATAAACTCAATTGATATTCTCTCTATTCTTCTTACTCTCTTATATTTAAGTTGGTATCAAAGCCTGATCCATATGTGGGTTTTCTTGTGCTTCTGCAAATTATCATGAAGATCTTTTCGATGTTATCCTGCTGGTATGTATTCTGCCCATTATAACAAGTAAGTCATCTTGATTTACTAAAACATAATGACTGAAGCTAGTGACTCTCATTCTACTGTAATAATCAGTAGTAATGTTAGAGGAAGCCAGTCAAGCCACCATGGGCTTAATTCTTCCTTGCAAATTAGTCCCATTAAATTGGATGGTACAAATTATTTTGACTTGGTCTGAAGCATCTTTATTATCAATTAAGGCTAACAAAATGCAGAGTTTTATTAATGGCAAGTCTACTAAACCTGCTGAAACGGATCCGACATATGATGATTGGGATTCCGATAACTCCATGGTTAAGACTTGGTTATATAACTCTATGGAACCTCATATCCGTAAGAGTTATTTGTTCTTGCCAACAGCTTTTCAGATTTGGACCACAGTTGCTCAAACTTATGCTCATTCTGGTAATGTGTCAAAAAAGTTTGAACTTCGCAAAAGTGTGCGGGAGACATTACAAAAGGAGAAAAAACAGTTGCTCAGTATTACTCTGAAATTACAGCATTATGGCAAGAGTTAGATCATTATACAATTTACCCTGCTCACTGTACCAAAGATGCAGAGGCTTATCAAAAGCTTATGGAAGAGGATCGAGTTATTGATTTCCTTGCTGGCCTCACTATGGATTATGATCAAATCCGGGCACAACTAATAGGGCAAGACCCTTTCCCTTCGCTTCAGGAAGCTCATGCTCGTGTTCAACGTGAGGAAAGTCGCCGACATGCTATGGTTCAAACTTCAACCGATCACTTTGCCTTAGTTGTGGTTAAACCTTCTAATTCTGTTTCCAAAGACTGGAAGGATAGTCTTTTTTGCGACTATTGTGAAACCCCCAGGCACACTAGGGAGACTTGTTTCAAACTTCATGGAAAGCCAAGGCGTGGTCGTGGTCGTGGTAATTCCTCCTCGAAGTTATGGAGGTGGTCGTGGTTCTAGTGTTTATATGGCTGAGTCTGCATCATCTGCAGTGCCACATATCCCTACTACTCCTAGCACAGACCCAACAACGAGCCCACTTTCTCTCCAAGAAATGGCTAGCCTTCGACAGATAATGAACCGCATAGATGCCAGTTCAGCCTCCTCTAACTCCTCCCATTTTGCATACTCAGGTATATCACCTTCCACTGTTACATCTTGTTCTTGGATCATTGACTCCGGAGCATCTGAACACATGACTGGTTCAATTGATTTGTTTCACACTTACCAGCATAGTTCAAGTAAGGCCACTGTTCGAGTTGCTGATGACTCTCTTGCCCCTATCCATGGGCATGGGTCAATCAAGTGCACTCCAACTCTAACTCTCTCATCTGTCCTTCATGTACCCTCTTTTACTGCTAATTTGTTATCTGTCCAGCGTCTCACTGAATCTCTCCAGTGTTCTGTAATATTTTTTTCCTTCTCATTGTATTTTTCCAGGACCTGGCTACCGGACAGATGATTGGCAGTGGTAAGGCTCGAGATGGCATCTATATTCTGGAGTATGAACCTCTCTCTCCTAGTCAGGCTCTTCATGTTTCTTCTATTTCTCCTCTTGAAACATTGCATCAATGGCACAAACGTTTAGGGTCATCCCTCTTTTGGTGTTTTGGAACACTTGTTTCCTAGTCTAGCAAAGAAATGTAGTAGAGACAAGTTCTTTTGTGAACCGTGTGAATTGGCCAAGCACAAACGGTCAACCTATCTTGCTAGTAACAATAATCGTAGCGATGTTCCTTTTTTCTCTCATTCATTCTGATGTATGGGGACCCTCCCGTGTTAGTTCTCGTTCAAGTTATCGTTGGTTTGTCACCTTTATTGATTGTTTTTCTCGTGTTACTTGGTTTATTTACTCCGTCACAAAAATGAAGTTTTTGAATGCTTCAAATTGTTTTCACCAAATGATTCAAACCCAATTTAATGCAAAAATCAAAATCTTACGTAGTGACAATGGTAAAGAATACACCGAGGGTCCATTTCAAACATACCTTTCTACTCATGGTATCATCCATCAAACTACATGTGTTAAGACACCTGAGCAAAATGGGGTTTCAGAAAGGAAAAATGGCCATCTACTTCAGGTTGCTCGCTCAATTATGTTGACTATGCATCTTCCAAAATATATTTCTGGGCAGATGCTATCTTAACTGCTGCCTACTTAATTAACCGTCTCCCTTCTAGTGTTCTTAAGTTCAGGGCTCCAGTATCTCTCCTTCCCTCTTCATCCTCAAACTCTTTACCTCACCGCACTTTTGGTTGTGTATGTTTTGTCCATGACACTAACCCCACACGTGGCAAAACTTGATCCTCGCGCCATTAAATGTGTCTTTATTGGGTACTCAGCTACACAAAAAAGGCTATAAATGTTATCATCCTCCATCACGACGTGTCTTTGTTAGCCATGATGTGACTTTCTGGGAAACAATTCCATATTATCTTTCAAATTCCTCATCTCTCCAGGGGAGATTCATAGTGACGAAGAGATGAATTCAGAATTTGTAAGTTTTTCTCCACCTTTCCACTTATCCCATTCAGGGGGAGTCATCCTCCTCAGCTCCCGTGCAAGGGGAGTCTACTCTTTCCATTCCTAAAATTGCTAGTGACCATGATGAGGGACATACTCAGACTGAGGGGGAGCCATCAAACCGACTAGACAGGCCGGACCTACAAACATACTCTCGAAAACAGAAGGGCATCCTTCCATTACCATGTCAATCATCTGATCCAGATCCAGATCCAGTCGCTAATCCAATGAATGGTATTGTTTCTGACCTTCATCTTCCTATTGCAGTTAGAAAAGGAGTTAGGGAATGTACCCAACATCCTATTTCTAACTTTGTCTCATATGATTTGTTATCTCCTACATATCGTTCCTTTGTTGCTTCCTTGTCTTCTATTTCTATTCCTCAAAAGTGGCAGGAAGCTATACATGATTGTAATTGGAAGGGGGCCATGATAGAAGAAATGAATGCTCTGAAAAAAAATGATACTTGGGAGCAACAGTTAGATGTGAAAAATGCATTCTTGCATGGAGACCTAGAAGAAGAGGTATACATGGATATTCCTCCTGGATTCTCGTCAGATGTAACTGAAGGTAAGGTGTGTAAGCTTAAAAAGGCATTGTATGGTCTGAAACAATCTCCTAGAGCTTGGTTTGGAAGATTTCATAGTGCTATGTTGAAATTTGGTTACAAGCAAAGTAACGCTGATCATACTCTTTTCATAAAGCGAGTTAGTGGCAGAATTACCGCCTTGATTGTTTATGTAGATGACATTGTTGTGACAGGTAATGATGAGGCTGAGATAAATACTCTCAAGGCTCGACTATCTACCGAATTTGAAGTCAAAGACTTAGGCAACTTAAGATACTTTCTTGGAATTGAGGTTGCTAGATCAAGCAGTGGTATTTTTCTGTCCCAACGAAAATATGTCCTTGATTTGCTAGCTGAAACTGGCATGTTAGGCTGTAAGCCGGTAAACTCCCCTATTGAGGCTAATCATAGACTCTGTGGTGGTGTTGGTAATCTAGTAGAAAAGGATAGATACCAGAGACTCGTGGGAAGACTTATTTATCTGTCACATACTAGACCGGACATTGCTTATGCAGTGGGAGTCGTGAGTCAGTATATGCATGATCCACGTCACGTACACATGGAGGCAGTTTATCGTATTTTGAGATACTTAAAGTCAGCACCTGGAAGGGGTCTCCTGTTTGGAAGACATGGTCACCTTCAAGTTGAAGGTTACACTGATGCAGATTGGGCTGGCTCTATGGATGATAGGCGTTCTACATCTGGCTATTGTATTTTCATTGGAGGTAATTTAGTCACCTGGCGTAGCAAGAAACAAGCAGTGGTTGCTCGATCCAGTGCTGAGGCAGAATATAGAGCGATGGCTCTTGGTGTGTGTGAACTTCTATGGACTCAATATTTGTTAACTGATTTGGGACTTGCAACAAATGCACCTATGAAGTTATTTTGCGACAACAAGGCTGCCATCAGCATTGCTCATGATCCAGTACAACATGATAGGACGAAGCATATTGAGATTGATCGACACTTTATTAAAGAGAAACTAAGTAGTGGTCTCATTTGTATTCCATATGTAAAGTCAGGCGATCAACTTGCTGACGTCTTGACTAAAGGTCTTAGTAGTAATATTCTTCACCCTATTGTTTACAAGTTAGGCATGAGGAATATTTATGCTCCAACTTGAGGGGGAGTGTTAAAAGTAAACAATACCTGGCTGTTATAGTCTTTAACAGTTGGCTGTTTGAAGTCCTGAATAGTGGGCTGCTAGTGGAGAATATTTGCCAACTGGCCAGCTATCTCCATAGCTCTCTTATGTTGACTATTGGTGTAATATGTAGATCTGATCAGCTGTGTAGTTGGCCTATATAATGGTCTTACTATCTTTGTACTAAATACAGCTATTGCAGCTAATAAACTCAATTGATATTCTCTCTATTCTTCTTACTCTCTTATATTTAAGTGAATATACTGAAGGGAAGAAGAATATCTACCTTTATTGGGGCTATTTCACTCAATTACTACAAGATCATCAATTCATGCAAACAGGAAAAAGTGGAAAGCAGTTGTTTTCAATCATGAAACTCATTGAGCCTTGTGCACGCGGCACCATCAAGGTGTTAGGATTGAGTTACTTAAAGGTTCAAACTAGGCTGTTGCCATAGTTTCCTAGACTAATATGGATATGTATAATATAGGTAAGAAGAAGCCCTATGTAATGAAAATCATTGGAATTGTTACCAAATTCAGTTTCTATTTATGACTATTGAAGATACCACCGCTGAACTTAAGTCTCTACAAGGCAAGATGATGTTTTTCATATAAAAGAAAAAAGAATTTATTTGATATTAAGAAAGAGGCTACAAAGTAGAGGCAGAAAGAAGATGACATTAGAAATGAGGTACATATTATTTGAATAAGATATTTACAACACCATCCAATTAAGGGTTTGTACATTGATTTGAAACTGCAGATTATAGGGTACATGATACAGCCTAGCAATTGTATACTTCATCACTGGAGCTAGAAAGCTTCTTTCATTCAAAATTTTTTCTTCTACTCAATTGGAATTTATTTAAAGGAAATGTTGAAGTGGATTGTATATTTCTATTACCCATAGAAACGGATATTCAAATTACATAACCAGAAATGCATCTGTACTTTATAGCAGTTATGGAGATAACATTCTTTTTAATTTGTGACATTATTATATATCAGGTGGTGCCAGGAGAGTTGACGATAGTTACTGGAGTTCCCAATTCAGGAAAGAGCGAGTGGATTGATGCTCTTTTGTGCAACCTCTGTGAAAGTGTTGGTTGGAAATTCGCTCTTTGCTCCATGGAGAACAGGGTACACCAGTTTTTTTTTTTTTTTAATTGTCATTTGGATCATTATATTATACATGTCGGTGTGTGTGTGTGAAGCTAACACATCAGATTTGGTCTCGGAATGCCTTTTGTGTGTGTGTGTGTGTGTGTATATCTTGTCTATCTTGTCTTACCTTGTGAGGACGTTGCTTGGTTCAGTAGTGAGTGCTTGGGCTGCCAAGTGTGAGAAGATGAGTTTAAACGTGAGAGTAGACATTATTTGGAAATTGTGTTAGAAGTCAAGTTTGTATCTAGTCTACCCCTGAACATCCTTGTTGAAAGGGACGGAGACTGCGTGATGACTTTTGTTACTTGTATATGCTATTTGGCATTTTGGATATATCTCATGTGGACCTTTGTGTACACGTGCATGAGTGTGTGTTTTCTATGTTGCCGTAGGAGCCATTGCTTGGGAGCAGCCACTTTGTTGGAATAATGTCAAGTAAAGTTTATACCCATAGTGCCTTATCAAAGTATCCACCAATGAAATATGAAGCTACACCTCAATATATTTAATTTTTAAGCCTTAATATCATATTGTGCACTTTGAGATCCACGTGTTATATCATGTTGTGCACTTTGATTTTCCATTTATCATTATAGACGTGGCCCTCGAAAAAAATGCTGCTGTAGTAATTTGGTATTTCCTCTGGAAAGTTATTAGTTAAAATATAAATGCACATAATTGGTGTTTTCATGCTAAAATGCTTTATCAGTGATTGAGTATCTTTACTGATTTACACTGCTACCAAAATTTAAATTTGTTTATTCTGTACATGCTTTACTGGTTTATAGGTTCGAGAGCATGCAAGGAAACTCCTGGAGAAACATGTGAAGAAGCCTTTCTTTGACACAAGGTAGGTATACTCTAGTTTGACCTCAAATTGAAAATAGTGAATTTGCTATTATAATTAGATTGCGAGGCATAAGATCTGTTATCATTTTCATGTAGTAAATAACTTATCCATTAATTGAAACTTTAATGCCGTGGATCTGTTGTTAGGTTTGAACAATGATTCTGTGATTAGGTATTAACATCTGTAGTTACTTGAAATTTTTTGTTAATGATTCCTTATGTGAGTAGAAGCAAATATGGTCTTCAGCAGAATGGGTTGTGTCAATCCGAGCTCATCTAAGGTCACTGTCACAAGTCTATAGAATTTTTTTGGTCAGGGTGATCCACTTCTCCTTTTCTTTTATTTTCTTTCTGCTTGTGATAAGCGAGGCACGCTCGGAGGATCAGTGGAATTGAGATGCTTCTATTTGTGTGATTTTACCTTTTTATTCCGTATCTACTCTTCTTTCAAAGGTGGTGGTTTTGGCTTTGCTTCTCCACATGCTTTATTTTTCCTCCTGGCAATTGAGTTTGATTTTTGGATCTTTCTCTGATTCAGTTCTTGGCCACATATCTTTCCTTTGGTCTCTTTCATTGAGAAGTGGTTTCCATGCCTTTCCATTTCTCCTAGATTCTTGGTACCCCATCCCTTTCTTTGTTGCTCAGTGGCTTGGCATCTGTGAAGCTCCTTTTTTTTTTTTTTTTGGATTTTGACGACTCTTGGGTTTGTTACTAGGTGGACCTCTTGACTCTCCTATATCTCTTCTCTCCCCTGTAACAAAATTTCTTCTTTAACCAGAAAGAAGTGTAAAGTAAAAGAAATGAAAAAAAGAGGAATTGTGTTCTGGTTTTTAGCCGTGTGCATATATTTTTATTAATTTTTTCCCCGGTTATCCTGACTTATTGTAGGTATGGAGAATCTTTTGAACGAATGAGTGTTGAGGAATTTGAGCTAGGAAAGCAATGGTTAAGTGATACATTTTCTCTCATAAGGCGAGTTCGAATTTTTAATTTGTTGGGTCAACTACATGGCTCTAAGAAATCTTCCAAGTTTATTATAGCTCATATTGAAAATCATTTTTTTATGAAATATAGCTTGTTGCGCAGCAACCTGCAGGTCTCTGTGTCTGTAATGTGAAAAATTTGCTAGTTAGAGTCTATTTGGTTTCTTTGTTGTTTCGCTATTTATGACTGATGTATATATGAAGAATCCTGTGCGCATAAAGTTTGACAGTTGTGGATGTTGAGGGGTTTTCAGCATTTTCTATGGATAAGGATTGTTGCTTGTGAATCAATCATCCTTGGTGCTCTTTCATGTGTTTTCTCTGTTTTAATGATAAAATTGGGTCACGAAACAGATGTGAGAATGATTGCCTTCCAAATATAGACTGGGTTCTTGGGCTTGCAAAAGCAGCAGTTCTAAGACATGGGGTGAATGGGCTTGTCATTGATCCATACAACGAGCTCGATCATCAGCGTCCTTCATACATGTGAGTCACCTTCTGCATTTAATTTCCGTAAGTTCTAATTTTTTAAACATGGATTTGTTCTGCTTAAATCAAGTTGAGAGCTCACCAAGAATATGGTGTTATGAACTCATTGCATTCCTTGCTTTAGGCTTTCTGATGTATCTATAGTTTATAGGCCTGTTTAAAATTTAAAGCCAGAATCAATTTATTTGTAACAGGACTGAGACAGAGTATGTGAGTCAGTTGCTAACAAAAGTCAAGCGATTTGCTCAACACCATTCTTGCCATGCTTGGTTTGTAGCACATCCAAGACAGGTTGGTAACTGAAAACTTCTGTTTTGCTACATAATCTTGTTAGTTCTCTGACCTTTTGACTTGTTCGACAGTTGCATAATTGGGTCGGGAACCCTCCGAACTTGTATGACATTAGTGGAAGTGCACACTTTATAAACAAATGTGACAATGGAATTGTTATTCATCGGAACAGGGATCCAGAGGCTGGCCCTCTCGATAGAGTGCAGGTAGTTTTGTCTCCAATATTTATCATTTAATTTTTTTGAGAGTGACATTCCAAGTTGGCTCATTTTGAACTGTTTACTTCCAGGTTTGTGTGCGGAAGGTACGAAATAAAGTTTCCGGAACAATAGGTGAAGCGTTCTTGTCATATAATAGGTATGAGGATTCTTATTTTGTATATGCAATGTGCTTCATGGGGGGGGGGAATCTTCTGATCCCAATTGTTTGTTTATATGATTTAATAGTAGCTTTATAGTTGTCAAATAGCTGCATAGTGCATACCATGTTTGCTTGCTTCCTAATGGAAGGCAATAGTATAATTGAGATTTAGAGTAGTTCAGATTTGATATATGAATTTCTGCATGGTGCAAACCGATGTACTCGTATCCAACCAAAAAAAACTCTTCTCTTCTTATATAGTGACGATGTTCCATGATATATTTTGCAGGGTAACTGGTGAATTTGTAGATATCGAGGATTAATGACCTGGCGAGCAGGATATAACAAACTTAAATTATGATGCCCCTATAGCCAGTGTTGGTTCCTCTAATTTTGGCACTTCAACACGAAGTTATTTATCTTTTCTGAAGAGGAATCGTGCTGGTTGAAAATTGGTAATCTGCTGTTGGCGGAAACCATGCAGAAGATGAGAATGAGAATCGTCCATCTGTAGTACATAGTCCATAAGCTGTTTATTTGATGTGTTATTACAGGTCAGAAATGCAAGTCTTAATATTGTATCCTAGAATCTGTCATTTTACACTGGTTCCATTAGTTGGTGTATCGTATCCTAGAGTTTGTATTATATTTGTTCACTTGGATGGTTTTCTGTTATCAAAAAAATAAAATTAGTTGGTTTTCTCATTGTCCCTGGTATCAACTTGTTCATTTGTGTATCGTGTATCGGGTTTCTGTAAGACGTAAAGTTTCTCCCATTTCTGTATGAGCAAATTCTCGGAGCCAAAAAGGCTAAAAAGTATTAAACCTAAAGACTTCCATCATCCCCTAAACTAAAACCTTCCCTCATTGTCACCCCCATCACGAGTATCAAATTATTTCAGTCATAAATTGTGCTAAAAAATTTAAAATGGAGATTAGAATTCGTAGCGGTGGGCACGATTATGAGGGCCTTTCGTAGTCTCTGAATCCCCTGTTATCATGGTGAGTCTCCGATTGATCGCCATTGACAAAGAAAATGGGACAGCATGGGTGCAAGTTGGTGCAACACTAGGTGAATTTTATTATAAAATTGTGGAAAACAGTAAAACCCTAGCATTTCTAGTAGGTATGGGATCTACTGTAGGTGTTGGAGGGCATTTTAGTGGTGGTGGATTTGGCATGATATCACGTAAATATGGCCTTGCTATAGATAATATAATCGATGCTCGATTAATAAATGTGCATGGTGAAATTCTTGATCGAGAATTAATGGATGAAGATTTGTTTTGGGCCATAAGAGGTGGTGGTGCTACAAGTTTTGGAGTTATTTTAGCATGGAAGGTAAAATTAGTTTATGTTCCGGAAATTGTTACTCTTTTTTAATATTGTTAGGACGCTAGTGCAAAATGCAACTAAACTTGTTTATCGGTGGTAGTATATTGCTGATAAAATCGACGAAAATCTTCAAATTAAACTTTTTATTAGAAGTGTGAGTTCTAGTAAAGATTTGAAAAAAACTATACAAATTTCTTTTTGGTCCATGTATATTGGTGGAATTGATGAACTTGTTCCAATTATGCAAAAGAGCTATCCTGAATTGGATTTAAGGAGAGAAAATTGCATGGAAATGAGTTGGATAGAATCTATAGTTCATTTTGCTGAATTCCCAGTTGGAGAAAATCTTGATGTTTTATTGGATAGGAATTTTAGGGGGGAAAATTATTTCAAAGGAAAATCGGATTATGTGAAGGAGCCAAATTCAGAAAAAAGTTCTTGAAAAGATTTGGAAAATACTTAATAAAAAAAGATTTAGGCTTTGTTGAGTTGCAATTTACTCCCTATGGTGGAAAGATGAATGAGATATCAGAAAATGAGACACCTTTTCCTCATAGTCATAGATTTATGGCATGGAATGAAGGAGGCACAAAAGCTTACAAAAGGCATGTAAAGTGGATTAGAGGCTTTATAGTTACATGACTCCCTATGTTTCTAACTCTCCAACAGGTGCATATAGGAATTATAGAGATCTTGATTTGGGTGTTGACAACAAAGGCAACACAAGCTATGTTGAAGCAAGCATTTGGGGTAGGAAATATTTTTAGAACAATTTTAAAAGATTAGTACGCATAAAGACTGTGATTAATCCTGATAATTTCTTCAAAAATGAACA
This sequence comes from Aralia elata, assembly GCA_034770075.1. Lineage (NCBI taxonomy): Eukaryota > Viridiplantae > Streptophyta > Magnoliopsida > Apiales > Araliaceae > Aralia > Aralia elata. The sequence goes on along the minus strand of CM068386.1, from coordinate 12,211,327 downwards.
AAATATTCCATTACTAATGTAAAATGAAGTATCATTTCATATATAAGTTAGTTTCACTAGTCGGCTTTTGGGGCTGTAGCCTGGCCCAATTTTATTTTTTTTACTAGTAGTGCACTAACAAAATGCAAAACAATGTTTTTGCTAAATTTCAATGTTTTTTTTATTATTATTAATAATAATAAATTACAACAACAACAACAATAACAATAATAATAATAATACATCGAAAACCAATAGTTGTCCCAATATTAGTTGATTGAAAACCAATAGTTCATTAATAATAATAGTACGTTTGTCTTTTAACATTTTGTTGGGAAAATGAATTGATTTAGTACATAATTTATTCTTTGGGTAATTTAATAGATAAGCCTTAGTTGCTTTGTTGGTCTAATGGCTAAAATTTTAAAGTTGAGGTTTTGAGTTCAAATCTAGGGAACATGTTTTTGGGAATTAATTTGGTAAAAGTACACGTCACAAGTGCCACGTAGGTAAGTCAACGCACATGTGGCATCTGGGGGCTCAATATCCAAATTCTGTGACAGAAAGGGCTCGATTTGCATTTACCAAAAGAAAAAGGCTTAATATCCAAAAACACCTAAAGTTTAGTAGCCATATTTTCATTTTACCCATATATAAAAAAAGTAAACAAAGAGCTAAAATTATTGCACAAGAGCCATAAAAAAAAGGCTCTGGAACAAATAAAACAAAAGTAATATATAAAGTACTAATTTACTAGGGCCACCAATTGTATAATCGACCTACAATATAAATTTATTCCTAAATAAATTTTTTTAAAAAATAACAAGTTAACAATGAAATCAAGAAAACCAATACAATAGGTAACACTTGTGATAAATTTGAGATATTAACAATATTTGAGTAGAATATTTACAATAACGGATACATCTTTCGCACCTTTCACATCGTTGTAACCAAATCTCTTATAAATTGACATTTTGAAGTCATAATCTTTGATTTGCATGTCGATATCGGGTTTTTTCCTCTAATTTTTTAAAAAAATTGTGGGTGGGTGATTTTAGAAAAAACTGACTTACGCCGACGGTTTTTTAAAAGTTTGATTTTGAAGTCCTTCAAAGTTCAACTCGTGTTATAATTGAGCTCTTAATATATTAATTCTCTTGATTTAGACTCCTAAATACTGTTAAGTAAGCACGCTAAACTCAAATTGGTAATTCAGTAATTTTTTTTATCAAAAAATGGTGACGTGGCAAAACTCTTTCCAACGAAAATTAGGCCCGGATATTAAATTTGAGTGTGTATCGGTAACTTAATTGTACTTGGGAGTTCATATTGGAAAGATTGGTATTTTAAGGGTTCAATTATAAAACGGATGTAATTTTAAGAGATTAAAGTGCTATTAGCCTCGACGGAATTATATGTGGATACGGGAGGTGTAAGGATTACTAACACTAGTAATGGGTGGGGATTGTGGTATGGCCAGGTCCTAGCAGGCTCTGCATGCTTCTCAACTTTTCTCATGATGTGCCCAAACAAGTCCGGTTTAAGCATTTATTTAACGGAAATGATTTATATATCCACAAATTTCATAACGAAGTTAAATTGTGATCAACATGAAACTCTAAATGATAAGATAGAATAAATAAGTGTAAGGTCCTTTTCCGTTACCTCCTATCCCATGTATCCACATATATCGATATTTAATTTTTCATCATATGTAGTAATTCTCGTTATCTATACGTTATTTGGACTTTTTGATAACAATATTATGCATGCACATATTTATTCTAGTTCCAACTTCCACGAGTATTGATTGCGCTAGCTGGTCCTAAAGAGAAGCCGATTTTGGATCAAATTTGTGATACAGAGCATGAGTTCCACTACATATTTTTGATGTTGTGCTAGTTAAACTTGCTTCTTTTTTCTTTTTTTTTTCAAGTTTCGGCATGCAGGTTAAGTAGCTTTGGTTGTCTTTCCTGTGTACGTATTGTCACTGCCACTATGGACTTATTCATTTTGATGTGTTAGGTCATTTGAAAAATGTGTTTAGAGAGGCTTTAAGCCCCAAACGCACCGCACCGCACCAAAAATGACACGACGCATCACACCAAAAATGATGTTGTGAGGTTGAAGCTTAAAATCTATATTTCTGAGAAAAAAAATGTTGCGTTGAAAAAAACTCGCGTACACGACAAGACGTTTAAACTCCAAAAGTCCCAAACCAAATATGCACCAACTGTACTTTACTTGTATTCAAATGAAGGGCTAATTAGCCTAATAGTTTATCCAAAAAAATTAAATTCGATTTCTCAAAAAATTTAACTTAATTCAATTGAGAGTTTTCATAAATCTGTGCATTAAATTATTATATCAGAATTGATTTCGAATCAACTTGTATCCATATGTAAACAACCAATTTCAAAAAGCTTCTGATTGTTCACATTTGCTAGTGTTTTCTTAACCCATTACATCAAAAAATAAAATTAAAAGAATTTGAAGGACGTTTCCAGGTAATACATGAAAAACAATACTAAGCCTGCAAAAATTGGACGAACTACCAATGAAATGAATGTTGGATACGGTAATTACTTGTACAAGCATATCCACCTGCTGATCGAAAAGAAGATCTAGATTCCTGGTTGGAAGTCGATGCCTTCTCCGCCACTTCATACAGAGAAGAGATGGGTGCAATTAGTAGGAGTCCACATTATATTCCACAGAGATAGAAAGTGGCCTTGATTGGGATAGTGAATATCGAAGCTTCAATTTTGTTATTAGGTCGAAGACATTATATTTACAGCTTAAATCACTTCAATGGCATCTACTTCTTGAAGCTTCGGTTTGTTCTTTGGCCGGCCACATCGCTTGACATCTTTACCAAGCAAAAGCTGCAAGGCTTTTTCCAGGCTAATGTCGTTCGGCTTCAAGTTCTGCTCCCAAGATTTAGGCAAAGACACGATGTAAGAAATAACCAAGATTTTGTTTAAGCATCATTTTTTCAGAGAAAATAAAACTGATAATAATATGGGGAAGAAACTAATTAAACATATTGAATAGAAGAGTATAGAATATATGGAGATTTAACAAAATGTGTTGTGAAGGAACTGATTTGAAATCAGTGTACTGTAAGTTAGATATCCTCTGCAAACTAACCCTAGCCTCTCCAACTTCTGAGAACAGTACTAAAGTTTTCCTAAAAACCATTTTAAAGACCAATGGGCGCAAGGGATTAAAATCAAGGAAGGACAAAATGATCTTAAGTAAGCCAATATATCGGAAGTGCCAAATTAACTTTTCTTCAATGGACTCTTCATTGGGCCCTTAAAAAGGGGCAAAGATAAGGGAGGGTAACACCTAAAACAATACTCCCTCTATTCCTAAAAGATTGTCGTTTAAGGTTAATTCACGTAGATTAAGGAATGCAACTACTCCCTATGAATAGTTAAGTAGGTAGAATGGCAGACCACAGGTAGGATTCTTCCAGATAGGTCAACACAGTAGCTTCTGACCCCCTCTGCCTTTTGTTGTCTGATATAAGTTATATAAAAGCTACATTTAGCCTAGGAAGCAGGGATTCTTCATTAACGCGACAAACAACCATATCCCCGCACTGGGTACTTCAATTCTCGAGAACTCTTAAGGGATTTTCTCCTCCTTTATGATTTATGTGTTTTGAATTATCTATGATTATTTTTGTTATCTTTATGACTTCATTTTAATAAAAACATTAAAATTAATGTTTTTTATTTTTCTCGAATATATATATTGTTGAATATATATATATATATATATAACCTATGCCAAAGTAAAACGGTTGTTCTTTCTTCCCCGCTCCCTCTTTTTCTACATATGCGGTGGCGGGTTACCAGAGAAGAGGGGACAACTTCTTTCTCCTTTGCCTTGCTCAATCTTCTTTTCTGATTGAAAGTAGCAAACCACTCCACTACTGGTCAGAGGCTAGATAGAAGGTTGCTTCTTCTATATGTTCAGGCGAAGAACAGCTAGAAGCTAGTTCTTGTCTTGTAAACAACCATAACTATCTAACAGAATTTTGCTTACCAAAAAAGCGGTCTAACTAAAAGTAAGCAACCTATTTTTGCCACCCAATGCTGTTGTGACCCTTCACAATCTAAGGAATATTCACAAAGGGATCTAACTAAAGGGCATTCTATTCCCAAGTATAGAAAGAACCTTAGCTACAACAGTAGCTCGCCCACTCCTCGTCTTAGCTATGAAGCCCTTCCGACTCTAACAGTAGTTTCAGGGAATATTAGAATATACTACTATGGAAGTCACCTTATGGAGTGAGGAAGCTGCACCCGCTAGCGAGTTAGTGTGTGTGTGTGTATATATATATATATATATAACTAGACACATAAATATATACATATATAAGAATAAAAAATGTGCCAAATCCCCCCACACCCGAATCCACATATTTTAAGATTTGGCAAATCTTAGTATCCTTGTGTAACGCACTCGTATCCCCGCAATCGTATTCGTGCTTCTTAGCATTTAGTTAATATAAGAATCATCAGCTATTTGAATTCACAAACACCTCTTGAAAAAAGACCAAAGCTACACACACGATGAAGACTAGCTACATATTAGTACTACTGGGACAAACAATGCAAATGTGAACAGTATTAATTTTTTTCTTAGGAGATTGTTGTCGATTCACAAGTGAATTGAACGAGGAGTCATGTGAGGTGAAATTTTTTTCACAACTAACGTAGAGGCAAAAAAATCAGAGCAGGAAGAAGATAGGTTGATCACCATGTTTGACTTTGATACCAATTGATGTATAACAAGATTGAAGAAACGAATAAAGGGGATTAAAATAAGATAATTAGGCAAAAAATCACAAGCACATGGTTTAAAACCACTAATAATTAATCATTCAATACAGGAAAAACTTGAATGGATTACATTGCTTATATTTAGGACTAAAGGAAACCATATTTCTCGGAGACCAAGTAAAATCTTAATTTAAAAAGGAAATAAAATCTCTGAGTCCCGCTATGAATTGCGAAAGTTTTCTGCCGAATTACAATTGCGAAGTATATCAATACATGAAATTGGGTAGGATTATATGGTTGGCCTACTATATCAAATTTATTGTTAAAATATTACCAACTATAGTAATTCACGTAACTCGCAACAAAAAAATCGACATCTAATGTCGCAAGGTGTATCATTTTCCAATCTCTAAATTATCTACTACCATACCAGAACAATCTACCAGTATAATTAGATATATATCATAATATTATCTACTAAAATTAACTATTTAAATTTAATGCATCCATAAACAATAATATAAAATTATTAACTAATAATATTTTGATTCTCATATTTCAAACTTCATCACTCTCCCCTCCACTACAAAAAGCTTGTCCTCGAGTTTTGTAATGTGGAAGAATTGAGGAATCACGATGGGCAAGATGTCCTCAGACGAAGGTTGACATTAGGTTGAACACCTTTTTGTTCTTGAACAAAAAACGGAGGATAATAGAGTTTTGAGGCTTCCTCATAACGTTTCTTTAAAAGTTCAAGGCTTTGTTTATCCTATTTTGACTTATAGAGCAATATCTCGAACTAAAACATCGAATAAACCTTTTTAAGTAGCACGCATTGGAAAAAAATTCCGCTCAAGTTGCTTAAACTCTAGAACTTCTCAAGAACTTTTTTGTCAAATCAAAAAGTGTAGGGTATATGTCAGAATAAAAAATGTTTAGGACCAACCTTTAACCTAATAAAGTTAAGGGGTTATCGACAATCTATCCCTACCCTAGTCCCTGCTCCTCAAAGTCTTTCTTTGACGTAAGAGTTTGATCGAGAAACCAACGACTAAAGAGTTTAAATAGTTTATGAAAAGAAATTGATATTTCCACTAGCAAATATTATAGTTCGACAAGGTCCCTCTCACGTGAATAGTAAATGGGTCCAACATTCATGTGAGAGAGGTCTTGTGAAAATATCAAATATTACTTGTGAAAATATCAATTCCCTTTATGAAACTGCAAAGGACCAAACTGCACCTTACAAATTTAATTACTTTTGCAACAGCAGGTAACCCTGTTTTTGCATGCACACATAAGACAACCCTCACAACCAAGTTACTGCAATGATGCTACCTACAGTGCTTTTTGACAATGAGAGCATGGATCTCTGATGGCAGCGATAAGGGTTACCGACAGAGACGAAGCTGCTGTTTTTTTCTTCTCCCTCTGCTTCGCACAGGCAGATCTCACACACCGAGGTTTTTTTTTTTTTTTCAATTTCTATGCTGTGATGAGCTGTAGAGTTGTGGAAGGTTGTCAGTAATTATGGTTGGTTCGGCTGATGGTTTTCAGTGATGGCTCATGGCCGTAATGCAATGATGGGATTGGAACTTTGGATGATGAGAGATAGGGCTGACTACTATATTTGAGACTGAAGACACCAAATTTGGGACAACGATTGTTTGACGTCTGTGATGGTATTGTGGAGCAGTGGATCGTGGTAGGCTGATTAAGGGGCTGTTTGGGTTTTTGTGGTTTTGGGTATGATTTTGATGATTTTGGGTTTGGATATATTGGGGTTTTTTAGGTGCAAGGACTGTGTCTAGGGTTGCAACCGAGAAGACTTCCTTGTTTTTTCCTGGGTACTGCAGCAGTAAATTGTAGCTATGCTACTGTAGCAAAACACTAGCATTTTTTCTTTTTCCCCGCAACGGCTGGAAGATGGTGTTTTCTGATGCGGGGCTGGCTTCATAGAAAAGATGTGATGATAATTTTGGGACAAACAGTTCTAATGTGAAAAGTACTACTTTTTCTCTAGGAGATTGTTGTCGATTCATGAGGAAACTTTGACAACGATGGAGGCCAGAAAATTAGGGTAGAAAGAAGATGGGTTAATTACTAGGTCGGGTTTAATACCAATTGATGTATGACAAGATGAAAGGAAGGACTAAATGGAATTAAAAGAAGATAATTAGGCTAAAAGTCACAAGCACAAGGCTTAAAATCAATAAGAACCAATCCTTTAATATATAAATTTTTTTTATGGGTGTGCATTACCCAAGTAAAATCTTATTTAAAAAGGAAACAAAATCTTTTATAACTATCTATTATACTATTCTAGAATAATATACTAGTATCCTAATATTGTCTATTAAAATAAGCTAATTACATCTAATGCATCTATAAACAATAATACAGAATAATTAACTAATAATATTTTGATTGTCATACTCCCATCCTCATTAGGTGGGCACAGTTGATCGATGCATCATACTTAAACTGGATTAATTATTTTAATAATATAATATACGGTCAATAATTAAACTTAACAAAAAAATTAATTTAATAATTAATAGGTTTGACTTCAATTCGTACCTACACTTGTTAATGACTGAAACTAGCTCCCTTGACCAAAACTGTGCATGTAGTTAAATAAATCTATAGTGGGATATTTTTTTTTTAGATTGGTTTTGCTTTTGCTTTTATACTACATCCTACGCGTTTGTTTTACATTTAATCACATGCAAATATTAATCTTCTGACAACATATGCTTTCTAAGACAGAATCTTCAAGAGTTGTAAATCTCAATAATATTCTCTCTCAAAAACTTTCTATATGCTATGTTATCACACAGTTCCACTGGAGGGGCTTTATAGGCACACCAAAACCATACCCCTGCAACAAGAATCTATGCTTTCGCACTTTTCAGAAAAAGAAGGAAGAAGAGGTGGAAAATAGAAAAGGAGTTGAGAGATTTGGAGATTTAGCAGAGAAATAGGGGCAAATTCCAATGAGAGAATTCTGTTACAAGGAGAAAAAAAGTTTCAGAGTACAATGCTTCGCATAACGAACTCCATAACCATAACAAGTTAATTTATAGACCACCCTACCTAACTTTGTTAACCTCACCAACAACTTTACTTGCTCTCTTATTTAGTTAATTATCCTACTCCTGGACAATCAGCATACTTAGTGTGACAGTTTATTTATTCCCAAATGTGCGCAAAAAGATACGGAAGATAAAGTTGTATGGAGAGGAGCGAAGAACGTTCACATCAGTATTAACCTAGCATTCACTCTCTTTCTAGGAAGGAAGCTCCTCATTCGACGGCCAACTAAAAGGTACAAATTCTGAAAAACAGTTAAGGCATATGTTATTCTCTCTTATTGGTCCTGTGTGTAATCCCAAAGTACGAAAGCTCTGTAAAGTGCAAACAGGAGAATAGGTATTTGGTAATGAATCTATAATGTCTTAATGCACATGGAGCAGAAAGAAAAATAGGGAAAAACTTCGTTTTACAGCACATGCTACTCCGACATGAGGAGTCCATGCAGTCAGTAGGTTCTTTATGGCAACAAGTGGATGCTATATTCATGATTATTCATGACAAGAACATAAATACCTATTGTTATACAGCACATGTACAAAGGATTTTGCCCCTGTTTTGTGCTTATTACTTTTACTCATCAAGAAGGAAAAATGGAAATAAGGAAATACTCCAATTACACCCTAGCTTTCCCACATAGTTTACAAACTCAGAAATGCTGTGAACCATTTATAGCTTAATATTAGAGCAAAGAAATAAAAGAATGTGTAAGTTATTATTAGCTGTTCGCTAACAACACATGCTACAAAAAGAGAAAATCTACCTTAGGTACGGGAGCAATTGTGCGTCGATGTCTAATAGAAAATCCGAATCTCGCAAGCTTAAGTATCACTGGCTGGCCATCTTCCGGATGTTTTCCCTAATATAAATTCCAAAAAAAATGAATTCGATAATAAATAATAAAAATCTAATAAAGTTGCAAAATTTTGATGGAGACATACCAATGTTACAGGGTACCGCAGCAGTTCAAGAGCTTCTTCCAGGGTGATAGATGCCACATCCTTTCTCTGAAATAATAAATGATTACATATTTACCTTTGAATAATAAGTAGCAAACTAAAGTAGGGAAATTTGTAGTTGTTTGCTTCCACATATTTGAGATTAAACATTTAATTACTTTTCAATTCACAAGAGATATTTACTAGAAAACAGAAATAATACAATGAGTAAGGTAAAGAAGTCCACAGAAAAAGAGACAAAATGTGGAAGAAAATATGAAGTGCCTAGACGCAATACTCCAATCACTGTGTATATCAAATAATTATCCCTCTAAAAGCACTCCTTGGCCATGGCCAAAGACAACTACCTCTTCGTGTAAGGCAAGGGAAGAGAATTGTCTCTAAAGATTATACTAATCCTACTAATCAAATAAATATCCTAGCAGTCCTCTCAGTCTATGGTCCCAAAATAATGGCAAAACATGCACAGAACTTGACAAGGACCAACCATCCCCGTTCTGCTAAACCCCTCAAAAGCAAAACCATTGCATCTTCACCAAAAGCCCCAACAAAGAACTTCAAAGCTTCCTTGTAACAGTACATTGAAAAAATAATGTTACCATATGACTCACAACACGTCTTACACATCAAAAACAAATCTAAGAAAATTTGGACAGAGGAGTTTGTAAGACCCATGCATCTGGTGTGAATCATTAGTGTTCATCCAGTGGAACTGCAAATCAAACAAAACCTTAATCTTCAAAAGGATCTTAGTCAGTGTCAATCATGTCGTGTCAGGGGAGTTCACGTTAGAGGCGACAAAATTAACATATGATTTGAAGTATTTTGAACACAACCATGAAAAACGATAAATCAATCGCGTCAGGACCTTTAACACTAATACATGTTTATTCTAGGGCACCATGACAAGACACGCATAACTCATCTAATAAACAGATCACCTTGACATAACACCATTTGTATAACTTCTGTGCGCACTAACTCAAAACTCAGTTTATGTATTTGACAATAAGTATGAAAAAAAATTAAAAACTATAAAGAAAAGAACATCATTCAAAATTATTTTCAACCCAACGACAGTGTTTAAAATACTTATCTACATTTTGAAAAATAATTAATAGTAAAGTATACTGATGTCAAGCATATACTGAGGGGTTCAAGGATTTATGGAGTAAATGGCAGTTGACCAGGAAATTCTGCTCCAACTGCCAACAATACTTTATGGATGGGAAGGAAGTCTTTACATACTTGGGAAACTGAAGCTCGTTTAGGCAAGTATCCCTTTCTGTCTTCACCAAGTTGAACATAGTATCCATAGGGACCATTCTTCAAGAGAATCTGGAAGGAAAATTTGTCAAATGACATACAAAATCAAGATGCAACCTGCATAAATTTGAGTTATTATATTCCCATACTCAACTGATACACAAGATTAAGTACGAACCTTTTCATCAGAACCAGGATTTAGACCTAAGACCTTCGGTTCCTCCACAGTCTTGCTGTTCTCAGGATCATCTTCTTCATCGTCATCACTGTATAATGTCTTAGCAATGTACCTGTACCATAATGTAACATTAAAGCTATGTTCACAACTACCAAACAAAAAGAAATGACTCGTCATAAAAAGTTGTGTATACTAAATTCCACTAACTTGTCAATAGTATAATGGTAAACTAAACTACTTGAAGCTGTAAAATTAGTTCCCTGCAATTGGGAAAATAAGAAGAAAAATATATATTTAAACGAGTCTCTTCTGATGCAGTTTTAGCTCTTGAAACAGCATACTTATTTCGTTAAAACTTACTATGTGAAAGCAGTCAATGTTTGGCACAAGCTATAGTCAAATTACTTACCGAACTCAAAGAAATGACTCCTGCAGAAAGCAACAGAATCTAAGCCATGAACAAGATAAATAAAATTCTAGTTTGGGTTTATGCCATTCAGTACAAGAGATATTGCTCACATAGGCTACCAAAAAAACCCGAAAAAAAAGTAACATACATATGATGCTTATCAATTTAGGAAAGGAATGAAATCAGGGCTCAATATATATAAAGGTAATGGGATTTGGAGTAGTTAAAAACTATTAACTGGACATCTGAAATGACCAAGGATATGCATGATTACAATGTGTGTGTGTGTATATAGGGAGTGATCCATAGGGAATGATTGTTATGGACACTATTTCAACAAACGCATCTCCCACCATCCAATGCGAGATCTAACGGGCAAAATTAATGAAAATTAAAGCCCTTCTGCTACTAAGAGTAGTGGTAGGCAAAAAAAAATTAAGTACCTACCGCAACTCTTACTAGCTGTATGAGTAACGTCCTAAATATCCCCACTTTAGTTAGATTTAAATAGCTTCAATATATTTATTTGTAATGTTATCTATACTAATTAAATCAAATTTTATTACAATATGGATTTTAAATAATCAAATTGTCACAATAATTAATAATGTTAAATTTTATTACTTAAGAAATTATATATACAAATAAAAACATTCAATATAACTGACAATGTTAAATTTAATTATTTAAGAAATTATTTATACAAATAAATACATTGAATATAATTGACAATTTTAAATTTTATTACTTAAGAAATTATTTATAAAAAATAAATACATTGAAGCTAGTTGACAATGTTAAATATTATTACTTAATAAATTATTTATACAAATAAATACATTGAAGTTATTTAAATCTAATTAAAATGGGGGTAGTTAGGACATTACTCCATACAGCTACTAAGAGTAGCAGCTGGTATTTAATTTTTTTTGCATGTTGCTACTTTTAGTAGCAGAAGGGCTTTAGTTTCCATTAATCTCGCCCGTTAAATTTCACATTGGACGGTGGGAGATGCGTTTGCTGAAATAGACTCCCATATATATATATATATATATATACACAATTTGTGATAATTAATTCATGACACAAAATACTTACATAAGCATTAATATTAAACTGTTTTACTACACTATAGACAACTAGATATTAATACCAAATTGTTTTTACTACACTATAGATACCTAAACAATAAAGGCTAACAAGAGATGATAGGGTCCAAATAGACCAAGAGAGAAAACGGCTTTTTGTGATGAGCTTTTTGTGATATTAATACCAAATTGTTTTTACTACACTATAGACACCTAAACAATCAAGGTTAACAAGAGATGATAGGGTCCAAATAGTCTTTGTAGTACTCGTTTTTGTTTGGGTGATGAATTTAATGTTATTAGAACTTCTTTTGAACAGTGGAGGTTTTAGAGTATCTACAAGTATGAGAAAGTTTGACGAGTATATAAGGAGTTGAGCTTTAGGATATTGTCAAATGCTCAGTTTACTTGGTCTGTCTCAGGTGAGCGTTCTGTCACAACTCGTATTGATCGCTTCTTATTCATTAATGAGCATTTCCTAAATTGGGTCAAGATGTTCTTCCTGAAGTAGTTTCTGACCATCTTTCGATTGTTTGAGAGTCTAGTTCTTTAAAACAAGGTTTGGCAGCTTTTCGATATGAGAATATGTGGATATCTCCTACGGGCTTTTCTGAGTTGAAGAAGACTTGGTGGAAGGAGTGTGTGGCATGGCATGGTTATATGTATGAGGAAATTGAGGCATGTGAAACTTAAAGTTGAATGAGTGGAAGAGTCAGGTGTTTGGGAATGTGCGAGATAAGAAGATTTCGGTCCCGAGGGAGGTGGGAGAGATTGATAGGCTTGAAGAGGCTGAGGTGTGTGTCATGTCATCCAAGGTTTTAGTATGCAATGCGAGCTCGGTTACATAATGAGTTTGAGGAGGTGGTTTTGAGGAAGGAAATAAGTTCTAGACAGAATGATAGAATTAAGTGGGTTACGGATAGAGAATGCAATTCTAAACTTTTTCATAAGGTTCTAGTGGAAGTAAGGGTAGAAGTTTGAAGTTTCATAAAGGAGCTTAAGTTAGAGCTTTATAGATTGTTAAAAATGCGAGTTTAATTGTTGAGGAGATCACATGATTCTATAAAAAGCTTTTTTGGGAGATCACATGGTTCTATAAGAAGTTTTGAGGAGGATGTTGAGATGAGACCTGTGGTTGAATGGTTGGAGTAGAATCCCATTATGCGGGAGAGAAGTGTTCGGTTACAAAGGCCTTTTGAGGAGGAAGAAATTAGGAGGTTTGTGTTAAAAGGAGGTGGCAGTACATGTGAGGAATACAGGTTAAAATAAAACTAAGGCCCTCAGAAGACAAATATCTCTGAGTTGCCTATTACATTAATCTAACGTGTAGTTCATCTACTAACCACAAATTTATTGAGGTTACCTTTCAAACTACACCTTATTTAAGAATATTTCTTCATCCAACTTCACAGTTCTTAGTTCATCTTAGTTCAGGAACCTAGAATTGATAAAATCCTAGGAAATAGATTAAGAAAGGTAATTATCCTGGTAAATTTTCATACAGATAAAAATACAGATCGAGTGCCATGACCTATTCATGTCATGTATCACTGCAGTAAAAGCTGCTTCGAAATACACACGCACACTCACACCACAGTAAGATCATTAACTAAACGTATTTCAACAGAAAAATGAAAGAGCCCAAGTAATGCAGAGTCATACTCACTTGCATCTCGGATGCTGATCGCAACCTATAAAATAGCCTGCACCAAACCTACTGACTTTGAAAATCAAAGTTCCCTCCTTACAACTTGGGCATGTCCTACTTTTATTGGGGAGAGAGGCAAACAAAAAATCCCCAAACTTCTCCTCCAACATCTTCTCCACTTCATGAATATGTACAGTACCAGTACGCTCACAGTACTTGCTAAACCTTGTCCAATAATCTTTGAGGAGGCCTTTCCATTCAGTCAACCCAGCAGAAACATTATCAAGCTCAGTCTCCATATCAGCTGTGAAACTATAATCAGTCACCTCAGAGAAGTGGTGGGAAAGAAATGCTGATACCATGCGACCTCGAAATTCTGGATATAAAATTCGGCTTTTTATTGTCACGTAATTCCTATCCTGTAGAACTTTCATTGTGGTTGCATAAGTAGAAGGTCTACCAATTCCAAGCTCCTCCAGATTTTTAACCAGTGACCCTTCGGAGAAGCGCGGTGGAGGCTGAGTATGGTGCTGCTTGAGCTCAATTTTACCTAGATATAGTGGATCCCCAGACTTCAAATTACTGAGGACCCCAAAAACATCAGCACGCTCGTTCCCTTTATTATCATTATATCCGATTGCTTTAGTTTCCACATCCTCATACACAGCCTGGTACCCAGGAAACTCTATTCTTGAGCATGCAGATCGGAAAATGATGGACCGATCAGCATTCCCAATATCAATTTGTATTTGATCGATCATAGCAGGTTCCATTTGACATGCCACTGTACGAGACCAAATTAGAGTGTACAGTTTCAAAGAATCTTCATCAAGTATTCCAACCAGATTAGAGGGAACTCTACGAATATCAGTCGGTCTAATAGCTTCATGGGCCTCTTGAGCATTTTTCACCTTCTTAAAATATTTGCGAGAACTCTCTGATGCAAAACTCTGTCCATACCTTTCTCTGACATAAGAGCAAATATTTTTGCAAGCTTCATTAGAAATGTGTAAGCCATCTGTTCTGATGTATGTTAGCAATCCTGCTGAGTTGCCATCCGGTAATTGAACCCCTTCATACAGTTTCTGTGCGAGCTTCATTGTATATGTCGCAGGAAAATGTAATTTACTTGCAGCATCTTGCTGAAGTGATGATGTTATATATGGAGTGGGAGGATTTTTCCGCATTTTGGTTCTTTTAGAGCCGCTCACTTCAAATTCTGAAGCCTCAGTTTTCCTTTGAATATCATTTGCCTCTGTATGAGAGCTAATTGAAAGTTGGCTCAATTTTTTGGATTGAAAATGGGTCAAGTATGATGAAATAGAGTAGTTGTTCACTGCTGATCCCAATCCCTTTTCATTAAACTCGACATCAACTGTCCAATACTCTTGTGGTTTAAATTCATCAATTTCCATTTCTCTATCACATATAAGAGAAAGAGCAGCAGATTGGACTCGACCAGCTGACTGGCAACCAGGTAACTTTCTCCACAATAAAGGTGAAATGTTGAACCCAATTAAGTAATCAAGAGCACGTCGGGCAAGATAAGCATGAACCAAATTCACATCGATATCTCTTGGAGTCAACAGGGCATTTTTTATGGATGATTCAGTTATTTCATTAAAGACAACCCTCGCTAAATTGATATCTTCAGGTAAAGCATCTTGCTGCTGCAACATCTCAATGATGTGCCAAGCAATAGCCTCTCCTTCGCGATCAGGATCTGATGCAAGGATAAGATTTTCTGCTCTGAGGACAAGAAAGAATAAAATGAGTAAAGGAACCGAAAATAATATCAAGCAGATCTCAATACAACAAGAGCAAAACTCATATGAAAATATCCTGCATATACACAAGGCATAACAAAATTTACCAGATACTCCTATTCAACTAGTGAACATGGTACTTACTCTTACGTACCAATACTCTAAATTTATCGTACCGAAAGTATTTATTTATTCTTGAAATATAATTGCACAAAATTTAATATTCTAACCTAGTGTTGAATGCTCAAACATCACTAATCAACTTGTCGATGCAACTAAAAATGTTCTAACAAACTTGGTTTTATTACATTTAGTTTCTAAGAAAACTCCTAACTATAAGCACTAAAATAAAGCAACCCTAGCGTACCGCATTTTAGCCAATGGATAGTATCATGTTCCCGTATCGATTCCACGAAGCGAACCGCGTTTCACGTAACATTGGGAATAAGTCAGACTATAGGTTTTTGAACAGCTGACCAAGTGTAATGATACATACATAATTTTCTTAAATGAGCTAGTGAATCCTAGATACTTCTATCCATTATCATATAACAATAACTATTGATGGAGAACGAAAAGATAGCATACCCACTCAGTGCTACCTTGATACTTTTCAAATGAGTCCAGGCAGCAGATGGAACCTCCCATACCATACTGAAGTCGTCATCAGGCCGCACAGAACCTGACCTTGCAGCCAAGTCCCGTACATGACCATAACTAGGTAGAACTTCAAACTTGTCCCCAAGGTATCCCTGAATAACTTTTGCCTTTGTGACAGATTCCACCACCAGAACAGATTTACCACTAGGAGGATACAACTGACGTATTGCTCTTTGTCTATGAGGCTTAGGTACGACACTCATTTGTGGTTTGTGTTTATGTGGTGACTCTTTGCCAGATAAAACATTTGCTGCCTCAACGGATTTCAGAGAAGAACTAGATTCGTAGTTTGATTTTCCCTTTTTAGGAGTGTTCTTTGTTGTCTTTTTGATTTGTTGTTTTCTTGAAAGAGAACTATCAAGCACTTCCATCAGGACAGTCTCAGTTGAGGCATTCTGAAAAACTACAGAGTTAGTCAATATAGCGTAACAAAAAATAGAAAGCTGATTCTGTGTAAAGCTTTGCTAACCTCCAAATCTAGAGAAGATTGATTATTTTTCGGAATATCGGCCTTCTTTGCTCGAGAAACTCTTTTTGAAACTTTTGGCTGAACTGCACCACTGGAGGTAGCATTAGCATCAGAAAATTGCTTTGGACTTCTGAGGCTCCCAGACTGCTGCTTCAGTTTCCCATTATTCTTGCTAGCATTCTTTTTGACACCCTCAACAAGCCGGTCTCTTGAAGCAACTGTATCAACTTTTTCAATAGCTGATATTTTAGAGTTAGAAGCACTTTCTCCCATAGTTTGATTGGTCATAGCAGCCCGCACTCCACCTTTAAAATAATTTCCTTGAGGCAGTGACTTTGCATGCTTCCAGTGTTTATTAAAGACCTTGAAGGATGAAATATTCTCACCACTCCTTTCATCTCTGGAACCCAAATCACTATTTTTACTTGTTACTGCTTTTGGGACATGAGAAAATGACCTCTTAGCAAAAGCATGTCTATAAGGTCCACCACCATGTAATGACTTATTACTGAATATACTAATGCATGTTGAAAGATTATGAAACCCAACTTTTAATTGGGGCTGAACATTCAAAATAGACCGAGACCCATTAACATGGCTTCCAAAAGGGTGATAAATTCTTTTAGACTTGAGTTTGGGATGATCAGCTGTTAATATGCAAGATACCCTATCATTTTTTAATCTGAGACTAGAAAAATTCGAGAATTTATCAAATCTTTCAAGTGGAGAATATCGAAAGTGTGTTCCTTTGCAACTCTGTAATGCCCTGTTCTGCAACTGTAACACCATCTCCACACAAAAATTAATTAGTAAAAATTATATAGGAAAACTAAATACTAAAAGCACATGTAAAATAAAAACAAACAGACACGCATCCTCTCTATTTTTTATAGTTTATGATATATCATTTCTTCAATTGTAAAAGTTCCATCATCCCTTCACATGTTTTGGTCTACAAGTGCAAATTACTCATTTTTCCAATATTCCAACAGTAATAATACTACATTTGGATCTAAGGAATGGAATGGAGGAAGGAATGGAATGCTGCAAAAGTACATTTTATGTTGTTCGCAGAAATCCTTTTATTTTCTTCTTTCTTTCCCATTATTTAATAAGTTTGTTGTTTGTAGTAATCCTATTCTAGCCATCATTGTATTTATGAAATAAAATACGTACATAATTAAAACAACTATATTATGAGCTTTATCAAATGGTGCCCAATGAAAGGAGCAAACATTCTAAGTAAGAATCTCGCACAAGAACTCATAATCAAGCCATTGTACAAGAGTTAATACTTATTTGATCATCAGCTAATTTGCAAGAACAGATGAAGTACATTTCTACAAGACTACATCCAAAAGGCACTAAAAATACCTAAACCCAGTCATTTTAAACCATCCAATTTGTCAGACCCCATTTTAGACTTTTTAAAACCTTCAAAAATAATATCGAATTCTGTTAAAATATACAAATAAACACATTAAAAGACCTAAAAAGGAATCCCATTTTTTTACCATTAAAATTATATGAATATATTTGTCCATGTATATGCATTTGTACATATCAAAAGTTGAGAAATTTACCATGATAGGCTTAAGCATGGAAGCAGAGGTAGAAAAATGTCCAAATAGAAAGTGTAAATTGTGCAGCTGTCGACCAATTGCCATTAAAGCTTTCGATGAACTGATTCAGAGACTGAAACCATCCTCTGAATATAAATAGCAAACGGGGGTAAATCAACATATATTACAATACAATCAAATGAACTGAAGTAGTGAGAAAATACAAACAAATTTATGCTTATAAATATCTATGAGGGATTGAGAGGATTTTCACCATTGTTAGTAGTAAAGGGAGAGTGGGTTTTGTGGGTTTTGTGGCCAAAAACCCTCAATTAGGTTTTTGTACATTTGATTGGAGAGAGAATCAAATGAAAGAGCTACAAAACGTCGTTGTTTTTGTTTTACAAAGAGATCTCAATCACGTTTATGCTGGTCCAAAATCGTAGTCCCAATTAGAAACGGCGATGGTAAACATAGGCCGGTACCCCATAAATTTGCACCCGGAAAAAGGACAAAAGGCCCGTACCACATATTTTTATCAATCTCTTGCTCACGGGATAATTTCCGATTTTGACCCTGACAGGCAATTCACTTTTTCATTCGGTACTACTTTGTTTAATTTTTATGTGTAACCCAAAAACAGAATATCGTTGTTAGTAATAGGGGTAAACTTTGTTTTATTGTTATTGCTATATTGTTAGCTCTAATTTCATCCAAATTGTACTACTTATATTCCCTAATTAAACTTTTAACTTGTTAATCCTCCAACTTAAGATCACTATTAATATTAGTGGTATATCATTTTTCCAATTTGAACTCCTTTTCTTCTTTAACGGGAAATTCTCTTTTCTTTTCCAACGGCATATGGTCTTTCAAATAGAGAGAGATTGTTAGTACTTGTATTTATGTGTTTGTCCTATTTGATTTGATGATGACTATGCTATATTGTATGTTTGTAAAAACAAGTAAGTTTTGTAATGTACTTATGAAAATTCTATATAAAATGACTTAGTTAGGGATCTAATTTATTAGGTTGATCCATAATCGTTGGGTAAGCCATGTATTTTTAGTTTTGCTGAAGCTGATCAATTCGTTAAGTGGAAGCATAACTAACTCCAAGATTGCAGAGTGAAGAAGACAAATTTACAAGAAGGAACTCTGAAATCGTTGAGTGAAAAGACAGGTTGTAAAGTCATATTGCAGGGCCACTATAAAAACGTAAAGTTAATATCGTTGAGTAAGGACACTCAATGATCTGAAGACTAACTCTATAACTAAAGATAAGTTTATCTAAATTCAATTCATAGGGTGCAAAAGTCTGATAAGTCAATCACAGGTTTATAACAAGAGTCATACAACCTTGATTCACAATACTCAAAATTAATCTCATGTGAGTCACCAATTAGGATGAAGAGATAACGTAACTTTTTCTAATTGCTAGCTATACAAGGACAAGAACACGTATTTGCTGCTGCACCAAACTTAGTACTATCGAAGCAACACCTTGTGGTCCAACAAACAGCATTTTAAAGTCAAAAGAATCACATGTTGACAAGTGTCTTTGGCCATTTAGAGCAACGGTAACAATTCAACAGGAAAATCCCAATGAGTGCCTATAAAAGGATTGCTACAGCATCATTGAACATGACTGACTCTCACGATTCAAACGATTAAAAGCTCAAGTGTTCAAGTTCTCCACCCTATGATCCAAAGACTAACATCCTGCTATTAATACTTTTGAAGAAAAATTGAAGGTCATTTAGTAGCATCTCAAACAAACATTTCATCTTTGTGATTGTATTAAGATCTAAGTGATATTTTATATGCCAAGTCTTTGTGACTTAAAAGGATTTTTAGTTGTAAGTCCGGGAAGTGTAAATTACAACTTAAACAATCAAAGTGAACAAGATTAACTAATAAATAATGCTTTCATTAATCATGATTATTGCAAATATTGAATATAAACTTTAAGTACAATACAACAATGTCTTATGCCATTACACTTTCCTTACGATCGGGTTCGTTGATTGATCGGATGAGGTTAGAATTTCACAAAGGCATGCAGGACTTGATAGAGTGATGGACTAGGGGGAGATTGTAGGCAAACTCCCTGAGGCAATATGGCAGAACCCTTAGTGTTAAGGTCATGCGTGTATGTGTATGGGTTTAAGTGTGCTTGGAGACTTAGCTCCGTGGAGACTAAGTCCTTGAAGGTGAACCTGAGGCATGTGGAGACTAAGTATGAAACTTAGCCAACCAAGCCAACAAGGTGGGTCTTCTTAGTGCTAGCAACTTGGTGCCTATGTATTCTAGAGAGAGAAAGTCGGTTCTAGAGAGAGAAGCTCTCAACTCTTCCAAGTACTTCAAGGATTTCAACCTCTTCTTAAATGAAGAGGAGGGGATATTTATAGGTTTCATGGGGGCTGCCCCCATGTGCCGCGCACATGGCCTAACTATTATTTATAAACTCTGACTACAATTTTTGTCTAAGTGCAAATACTGTCTTTTCGGAGTCCGTTTATCAAGGATGGATGCAGGGAATTGTTCTTTGGCAGGACGACTACACAATTTGTTGTAGCACTCGAGAGGGTTTTTCATAATAGAAATTTCTCCTAATCAACTTATGAAGTCCTTTTAGTAGTTATTCAATTTCAATCTTGATTTACCTTATTTTATCACTTATTGTGCTTGAGCTTTGTTTATTCATCTTGTTTATTCATTTTGAGTCTACTCAAACATCCTAGATTCTCTCTAGTGGTGTTTGGATTCTATTTTTAGCCACTGAGGAATTCTCATAAATAAAATTCCCTTTTAGTCGATTTGGGATATATTTTCAATTAGATTTTGTTGCGTTACGGGTCTCAATCACTGGATTTTAAGTTCCCTTAATAGATCACATCGATGTATGATAAAATCCCCGTGATATCGTTAATAGTTTGGGATGTAATTTGATTCCTACGATATAATGAGCGATGTAATTGCGATGTTATAAATATTTTGTTCGATCTATGGGTTAAGGTTTATGGAAGTCCTTTCCTAAACTCTAAACATTGTTTATAAATCTTGATATTTTGTTGGGTGTGATTACAAACTGTGTGAGTTTAAGAATGAATTTGAGGTCCTTAAACTTTATGTTTAACGTGAATTGAAGGATATTCTCAATATGGACGTAGACGATGGTTGTAATTTTGTGATTCGATGATTGTAAATGTAATTCGAACCTTAAAGCGATTTACATGGCTTTCATGCTCAAAAAATTGGGTTTAAGGCCCCTTGATAGTGAATTTTATTATTTCGAGATGTTTAGAGTTATTTGGATGACTTGCATATCCGTGGTTAGCTCCAACCCTATTTTTGATGCTCGATTTAATTTCTTGATACATAAAAATGGTTTCATACAAAAATCTTTTAAAATCGAATCAAACTAGGTTTTTAAATTAACTTTAGGCTAAAATTGGAAGTAATAAGAGTCTTGATTCCTATTTGACGAAGGGCTTACAAACAACGTTTTTTCAAAACAAAAATTTAACTTTTCATTAAACTAAAGAGGTTTTTTAAAAATAAAATGTACTCCCTCCGTCCCTATTTAAATGATGTTTTAGAGTTTTCACCATATCTCTAAATATATGACTTTTAGAAATTTTAAGATAATTAGTCATTATTTTTCCTAAACTATCATTATTAATTGTGTACCAATTTTATAGACTCTCTTTTTGTTCAACCTGTTAATTACTTCAACCGTATTCAGTGTTCACTCTATTTTTTCTCTCGTCTTTTCTCTTTCTATTTCACTCCATACTTTTTCTCTCTTCTCTTTTCTCTCTCTATTTCAATGTTTCGTCTCTCTACTTCATCAATTTCAATGGTTTTCATCTCTTCCTATTCTAAAATTAATTATGGACTTTATTTTTTATTTTCTCAAAAAAATTTTGCATTCATATATATATATGGGTACATAGTAAAATTTCAATCTCTTCATAGAATTTTTGTTATGCCACCATGGATGACTTTCAAAACTTGGTATTGCAATGACTTTCAAAACGTAAGAAAATGAGAGAAGGAGAGAGTTTTAAAAAGGTGAAAATAGTTATTTTATGGAGAGAGAGAGAGAGAGTGTGTAGACTTCTAGGTGAAATAAATGAGTTTTTTTTATAAAAAATATAGATAAACGTGTTGCGGAGAGAGTATTTTTTAAAAAAATAATCACATGTTAGGGGCATTTTAGACGATTAAAATATTTTCAATCATTTCCTTAATAAGTGTGCAAAAACTTCTAACGCCATTTAAATAGGGATGGAAGGAGTAACTTTTATAAGAAATCAAATCCTTCGTGTACAGGCTCAAAAATTCTCGAAAGTTACTTTTAAGATAATGCACTCACAAAAACTTTGACGACTCTAGACGACTTTAATGGTTAAGGAGACTATACCCTAAACAATCTCTTTGACTTGACTATAGGAGATGGTACCCTAGATTCGACGACTTGACCTTAGGAAACGATCCATATGTTATTTACATTTAACGATTTGATTATTATTATTATTATTATTATTATTATTATTATTTTGTTCAATTTTTGTAACTTTTAGCGGGCTTTATTTTGAATTTTATCAACTTTGAGGCATTGAGGGGACAACCGCCTAGGGTAGTGTGCGCATGTGTTGTCCTTTCTCACCGTTATTGAATGCTGACTTGTTGCCATTTTTTTTCTGTCATGTTTCAAACTTTCACGTGCTATGCTTTTGAGCCTTTTGAGTTTTGATTATTAGACTTAGACTAAATATTAGGGTTCTTTGCAGTAATATACAATAATTAGTAAAAAATTACAACATTAGTGCACAAATAAAATAATTACAAAAAGAGTGCAATCAGGAAAAAATAATTACACCACGTATCTTTAAAGCCCTGGAAAGAAGGAGATTACCAGAAGAAATGAAAAATGGAAGAGGGAAGAGATTATCAGAAAGAAGAAAAGAAAAGAACGCTGTTCAGAGAAAAGGAAGAGGTTGTCGCCGGAGAAGACGAAGATACCGGAGCTCAGGTCGCTCCGATTGTCAGGTTAGAAGAGGTTTTAACTTGAGATTTGAAATTTTAGGGTTTTCCTCATCTTTTTTTTCTTCTTTTTTGATTTGAGATTTAAGGTTTTCCTAAATTTTTTTGCTCTTTTTTTTGGCTGCCGGAGATGATGAATTCCAGGAAAGCATGATTGGATGCCGACGATAATTGTGGATACCTTTGGGTTCTAATTGATCGGGAAGAAAGGAGAAAAGCTAGGCGTGAATAGGATGAAGAGAGAGAAACCATATTTGTTTTTCCTTTTCCTTTTTCTCTCGTGTTTCCAAACCCACCTTTGATTTAGCCTTCATGCCCAACTTTGCTTTTGTCCAACGTGTAATTTGCCTTCATCTCAATTGGGAAATTCAATGATGTTGGGCTTGTGTTTTAAAAACAAAAATTTCAGATCTACAACATTTAAAGGAAGAGAGATAAGAGGTTTTACGTAATTAATTAGTAACCTAATAAAATTGAATTGGTTACTTTTGTATGAAGGTTTGGCTACCAACTGCACTATAAAAAAAATATATAATAGATTTTTTATAATCAATTGGTAACCAAATAAAACTGAATTGGTTACCTTTGTATTAAGGTTTGGATACCAACTGTACTATGAAAAAAAAAATTATAATAGATTTTTTTATAATTAATTGGTAACCTAATAAAACTGAATTGGTTACCTTTGTGTTAAGGTTTGGCTACCAACTGCATATAAAAAAAACTATAATAGATTTTTTTATAATTAATTGGTAACCCAATAAAACTGAATTGGTTACATTTGTGTTAAGGTTTGGCTACCAAATGCATTATGGAAAAAAAATCTATAATAGATTTTTTTAATTAATTGGTAACTCAATAAAACTGAATTGGTTACCTTTGTATAAAGGTTTGGCTACCAACAAAAAAAGAATTCTATAATAGATTTTTTATAATTAATTGGTAACTCAATAAAACTGAATTGGTTACCTTTGTGTTAAGGTTTGGCTATCAATTGCATTATGAAAAAAAAATCTATAATAAATTTTTTATAATTAATTCGTAACCCAATAAAACTGAATTGGTTACCTTTTGTGTTAAGGTTTGGCTACCAACTACATTATGAAAAAAAAATTTCTATAATAGATTTTTTTTAATTAATTGGTAACCCAATAAAACATAATTGGTTACCTTTGTATAAAGGTTTGGCTATCAACATGTAACACTTGGAAACTATTCTGAATTTTTTTTATGACTAATTGGTTACCCACAAAAACTAAAATAATTACCTTTATATGAAACTAAAATATATATTATTAATAATTAAGAATTAAATTAGTTATGACACAATTTGAACTGTACCATTTAAAATAGATTTGAACTGTACCATTTAAAAATTAAATTAGTTATGATTTGCCCTTTTTGAGTTTGTTCGCCTCAGTTTCTTCGTCTTCCATTGTTAATAGTTCTGACTTTTTTTTACCAAGTTTGATGCAAAAGAAAGTTGATAATTGTTCTGTTTGTTGAGAAGAGAGAGAAATACTAAAGCATTTAATGTATACATAAACTAAATTAGAGGGATAGAAGGGAGGAGAGAGAAAGTGATGAATTACAACTTATTAAAACACTCAACTAAATTAAAGGAATAAGAATGCACTAATTTTGTAAATAAAATATTGCATATGCACTAATTTGTAAATATTTTATGTTTGCACTTTTGTTGTAATTTTTTATAAAAATGTACTAATAAATGTAAATGTTCCTAAATAGCTATTGAAGTTTATCGACTGGACTTGGGCTTGGGGGCTAGCCTGCTGGGGCTCAAAGACTGAGGTCATGTTTGTTTGCAAGGATTATAATTCCAAGACTATTAATCCTAGGATTAAATAGTCCTACTCACATGTTTGTTTTTTATAGGATTATTCATGGGATAACTTAAAATAATCCCATGTTATGTTTGTTTTTTCATGATTAATTAAAGGATTGGATAAAAAAATATTGTTTGGACTATTATACCCTTACCAATAATAACATGTTTTAAACTATAATTTAAACTTGTTTATACATCAAAAAATGATTAATAATAAGTTGTTTAAAAAAATAAGTTGTCTGAAAAATAAGTTGTTTAAAAAATAAGTTGTTTAAAAAAAATAAGTTGTTTACTAATAATAAGTTATTCACCAATAAGTTGTTTAAATAATAAGTTGTTTGAAAAATAAGTTGTTTACATTAAGATAATAATTTTTTAAACAATCCATATGAAATTATAACAACCGGGTATTTAACAAAGTTATACGTGCACATGTATAAACTGCTAGCTTACTACTGTTCTACAAAGTTAGTCCTGCGAAAGTTCGTATTTAACAATAAGTCAAATGGACTAATGTTTTACAAATTTAAAAATAAGTTGTTTAAAAAATAAGTTGTTTAAAAAAATAAGTTATTTACTAATAATAAGTTGTTTAATAATAAGTTATTTACTAATAATAAGTTATTTACCAATAAGTTGTTTAAATAATAAGTTGTTTGAAAAATAAGTTGTTTAAAAATAAGTCGTTTACCAATAAGTTGTTTAAAAAATAAGTTATTTGAAAAAAATAAGTTGTTTAAAAAATAAGTTGTTTAAAAAATAAGTTATTTGAAAAAATAAGTTGTTTACTAATAATAAGTTATTTACCAATAAGTTATTTAAGAAAATAAGTTGTTTGAAAAATAAGTTGTTTAAAAAAATAAGTTGTGTAAATAAGTTGTTTAAAAAAATAAGTTGTTTAGAAAAATAAGTTGCTATAGCACTGTAGCACTGTACGTAAACAAAAAATATTCAATCAATCAAAAAAGACATGATTCAATATTTAATTATTTGTAAGTATAATTTGTTATATAGTTAATTTGTTGACTATAGAACTGTAGCAATACAAAAAAATAAAGGTTAGTTTTGTCCATAAAATTTTAATCCCTCATGATGGGATTATAATACCTAGCTAGACATGGTATTAAATAATCCTTCATCTTAAGCTATTTTATAATCCATGGACTAATAGTCCCAAGCTCAAATTTAAAAATAAACAAGACACTTGGGATTAATAGTCCTATCCCAAGTGTAATCCTTGCAAACAAACATAGCTTGAAAGACTGCTGGCCTAGTAGCCTTTGGGCTTGGGGCTTGGGGCTTGTGGAGTGAGGGGTGCGGCTTAGGCTGAACCATTGTAGGGCGCTTGACTTGGGTTGCTTATTTTTTATTTAATTGGATCATGATTGGGCCATCTAGCTGGACTGCTGGAGCTAGACTTCTGGATCTATGTGGGAGTGGACCAAGCCAGATCACAAGCACAGGCCCCAAGCCAAATTGGACTAGGGTTTTTGCTAGGTCGGTCCAGGTCAGGCTTTGGATCAAAAAAGCAAGCTTTTTAATAGCCTAATACAATGATCCTGACCGTTTTAGGACTTGACCAAGCCAAAATTTAACTAAGTCGGGCCTAGTTCGAACCAAGGTCAGTCGCATGGTGTTTGTGCACCCGTACCATCAACCTTTAGCTCTATCCAATTGTCATGGAACTAGTAGCCCAACTGATTTATTTAATCATAAGCTATCATACCACCTATAAGAAAGATACAAAATACAACACGAGCAACTTTATTGCTCAATAAGCATACTACATATATTCACATTTTATTAAAGTTCCACATAATAGTTTATCAAAGTTCCATGCCACAATTATTTAATAAATATGAATAATTTAAGCACAACAATTCAAATAGATAAACTTATATTAATTCTACAATTTAAACAACCACACCACTTATTATTCTTAAGTGCGAATAATAACTAATAAAGTTCTACACTTCAATTATGCAATAATCTGAATAATAACCACTACTACAACTTATATGAATAATTCATATCGCAAAACCAGATTCAAAAACAATTTAACACAGTTCATCATCTTGACAAGTCTATTTCAACTGCCCACAATATCCACTTGGCTATTTTCAGATGCAATTTAGCTCATTTGATTTGTCCCACCAATTTCTTTCTTTTTCTTTATTTTTTATACTCTTTTGACAGTTTTACAATTCCTATAATTAGGTACTCGACCTCCACCTTAGATGCAATTTAGCTCATCGAATTCTTACTCCTCACTTAGGAGCAAGTTCCACTTGTCATGCATTCTTTGAATAGATTTTTTTGACTGATAAATCATCACACAATATCAATAGTTATTTTATTTACACAGCTAGCATTTAACTATTTATCGTCC
This sequence comes from Aralia elata, assembly GCA_034770075.1. Lineage (NCBI taxonomy): Eukaryota > Viridiplantae > Streptophyta > Magnoliopsida > Apiales > Araliaceae > Aralia > Aralia elata. The sequence goes on along the minus strand of CM068386.1, from coordinate 12,184,161 downwards.
AATACGTTGATGATTCTTCTTATCCAAGAAGTCAAAGATGAGATTCGCATCTCAAGTCTAATATAACACGATAGTTGCATTAAAACATAACTAATACACATACATAATATATAGATTCACGCTAACCACAATTGAATACGCACGTAAGCATATAAGAAATGTAATATAACTTGTGCATTAATTAACAACCTTCAAATTAGAGTTTTGGTCACACATAAATTTTGACTTTGACCGTCATGTAACCACCTTGATCTTGCCGAAAACTTGTAAAAGGTCCATCGGAGTTGGGGGGGGGGGGGATTCTGGGAGGATTCTTTGATGCTTAAGTCAGAATGCTGATACAAGGAGAGAGAATTATTATAGGAGTAAAAGTTATATACCTTGAATGTGTTGGAGCATCTCTTCTTTATAGCATGAGAGTTATCTCTTTCAGGAGTTAAGAATTAAAATCCTACGAGGCTTTAGTGTAATACCCAGTAAATAAATAAAATATATATTTAATTTTAAAACACACATTAATTGGACTTTGTCTCTTATTTGGGTCGCATTAGTTATTAATTATGTGGGCTAGTAAAAACTCTTAGATAATATTATTTGGTTAAAATTTAAATTTTAATATTAATTGAACCTAATTAAAATACGAAGTTTATTAGGGCAAGACCCTCTTAATTATAAAAATAGCAGCAGTCGGATAAAAAAAAAAGGAAGCCACCGCTTATTACCGTAAACTAAGAGAGAGTTGTTGTAATTGTATTTGTGAGAGAAGTCGTTCACGGAATAATAAGGAGCATTAAGTTTGCCTTTCGTTTTGTTGCTTTTCTGTATATCAGTACTTATTATTTTTTTAACTTTTTAGTTCACAATTAAGAATTCAGGATACATGTGTATGTATAATCTTATATGCATAATTTTAGGTTATCATGTCTAGTATTTATTTTGATATTTGTAGAAAGATACATGTTAATATATTTTGGAGACTTGTGTTAATAATTCGTTTTGATTTGATATGTACATATTAGAACCTCTTGTGTTGATATTGCGTCGCATATGTTGTGACATAGTATATTTGTTAGAATATACCGTAGGGTATAGCTGAGCTATAACCACATGTGGGGGTACCACATGCATGTCCTCTTGGCACCGATGTATGACACCTTCCATGACGGTGTGATTAGTCTACGACATCTTCGTTTTGTGCTCCGATGGGAGTTGGTCTTATGATTTTGTTGTGAGAGGCGTATGGGTCGGCCCTAATTTTCTGTTCTGCGGATTGGTGATATTTTTGTCAAACACGCCTTCTGATTTTGCATGCATCTAGATTGCGCAGTCCAATGTGTGATTGCCTGTGTGGCATTATTTGACTTACTTTTGTGGCAAGGTATATTTCTGTTTTGTTCTAAGCTCGATATGAAATAACACCCAACTATTTGATTCAGCCTATTATTTCGTTGTGTTAGTTTTGTTCGTTTCAGTTTAATTCAATTAATTGAGTTAGTTATTTCAATTCATTATTTCTGTACTCTATATCCGTACTGGGCATTTGGCTCATGCTGTATTTTTTTCTTTCGGCAGGTAATCAGTGGGATCAAGGAAAAGTGTGATGCGAGCTCCTTTCTTTTCAATAGTTTAGATATTCTGTTTAGGCTGTGATACATTAGTTTATTTGGAGTTGTATTAAATATTGTAGATTGTGGTTTGAGCTGGTTTGACATTTAATATGGTTTGACATTTATTGGTTTTGAGTCTATTCTTTTGTGGCATAGAGCTCTCGATTTGTTTTGTAAATTTTGTTATGTTTTGTTTTCTGCATAACCTCTCTTTCTATTTCGAAAAGTGAGTGTTATATTTAGAGTATTTCTTAGGTTGCCAAACCTTGGCTGATTAAACATCAAGGGAATTCTAGTCTTTACTGGATTTAATATTATTGTAGAACACTCAACAAGCCAAATTATTATATTACTCTTTATTAATAGGGTTCTAGAAACAACACGTGGCAATTCACTATTGGTGGACTATTTTTACCCACATCATTTGCCCCCTTACTCCTTTAAAAATATTTTTAGAAGAGTAAATAAGAAAAAGTATATAAATACTTGAATTAATTTTTTTGTGGGGCCCGCCATGAGACCTTAAGTTGCTTGGTGCTATTGGGTCTTCAGCGCCCTTAGCGCTTTTTTGCCCTTAGCGCTTTTTTGACTGATAAATCATCACACAATATCAATAGTTATTTTATTTACACAGCTAGCATTTAACTATTTATCGTCCAATACGTTGATGATTCTTCTTATCCAAGAAGTCAAAGATGAGATTCGCATCTCAAGTCTAATATAACACGATAGTTGCATTAAAACATAACTAATACACATACATAATATATAGATTCACGCTAACCACAATTGAATACGCACGTAAGCATATAAGAAATGTAATATAACTTGTGCATTAATTAACAACCTTCAAATTAGAGTTTTGGTCACACATAAATTTTGACTTTGACCGTCATGTAACCACCTTGATCTTGCCGAAAACTTGTAAAAGGTCCATCGGAGTTGGGGGGGGGGGGATTCTGGGAGGATTCTTTGATGCTTAAGTCAGAATGCTGATACAAGGAGAGAGAATTATTATAGGAGTAAAAGTTATATACCTTGAATGTGTTGGAGCATCTCTTCTTTATAGCATGAGAGTTATCTCTTTCAGGAGTTAAGAATTAAAATCCTACGAGGCTTTAGTGTAATACCCAGTAAATAAATAAAATATATATTTAATTTTAAAACACACATTAATTGGACTTTGTCTCTTATTTGGGTCGCATTAGTTATTAATTATGTGGGCTAGTAAAAACTCTTAGATAATATTATTTGGTTAAAATTTGAATTTTAATATTAATTGAACCTAATTAAAATACGAAGTTTATTAGGGCAAGACCCTCTTAATTATAAAAATAGCAGCAGTCGGATAAAAAAAAGGAAGCCACCGCTTATTACCGTAAACTAAGAGAGAGTTGTTGTAATTGTATTTGTGAGAGAAGTCGTTCACGGAATAATAAGGAGCATTAAGTTTGCCTTTCGTTTTGTTGCTTTTCTGTATATCAGTACTTATTATTTTTTTAACTTTTTAGTTCACAATTAAGAATTCAGGATACATGTGTATGTATAATCTTATATACAAAATTTTGGGTTATCATGTCTAGTATTTATTTTGATATTTGTAGAAAGATACATGTTAATATATTTTGGAGACTTGTGTTAATAATTCGTTTTGATTTGATATGTACATATTAGAACCTCTTGTGTTGATATTGCGTCGCATGTGTTGTGACATAGTATCTTTGTTAGAATATACCGTAGGGTATAGCTGAGCTAAAACCACATGTGGGGGTACCACATGCATGTCCTCTTGGCACCGATGTATGACACCTTCCATGACGGTGTGATTAGTCTACAACATCTTCGTTTTGTGCTCCGATGGGAGTTGGTCTTATGGTGATTTTGTTGTGAGAGGCGTATGGGTCGGCCCTAATTTTCTGTTCTGCGGATTGGTGATATTTTTGTCAAACACGCCTTCTGATTTTGCATGCATCTAGATTGCGCAGTCCAATGTGTGATTGCCTGTGTGGCATTATTTGACTTACTTTTGTGGCAAGGTATATTTCTGTTTTGTTCTAAGCTCGATATGAAATAACACCCAACTATTTGATTCAGCCTATTATTTCGTTGTGTTAGTTTTGTTCGTTTCAGTTTAATTCAATTAATTGAGTTAGTTATTTCAATTCATTATTTCTGTACTCTATATCCGTACTGGGCATTTGGCTCATGCTGTGTTTTTTTCTTTCGGCAGGTAATCAGTGGGATCAAGGAAAAGTGTGATGCGAGCTCCTTTCTTTTCAATAGTTTAGATATTCTGTTTAGGCTGTGATACATTAGTTTATTTGGAGTTGTATTAAATATTGTAGATTGTGGTTTGAGCTGGTTTGACATTTAATATGGTTTGACATTTATTGGTTTTGAGTCTATTCTTTTGTGGCATAGAGCTCTCGATTTGTTTTGTAAATTTTGTTATGTTTTCTGCATAACCTCTCTTTCTATTTCGAAAAGTGAGTGTTATATTTAGAGTATTTCTTAGGTTGCCAAACCTTGGCTGATTAAACATCAAGGGAATTCTAGTCTTTACTGGATTTAATATTATTGTAGAACACTCAACAAGCCAAATTATTATATTACTCTTTATTAATAGGGTTCTAGAAACAACACGTGGCAATTCACTATTGGTGGACTATTTTTACCCACATCATTTGCCCCCTTACTCCTTTAAAAATATTTTTAGAAGAGTAAATAAGAAAAAGTATATAAATACTTGAATTAATTTTTTTGTGGGGCCCGCCATGAGACCTTAAGTTGCTTGGTGCTATTGGGTCTTCAGCGCCCTTAGCGCTTTTTTGCCCTTAGCGCTTTTTGTTGTGCCTTTGACACTTTACCTACTGTCCTTGGCGCTTTACTTGGCGCCCTTAGCGCTTTTTCTCCCTTCCTTGGCGTCTTTTCTCTATTAAAGTTTCTTGGCGCTTCTTCTTGGCTCTTTTTCTCATGCTTCAGCACCCTTGGTACTTTTTAGCCTTCCTTTACACTTTTTCTTGGTGCTCTATGTTCAACACCCTTGGCGCTTTTTAGCCTTCCTTAGCACTTTTTGACCAGCACCCTTGACACTTTTTCTAGCCTTATTGGCGCTTTTTGCTCGACACCCTTTGTAACGCCCTCAAATCTCTGTACTCGCTACAATTGATTTGATGGTCACTATCTAATTTCATTAATAACACAAGCTTATGTTACAAGCTAAAAACTTTCTTACAATATAATAATTCATATTATATTATACATCCCAGGTTTTTATTACTATTACAAAAGTTTATCACAACTTATCCAAAATTATACTTTCATAATAATTACAACTATTCCTTTGACTTGAGGACTCCTTTACTCTTATCTTTTTTACTTGACCCTTCAGCTCCTTTTATACTGTCTGAAATATAAAATGTGCAAGAATGAGCAATCAATTGCTCAGCAAGTTCTAAAGATTGAAATGAAGTAGTTTATAAGACTTATTGTACAATGAATAGATATTATTGAGGATCATAACATCTCAAAATCAAAGAGTTATTAAGATTTGAAATCATAATACTATCAACATCAACATTAATACCAAAGATAACTAAGTGGTCATAAAGGACCAATAACTTTTTCCGTATTATATTATAGGTGATCAACCTAACCAGTGGCGGAACCAGAAGGTTTTCAGAGGGGGGTCAAAATACTTCAGTAATTTTTTTTTTATTGACGTTTGAAATGCTTCTTTTGGTTGTACAACTAATTAAGAGGAGGCAACTGTATCCTGCGAGTTTGAATAGTTTGAAAACGTCTCAAAATTTGTTCGTTTTCAATTGTTGAAAAAATATCCTTCTCAATATATACTACCAGACTGTCATTCATCCACTCGTCTCCCATTAATTAATTAATTAATGAAATTTACTTATTAATATATAGTAGAAATCATGGCAAAAATGTGATAAACCATGTCTTAATTGAGAGCATAATATTTAGGCGTTGGACGTGCACCAATTATTTTAAATTAAAAATAGGAAAAGAAAATATAATTGATGAGAGAGAGAAGAAATTAAAGTATATATAAGTGAATGGTGATAGGTCATGAGCTTTAAGAAGAACCTTGTGGAAGGCAAGTGAAAATTTCTAATTAATCTAGCTAAATCTAAATCTACATAGAATTAAATCTTTGCATAGATGGGAGGAAAGAATATTACATATGAAAGATTCAGGTAGGAGGAATACCAGGGTCATATGACCCCCCTGGCCCCCTGGTTCCGCCTATGAACCTAACAGTACTTTTCGTTACATGTAACATCATTACTACACTGTAGTTCAATAGTGTATTATCGACGAATCGATATTCTTATACAACCCCCTTATAATTTAGGGTTGTTCATCTCAATTATAAAGTCTTAACGAATCCGTTCCAAGTCAACTTGGTTTGGAACAATCAACTGTCACAACAAGAATGTTATATAATAAATCATTGACATTCAATATCTCAAATAAAGTTGTTTAGAAAAAAAACCCATTAATTATCAAAGTTTAGCTAAATAACATAACATCAACTCCTAATCAATCACAGTAGGAAACAACATCGAAGTTTTGAAGCCAAATGAAAGCAATTATAGTTCGAAAGGTTCAAAATGAAAACTGATATGCATATGGTGCGAAAACTTGCCTATTTTTACTTTCGGGATCATTCAATTATTTTAAGCTCTTTTTAGTGTATTTTCGACTTCTTTTTATATTTTAACTTTTCAAGCTTCATTTTATCATGAATTTAAGCTTAATAGCTCAGTTTTGGCTTAACTTTCTTGGTAAATTTCTATTAAACAGTTTTGGCTCAGTTTAAACAGCTTTTAACACATTTTTCAATTTCATTTTTTTATTAGACCACCTTAAGGATTTTATTTTGCCAAATCCTTTTAACCTTAGTTAGGTACATATATAAAGTAATTTTCAAAATTTTTCCAGATTTTTGTTTCATTTATGAATTCTATGTGTTTTAGGGTCAAATCTCTTTAATAATACAATAATCCTCATAATTTGGATTTAATTTTAAAAATTTTGAAATTTGTACAATATCTTAATATCATATGAGAGAGTCCACACATAAAGTTTCAACCTTAGATGATAACTAGAGACCAAGTTATACCAGGTTTAATTTTTTAAATTTAAAAATTGTTTAATTTTTAATTAAATATCTACAACTCCATTTGAGCTCAATTTTGGAAGGTAACCTCCCTATATCATTGGGTATCTACCCTAAAATTTTCAGGTCTAAATAAGGTCCCTAACTCCAAAAGTTAGCATAGGGCAATAGGTTATTGTTTTGGCCAGCCTCATTTCAAAATTCATAATAAAAAATCTATAATGAATTAGGGTCTCAAAATTTTAAAGCATGTAGCTGACTTATAGTAGTACATCATATAAAAATGTTAAGTTCAAATTAGTTAAGCACATAGAGTTATGGTTTCTGCAATCACAACCCCTAAACTAACTCTATTTGAGCACAATTTGCTTTTCTTTTTTTCTTTCCTTCTAGTTCCTTGGATAACTTTCAATCTCTATGCTGTTAAATCTCTACTAATATTTAAGTTTAACTTAATCATGCTTAGGATATCATAAAATTCATATGAGAAAGAAATTTTAGAAATTATTTAATTTAGAAGCTAGAATAGGTGTGTTTACCACTTGTTCTAGGTTCCTTCTTTCTCTTTTGCTTTAAGTATGCTTTAATTCATTCCTCTTCCTTCTTGTCTATGGTTGAACTATCCCTCTCTTTTCCTCTCTTGTTTGAGGTGCTTTTGTAGGAAAATGAAGCAAATGGGAGTATATTCCCACTTTTAGATCTTTTAGCTAGTTTAGGTTGTTTGATTTTAGTCCCTCCAGTTTAGTTAGACTAAGTCAAAGCCCCTCCACCTTTTACTAATTAATTTGATTACACTTAATTAGTGACTAATCATGATTATATTCACTAATTACACTTAATTATCACTAATTATACTTAATTATCTAATTAAGTTTTACTAATTTTTAAAATAATGAGCCACCTTGCACCTCCTTATGCCTACACCTCTTGCTTGCATTACTTGCCTTATACCATGCTTAATTCATGAGTCACACATACCACCTAACACCTAGGTGGTAGGTGCTTGTGCCACTATTTTATTTTATTTATGTATATTTTTTTATTTTGTATTATTATGTTAACCAATTTCTGTTCCGGTTGTTTCGTTTGCGACATATTTGATTCCAATACATAAATTATATGTTCTAGGTTATAAACTTAACTTTTAGTTGCATTGTTGTTTGCATTTTCATACCATTGAGGTATTCCATTACATAGAATGTATAGTTTAGTGATATGTGTATATATTTGATTATTTTCATTCCTTTATGATTAGTTTAGTTACATGTTTTTTGTTATGAAAGTTGATTTAAGGTATTTATTGATTTATAGAAGAATTTTGTGTGATTCTGTAAAAATGGAGTTTAATGCTGAGTTTTATGTTGTTTTGCAGAAGTACTCTGCGATCAGTATTAAGACTCTACGTTCGTAGTGTTAGGGTGCAGTCTGGCAGCTCTACGATTGTAGGAAGGCTAGGTGAAGATGTTCGACGATTCCTAGTGTCACTCTAAGATTGCTGAGATTCACTCTACGACCAGGCACAACACTCTATGTTTTCAGTCCAATGGCTAAGTCACTCTACGATGGCGCTGTCAACTTGACGATCGTTCTATTTCACTCTACGATGTCATGTTTACTCTATGAAGTGCTGGTGCAGAGTGTTACTCTACGATTTTGGTCGATTTGTAGATTTCCGATTCTGAGTAGGATTTGGGATACTGGAGCTTAAAGATATGATTCCTAACATGATTTGGAGATAGACTTGTGCATCAAAAAGGAAGTTCAAACTAATATGGAGATTCAAGTCAAAGTCGATAAGGAAACTACATCTGATTATGGAAATAGAATCTGACATGGAATCTGAGTTGAAGAATAATATGGAAACTGAATCGAATTGGAAAAGGAAACTGAGAAAGACTTGGATTTAGAAACTAAATTTTAAATTAACAAGGAAGTTACCTAAAGCTGGATTTTAGAGATTGAGAAGGATTTAGAATCCTACCATATATGCAGAGTGAAGATTTCCGAAATAGAATTGGATTAGAATTCTTCTAGGGTTTCAAAGCATCTATAAATACCTTTAATTTGTAATCAGTTGGAGACATCCTGAACATCATGGATCATCATCCTAGATCATATTTTATTTATTTATCAGCATGCTAGGCTAGTTTATTTTTATTCAGTTCTAAGGGAATGTGGAACCTTATTTTCAGTTAATACTATAATTGAGTTTCATTATTTATTCCTTAGTATATGAGATTTATTCTGATAATCTGTTTTAACTGTTTACATGTTATTTGATTTGATTAATTTGATATGGCCAGTTAAATTAATCTAATTAATATCATATGCTAGATTAAGAAAGAGTATTACGTAATCGATATTATTTCTAATCATAAGTAGTAGTTAGTGATACTGATTGTGGTCAAGCTTTTGGTTATTGTTATGGTTATTAGAAGACATGTTAAACAAACCGAGCTTATATGTTTGTTACTTAGAATAGTCTAATTCCTTAGTTCTTAATGCTACTGTTATATTAAATCTAGATAGCTTATTCTAGGTTGTATAATGGTTAGAATCTTATGAAGAGCTTATTTCATTAAGTGATAATCTAAGAGGAATTTTGGGTAGTAGAGCTTGTTGTTATCTAGGACTATTAATCTTATGGAAGGAAGAAATAATGTTAACTTGGTTACACTGTTTCTGTAAATTGGTGAAACTGAACTAAAGAATTGAAGCTTTAATTTATTTGATTATCTTTATTCTTTTAACTTTATTTTTTTAGTTAATCATAATTCAAACCCCCCCAATTCTTTATTTATTATTTTTAGTTAAAAACATTAGAATAAATTCAAAGCAATATCATTCTCTGTAGGATCGATCCTCACTTGCTACTGTGCTTATTATTTGAATTTGTAGAGTAAAAGTGAGGTTTATTTTTGGATGGGTCCTTTACAGAAATATACAACAATTAGTAAAATATTACAAGAATAGTGCACTAACAAAATAATTACAAAAAGAATAGTGCACTAACAAAATAATTACAAAAAGAATGCAACAAGATAAACTCATTAAATCATTCAGTTTTCTAAAACTAAAGAATTCTTTAAATCAAGGAGAAGTAACTGCCATATTCGGTATGACAGTTACCATTTAGCCACCTCTAATACACCTAGCAGCCGCCGTCTCCGACGTGATCAGTTGGTTGTTTCGTCGAGAAGTTGAACTGAAATCATCCTGCAATACAAACAGAAAATTAGTGCTACCATCTAGCCTCTAAATCTGATCTAATGAATATCGCCGACAAAGAACCAAAATTAAACAAATCCAAACCAAAATTAAAACATAATTGACCAACAATCTGCTCACCGTTGGCGTCATCGAGCTCCTCATCATCGTCATCCCCGTCAGATCCGTCGTCACCGCCAGGACGACAGTTGGCATTCCAGTGGTGGGTGTGGACGGGGAGGCGTAGATGGGGCGGCGGAAGCCGGGCGGTGGTTGGGGCAAAAGAAGTGATGATTATCGTCGATGAAGCCGATGGGGAGTTCACTGGTGGCTTTAGGGAGGGGTGGGAAATGGTGGACGGCGGCGGCTGTGTCGTCGTGATAAAAAATAAGTTGAGGAGGAGGAGGGTAACTAACCCTTAATACAAAGGTAACCAACCTTAATACATAGGTAACCAACCTTTAATATAAAGGTAACCAAATCTAATACAGAGGTAACCAACCCTTAATACAGAGGTAACCAACCCTTAATACAAGATGTATCCAACCTTAAAGCAAATGTAACCAACCTGTACTACAAAGGTAACCTATCTTTAATACCAACGTAACCAATCCTTAATACAAAGATAACCAAAAATTAATACCAAAGGTATCCAACCTTATTACCAAGGTAACCAACCTTTAATACAAAGGTAACCAAACCTTAATACTAAGGTAACCAACCCTTAATATAGAGGTAACCAAACTTTAATATAGAGGTAACCAACTTTTAATACAAAAGGTAACCAACCCTTAATACAATGGTAACCAAAACTTAATCCAAAAGGTATCCAACCTTAAAACAGAGGTAACCAACCTTTAATATAAAGGTAACCAAACTTTAATACAAAGGTAACCAAACCTTAATACAGAGGTAACCAACCTTAATACAAAGGTAACTAAAACTAGTTACTACACTTTCAGAAATTAGTTACCTTCATACTAGTGTTTAGTTACCTCCATACTAGTGTTTGGTTACAGCGGATAGGGAAAAGAATAGGACTTGTTTTCTCAGTGGCTGGTATGGTAGCTTCTGCTATCATTAAAAAGAGAAGGAGAGAAATGGTAGTCAAAAAGAATACCCGAATTAGTGCTTTGTGGTTAGTCCCTCAGTTTTTTCTCGTCAGTGCCGGGGAAGCTTTTGCTTAAGAAGGTGATGGCAGAAGAGGAGGAAGAATGCGACGGTGGAAAAGGAGGAAGAAGGCGGGTTGGAAGAGGAGGAAGAAGGCAGCGATGACGGAAGAGGAGGAAGAAGGCAGCGACGACGAAAGAGGAGGAAGAAGGCGAGTTAGAAGGAGGAGGAAGAAGGCGACGATGGAAGAGGAGGAAGAAGGCAACGGTGGAAGAGGAGGAAGAAGGCAGGTTGGAAGAGGAGGAAGAAACTAATTATGTAAATAAAATATAAAAAATGTATTAATACTGTAAATATTTTTCGGATACACTTTTGTTGTAATTCTTTTTAAAAATATATTAGGAAATGTAATTGTCCCTTTTTGGATTGCTTAACGACAGCTTCCCATTTAGATTATAAACGTAACCTTTATTTACATTATCGTTTATATTTTCATATTTGCAAGAGTTTGGGATGGACCTAACAATATGGGCTAAAGCCCATTGGGCAGCCCATATCTGCCCATGATAAATGGGTTTGGGTTACAACTTACAAGGTAATATTTTTAAATAAACTCACCCATATTCACCCACATAATATATGGGTCGATGTAGGCTGCCATTGAACCTCATTTATCCATTTTTTTTTATCATAATGTTTACTCATTCTAAAAGTATATCTCACTTTTTACACTTCAAAATTTCACTTTCTCTTTCTAAAATTTTGTACTTGTTCTCTCTAAAAATTTATACTTGTTCTTGTTCTCTCTTTAAATTTATCACTTTTCTCTATAGAAGTTGTCAAATTGTCAGTATAAACAATATTGAGAAGTATCTTAATACTATTTTATAATATACATGTATATCATGCAAATGTTATATATATATATATATATATATATCATGTAGATGTCAAAATAACTCTGGGAAATGTTGTAAAATCATTTGAAATAAATAATGTGTAGAGTTTATGCCCTAGAGGCCAATTATTTGATGTAATTGCTTAACATTTCTTTTGATATTTGATTGAATAAATGAATTATTTTATTATGGTTTCATTTACTGTGTTATATAAATGTTAACATAATAAAAGTCCTTCGAATAATGATACAAATTATATAGCTTCAAGTATGTGACTTGAACATGAGATTATATAATTACAATTAGTATCATTACTCTTAAATGTCTCTAGTCGAGTATCATTGAGAATGAGACAACAATGATACATTGAGACTAGTATGTGGATTGATTGATGGCCAAATCTCATTGGTCATTAATATATGAGATATTAAGTCAATGCATAGGTACATGTTAGAGAACAATGTACTGGACATACCCATCATGAGAATTCTACGTGGAGCATTATGCAAAGTGTCATAAGCAATTCTCATAGTGACAATGATGTAATGGTCCTCCAACCTGAAATCACTATACTACTATACGAGAATTTATGTACTTTGATATGATCAAAGGTCACCTTTAATAGGGTGGACAATAAAGGTGATTATTGGGTACATCATGGATCGTGTGAGGAATATGAGTGATCTAGATGGAATTTAACCCTCCTATATATTAGAGGTGATATCCATAAGCCTCTTGATTGAGTAGGACTATGAAATGCATGGCCATACTCAAATAGTGATTTGTTTCATATAGTCTACTCATTGATCAAGAAAACTCAGATTAAATTATGAAGAGTATGACACATTCCATGACTCGAGTTTAATCTAGGATATCAAGGTTAAAAGGATTAAATTACATTGAAACATTGGTCACGAAAAGGTTGCATCGAATCATCGATCTTATTATTATTTGGGTAGCAGTGATGCATTACTAGATGTCACTCATTGTTTATAATTTTATAATATGATTTTAAAATTATTACCAATATAATAATAACCTATAGGGTCACACACTTAGAACGTAATTAAAAGAGAATTAATTTAAATTGCAAGGATTTAAATATGTCAATATGATTGATAGTATTTAAATTATGAATTTAAATTAACAGGATAATTTGTATATATTTGTATATTAATTAAGTAAGACTTAATTAAAATATAATATATATAAATTCGGATTTAATTTTCTAATAGGATTAGGGTTTTGCTTAACTTTTTGGACGCTATATATATCTGATATATCAGCAGTCTTGTTTACGTGAAATAAAAGAGAAAACAAAACCCTAGCTGTTTTAGAAAAGAGAGTTGAGAGCAACACTTGAGAAAATTTAGATCTTGGCGGCTAGTACCGAAGTTCTCTTTGCTGCAGATCGTGTGACGTTTTGTGGGACGTTCGTGTGGATACCGTAGAGACGCAGTTCCGTTGGATTGTGTTGGAGATTCGAAGCCGTTCCAGAATTTCATCGTTCCATTCAAGCTCGGATAATCGGTAAAACAAATCTAAACCTCTGAATTAATTTGTGTTTCGCATGGATCCTGTTTTAGGGTTTCGAAATAGTTTTAAAAATTTTAAATTCTGCTGCCTTTATCTGTCGGAAACCCTACACAATGTATGTTTATATATTCCGCGTTAGTTTATAGAATGTGTACGAAGATGATGTATCGTGACACACCAGGTTCGAGGTTTGAGGGCCTCGAATTTGGGGGCGTTACAGGTTGGTATCAGAGCTGATAGGTTAGAAATCTTAGGTAGGAGTACCTTAGGCTATAACCGTAGAAATGATGATAAGGATGATAAGGAATAAACTCAAATTGAGTTTAAGTGCTAAGAGATGAATTTAGAAAATTCATTATTTAGATTATAAGAAGATAAAGAAGATTCAAAGAAGAACCTTAAAGAGTTATAAAGATGAGAATTCGGAGTTATCCGACTCTGAAAATAAAAATGACGAGTAATGATGAATAGACAAAGTCTATAAGACTAAAATCATAAAGGAAATCATAATATAACATGATTAAAGGGAACGATAAGAAGGTCGTAAAACAAAACGATCATGAGATAGAAAAGAATCGTAATATAATACGATTATAAGAAAGATCACAATGTGATCTGATTAAGACATGGAATGATCAATGATCAATCGAATAATTGAAAACTTTATAGCAGAATTGCTGTATAAAAAAGGTACTAGAAGATAGTATATAGATAAAACTCAGAAGGAGTTATAAATGATGGGATACAAATTGAAAGTTCGTATTAAGCGAAGAGCAAGATAAGATTAGGATTATGTGGGATTTCAATTGAAGACTCATGTGATAACTGAGTTGTACAAGCCTTTGTATGGGCAGGGGTTTTGTGCTTGGTCTAACGACTGCTTAGTTTATCACATGGATAATCATTGAAATGATGGTGTCGCGCTATCGATATACATATGACGAGAAGGTGATTCTTTCTCATATTATATTTGATAGTTAGAGAATATAAGATTAGGTGTGAGTTGTTAGAACTCATGCTTATGGTAAGTTTGTGACTCATAATCATATGGTATGTTTTTGAACCCCTAAGCGTATGGACAGTCCTTGATCTGTTCTTGGACTATGTATTGCTAGGACAAGTTCCTAAACTCATATTATTGTGGAAAGTTCCTAAACTCATAACGTGTGGTAAGTTTGATGAACTATACTGGGGTATAGAAGAGTTGTATATTGAGATCTGAGGAATTTTAGTATAATAAAATTTAAGGATGATAGAAATAGATAGAATTATTAAGCAATGGATCATGGGAGAAATTGGAGTTGATGGAGAAAACATAGGTATTCCAAATCTTCTAGCCATGTTAGATTTCGAAATTTATTGACATCGTGCTAATAAAATCATTATTTTTTTAAAAAATAAAAATTGGGTCAGATTATTGAACCAATGAGTTTTAAAAGGTCTATTATTTATATGTCTATGCTAATTGTTTCAGCTAAGACAAACATGATTTGAAATTATCAAAATGTATTTTTATATCATTAATTCATTTATTGCAGATATGATAAACGATGGAGTCATCAATGCAGATTAACCTAGTGTTGGATGTGATCATAGTATCGTCAACCCACTATGTTATGATGTAGTATGACAAAGTCACAAAATGACAGAATCCTGAACGGACTGTAAATACAGTGCGGTATCATGACGTCATAAAATAATTTTCAGAATTTTAAACCAGTTAAAGAAAAGTCAATGCCAATTTAAGTTGCTAGACAAATATTTCGATTAATGTTCGAATTATTGGTATACGTCTAAGCTATTTGATTAGGCTAGACAAATATTGTAATGATTTATTAAATCGACATAAAAGATGTCAAAGTAAAGAGCAGACTCAAATGATGTTCTAATAAAATAGACATAATATGATGTTGACTCAAGCATATGATACACGTTGGTATCTGACATAAGTTGGTGTCAATGCAAGAGTCTGACACAAGTTGGTGTCAGGTTGATGTAAGTTAGTATCAAATGGATGTAAGTTGGTATCCGACACAAGTTGGTATGAGCATTACGTGATACAAGTTGGTATCAAATTAACACAAGTTGGTGTCAAGGTAGTGCAATTTGATATTAAACAAACATAAGTTGGTGTCAGTTAAAATATAAGTTGGTCTATATGATCCCTCCGCATGATATGAAAAATTTTCTTGAACTCCTAGAAAGAAGTTATGGTAGCATGTGATGATGGAAGAGATCCTCATAGAAGGAGATAACATGTAATCGTTAGTTGAGATTATAACTAGACGTTATTAGATAAAGGTTAGATTGAAAATCTATTTTTGGGTGGATAAAAGGAGCAGAGATTAGTAGACTGTAATTTCGAGGATGAAATTCTTAGAAGATGGGGTGAATGTGATAACCCAAAAATTTATGAGACTTGTAAATAAGATCTCGAATAGTTAAATAAAGGTTTAAATAATAAAACCTAGATTTGAAAATAGAGGAGTAGAATGAATAGAGATGACTATGCCTTAATTTCGAGGGCAAAATTCTTAGAAGAAGGGTGAATGTAATATCCCAGATATTTCAAAAATTTAAAATAAGAATTTTATAAAGAGATAAAGTAGATTTAACATATGTATATATGTGTTTCTTATTAAGAGATAAAGTAGATTTGGACATATGTACATATGTGTTTCATATAATGTGAAGTATGTGATATTGTGTAATGGACTAAATGTGTATATATAGATGTGAAATATATATATAGATGTGAAATATATACATATATTGGGAAAATAAGATTTAATAGTTAATTAAATCATTATAGAAAGTGGATGGAATTAATTAACTAATATTAATTAATTGAGATTAAATTAAAATTATATTATTAAATAATATAATTTGAATATTGAGCCTTAGACGATGATAGAATTATTATGAACTAAATTTTCATATATGAGTTAATTAATTCACTTAGTTAAAATTAGTGAATTAATGTATGTACTTTGTTCTAATAAAATGAAGTTTATATGGATAATATTTTGTGCAAGTGTGACGAGTAAATAAATATATGTGATATATATTTATTTGCTAGTATGTGTATTATGTATTTGCTAGTAAGAAATTAATCTAGGTTGCAAGCCCAATGTATAAAATAGTTGTGGAGAATTAAGTTGGCCCAAATTTTGGTCTAACTTTATATGAGAAAAGTCCAAAAAATTATAGTGTCAAGCCCAATTTTAAAGAATTAAGATGGCTCAAGTTATTTAATTAAAAACTTGTGACAAGTCCAATGAAGAAACCCAATGAAAATTTAATTTAGTAGCCCAAAATAATGGGACATGTATTAATAGAATTAATGACCATGATATCTTTGAAGGAAATTTCCTAATAATGAAGGAAAGACTATTTTGTCCTTAGAGAAAATTATTAAAGGCCATTGTGTCCTAAGAGGAAATTGCTACGAAGTTTCCTAGTAATGGGGGAATGACAATTTTATCCTTGAAAAAAATTGCTTATGACCATTGTGTCATAGGAGGAAATTTCTAGGAAATTTCCTTGAGATATTTTAAAGACCATTATGCCCTTCCCTAGCAATGGTTGATGACCATTTTGCCTTTGATGTGGGCTAAATGATTAAGCTTAATTAGGTAAATTTTCAACACTTCATCTTCCATTCCTCACACTCCCTCCCGTAGCAAATTAAGAGAGGAAGAAAAGAGAGAGAGAAAAAAAAAGAGAAAGAAGAAAAAGAAAGAAGGAAGAAAGAAAATCCTAAATAAGGTAATTCTTAAGCTTAAATTCATATAAATTTCTTGGATATTTTTCTTTAAAAATCTGAAAATCCTAATTATGTTTAGGTATTTTGTTTATATCTCTAATGGTATGTAACCATGGAGCATGATAGAGGAATCAAAGCTATGAAATAAAGAAAAAGAAGAAAACTAGCTAAAAGTATATATCTAAACCCTTAGCAAAATACTTTGATTTTTCATATGGATGTTAAGTTTTATGAAGTAAGATCATGACTAAACTTACAAGTAATGGTTTAGCCATGGATTAGCAAGAATCTAACAAAAGAATTTAAGAAAAGAAATAAAATGAAAGAAGAACAAAAACAGCTTTTAAGCCTAAAAATACTAAATTTTAGTCCACTTTGGACTTTTACCATTTGAAATCTTTAACTTCTTTTTGTGATCCGTCAAAGAGTGGTGTTAGATCTATGAGTTATATGATGAACCCAAGTGGAATCACTCAAAAAGATTAAACGGATCAACCGTGGTGTAATTTTTAGTAAAACAGTTTCTACTGCAAAAATCTGGAAAACCCTTAAAAGTTTCTTGGCTAGTTTTTTTCGTGGGCTGTTTCGGCCACTTTTTGTGCTCGAAAAATTCTTATATTTTGTGATAGGCTAGTATATCAAGTTAACTAGATGCTGTCCAAAGATGATAATTGTTCGATGTCCTGAGAGGGGGTTATGGTTTTTATAAAAAAATACGATTTTAAAAATAAACTGTTATAACTCAGTGAATACAACCCAGAAAATTGTGAAAATTTAATTGGAATCGGTATATGATAGTATGAGTCTATCGCATAAATTTTAGAATTTTTGAATAAAAAGATAATTTATGATAAATGTAGTCTTTTTGGACAGTTTTAGCTTATTTAAAAATAGGAAACGAAATTGACAAATTTTAGGAAAATTATTTTATAACTAAAATATCATATACTGATATTTTTTAAAAGATAAAAAAATAATAAGTTGTTTTGGTATTTTTCATACCTATGATTAAGTTAAGAATAAATGAGAAAATTAAGTTATGTTAAGTTAAAAAATGTGTAAATGTGATTTTATTGCTTAATGACCTTTAATATGATCTATTAAGATTTTATATGGGTAATTTGGTCGTTTAAAATAAAATATTATGTGTATGGCAAAATATGTATGTTAACTAAATTAAATAATAAAGGATAAACAATTAAATTAAATTATTTAGAAATGATTAAAATATTATTAAATAATTAATAATATTAGTAAAAAAAATTTAATTGTTTTTAAAAGATTAATAATATTTGTAAATGATTAAGATATTAATAAATGATATTAAGTGATCAAAATATTATTAAAGCGTTAATAATATTTGAAAGTGAATTAAAATATTATTGAATGATTAATAATATTAGAAAGTGAATAAAATATTATTAATGGTTAATAATATTAAGAAGTGATTTTAAATATTATTAAATGATTAATAATATTAGATACTGAGTTTAATATTATTAAATAATTAATAATATTAGTAAATGATTTGAATATTATTAAATGATTTATAATATTAAAGTGTGATTAGAATATAAATAAATTATTAATAATATTTGTAAGCGACTAAGATATTATTAAGTGATTAATAATAAGAAGTGAATTAAAATATTATCAAATGATTAATAATATTAGACGAGAGTTTTAAGATGATGATAAAATGATTGAAATATTATCAAAAGGTGATAATAATAATAATGGTTTAAGGTATTGTCTAACATTTGATTATGTGGCTAAATGTTAGTAGCTGTAGTAGACCTCACCATATTTTAAAATAGTGTAACAATAATTGTAGTGAGGACTTAGTGTGTGTATTGTCATGCTATACACTGTATTGTAATAATAAAAAATAAAAGAATTTATGTATGTTGTTTGTATTTTGATGACTCAAATTAAATTGTATAGACTCGAATTTAATGGCGTCACAAAGTTAATAATGGAATATTGATATGTTGGTGAAAAGTAATATTATGGTCGATTCTGATAATTTCTTCTAAAATGAACAAAGCATCCCGGTCTACCCATTTTGGTTAATCAAAGGCCTTTCTAGTAGACCACTTGCAACCAATTAGCCAGTTATGTCAAAAGTTGAAGCATGGGCAGAGGAAATTTATTTGTTGTAGTAGTTTGGTATTTAAAACACTGTTAGATTTGGTGAAATATAGAAAATAAGCTGTAATTGTTTCAAATATTAAGTTGACCTAAATGACATGTGATGAGTGAAAATGTTTTCATTACAGTATCACACTAATTAAGTTGTCTTTATATTTCAATATTTTGTTTGGATTTGGCTCCCCTCAAATAAATATTTTCTTCATTTTCATCCAACACATCAAATATTTATATTTTTATTAAATATAACTGAAATCATCACCTATAATTTAGTTTCTATTCATTATACTAGTCATGTGTCACACACAATGTGTGCTTTAAATTTTTTTATTATAATATAAAAAAAGTATTTTTAAAAATAAAAATAAAATTAATGACATACCATATTCAAAATAAAATAAAGAGAGGATAAATAAAGATCCCAATTTAATTATGTGAGAAAGATTGATAGAGATAAAATAAGAGTTGAGACAAATTATAGGAGTTGAGAGAGATTTAGTGGAGATAAAACAGGAGATTAAATTAAATCTTGTGAAGACAGTTTTTGGAGCAAAAGTCGGGGAGTGGGAGTAAACATGCATTTTTTATGATAAAACTTTATACATGCCGGTGAATTAATTTGACTTTATTAAATTTTAACCTAAAGTGTGACCTAAATTCACAAGTTGGCAAGTAAAAAAAATTGGATGCTTTATATATAGAGATATTGGGTTATTAATATATATGACTTCGAATATATATACTCTCATTTACATATGGGACTACAAAGTTTTAATGCCCTTGATATCCACCCGGCCCAAGCAGGGACGGATTCAGAATTTAGGTCTAGTGGGGGGCATAGTTGTTACGGCACTACGACGAGTCCTAGCGGTAGCCGACTGCCAGGACGCCTAGGCGACAAGGCGACTGCCATTGCGTCCGTATGGCGACAAATCGTTTACAATGTGCAATTTAATATATAATTTATTTAATTAACAAGTATATTAACAATAAAATTTCATATACATTAAAATTCAAAACATAACATTATGGAATAATATTAAAGGTATAATTATGTAAATACTTAGCAATAACAATCCAAAAATAAAACACTTGATATTAAAAATTAGTAAAAGAAATGAAGAATTCAACAAACACCACATAGAAAATAAAGTTGCAACCAACCATCACAAATATGTAATCTAATAACTAATAAAATACCACATAGCAAGCCAAAATAATGTCTAGATCCTCTACACTAGTCTTTATACATCGTTCAAGCAAACTCATCAAGGAAAATGTCATCTCCATCTCCTCCACGAGAACTACTCTCATTTAAAGGCGTAGGTGGTCTTTCTCCAAAATCATCCTCCACATCTTCATCATCATTTGAAATTCTCTCTTCTTCATCAACTTCATCATCGGAGCCGGAATCCATCAACCTTGATTCTCTTGAAGTTGAACCACCACCACGTCAAGAGTACGCCATGAGCTAGTATTAGCACGAGCCCTCCTTGAAAGATTGCGACCCTCAAGCGTATTGGATGCACCGATTGCTCGATCCACATCATTCCATGTAAGATCCTCTCCGGGATGAAAAACATCGGCCTTATTATTGATCCATTTATTACCCCATTCAAAGTCATCAATGGCTAATGGATCAATTTTTTTTTCAATTTCACTTGGAACCTTGAGACGATCTTTCGATTGTATTGGACATACACCAAGTCACTCAATCGTTTGTGCTCCAATCTATTCCTCTTCTTCGTATGAATCTAAAATAAATAGAACAAAAAATAATAATATTAATGATAAAATTTTAATTATATAAAAAATAGTTAGTATTAGTAGTGAATGACTTATTACTTTTGAAATTTGAACCAACAATAAAAAGTACTTACAAACTCAAATGTACTCCAATTACACTCACAACCGGAAGAAGAACACCAGAGGCCTAGAATTCTATTTGCAAACGAGGATAGCTCAATAGCCCACCCTCCAAAACAGTTCCACCAATCAACTAGCAAACATTTAAAAGAAATATAAATATTTTTAAAAGAAGGAAAGAAAGAATGTATATAATTATAATTTAACTTTTATATCTTTTTATATATATATATATATTAATATACTTACGAGGATTCTTTGATTTCTGTCGTCTAATCGCCATTTTTCTTGTAAAAGTATCTCGAGAAGCATCATAGTTATCGGCTAGATTACTTATCTTGTCTAGCAAATCTAGATTGGGCACCATCTTTGCAAGAATGTCATTGAAGTCTTCTCATAAAGTACGAGCAAACACTAGACGTTTCTCTTTAATATCAAAGTACTTGCCCGAATTGAGAAACAACGCAACTCCATATAATTTTTGATCCGCGTGGCTTTCCCATCGCCGCTCAATAATGTCAATCACTATCTTATACAGTCTTTGTTTGTTATCAAATGCATCTTTGATTTTTTTCTTCGCACATTCCATCGCAGCGAAAACTTTTGGCATAACAGGCTTCTCATCACCATCAACAATCCTCAAGACTATAAGAAGTGGTTGTGACGCCCTAATGCAATCCTCAACATGATGCCAAAATATTGTTGAAATAACAGTATCGCATACTTTCTTCCCCGTTTCGGTAGCCGACAACTTAAATTTTGTCCAATTCTTGCTTATGAACAAATGCCTCAATGGATCTCTATACTTGTACAAACTTTGCAAGGTGAGGAAAGCTGTAGCAAATCTAGTAACTGCGAGTCTCACAAGATCCCTCCCATTTATTTTCTCCCTTATCGCATCAAGAAGACGACCATGCCTGTAAATGAATGTTGTGATTCTTCTTGCATTTGTGATTGTGGGCTGGAATTGCTTCAACTTGCCTATGTCCTCTAGCATAAGGTCAACGTAGTGAGCGGCGCAAGGTGTCCAAAACAGTGTAGGCCTCCTCTCTATTAGTATATGCTACGTTGCCTTGTAATTAGAGGCATTGTCCGTGACCACCTGAATAACATACTCAGGGCCAATTTCCTCAATCTTGTTATCAAGTAAATTTTCCAACATTGTGGCATCTTGCGACTGACTGGAGGAATCAATAGAACCTATGAAATAAGTCCCCTCCGGATTATTAACAAGAAAATTCAACAAGTATCTTCCCCTCTTATCTGTCCAACTATCCGACATGAGTGTGCAACCATATTCCTTCCAAGCAACTTCATGTTTCTTCTTTAACTCATCGGTTTTCATCTTTGCCTTCTCAAATAAAGGAACCCTCAACTCATGATACGTTGGAGGCTTTAAACCCGGTCCATATTGCCCTATGGACTCAATCATTACCTCAAAGCTCCTTGCATTTGCATCATTGAATGGTATGCCACACTCGTAGAAAAAGTTGGCAATGTGCATATGAACTCTTTCCTTCTCCTCTGGTGTCCTCAAATGATTTTCAATACTCGTTTGGCTCAAACTCTTGCTATGCCTCTCCTCTACAACTTCTTCGGGAGTCTTCCTTATAATTGCTTCAACCGTCTTTGTTGGAGCTTTTGGTTGTGGTTTTTGGAATTGGAATTGAAAAACAACTTTCTTTCTTTTGGAAGCCATCCCAAAACTTGGAATAGTGTTAGAAGAAGCATTAGAAGCCATAGTTGGACGAGCAGATGATTGTTCTTCTTGCACTTCTACTATATCATCATCATCATCATCTAGCTCAACTGACTTGTTCCTCTTTTTACTATTCAAAGCCGCTTGCATCTCCTTCATAATTTCTGTTGTTATTTTAGGGCACTTCGCTACATCTCCAAAATTTTTAGCTAGATGTTGCTTGAGTCTTTTGATGCCTGAATGACATTTCTTCTCGCAAAGTATACATTGTACGACATCCTTATTATTTATATCTGGCTAATATCCATATTTCCAACCCGGATCGTTCAATTTATCTTTTCTTTTAGGGTCCTTCGTTATATCATAATTATCAGCCCCCGAACTTTCCGCCATTTTACTTTCTACACAATAATATAATCAAATAAAAATGTAAGACAAATTGTATCAGTATATATTGCATATATGTATAACAGTATAAGTAATTCAGTATATAACCACATTAATTAGATAAATTATATAACCACATCCTTTTGTATTCGTATCGCAAATCAAATTAATCAGGAAAATTAAAATAAATTAGACAACATTTTTAATAACACAAA
Organism: Aralia elata; assembly: GCA_034770075.1. Lineage (NCBI taxonomy): Eukaryota > Viridiplantae > Streptophyta > Magnoliopsida > Apiales > Araliaceae > Aralia > Aralia elata. Next base: position 12,160,575 of record CM068386.1, on the reverse strand, counting down.
TTTTGTAGTAAGAATGCACTGGATGTACAATTGTACACTAAATTAGATGAAATTATATTACTTATACATATATACAATATGGAAAAAATGTTTGTGCACAGCTGTGTATTACACAGTAGGGCTATGGCGACGGTACTACCGTCGGCATAGACCTATGGCGACAGTAGTACCGTCGGCATAGCCCAAAAAACCGTCGCCATAGCCCTAATGTGTAGTGCACGGCTGTGCACCTACATATTGCCCTATACAATATATATATATACTGAACATCCAGTGCATTCCTTCTATACATTGAAAAAAAACATCCAATGCACTGCACAATTATGAAACTTAAATAATATCCAGTGCATTTTATCTATACATTGAAAAAAAAATACAGTGCACTGCACAATTATAAAACTTAAATAATATCCCGTGCATTTTATCTATACATTGAAGAAAAAAAAACATCCAACATTTTATCTATATAATTATACATTGAAAAAAAACATCTAGTGCACTATACATATATATATATATATATATATATATATATTTATAATTGTGTATCAGTGCATGTGACAAATTGTGGAGTTAATGGGTAATTAGAGTAAAAAAAACGAAAGTAGTCAAAGCACCAGACCAGAGAAGCATTAAGCACAAAAACAGTGCATCATAAAATATATACGAAAGTGGAGTCATTAGCAGAGCAGCCAACCATCAAAGAAGAAGGCAGAAGAAAAAAAGGCAGACTTGGTCGTCGTTGCGACCGCCAGAGAAGACGAAAGAGAAGAAATAAGACCATACCTGACAAAGAAGAATCGATCGGAGCTGTGGGTCATCGCCGCCTCGTCGCCGGTCGTCGTTGGAGCAGGTATCAGGTAAGTGTTAGGTTTGTATAACGCGAACATGCAATCAAATTACATAAATATAACGGAAACGCGATAAAATCAGATTTTAAAATTGTATACAAACCATCACCATGATCTTTTTTTATGCACAATTATTAATTAAACGAAATAGATAGAGATTAAGAAATTATACCCTCGTAGAACCGTGCTTCCTCGGGTACAAGTTCAACTCCAATTCCTTCGTGTTCTCCTTGAATTCCACCGATTAAATTCCTTCTTTTGATCAATGTTAGCCACCCAAGTGTTTGGCCTCTAGAGGTGATCCACCAAGGAATAATATCTATTCAAGAAGATGAGTGTTGACAAAACTCTAGTTTCTATCTCTATAGAAATTGTAAGTACTCTCCACAATTCTTATGCAAGAGTGTGTAACTGTCTAACCCCAAATCATGATAAGACTCCTCTTATTTATAGATATAGGGAACCCTCCTAAACTATTTAGGATTAGGGTTTTTATTTTAATTAAACTCCTTTAATTAATTGAACTCCTAATCCAATTAGGAATTCATGAGAGAGTACTTCTATTAATTAATTCCCAATCCCTATTAGGAATTAAATAATAGTAATAGTAATAATAATAAGACTCCTCTTATTAATTTATATTTAATATTTCCAAAATATTAAATAATAAATATTAAGCTATTTAATTTATTCTATCTCCATAGATTAAATTAAATACACTTAACTTATTATTACGATTATGTCATTTACTTCTTAAATAAATATTTTTCTTTTGCGGTGTGACCCTTTAGGTTCTTCATATTAAACCGGTTGTGAATAAATCAATTAGAACAATTTTAATTTTATTTAAATAAATAAATTAAACTATTTAATTTATTTAAATAAATAATATTTATTCTACAATAAGGGTAAGCCCCCTTAGTGATCAACGACTTTCCAGATAATATATATTTCAACATTAATCACAAAAGAACCTTTCAGTGAATAGTTACCATACAATTCAATTCTTCTACCATACAATGTCCCAATTAAATATAAGATATGGAATTACTGTCAAGTCTTATTTTATTTAATTATATGTATTTCGATTCTCAAATGCACAACTCTGATAATGCAAATTAGAAACTCCTTTCTAATTTCATTCTGCTTTGGCCAAAGACTTCTGAGTCGTCATTTATCGAATCACATAGGACATTCTCTCCTTTTACTAGAAGTGGTAGATTATTTGTTGATCATTCACTTATCTCCATGTATAACTTATTATACCCAATCATACCCTTTGATATACCCTAAAGGTCTTAAGGGACATGTCAAAGTATAACTCATCATACACACGATACTATGATGATCTCAAGTCTAAGTATCACTTGTACTACTATCACTAGAGGAATTCCTATTGACAGACGAGTAAAACTCCATTAGGTATTCCTTAGCGAACCACGTTCAGTGAACTTACTCTCTAATAAGTACCTACATACTTGTTTTAGTGTCTCCACACAAATGATTATGAGATCAATCAATCTCTTCATAAGAGCAAGCAACGTATGTACTAATCTATCCGGATTCACTAATCCCTTTTTAGTAATCCAACGATTAGGAACGATTTTAGTTTGTGAGCTATCTAGAATTTAGATCTCATTAGCATGATCCTCACCATGATTCTAAAAGCATTGCTCAAAACTATGGGTTTATCACATTTAATATAACAACACCATGTAGATAATGTAAAATGCCTCTAATAACCGAATAAGATTACAAAGTATATGCTACATCATATCAAATATGATTGGCTTGTGTGCATACTTCTTTCAGTAAGCTCTCTCCCTCTCCCCCTTCTACTCTTCTACTTCTGCTGATCTGCTCTTCGACCGCTACAAATCGCTATTAGGGCCAGTCTCGAACGATGTCATTTTGTTCCTCTCTTTTTTTAACCTAGTTGGCCAGAAAGTCGCTAGCTCAACTCATCTAAGGCGTCGACTAGTCGTCCATGTCGACGACTTGTTTTCCGTGGCGCCCGACTTGCAAGCCTCCACCAAGTCGCCCTTCCGCCTTACTACTGAGGCGACGCCTTAACAACTATGGTGGGGGCGAGTTTTGGTATAATATATTTAATAAAAAATATAAATAATTAATATAAATTTGACCACTATATATAAGAGTATTTTTTTCTTATTTTTATCATGAATTCATTAATTATAAAATAGAAACAACATCTTTATCATAGTTTATATGAAGTGAAAAAATTCATTCTCATAATTAGGGTAAAGGCCAATGGAATATAAAATAGAGAATAAATTCTATAAGAATTTTTTGTAAACTAGTGTCAAACTTTACATTTTGAGAGAAAATCAGGAAATTTTGATTTTGTTAAAATAATTAGAAGGATTATTTTTCATGATAAGTAATATTGCATAATCTGTTAAAAAATCAAAATTATTTAATTTTTTCTAAAAATACAAAGTTGTCACAGTTGGAGAGTATGAAAATACTAGTTTACAGACAATTCGTATATAACTGATTTTTTTATTAAATAATATGCAAATTTAGTGGGGGCATAAGAACAAAAATATACATATATCAAACAAAGAAAAAAAAAATCTTGTGGGGGGTGGTGGCCCCCACTTGACCTTCTTGATTCCGTCCTGGGCCTCAAGTGTCAGTAACTAACCGATATTGACCTTAAGGAAAAAGTTGAGTACTAAACTTATATATTGAAGTCTTGTTTGCGTATTTAAGCATACACAAAATATATATGTCGCATAAATTCAACAGGTAAAAACTATTTGTTTCACTATATTATAAAACGTAATATATATTTTTAAGAAATACCATCTGATCAGCTACAAAATAAAATCGCTTACTTTTGTGTTTTATAAAAACATAAAATTTTATTTTATTTTGAAACGTACAGAGTATATGACTAGCTCACGTTAATTGGGCAGAGTATATGACTAGCTCACGTTAGTTGGGCCCCAGCTTTCTAAAGTTTCTTGTGTACCCCAACACAAAATAAAAGTCAAACCGTGGGGATTAACTTCTATTCACAATGGGTTGCAGTTCTATAATTAATTAATTAAAGTTTTCAGTCAAAGATATAAAATTAACACACAGATGTCATAATTATATTAAAATAAGTGTTTTTCTATGTGTTTTATAACTTGTAAGACATTACGAAGAGCATCAAAATCTGTTTAAAAAATGACCATTTATTAAAGAATATGAATTTTGTTATATATTATGATAAATTTATGTCGAATTACAATTATACAATTTATTAATATATGAGGTTTGTAGGAACGCTCCACTTATTACATATTTATCTAAAAAATATTTCACTAATATTTATTTATATAATTGACAATTAAAATGTTAACGTATAAAGTCGCGTGATATTATCCAAAGAATATTATACGTAGGGTTTTAAAGTATTAGTGCCCCCATTTTCTTGAAATAGTCAAAGTTTTACATCCTCTATTGATAGGTCAACGAACAGAGTTTTCTAGATATTCGACCACTCAACATCATCCAACGGTAACTTTTTGCAATTGATGGATTTCTTGTTTAATTAATTTGATTTGAAGCCATAATAACAAATCAAAATAAAATAAAAAATGAAACCGAGGGTAAAAAAAAAAAGGTCAAAAAATAAAATTTATACTACTAGCTAGTATCTAGGGATGAAGGATGAAGCCAGAAAAGCTTTTCTAAATGAGCCGGGATATAATTAACTTTTTATACTTATAAATTTGTCATCAAAATATATATCTTTTGTATTAGTTAATAGTGAAGTTATAAAAAAAATTTATTTAAGAATTTATAGAGTATAACCAACAATAAAATATTAGGCTTTTTGTACATCCACGTTGCCAAAACAAAAAAGTAAAAATATTTGAAAGAGAGAGAGAGGAGAGAGAGAGAGGGAGAGAACTGTAAAAGTGATTAATCAGCATAAAATTATTAGATAAGATTTCCACATGGATGCAAGATATATGTTAGTACTAATCAAATCTCCTTCCAAGTTGAATTCATAATGTACATATATGTTAGTACTGATCAAATCTCTTTCCAAGTTGAATTCATAATACACATATATGTACTCATGTTTTATAGTCATTCATAATTCATAAATGCAACCTTGGTCAAATATAAAGAAAAACAATCAAGATTCATTCACATAACCTTGGTCAAATACAGACCAAAAATCGCTGGCTCGGCCGCCCGAGTCATTCTCCCCCCAAAAATCTCTAATATATATATATATATATATATATATATATATATATATATAGTTGTATACGAAACCCTAACATGTGTTTTTCCCCTAACATTTAAAGCTAAAAGTTTTCAGACCGCAAGGTTCTTTTTTACGTATTAATCTAGTAAAACAAATGTAGAAGAAAATCAATCAAGATTCATTCACATAACCTTCGTCAAATACAAACAAAAAACCGCTGGCCCGGCCGCGGGCCGAGTCATTCTCCCCCAAAAAAGTCTGCATCAAGGATAAGTAGTGCCCAATAAATATACCTATATACATATATATATATATATACATATATACATATATATATATATATATATGTATATATAGTTGCATACAAAGCCCTAAAATTTAAAGCTAAAAGTTTTCAGACCGCAAGGTTCTTTTTTACTAATTAATCTAGTAAAAAAACAAGTAGAAGAAAAACGATGTGGTACGTGGACTACAACGACTAAGTCACCTGGAAACCTATATTTTTTGCCCACGTAAACCAACCAAACCAACCTTCCTCCGTTAGCTTGTACCTGAAGAAATAGATTGTGTCTTTAATTCTTCATAACACATAAAAATTGAAAAAATTCCTTTTATCCTGCATAAGAGTGCATAAAACTGAGAAAATTCATTTTATCCTGCATAAGACTTCATAGATTGTCTTTAATTCTTCATGTTAAGTCACCTGGCTTCTGTACTGTATTGCCTTTTCTGTTATTCAGGTACACTAAATTTAAAAAGGTAGCCTTCTTAGTCAGGCAATTATTTTTCGTGGATAAGTACTTAATGCGCTACTTTTCGTAAAAGAAAAAGATTTGACAATTAAATTATTAGTATGGTCCACAGGTAATAGTCCAGTGCACGCATGCATCACGTATAAAATATAATATTGTCAAATAAACTGGGACAGAGAATGAGACACAAAATTCCAACTCTTTTATCTTTTATATGAGAGTCTGTTGTTCCTTCAATATAAAAAATATTAAAAATAAATAAATAATTAAAATAAAATAATATAAAATTATACAACCAAATTAGTTGAAATAGCGTAGCGGTGAATTGGTGTACAGGAAAAGGCTATTTTTAAGATGATTTATGTTATCGTGGAGAAATCAATACTTAATTCGGTGTAGCGAGTCAACGTGTTACTTTTAAGATACAACAGTCCAGTCTTTACATTGTTACCCTCAACGAAATTTACACAACTCAAATCTGAAACTCCATAGACACCACACCATTTTATCCTTGTCCAATACTTATATATAATATATGAGCACAATATATTATTTTTTCTCCCACGTGATACGTACATACATGCATGAATATTATAAAAATACCAACACATCTCTTTTTCTCCTTCTATTAAGCGGACAAAATCTTCCTATATATAGCAATTGTGGAATGGAAATCAGCATATAAAATGGACTATAAAACTTAAACTTGTAGCCGACATTATCAATGCACGGTAGATGTGATTTAATTCTTTCATATTTTTAATACAAATAAAATCAACTTAATTCTTTGTAACACCCATGAAAATTTTACTCATAATTAATAATATGATATTAAAATAAATTATTAAAATAACTCCAAGATTCCCACTCTAGTTTTATAAAATATCAAAATATAGACTTGAGCAAGGATGGCCTGTTATTCATAACGGAGGTAGCAATGCCTTGAACTTACGCTTAGTGATTCACCAATTTCAAATACTAGAGCCAATAGTGAACTACAGTCTTGATTACTTGTAAGATATAAAAAATTAAGTCACACATGTAACGCTCTTGGCAAAATATTGAGCTCCCTGACAAGCCGGCACATCGTTTTGGCCTTGTATTTTATCTCAGTTTTCATGAACGAAATATGGAGCTCCCTAACAAGCCCTATTCTCTTAGAGAGTGGCCCTACTTTCACGTTCATATAGGTAAAATCCGTCAAGGGCGCTCCTGTAACAGTTACACCCCACTCATAAGAGCTACAAATTCGTTAAGTGTTTTATAAACTCAACCCTCCAATCGTTATAGGAACATGCACTACACCATAGAGATGGACAATTGAGTAAAAACTCTAATTTTGCATCAACAATCATCATATGAAAATTCGTTTTTCTCTTTGAACCTTGCTCTTGGAATCTCCAATCATCAGGTTGTGTATCCTTTTATATGTGATTTTTGATATTTGGGCTTTCTCTCTCATCCCCTGGATGTACATTAAACTTTTTTACAACTGTTAGCATTCTCAATTCTTCTCATATAGTATAACGGTGAAAAATCTGGAATTCACATTATGCCATTGAGGCAGTTCTTTCACTACAAGTGATATTATTATTCTTATTACTCAAACATATTTTTGTGCCATCAACTTGCTGTACTAGCCATGGCAATTCATGCCAACATGTCACCACTTTTTAATTTAAGGACTTCAATTTTTATTCCGAGGCAATATGATATAATCATACGAGGCAACAGTGTATAATTTTGGGATTTAAAAGTATTATTAGATGCACCAACATGGCAACATAGTCCCATAATCTTTTTTTTTTCCAAGGCAAATTAAATTTTAAAATTTTCCGCTACATAATAGTGGCCAGTATTCTCAAATTAACTACTAGGAATTAACAACATTTTTTTTCCCAGAGTTGCGGCCAATAGTCTCAAACTATTAGGAACCGCCTATTTATTTTTCTCAAACACAATAACAATGCCTCTGTAAAAATTATCACACATTAACATTATTACAACGAATAATTTTTAATTACACCAAATTTAATAATTTTAAATTTTCAATATGTCTCGATAAATTTTTCTTGAAATATCTCAACTCATAAAATTTTTATTTATGTTCATAGTCACCAAATTTATAATTTTTTTTTATTTTCAAAACTTAAATTTCATGAGATAATAAAACACACATTTTTTTATTATTTAAAAACCATCCGTATTTAGCAAAACATGTCAATGGAGTTATTAAACACTCATAATACTTTTGTCGAAAAATATATATTTTCCCAAATCATGCATATCAAGAAAAGGGTGTAAAAGTCACTTGGTATTTTCTTTTAGCACAAATGCAAATTATAAATACTCACCGAATCTTTTTCATATATAGCCAACTTTAGTCATCTTTCATTGCATGGATCATCCAACTTCACAAACTCCTGTGTAATCACTTTACAATGTTGAATCACCTTAAAATTATTGTTCGTTCAATATAAAAAATATTAAGAATAAATAAATAAAATAAGTATATAAAATAAGAGTATATATGTTAGAGGTCTCAAATTTTTGGTCTCAAATGACATGACATTGAATATTTTAATAATTAATTATGGCATAGTCAATCACATGATATCTACCCAAACAATGTTATGGTAACACATCATTTGAGACACTATTTTAAACCAAAAATTTGAGATCCCTAATATCGCTCATCCATAAAATAATATGAAATGATACAACCAAATTAGCCGAAATAGTGTGGCGCTGAATTGAGGTACGGAAAAACGCTTTCTTTAAGGTGATTCACGCTATTGCGGAGAGATCAATGCTTAATCCGATGTAACGAGTCACTAGCATGTCGCGCTGTTATTCTCAATGAAGTCTACACATCTCGATGAGACTGAAACTCCATAAACACCCCACCGTTTTATCCTTGTCCCATACTTATGTATAATATATGATTATTTTTTCTCCCATGTGATATGTACATGCATGCAAAAATAGATTATAACAAGTAAAGGGTCTTGATCCAATGGTTATCTTCATCTCTCGTGTACTAATAAGGTAGTTGTTCAAATCTTGCCGGTGACTAAGAAAGGGGTATGTGTCTAAACTAACAAAATAAAATAAAAAGACTATAAACTTAAACTTGTAACCGACATTATCAATGCATGGTAGATATGATTTAATTCTTTAATATTTTTATTACAAATAAAAACAACATATTCTTTGTAACTCCCATCTTTAATATTTTTAATACAAATAAAAACAACATATTCTTTGTAACTCCCGTAAAAATTATTACTCATAATTAATAATATAATATTAAAACAATTTGTTTATTAAACTAACTCCTACAAAGTCCATCTCTCAATTTATCTTCCTTAATCACAACGGCAAGAAATTCGTATAAGTTTCCAATTTTTACTTTTCTTTATTTCTCCATTTCATATTACTAGAACGTCAATGGCTAAATAATTTACGTTTCTCTTAATTCTTCATCTCACTTTGATTTTTTCATGGTCACAACTCAAAGGGCAGCTTATTAGGAGACTTATATGATCTTCTTTTCTATTATTTTTTAAAATATATTCATAAACGTTTACTATAAATTACCGCTACATACCTAGGGAACATATCAAATTACACACTCAAACTATTCCAAAATTCAAAAATGAAATATTCAAGTTTTATGTTAGCCCTCTTTCTTTCAATACTCCTGCCTGCAGCATTGGCAACTTTTGATTCAGTTAATGAAACATTTGTACACTGCCTAAATAGCCATTCTTTACCTTCTCAACCAATCTCTTCCTCAATTTATACTCCAAACAATTCTTCATATGCTTCTGTTTTGCAGACTTATATTCGTGAGCTTCGATTCAATGAGTCTACAACTCCAAAACCATTTCTTATTATCACTGCATTGCACGTATCTCATATTCAAGCGGCCGTTATATGTGCCCAAGAACATGGATTGGTGATGAAAATTAGAAGTGGAGGCCATGACTACGAGGGCCTCTCGTATGTCTATGACAAACCCTTCTTCGTTCTTGACTTGTTCAATCTTCGATCAATCAATGTCAGTATTAAAGACGAGACTGCATGGGTTCAAGCTGGTGCAACTCTGGGCGAAGTTTACTACAGAATTTCCGAAAAAAGCAAAACTCATGGATTTCCTGCCGGAGTTTGCCCTACAGTAGGTCTTGGTGGCCATTTCTCGGGCGGTGGATATGGTAACATGATGAGAAAATACGGCCTCTCAGTCGACAATATCATTGATGCAGAGATAATCAACGTTCAAGGCCAACTTCTGAACCGGAAATCAATGGGAGAAGATTTGTTTTGGGCCATTACGGGAGGTGGAGGATCTAGCTTTGGAGTCATTCTTTCTTATAAAATCAGCTTGGTTCGTGTCCCAGCTACAGTCACTGTTTTCCGAGTGGAGAGGACCCCAGAACAAAACGCTACGGATATTTTTTATCGCTGGCAAGAAGTAGCAGATAAGTTGCATGAAGACATCTTTATTCGAGTGACCATTGATGTTGTTAATAGCACCCAGACTGGACAGAAGACGATACGAGCTTCTTTCATTACCTTATTCCTTGGAGATGCTAATAGACTTCTTTCTCTCATGAACGAAAGCTTTCCCGAGTTAGGGTTACAGAGGTCAGACTGTACGGAAATGAGTTGGGTTGAATCAGTCCTTTGGTACACAGGCTTTCCTGCTGGAACACCGGCTGAAGCTCTTCTTAGCCGAATTCCTCAAGGGCTCACCCATGGTAAGAAAAAATCAGATTATTTGCAAAAACCAATTCCAAAAAAAGGTTTGGAATATATATTCAAGAGGATGATCGAACTAGAGACTCCCACGATAACATTTAATCCATACGGAGGCAGGATGGCTGAGATTTCGGAGTTTGCAAAGCCATTTCCGCATAGAGCTGGAAACATAGCCAAGCTTCAGTATGAAACATACTGGAATGAAGATGGTGTTGAAGCTGCAAATCATTACCTAAGATTGGCAAGAAGGCTACATCGCTACATGACCCCTTTCGTGTCCAAGAATCCAAGGGAGGCATTTCTCAACTACAGAGATCTTGATATTGGTATTAACCATAATGGTAAAAATAGTTATATTGAAGGAGCTGTTTATGGGATTAAGTATTTCAAGAGCAACTTTGATAGGTTGGTGAAAGTTAAGACTGTAGTCGATCCTCATGATTTCTTTAAGAATGAACAAAGTATCCCAGTCTACCCATCATGGTGAACTTGAAGTAAGGCTGAAAGTCTAGTTACAGCCAATTTATCCCAAAATTTGAAGTGAAGTAGCTTAAAGAAAACTTGTATCATATAGGTATTCCAAAAATAATTAATTAGATTGTGTGAAATATAGAAAATAAGTGGCTGCGGTTACAAAATGCGTATAATGTTGATGTAAAGATATGTGATAATTAATGAAAATGCTTATAGTATTACACTATTTAAGTCTTCTCTTTTATTCTCTGTTGTTGATGTTCATTTTATATTTGTTTATGATCAATTTCATTGTGTTATATTTGACTTTCCAATTAATATATCTGAAGTGTAGGAAAGTACTATGGACACTCCACATTTTCCCATTTGGAAGTTACAAAAATTACATAACAACCCATGAAATTTAGAGGCTTAATTCCTATTTTTCCAAATGCTAATCTATCCTGTTTCTGTATCACAAGGCACACCTTTATTCAACAAAAAGAACTACATTCGTATTAACGTTGTTGAATGCATGGTAATATAACCCAGAAATTTGATCAAGCATTTGTCACCAACAGTTTGACCACCTCATTCAACTAGATCTGTTTGTAATGATTCTTGTAGGTTCTTATTCCTGAATGATACTTTCTGTATTAGCTAATTTTGCTTCGAGACAATTATACACTGTTTAAACTCTTTCTAACGGCAATATCAGCCAGAAATTTTTCTATGACGGAAGTCCGTCGCTAATACCAACGGCGGACTTGCTGTTGCCGAAGGGAAGGGATTCATAGGCAGCTTCAGTAAAAAATAAAGGGGGTTTCTGCAATGGACGAAATCCGTCACTAATACCAGCATCAAGAACGAACTTGCGTTGCAGATAGTACATTCTGTCAACTTTTTCCGTCTTTATAGCGTAAAAAATTCCCCGGTAAAAACAAAGGACGGGCTTTATATCTTTAGTTCCCACGGAATGCATTTCAACATAAAAGACTGGCTCTAATTTGGTGGATTTAACTTTTTACGATATTATTTATTTGACTAGTATTTTGAGAAAAAACCCTTAAAAGGTTTTAATTGATTTTTAAGATTGGAAATACCGGTATTGACCTTAAATGCAGAAAATACACATTCATGATTGGCAATCCTTCTAGGCGTTTGCCTATTCAACATGACGACCACTAAACAACTTATTAGAAATACAAGACAATCAATCAGAAATGTCACCAAATTTACCGTGCTTCGAGGATGCCCCCAACGTTATTCAGAATGTGCTGCTTTTGGTATTACTCTTATTTTTTCAGAAGAAAAACACTATTAATTTTCTGGTGGCTGGAATGTTTCATTTCTAGAAATTTCGGAAATTCAAAATTAATGTCTCAAACTTTATCTTGGACTTTTTATTCTAATATGCAAAAGAAGCTTAAAAATGATTTTAAGATAAATATAGGAAAAATGTGATGGCAAAGGATATTGGTAATTTCTTGGAGACCACTGATTTTTAATTCGCATAATTAATGATATGCAAGATTGTCATAATCTAATTAAATGAGAATTAAATAATATAATTAGATTTCCTAGTATGCTAATTGCGAGAATATAAATTTATTACACATCCTCAATTACCTAGTTCAAATTAATTAATAACCCAAGACAACCTACTTACCAAAATCTCAAATGAACCCTAAAAAAGAGCAAGAAATTATACATTCTCTCATTGCCAACTCATTTTTCCCCTCTAGTTCCATCCACTCCATATTATATTTTTGAGTTTAAAATTGTCTTAAATTGCCTGCCTCTCTCCCTCTCTCTAAATTCTCTCACAACATGGACTTCAATTTGATTGTACCACCTGTACTGGCGATCAATTCGATCTGCATAGACCTTGGATCTGCCATGGACAAGGAAGAGGCAGGAAACTCATGTGAACATGACTTCTCACCGAGGTAACATTTTTGCGCAGCTATTTGGCATTTTGGTATCTGTTTTGAAATTCTAGTAATAGGCTAATATTAGAGATAAATTTTACAGTAGCACAGCCAAATTAATGTTGGAAATTTGACGGAAAAAAAAAACCTAGGATTGCCGGAAGATTAGATTTGTAAGCTTTTCTTCTTTTAGGGTTTTCAGTTTTTATCAGGATTATCTTTAAAAAGTACTTTGTTAACTGGGATCAAAATTGGAATTGGCTGGCTTATAATTTTTACATTTAAAGCATTTGATACTGCTTAATTTTCAGTATGTATGCATGTACATTTACGCAAATTAATCATTTGAATCAAATGAATTATGCGAATTTTATTATTATGATTATTATTTTTTATTTTTTATTTTTTTATATATCAGCAAAGAAATTTTTTTATCAAAACCTGAAAGTACATCATGTGGCAATTCCAAAAGTTTTTGAAAGGGTCACGATTGAAATACATCTCATAAAACTAGAAACCCAGAATGCATGTGATGCCCCCAAATTCCTGTACTTGCTACAGCAGATTCGGTGCATCACAATATACATCTTTCATAATATCTACAATATTTTTACTGATTTTAACCAGTCTATTACAGATATCATATCAGATATCGCGTCCCCGGATCGCAACTTAGGTATTGCACTTTATCTCATCACTGATACCAACTTGTAACCTCTACAGGATTTCTCTTTCTCTTACTTCCCAACTCCTGACCCTTCTGGTCTATCTTTCCTTTCTTCCTGCAATAATTTATGATTGCAAGGGTGATTGCAAGGGTGAGCATCAACTATGCTTAGCAAGTATGAAACAGAAATAAACAGTTTAAGGAATAATTCCAAATCAATCATTAAATGATTTCAAACTGAAAATTTAACAATTAAATGTTACTTGAATGGTCATAAAAGACCAAGAGTTCTTTCGAATCGTACTGCAGGTGATCAGTCTGGCAGCAGTACTGTCATGACCTGTAACATGTTACCTCACTGTAGTACACACTGACTTTGTCGAAATAAGCTCATCAATGAATAAATATGCTTTGAACCAATGAATAGCTCGTCAATATAAATTTTCAATATTTGAAACTTTAGGAATGTACATCAGCACATGATTATTAAGAAGTAGTTAAACTTCAATATCAGAGTCTTTGTCTTTGAATCATTATTGAGGGGTTGTAAGGACCATGAACTCTTTACATCATATCGAATGCTAAGAGCGTTGAGTCGATACTATATGGCCCAAAAGTGTCCCACAATTATTTAAACTGCTGAATCTCCATAAGTGTTCACATAAACTGAAAAACTCTCCATAAATATTTACCTATATTATAGGGTTGTTCATCCGCAGTCTGAATCCGTTTCACAGTAGAGTAGCCGAAACAATTGGCATGCTCTGCAATTCAATAAATTTAGGAATATCTAGAACGTTCAAATTTAGAAATAACGTTCTGTTCAATGAACTTACTATACATTATGAGTTTAGGAATTTGTCATAATAATATGAGTTCAGGAACTCGCCATAATAATATGAGTTCAGGAACTCGTCATAATAATATGAGTTCAAGAGCTCATCAGGAACTTACCATAATGTTATGGGTTCAAGAACCTACCATATTAATTATGAGTTCAAGAACCTACCATAATAATATGAGTTCAAGGGCTCCCATATATCTCCAAAACTTGCAGCTTAACTCAATCATAGGAATTTGCAAGACTTGCAGAATTTCAATAAATAAGGAACTTGTTCAAATAGATAGTTTGCCATGAATTTATAACTTGCTAAATATAAAAATATCAAATAGTTTAGAGAACTTGCAAAAATTAAGGAACTGACACATAAGCTCAAAAATAAGAAATTTTATAATTTGTGGAACTTGCATCGGTCTGTAGTTCATCATCTTCGTCATCCACATCCAGCATTTCTTCCTTTCATACTCAATTCTAAGTCATCTACAATATTATAGAATATTTTCATCAACTAATTAATTTCCTTATAATATCATTAACTTATATCAATTACTTCCGTAATTATATTTTAATATTTTTGTTAATTTCTCCAATATTCTTATCATCCGGAACAAAATCCAAAAATTCCAAAATCTTGAACAATATCTTCCTCATGTCAACATATGCTATTTTACGTCAAAATATATCATTTTCCAAAGTTTCATTTCCAAACGAATTAAAAACTTGTTTATAACTATTTAATCGTTAATGAACGTTGTTTTTCATTTAATAATAACTCCTTCGTTACTTATTCGATTTCGTTCATTCTTACTTCAAATTAAAGCTTATACAATGTACTTTAACCTCATCTAGGCGCTGACTTCAGTCCCTTCTTTAACCATAACAGATTCCACTTTTATAACCTAGGTCAGAATGTTACAAAATTCTGGCGAACTTAATTGACTAGAAAAATCATAACAATTCATATATTCATTGAAATTCGATGAAACCAGTGGGGTTATCTTCCTATCTTCTGGGACTATAACTTTGCTTTATATTTGATTCCCAAATTCTGCACCCATCAAAACAGCAAAATCCCCCCAAAATCCTGCCAGAATCTGTCCAGATTCTACAGTTTCTGCGCAACCAGCCTTCTTTAAAAAATCATAACAAATAATCTCCTACGAATTTTTGAGTGATTCTTTTTCCTACGCGTAGCTGACTTCCCAAGCTATTTTTAAACGTAAAGAACTCATCTTAACTCCTTATAACAAGGAGATATCGAATTTAGAAAAACATGGCATTAACTTGATTTTCTGCAGATTCTTGTTTTTCGTTATTTGTTTGTTTTCTTGATTTCTCTTGTTTAATTCTTGTTTATACAAGTTTAACCCATCACATATATACATAAAATGTCCTCTGCATATAAACGTCATAAAACTTACGTCTAACCATGGAAATCGAAGAATTAAATAAAGGTTTGGTATTTACCTTTCTTGGTTTCCTTTTCTTCTTTCTTCCTTCTTGGTCTCTTGCAACTCTGTCTCTCTCTCTCTCTCTCTCTTTCCTTCTCTTTTCTTGGCTGAATCAGATCTCTCTATCTCTCTCCTACATGGTACTGCCGAGCATGGAGAGAGAAAATGACTTTAATTACTTGCTTCTCTTTTATTCCTTTTATAATACCCACGTAATAAGCTTGAAATAAATAAATAAATAAAATATCATTTCTTGGTCAAAGTTCAAAGCCACTTTCCTCTCTTTATCTTATCCCAACTGTGGCTGCTTGAAGGCTCTAGTAAACTCTAGATTTTCAGTCTTTTAATCCTTCTTGGATTTCTCATTGATATTTCAATTCACTTCAATTCTCATTATTTCTTTTCTCATTTATAAATCTTGTGCCATTATTTTGAATTTTTGAGATTGCATTCTCCCCTCCTTATAAGGATTCCGTCCCCGGAAGCACTAGTATATCATTACTGCAATAAATTTTCGTTCCCAGAATCTCTTCTTTTTATCTTTTTAGCTAACATGTAGTCAATTCCTGAAAATTTCTTCCCATTTCCTTTACAGAAGGTATTGCTCCTCTTCATCATACTTACTTTTTTTTTCCTGTCAACAAACTTCTAATAATTCAAATCTTTATTCAAATCCGCATGGATTCATAATCCATTACATACTTACTGCAAAAAATGGCCTTTTGTGATGGCTCAAACTCATCATATAAATTTAAAAAATCATCACAAAAAGTTTTCGTGATGACTTTAGTTGTCACGAAGGCCATCTTGTATACTCCTATAATGAAAGTTTTTTTGTGATGGTTTTGACAATCACGCAAACATTTAGTGCTTTGTGATGATTAATACAATCACATTAATATGTAATCTATTGTGATTGTCAAAATCATCACAAAAAAACACATAACTTTAGGGATCAAAGGTAAAAATGGGAATCTTTTTTTACGGAAATTTATTTCACTATTTTAACTGTATCAAATGATACTTGTAGGATTCGAACCCTCCCCCCATTTGCAAACTAAATAACAAGTATTACCACTACACCAAAGCCCAGATCGTGATTATAATTTTAAAACAAAATATAAAAGAAAACATATGTGAGTTGACTTACTAAACAAAATTAGTCCCACATAAGATTTGGTGATTACAGTGGAAGTCACAAATACTCTATAATGATGGTAAAATTAGTCATCACTAAGAGCCATCACATATTTTATTGTTTTGTGATGGCTTAAAAATTCCATCACAAAATACATTCTTTTTGTAATTGCAAATAAAAGTAGTCACAAAAATCTATCTTTTTTAATGATTGTTATGACCGTCATAAAATATTGTTTTGATTATTTTTTTTTATTAAAATATTGGCGATAGCTTAAATGCAATCACGAAAAGGGTATACCCATAAGTGATGGCTTAGTGCATCACAAAAAGAAATTTTATTTTGTGTGAAAAATTTAGTGGTTGACATGGTCATCACAATTATAATACATTGATGAAAAAATTAGCCATCACTAAGAGCCATCATATATACTACTATTTTGTGATTGCTAGCTCAAAAAGTCCATCACAAATTATTATCTTTTGTGATTGTTTTTAAAAACTGCCACAAAGTTTCGTCACCTATTCTTATTTCTCTAGTAGTTATAACAAGAAAATTATAGAGTGGTCAGAAGAAATCATTAAATGGTATTTGGAGAAATCGTAGAGTGACAGATAAGCTGTCAAATATTTGTAGAAGTAAAACTACATAAGAAGAATGGAATGCAAGAAGATTTGAACAGGATTTAAAATCCTAAATGTATAATTGACTATATACTGACCATTTTACGATCGTTGTACTATATGATCACCTTATTCTCCTTCATTCGTTTTACGATTTCCTGTTTCCACGATTGACTCTACGATCATCTAGCCTTCTACGATCCACTAGTACTTTGCTATCTTCAGTGACTGATCTACTATCCCTTCATTCTACAATCATCATTTTACTCTACGATTCTTCCATTCTATGATCATCATTTTCATAAAATATAACAGTGTTACTATCAAGGAGTTATACATCTCAATTGTAATACAACATCTTAAAACCTTTCCATGAAATACATCTTATCTTATCACCATTTCCTTTCTACATAGCAACAACTATTCACATAATACTCTCATCTCTTCCAATCTCTATCTCTTAAATCTGGTTCCTCCTAATCCTCAGTCTTTTATTTCTCTTTCTTTTCTTTAAGATTTTCTTCTGAATTTTCTCTTCTAGACATTCTTCTTAAATATTCTTGAGATCCCACTTCAGGGTCATTCGTCATATCCTTATAAATATCTTTACCTTCCTCTTTACTTAAAATATAATTTCCTCAATCCAACATTTATCACTTAAAACTCTATAATCGTTTATTTCTTACTACTCTTCATCAATTCTCATTAGATATCCAAGGCTTATGCTTTTCATAACCCAAATCTTCTCAGTTCTTATACTAATTTATGATGTCAACCTGTGACACCAAACACAACTCTAATACCACCCTCCGAAACCCCCAAATCCCTGTACTCGCTACAGCATATTCGGTGCATCACGATACATATCTTTCATAATATCTATCAATATTTTTACTGATTTTAACCAGTTTATTACATACATTATATCACATACATTGTCCCTGGATCGCAACTTAGGTATTCCAATTTATCTCATCATTGATACCAACTTGTAGCCTCTATAGGATTTCTCTTTCTCTTACTTCCCAACTTCTGACCCTTTTGGTGTATCTTTCCTTTCTTCATGCAATAATTTATGATTGCAAGGGTGAACATCAAATATGGTCAGCAAGTATGAAACATAAATAAACAGTTTAAGGAATATTTCCAAATCAATCGTTCAATGATTTCAAACTAAAAATTTAACAATTAAATGTTACTTGGATGATCATAAAAGACCAAGAGTTCTTTCGAATCGTACTGTAGGTGATCAGTCTGGCAGCACTGTCATAACCTGTAACATGTTACCTCACTATAATACATAGTGACTTGTCAGAATAAGCTCATTAATGAATAAATTTTCTTTAAACCAATGAATAGCTCGTCGATCAATATAAAATTTCAATATTTGAAACTTTAGGAATGTGCATCAGCACATGACTATTAAGAAGTAGTAGAACTTCAACATCAGAATCTTTATCTTT
Organism: Aralia elata; assembly: GCA_034770075.1. NCBI lineage: Eukaryota > Viridiplantae > Streptophyta > Magnoliopsida > Apiales > Araliaceae > Aralia > Aralia elata. The sequence goes on along the minus strand of CM068386.1, from coordinate 12,141,407 downwards.
GAATCATTATTGAGGGGTCGTAAGGACTATGAACTCTTTACATCATACCGAACGCTAAAAGTGACTCACAGTGATACCAACCTGTAGCCTCTATAGGATTTCTCTTTCTCTTACTTCCCAACTCCTGACTCTTCTGGTCTATCTTTCCTTTCTTCCTGCAATAATTTATAATTGCAAGGGTGAGCATCATATATGCTCAGCAAGTATGAAATAGAAATAAACAGTTTAAGGAATATTTCTAAATTAATCATTCAATGATTTCAAATTGAAAATTTAACAATTAAATGTTACTTGGATGGTCATAAAAGACCAAGAGTTCTTTCGAATCGTACTGCAGGCGATCAGTCTGGCAGCAGTACTGTCATGACCTGTAACATGTTACCTCACTGTAGTACACAGTGACTTGTCGAAATAAACTCATCAATGAATAAATATGCTTTGAACCAATGAATAGTTCGCCAATATAAATTTTCAATATCTGAAACTTTAGGAATGTGCATCAACACATGATTATTAAGAAGTACTAAAACTTCAACTTCAGAATCTTTATCTTTGAATCATTATTGAGGGGTCATAAGGACCATGAACTCTATACATCATATCGAATGCTAAAAGCGTTGAGTCGACACTATATGGCCCAAAAGTGTCCCACAATTATTTAAACCACTGACTCTCCATAAGTGTTTAACAGCCACATAGACTAAAAAAAACTTTCCATAAATATTCCCCTATATTATAGGGTTGTTTATCCTCAGTCTGAATCAGTTTCATAGTGGAGTAGCCGAAACAACTGGCATTCTCTACAATTCAATAAATTTAGGAATATCAAAAACGTGCAAATTTAGAAATAACTCTTCGTTCAATGAACTTTCCATACATTATGAGTTCAGGAATTTACCATAATAATATGAGTTTAGGAACTCGCCATAATGATATGAGTTCAGGAACTCGCCATAATAATATGAGTTCAGGAACTCATCAGGAATTACCATAATGTTATGAGTTCAAGAACCTACCATACTGATTATGAGTTCAAGAACCTACCATAATAATATGAGTTCAAGAACTCCTATATATCTCCAAAACTTGCAGCTCAGCTCAATCATAAGAATTTGCATGACTTGCAGAATTTCAATAAACAAGGAACTTGTTCAAATAAATAGTTTGCCATGAATTTATAACTTGCTCAGTTTAAAAATATCAAATAGTTCAGAGAACTTGCAACAATTAAGGAACTGACACATAAGCTCAAAAATAAGAAATTTCATAATTTGCAGAACTTGCTTTGATCCGTAGTTAATCATCTTTATCATTCACATCCAACATTTCTTCCTTCCATACTTAATTCTGAGTCATCTACAACATTATAGAATATTTTCCATCAACAATTAATTTCCTTATAATAGCATTAACTTATATCCATTACTTCCCGTAATTATATTTTAATATTCTTGTTAAATTCTTTAATAATTCTTATCATCCGGAACAAAATCCAAAAATTTCAAATCTTGAACAATATATTCCTCATGTCAACATATGCTATTTTACGTCAAAATATATTATTATCCAAAGTTTCATTTCAAAACGAATTAAAAACTCGTTTATAATTATTTAATCGTTAACGAACTCTGTTTTTCATTTAATCATAACTCTTTCGTTACTTATCCGATTTTGTTCATTCTTACGTCAAATTAAATCTTATACAATCGAATTTAACCTTATCTAGGCCCTGACTTCAGCCCCTTCCTCAACCATAACAGATTCAACTTTTATAACCTACGTCAGAATGTTACAAAATTCTATCCAGCTTAATTGACTAGAAAAACCATAACAATTCATATATTCATTGAAATTCGATGAAACTAGTGGGGTTATCTTTCTATTTTCTGGGACTACAACTTTGCTTTATATTTGATTCCCAAATTATAACGTCCCCAAAACCAGGACTATTTTCTTTCCCGATTTGCGCATTAACATATAACTTCATTCTAATTTCCCCACAATAATCAATCTTATACTTGATAAAACTTGTATATTCTCAAAACTTTTTACAACATTCAATTTTTAATAAGGATATAAAAATTTAATTATTTAATTAATTTTTTTTTATCATAATCTAATAAAAAGTAAAAACCACAATTTTCAATACCTTTTTCACCATTCTTTTATCCCTGGAACCGCAACCTTTACTATTCATACTTATATGCTCAATATATACCATCTCTCATATACTATTGTCACTATATTAATCTATTAACATTACAAACAGTTATCTCGACTTAATACAAATTTAACTAAAGAAAACAATCAACATTTCTTTTGTAATGCACCTCAAATCTTTATCGCCATGATCACCAAATAATTCAATCTTTGATCTGCAACTAAAATATTTGCAAGTATGAGCGCGATGGCTCAACAAGTCTAACAGTTTACACATTTCATACTTCATGTATCATATATACTTGCATTCTATTCATGTGTGATATATGTCATACTATACATTATACATGTATCCTATGCCTTATAATATGTATCTCTATATGCATCATACATTTCATATAGTGCATCATAAATTTCATGCTATGTAATTAGTGCATGCTTTTCAAGTTCATACTTCAAATTCAATCACGTAACATTTAATACATGTTTAGCAATTATCATATTCATTAAGTTCAGCAACACATTTTAGCACATTTCTCAAATAGCAACATGTTCAAAATAAATTTCACATAAGACTGAAAGAAACTTGTCTCGGTTTGCGTTTATCGTTATAAGCTCATCGAACATCCATGATCATCTTTTATTTGTCAGTTAACAAAATCCATTTGTTTTTCTTTCACCGTATAACCTATATATATATATATTATAATTCAGGTTATAATATATTCAATAATCTCATACAATACTTCAATTTTATTTAGATTAGTTTTTCTCAAATCCTTAGATCATTATATAAATAAGTTAATTTAACTCTCATATGATTAAGGTTTTAATTAATGGAAGTTATTTTTATTTAGGCATTTTTACAAATACCTTGAATGCATGTTTATAAAACTCATGTTTTCATGATTTGAAATATAAAAATTCAATCTCCATACTTCAATTACATCCTTGTATCATCCAAACCCTTCTTGGTTCCATCAATTCTAAACCTCCCACAACCAATTTCAGAAATTACAATAATTATAACTCAACAATTCCTTTAAATTTGAAATGTATGCTTACCTCTCAACAAAATTTGATTAATGGATTTCTAGCTTCAATCTCGATTATAGAATCCCTTCTTTGACAGTGTTTTGCTTTGATTCTCCTTAAATTTCAATTTGTGGCTTCAACTCTTAATAATTTTGGGTGAAGTTTTTAACAAGAACTGGTGAATTCTTGTATTGGCAGCTTGGGTGTAAGAAGAGTAAGACAGAGAATAAGTTTGGAACGAATGAGAGAAAGAGCAGGGGATGGAGAGATAATATTATTTAGTCTAGTAAGCATTTCTCACATCAGATTATTGCTTAAGTGTCCCTCACTATGCTTAATAAACCAACACCTCATGCTTACTAAAAACATGAATCAACACTCATGAATAATATATATATATATATATATATATATATATATATATTTGTACAATTAATATTGTAAACAATTTATTCACCCTATACATTTCACTTCAAATTAAATATTAATTTAATTTAACACTAATCTTCAAATATATTGGTTCCTCATCTTATATTTTTTTATTCACAGGTATAATATTAAATATTATACCACTATTTACTTACTAATACATTATATCATTTATTTTATATATGTTAGGCCTTCATCACATATAATTATATAATAAATAAAGGGAAATGTTAAATCTACAACAAAAAATATTATTTCCACAACAAAAGTGTCACTATAGATGTATAGCGACACTTTTTAAGTGTTGCTATTTATCTATAGCTACACTTGTGTTGTGAAAATAACATTTTTTGTTATGGATTTAACAATTCCCTAAATAAATAGTCAGGAGAAAAAAATATTGAAAGTCAATGTCCCTGTATAACTCCACTAAGTTTAGTATAAGGCATCTAGGTGGCAATTCATAACTAATGCTAGGTGACATGCGTATAGCAGCTAATTTGTTTACTCATCAAAACCACTACACTAATTAAATAGTATACGTGCACAAGTAATACATATATACATATATATGTAATATATATACTCATATATTACAACATTACACATTCATTAAATTAAATTATTAATTTAATTTATCATTTTGGCTCCAATATATTTGTATTATATATTGAACCTTATTTTCCCACTAAATATTTAATTTTCATTTCGTTTGGCATAATATTAAATATTAAGCCATACTTCACGTTACATTATTGTAACACACATTAATCTCTCGTATAATTAAATAACTTCTTTATTTAATTATTTATAACAAGTATGCTCATCCATCAATATTTAAATAAGCGAGTTATTCTAACCGCTCGTGGATTTTAATTCAACAATATTGTCCAGACACACAAAGCTTAATGTTTATGCCGAATAATCTCACATCATAGATTAATTTATACAAATTAATCCTTTATAGTTAATGTAAACCAATAAATTTAATAGATTATAATTAACTAGTAAATTTATTCTCAATGCATATAAATATTACACAGATATTTATATTATTAATTACTACTTATCCAACAAACTTAATCACAATATATTACCATTATACCATATAATTCACTTTCTCATATCATGTAATAATTTCTTGTTTAATTATTACATTAACTATTATATTGACAATTAAGTTATTTTACAAATTTAATATCTTAACTTTATTTAACATAAAATGATTTAACTAATATAAGTTAATCAATTTTCTCATTTCGTTTTCATTTTTCAAATAATTTCATAATATCAATAACTCCACATATCTCATATGATGACATTTAATCACAACTCTGTGATATGGTTTGAAAATGTATTTTATTAAATTCGGATTTTAATATTTTCGAAAATCTGGGTTATCACACAAATTCTGCACCCATCAAAACAGCAAAATCCCCCACAAATCCTACCAGAATCTGTCTAGATTCTGTAGTTTCTTCGCAACCAGCCTTCTTTAAAAAATCATAACAAATAATCTACTACGAATTTTTTGAGTGATTCTTTTTCCTACGCGTAGTTGACTTCCCAAGCTATTTTGAGACGCAGAGAACTCATCTTAACTCCTTATACACAAGGAGATATCGAATTTAGAAAAACAGGGCATCGACTTAATTTTCTGCAGATTCTTGTTTTTCGTTCTTTATTTGTTTTCTTGATTTCTCTTGTTTATACAAGTTTAACCCATCGCATACATACATAAATATGTCCTCTGCACATAAACTTCAAAAAACTTACGTCTAACCATGGAAATCGAAGAATTAGATAAAGATTTGGTATTTACCTTTCTTGGTTTCCTTTTTCGTCTTTCTTCCTTCTAATTTGTCTCTTGCAACTCTCTCTCTCTTTCTCTTTTCTTGGCTGATTCAGATCTCTCTCTCTCTCCTACATGGTGTTGCCGAGCATGGGGAGAGAAAACGGCTTTACTTGCTTCTCTTTTATTCCTTTTATAACACCCACATGATAAGCTTGAAATAAATAAATAAATAAATATCATTTCTTGTTCAAAAGTTCAAAGCCACTTTCCTCTCTTTATCTTATCCCAACCGTGGCTGCTTTAAGGTTCCAGTAAACTCTATATTTTCAGTCTTTTTTTTTCTTGAATTTCTCATTGATATTTCAATTCGCTTCGATTCTCATTATTTCTTTTCTCATTTATAATTCTCATGCCATTATTTGGAATTTCTGGGATATTACAATGCAATATCTTTTTTTATTTTTGCTTATAACAGGCGTACTCGAGAAAACAAGCAGCATTCTCCCCCAACTCTCACCTCCAATCAAAAAGGAAGAAAGTCTTCGATAGCCCAAAGAAAAGAAGTTAAAAAAATATTTACATAAATTGTCTCTCTTTAACAACTTCAAAAAAGCTTAAGAAGTACTTCAAACAACTCCAAACACTAGCTGCTAGGTCTGAAATTTTTTTGGTTAGTAATATTCAATGGCAATAATGAGTACAGGTTTATTGTTCTCTTGGTAGCAAAGAAATTAAACAATATCCAAATAAAATCTTTAAACTATCCAAATGAGCATTGAGTTGATGAATATTGCGCATCCTACACTAAATCTCTAAATAATGCCAAAAGAACTCTTTTGTTGTTCGTACTATAACATGAATTCTAGCCTTTTAGCCGTTAGTAAATGGGTGGTGGAAACTGTAGTGAGTAAAAGTTGGATAAACTTATCAAGTCTCCCACCAACACATAGAGTAGAAAAAATAACATAAGCCCCAATCTAGGACATCACTTCAAGATCAAAAGACTACTAATTTCTCATAAAAAATAGGTTTGGAACAAACCTACGAAAACTAGATCCCACCTACATATCAAAGTAGAATCAAGCAAATGACACATATACGAAAAGTTATACACGAAAGGGAAGACGAGACAACCCAGTGTAACCCCAAACTTTGCACATCACTCCAAGAATTCCCTCATTCCTCACCTGAAATAGGTTCAAAAACCTAAATCAAAGAAGTATTACTCACACCACTCAAAGAAGAAAATACTCTTAGTTCGCACCTACTCTCTGAAACCCAGTGTATACCCCTAAAAGTTGTAAACACACACCCAAGCCAAATGCCACACCCCTACCCCTCAAGGAAATAACAAATTTTAATTTTCTTAGCAACATCTTGATACAACAAGGAGCAATAATGAAGATCCACAACCACCATATACAAAGACATTTAGAAAAAAACATCAGGATTGCAAACTAATGCCAAAATAATTTCCATGGGGACCTGAGCTACAAGAAATTTTAATCACACAAGCAAATTTGAAGAATGTTCCATACTCACGTAGCATATAGATCAGAAGTATTATGAGACCATGGTCCTAGAGAAATATACTGAACATAAGACCTCTCTTTAGGAGATTCTTTAAATATATAGTGGGAGATGGTTCAAGAATTTTCATATGGAATGATTGTTGGCATCCTAATGTGCCTCTTGTCATAAGATATGGGAGTAGAGTTGTATATGATGCTGTCATTTCTAGACTTGCTAGGGTTAGTTATGTTATTCACAATGGAAATTGGGATTGGTCTAGAAGAAATACTTGGGAACTTAATAATATTCGAGGTAATTTGCCTCCCCCCTCTCCTAATCATGTACATGATGTTCTTAGATGGACTCTTACACAATCTGGGAGATTTACTACCAAATCAGCTTGGGAAGCTACCCGAGTTCGTCATCAAACAGTAACTTGACACAATTTGGTTTGGCACCCTAATTCTGTCCTAGGTTTAGCTTCATGATATGGTTGGCTGTTCAGAGGAGGTTGAATATACAGGATACGGTCCAACAATATTATGTGACAAATCAACTACTCACATGTTTGTTTTACAGGTTATGCATGGAGGAGCATAATCACATCTTCTTTGAATGTAGTTACGTACACTAATAGAATTTGGAGATTTTTGATGAGAAAATGTGGAGTCTTTTTACACCCCATGGACGGGGTATCTTTTGTTAATTGGGCTTCTGATCCTTGGAGGGGGAAGATAGGTAGAACTCTTTTATGTAGGTTATGCTTATCTGTTACTATCTATTATAATTGGTGGGAGAGAAATGCAACAGTATTCCATAATGAGTACGTTGATGTTATTACCCTCCAAAATACAATATCAAAACAAGAAACCCAAGCTAGAAGCTGAACACTGAGACATAATCTTGCAAATTGCAGCAACTAAAATCCAAGCTAGAATAACACTATAGCCTTCATAAGTTGAGAGACGAAATCCATAAATAAAAAATAAAAAATAAAAAAAATAAAAATTTCATCCTCATCAAGTCTTCAACAAGATATAAACCATAGCTCCTAAATACTCCCTCAGCACAAGAGAAGCAACTCAACCTTGCAAAACAAATCCCAATAGAGAATAAGTCTCAAAGCTCATTCCACAATTTCTTAATTTTTATATATTTTGATCATTTGCGAATATAAGTTATGTGGTCAATATTTATAAGGATAATCAAGTAATATTTAAGATTCAATCCAAAATAGAAGAGATTATTAGATCTGTTTTTGTAGTATAATATATAAGCTACAAAAGGCCTATTATTTCTCTTTACAATTTTAATTGAATATTACACTCTAATGTTGGTGTAGAGGATATACTGATGAAATGCCTGTGAATGGCATTTGGCGTCGAGCACCGCCTCCATTAAGTGGTAAAAACGGCAAGTTGATGAAGAAACACGGAGAATTACATGTTCCCGAATTCATATGGCGGCGCTGCCAAAAATGCCAGCTTGAAACGGTGGTTGATCGTGCTTCAGAAGTTCGGCTAAATAGAATGGAAGAATCGAGCAATTCAAATGGGGATAAGGGTGATTCATTCAAGAAAAAAAAGAATTCTTCAGATGGTAATAATATACTATTTCAATAATAACTCACGGAGTATATAATTATTACGTTGTTTAGGGGTCATAATTTCAGTCCTTCTAAAATGGGCAATCCATTTGAACAGCCTACAGAAACAAGTTGCATTTTATATAGTAAAAAGTTATAGCATAACAAAAGTCATCTAAAATGTAATTCTTTAGTATATAAATGCAACTTAGCAGAAAAACAATATTTTCTGGTGGCTGGAATGTTTTCAATTGTAGAAATATCGGGAATTCAAAATTAATGTCTCAAACTTTATCTGTTGGAGTTTTTATTCTAACATGTCTGCCTCTCTCCCTCTCTCCCTCTCTCTCTAAATTCTCTCATAACATGGACTTCAATTTTTTTATTTATTTTTTGGTTGCACCATCTGTACTGGCGATCAATTCAATCTGCATAGACCTCGGATCTGCCATGGACAAGGAAGAGGCAGGAAACTCATGTGAACATGACTTCAATTTGATTGTACCACCTGTACTGGCGATCAATTCGATCTGCATAGACCTTGGATCTGCCATGGACAAGGAAGAGGCAGGAAACTCATGTGAACATGATTTCTCACCGAGGTAACATTTTTGCGCAGCTATTTTGCATTTTGGTATTTGTTTTGAAATTCTAGTAATAGGCTTATATTAGAGATAAATTTTACAGTAGCAACCAAATTAATGTTGGAAATTTGATGAAAAATCCTGGGATTGCCAGAAGATTAGATTTGTAAGCTTTTCTTCTTTTAGGGTTTTCAGTTTTTGTCAGAATTATCTTTAAAAAGTACTTTGTTAACGAGGATCAAATTGCAATTGGCTAGCTTATAATTTGTACATTTCCCAGCATTTGGCACTGCTTAATTTTCAGTATGTATACATGGACATTACACAAATTAATCATTTGAAAAATCACACGACTTATGTGAAACTTTTTATTTTTATTTTTGATTCATTAAAACCTGAAAGCACATCATGTGGCAATTTCAAAAGTTTTGGAAAGGGTTACGATTGAAATACATTACATAAAGCTAGAAACCCAAACCCAATATCAAAATACGAAACCTAAGTTAGAAGCTGAACATCGAGACATACTCTTGCAAATTGCAGCAACTGAAATCCAAGCTAGAATAACACAATAGCCTTCATAAGTTCAGAGATGAAATCCTTCAAAGAAACTGCACCCTCATCAAGCCTTCAACAAGACATAAACCATAGCTCCTAAAAACTCCCTCAGCACAAGAGAAGCACCTCAACCTTGCAAAACAAACCCCAATGAGGAAAAGTCTACTGTAATAAAGTAACATTTAAGATTCAATTCAACAGAAAAGATTATTATTAGCTATGTTTTTGTGGTACAATATTTATAAGCTACAAAAAGCCTATTATTTCTCTTTACAATTTTATTTGAATATTACTCTTTAATGTTGGTGTAGAGGATTTATTGATGAAATGCCTGTGAATGGCATTAGGCGTCGAGCACCCCCTCCATTAATTGGTGAAAAAGGTAAGTTGAAGAAGAAACGTGGAGAGTTGCATGTTCCAAAATTCATATGGCGGCGCTGCCGAAAATGCCAGCTGGAAATGGTTGTGGATTCTGCTTCAGAACTTCGGCTAAATACGATGGAAGAGTCGAGCAATTCGAATGGGGATAAGGGTGATTCATTCAAGAAAAAAAGGAATTCTTAAGCTGGTAATAATATACTATTTCAGTATCATAATAACTCATGGAGTATATTGATTATTACATTATTTAGGGGTCCTGATTCAAGTCCGTCTAAAATGGACAGTATATAAAAACAAGTTACATTTTATATGAAAAATGATATACATGTCGACAAATATTTTACGAAGTTGGATTGCGACCAACGTGAGAGTGTGCGAGATAAGATAGAATAAATTAAAGTGGGACCCTTATTAATTTCTATCTATCTCATGTATGCACATACATTACAATCATAACTCGGCTGAAAACTTTCGCATTGTATAGCATAACTCATTTTATATAGCAAAGAGGTGCAATTGTGGTATAAAAAAGGTCATTTAAAATGCAGTTCTCTAGTATATAAATGCAACTTATTTATATGGTCCATAAAAATAGACTACTCATTTTGAACAGCCTATAATCAGGATGACTTTTAACTCGTTTCTGTGGGTGTCCTTTTGTCTTCTTCTTTTTTTTTCTTCTTTTTCTGTTTTTTCTTTTTCTTCTTCTTATTTGCATGTGTCTATCTTTTGTTCATCTTTTGGTGTTTCCATGACTGAACTGTTGACAGAGGAAACAAATATGACTCCAAAAAAAATGTGTTCAAAGTGCAAAATATGAGGCTAAAAGTCATTGCCTTCAAGGGAGCCGCGGAAGCCACAGTTGCTGCAATCAAATGATCAGTTACTAAGACTGTCTATCTTTATATTTTCGAATTTGATTTCAGGTGAATTTATGTTGTGGGTTTTTATTCTATCTGTCTGAACATCATTATGGGTTCAAAATCATGCGGACCTCTATACATGTTAATCTGTAATGGATTCTAAGATCAGTTGTACTATCAAATTTACAGATTAGTTTTCAAAAAAGATTTCAAAGGGGAAGTAATTCATGCATATGGATCCTATTGTTTTGTATTTTATTTTTATTAAATTTAGGAATCTGTTTATAAATTTCATCTGTTAGGGTCACGTATATGATAATGGGATACAATTCTACCCTATTTCTTCCACTTAATATTAACCTGGCAATGTTGCTTTGGTTGCCTAATTATCATCACATCACATTAAAAGAACATATAAATTTACATCTCTTAACTCGGATAATAATGTTAATATTGTTACAAATTTAATATCAGCTACATTGTGTTAACAAATTTTATTTTCTAATAAATTAAACTACCTCTTTATGTATTTGACAATATATATGTGTACCTTTTAACGGAAAAATGATTTTACTACCTATATATATGTCCTCTCTTCTTCTTTTAGTTTTGGGTACCATTACCATAGGCTAAGTCTTATTCTCTGTCTTAATACATTCTACTAAATATTTTTCACTCCTTAATTCATCATATAATTTACCTCTTCCTCTTTTTCATTACCCATATGGATCATATCTATCTATATCTTCTTCCTTTTGCATCCTATATCTGGTGTTGGCATTTGGTTAATATGAGATAGAAACAATGGCAATCTCAAGGGCATAACGCCCATATTGATGAGGGATATGGCTATGACTTTACAATGGTCGTGCAGTTTCAGCAATACGGTGGCGGGGTGGTGTGCTGTCGCAGACAACCAAAAATAAAATCTTACTGCGAAAAATATTTATATAGTAGTGCAAGCAAGAGTCGATCCCACCGAGAATGATTAATCTATTTTTATATTTTGTATACCAGAAAAGGGGGTTTTGAAAGTAATTATTAAAGTAAACTAAAAATAATGCAAAATATTTTATTAAAGTAGATCAGAGAAAACAAACCTTGGATTAAATCAACTTCCACCTCAGAAACTTACACTGATCATTGACTAAAGCATAATCAATTAATATTTTGAATATTTACCGTTAGAATCAATTCACCATTCTGAATCATTCTGTGTCTTTCCTTAATTTTAGTTAGATAGAAACAAGCGATCTAAATAACCCTAACTACTAAACAACTTCAGACAAGCGCTAAAAGTTTAATCTAGTAGATGCTTTAAGAATTAGAAAAACTGATGAAGCTAAACAACACAAGCACACGCAGTTGCATTTAATTTAGTTGAATATTTTTCCTAAGATATAATAATCTCGTGATCTGCAGTCAATTATTAACCTTAGTTGCTTCGCAAATTAGAGTGACCAAACAATTACGGATTTGATATCTAATTTAGCAGTAGATTTCAACACTTAATAAACTAGTATGCATTCTAGCAATTAAATATATCAATCATAGAATTCAAGCACAGAAGAATAATCAATACTCAAAATAATAATTAAACAATTAAAATCAATTAGATCTCACAGTGTAATACTTCTGAGGTTTCCGTCTTCTTAATCCAAGAATAAGAATTTAGTTACACATGACTATGAAAACACCAAAGAAAAATAGAGAGAGAAGTTTGTAGACAAGTCCCTAAACTCTCTTGGTAATCCTCTATTTATAGTCATAAGGCATTAATTCTTTTCCATGTAGGTTTCAACTACCTAGTGACAATCAACTTCCTTCAAAAAGATCTTCTAGATAGATTTTTCTTTCCTTCAATGGATTTGACTTACTCACCAAGATTGTTCCACCTCCTTCCTTCTCCTTGTTGGATTCTTCTTATTTCTTCCCTTCCATGAATAGAAGCAATAAATATTGCTTGATCACCAAGATATTGACTTTAAAATATTAAATCCTACAAAATAAAATAAAATATATTAATTAAATAAATTAATATAATTAAAAAGGAAAAATATTTAATTGCACCTTAAATAAAAATATAAGAATAATGAGTGTATTTAGGCACAAAATAAATACAAAAGATTAAGCATTAAGGGATAAAAATAATACAAATTCCATTCACATTAGGGGGTGTTAAAAATATGAAAAAGAACATAAAGAATTAGACATCACAACACGTGTCCTACCAAGAGTTTGGGACACCTAATTTACCTACCTCCTGTTGAAAAAAATAAAATAAAGAACATGACAGCGTTCTATTGACCCCTTTTGTTCATGAATATAGAGATGTGGTTTTCAACAATCAATTTCAGTCGCGTCAAAAAATGGCTCTAACTTTTGTTATCGCCACCCCATTTGGACCTTTGATTTACGGATTGTTTTTCTACCTTGAGCTATAAAATACTTAAGCTCTTGTATTTGATAGTGATCAAGGCAGCAGTACCTAAGGAATTGCTATAGCTAATAGGGCTAGAAGTTTGTACCATTGACTTTGATGGTGGGTGGAGCCTGGAGGATAAATAAAGAATGGCGCCAGGACATGTCTCTAAGAGGAACTCATGAAATTTAGGAGAAAATGAAGGAAAAGGAAAGGGAAAAGGAAAGGAAGTCAACGATGATCTACATAAATCACTTTACTTAAGAGGGATTAATCTTATCTTATATCTTCTCTTTCATTTTGTTGGTCTAGTAGCATTAGACAATAAAATTCAGTATGAATAACACATCTTCTCTTGCATTTTGTTGGTCTAGTAGTTATTCGTTTACTTTCATGGCATTTACCGGTAGATTTAAACAAAATTAAACCATATAGCCTTAGCACTACAAGATCCTTCTTTGATCTTCATCAAACATCAACAACCACTAACAAGGTACTTCTTAACAAGCTATAAAGCTTTTCAAATAAAAAGATGAAAAGTTAGGGTTTTTAAATAACTTACCCTTGTTGATTCTTCTTCTCCTTCTTATTTAGCTTCTCTTGAGGATCAAAGATAGTTCCCTTCTTGCTCCCTCCTTATTCGTCCCTCTCTCTTTCTTCTCTCTCTAAAGTTCTTGTTCTCAAGCTTTTTCTCTCTTTACTTAGGAAATTATAAGGAATGCTTAAAGGAAATGCAAGTATACTTGCAATCCTATTTATAGGCCATCCAAGAGTTAGGGTATTATAGTCTTTTAGGTCCCTTAACCATGCTTTAGTTAATTAAACTAACTTCAATTAAATTAACTAAGGCTAGACAAAATAATTACCTAAAGCCTTGTTTGGCTAAATTAATGAGAATGGAGGGGACACAAATCTAACACTTGATTTAATAAGATAGAAACTTACTATAAAAGGCAAGTGACTCATCAACTTGGTCCCCTCTCCCTCAAATATCTGACCACTCTCCCTCTCTCTCTCACTACTCATCTTCTTGGTTCAATTAACCTTATGTGAATTGCTAACAAGTGACACCTAGCCCTAAACCTGTAACAACCCCAAATCCGAGTCGTCTTGACCTCGGGTCCGGTTCGTCACGATACTATATAAACAATACAATTCTTACAACATAAATGTAATCTCTATAATATTACAATACATCTTAATTTACTCCCAGGTTTTCTAACCTTTAATCGTACACATCATTCTAAATCAGAGTATACAATACATCAGCTTGTAAATAATAGTGCAATATTGTAACGCCCCCAAAATCGGGACCAACTTAATTCAAAATTAGGACTAATTTTAATTCCGACCTTGTGCGTTAAATGCTATCTTGTTATAGCTTTAAAACATTATTTAATGTTAAAATAGTTAAAAATGCGGAATAATTTAAAATTTTTCTTTTTGTTTTTCATTCGTTCCCTGAATCGCAACCTTTACGATTGTATATATCAGAATCATCTATATTTCATGATTCCTTATATCAGAGTAATTATGAGTATATGCAAACTCATTTATTAATATACATTCTTTCTCGTATAGTATTATCACTATATTGATTTACTTCTCAAAATAGCTAAAATGCTATCTTTCAATCTCAAAATAAACATTCTTTATTTATTGCATATTTCAAACTTTACATCATGTCAATTACACATCTCAAGAACCATCATCGTGATTCAATAAAATTCTTAAATAACGAAAAGGTATTCTTTTGCACGTCTTCTAATCCATATCATCAAATAGCAAATAATATCGCATTGTATCTTTGACCTGCAAAAAGTTTATTTTTGCAAGATTGAGCTCGACAGCTCAGCCAATTTAACAGCTTTCATGCTTTACATAGCACATAATTTCATGCTCAGTTCATATCTCATGATTTTCATAATTCTAAACAATATAATTCATATGTTTAGCATATCCCACAACACATCAATACTGAGTTCCAAAACTCAATCAATTTCAGTCATAAGTTGACTTTCACAATTTAACAAGCATAAAGTATAATCTAGCATATTTGTAAAAATCTCATATAATATCAAGATCACATAACACAAAGGAACTGAAAAACTTGCCTGTGATTTAGCAAATCCTGTTTTATGCTCACACTTGGTGTTCATCGCTCGACGTTCGTAAGTCCAAAGAAAAACTTTTACCTTCTTCGGTTGTTACATTGTATTGTACAACTTCTTTGATGAAACACATCATTAATGTTCGTTCTTGCTTCCTTGAAACATTAATATTTTATGTAGTACCTATATAATGTAAGTAAGGTTACTACATAGCTCAACCCATAACGCGTTCTATAAACTTCGACCAAAACTTGATCATATTAATTTAATCTTAAATTATTAACCATTATAGGTTAATTAGTTCAATTCAAAGGTTATTTATTGCTAATATCTCACATATGCTTATGTAGTGTAATTACATAGTTCAATGTATACACATTCCTACAAGTCTCGACTAAACTTGTATTTTCAAAGTTTAATAGCTAAATCTTAAATTTACTAACTTCGTTGAACTTATTAGTTTAATTATAGGCTATTTACGTTGCTACTATCTTGTGTATACTTATGTAATGCAATTAAAGTCATTACATAGCTTAACGGTAATATATTCTACAAATATAGTTTAAATTTCTATATTTTAAAGAGTAACTTCATAATCTCAACTTAGTAATCATGTTAGTTTGTGGGCCTAATTTATAAGTTTATTTATGTATTAAAACATGTTTAATTATTAACTTTTAACTAATTAAACACTCAGTGGCAGAACTGTAATTAAACAGAAGTTAGAATCTGGAGAAGGGGGCTGCCCAGAATTCCAGCACTTTTATTGATTTCATAGCTGCTTTGCGATTTTATAACTCTCAATCCACAAATCTGATTGCTTCCAAATTTTGATATGTTATACATGGTACTACATAGTATTTTATAAAAATATCACATGACCAAAAATGGTTCTTTAAGACATAATTACAGGAGCTCAAAAGTGCTCTGTTGCTCAGTTTTTCATTCAATTAAAGTTTTTAGAAATTCCTTAAAACTTGATTTGAGCTTGATTTGATTTACTCAATTAACTTAGTTAACATCATAACACATATATAAAGATTACTTAGCCCCAAACTTTGCATAATTATCAGTTTTTAGGCATTAATCCTCTTTGAGGTATTTTATCAAACATCCCATATGCATGGCTTAATTTTCCAGATTTCACAAGTGTTTTAGGCATGGTCAAGCCAATAATTTTAATAATTCTTCATCCTTATCACTCCAATGTTCATTCACTATCTTTATCACACCAATTTTCACACCCAAGCATAGCAATAAGCAACTTAAGACATAACTCAACTGAATTCTTATGAACATAATAAAAACTCATGGCTTACTTTGCAAAAATGCTTAACTAGCTTTGATATTGCTCAATTGCTTGTTCCAATTTGTCTTGAAGTCCTTTCTTGACAGCAATTGATTCTAATTCTTCATCAATTCCAATTCATAACTCTAATTCTCAAAGAATTTGATGGGGTTTGTAATACCAATTTGATGTATGGTTGTGATTTGGGAGAATAAGAGTAAGAATTTGGCACTAGAAAGGAAGTGAGATGGAACGGGTATGGAGATGAATAAGAGTTGCTGAAAATGGTGCCTTAGGCTAAACAATTTCCTGAACTCTCTGCCTCCCATTAACATCGTCCGGCTTGCGTAGTGGAGGATAATGGTTTAACCAAGTGACAGCTCATGCTTAGACTCTCATGACTCAGCTTCTTCAATATTACACCTCAGCATGCTTGGCTTGTTAATTATAAATATTCCCAGCACTTGATTTTTAAAACTCCCAGCATGCTCCACTTAGCCTATTTGGTTTAGTTTATTGAAATCATGGCTTGGTTAATTGGTATAATTCTCAGCATGATGCACTAAAGCTTTGTTTAATACCCATCACTTACATAATATATATATATATATATATATATATATATATATATAGAGAGATAGATAGATATTACCAATACCAACATTATATAATACAACTTATTATATACTATTGTATAATTAAATTGGTTCCTTCCTCCCATAAATTGTTCTAAGACAATTTATCTAACCCATACTTTCATTTCAAATTAAATATTAATTTAATTGACTAATTTGACACCAATATTCATATTTATTGGTCCCTCACCTCATATTTTTAATTCACTTATTTAACATAACGGACCAATTAAAATAATTAATATTCAATTAACCATTTTAATTCATTTATTTAATATATACAACTAATTTTGTATACTTAAATTTAATCATCTTTTTTTTCCCCACAAAATGTCTTCAACAATTTATTCTTCTTCTTTAAATATATCACTTTAATATATTAACAATAATTGAAATATTACTTTAATTCACCAATTTAATTAAGTGAATCAATTAACTTGCTCATGAAATTTAATTCATAGTGAATTCATTACAAGACTTCATAATCAAATTATATTATATTATTTCATAATATAATTTAAATTTAATCTCCATTTATAAATTATTTCTAATAATTTATATTCCTATTAAAATAATTTAATATTCTAAATTATTTTAATTTACTCATTAATAGATACAAAAATTTTGTATCTTTAAATCTACCAATCTCTTTGAATAATTTGATTCCCACAATTTATTTCAAACCAAAACGTACATACACATTAAATCCCCTTATTTAATGTATACTCTAATTTAGTATACATAAATTTAATTATTTTCTTTTCTTTCTATAAATTGTTCCCTCACAATTTATTTAACTATAGTAAATATAATTATATATTCACTATATTAAAACATACATACATTACTCTCAATAATTATTACATAATTCTCTCAATAAAATGGAGGTTATTAAATATATTTACTACCACCAATTTACTATATTAAAATAATATAATATTATAAATTATTTTAATAATTTCCTTCATCATAAACTATACTCATCTCATTTCTTCTTAATAAATGGATTCTACAATTTATTTACATGAAATAATAAATATATAATAATAATAGATTTTTGTTATTCACAAAAATCACATATTGCAAAGCACGTATTGACTTATGCAATATAATACCACATATCATAACACCAAATAAGAATTTTATTTATTAAATTCTTATTTTAATATTTTTCTGAAAATCCGGGTCATCACAAATATTAAAATAATATAATATCGTAACATAAACTTCAGTTTCTCGTTTAAATGTCTTTCCTACAGTCATCTTCTTCTGACCATCCAGGTCCTTTTTCGCTAGCTGCAAAAAATCTGTTTGTGGTGTGGGTGAGCAACAATGTTGCCCGCAAGTTTAACAGTTACACATAATACATAAATCATGTATCATGCATGCTTCACAATAAATCCATGTATAACAGTTATACATGTAAACATATTAACACATAAGTCATATATCATCATGTTTTTTACTACATGGTATACAGTTTAATTGAACAGTTGAAATGAACATATCAGCTTAAATCATAGCATGTTATAATGTAACAACGCATTAACATATAATGACATTTTACACATAAGAGCAAGTTCTGAAAACTTGCCTCGGTCCGCAGTTCATTGTCTATATTATTCGCATTCAATATTTCATTTTCTGCAGAATGAACGGATCGTGTCTTGACATTTTTTTCAAACACCTGATCCATATTTATATGTGAATCTCTTATCAATACCTCATTCACATATAATATTTATTCCTTCCAATGACAACCTACATCATAATAATTTAATATAACAATAATCATCATTTAGGTACATTAATAATTTATTTATATTAATATTATAATTAAATAATATTAATATTCTTAAAATACTCATCATTTATATATTAATATTATAATTAAATAATATTAATATATTTAAAATACTCATCATTTATATGTTAATATTATAATTAAATAATATTAACATATTTATAATACTCATCCTTTATTCATAAGAATTTTAATGTCTTCTGTAACCTTCAGTAAATTATTGCTACCCATTAATATACTACTTTATCTAACAAATGAGAAATTGTTTTTTGTTAAATATCAAAACTAGTTCATCCCTATTACAAGGAATTACAAAGCATAATTTGTATATTATCAATTTTATTTCCAGTATTGTAATTCATCGAATAGCTTTCATGTGTCATAGCACTCAAGCCAATTCTCATGTAAATTATGGTAAGTCATCATATTCTAGGCTAAGGCTTCTCTTTTAGCATTTTAGTAAAAACATTAATTATGAACCACAATAATTTCATGAGCTTTACCTGATTTTACGATTTCTACTCCTTGCCACCAACTTGCTTCCACTCATAAAAATCTTTCATCGAATAAAAAATGCAACTCACCACTTTATTTGGCAAGCCTCTCTCGTTCCCAAATCAAAGGCTTTAAATATTAGTAGCTTCATCACTTTAATAGCAACAAGGAAATCCCTCACTGATGATTTATTTAGGAGAGTTCAATAATACTCTTCTTGAAAAAGAGGAATGATTTAGACTTCCCATACATACGAACCGATTCTGCCTCATTTCGTATTCGTGAGGAATGAGGCAATATTTGTTAGAACCCAAGCTGCATACTACTATCATCAATCCTTCTAAGTAAAATTTTTAACTTCTTTTCCAGTTTTGCGTGAAACCAGTATAAGAGTTATCATGCGTGACAAAGTCCCTCAACGGCGGTATCTCTCCGTTCAGGCTTAAAATCTGGCTAGCTTTAAGACGGTAGTCGTCAGTCACCCTCTCTCTCTCTCTCCGAAATTGGGCTGCCATAACGATTATACTCAGGAGTACGCCTCAGTCAGATAGGTAACTCTCTTTGTAAACAAAGCAAAGTTTTCTTTCCCTTTCTAAACTAGAACCTACCAAGGTTCACATAAGTACTTCTTTCTCTCTCTATAATATATGTTTTTAAATGTCCACTTGCTTCATGTGTCCATCACTATAAATATATTTAATACATTGAGATAATAAAATAAATCTCTTAGATTAGGTCACTAGTATATATTTAAATACTAAGACCACTAAATAAAAATAATCCTTTTGTTCACATCAAATTTATAGGTATTGTAATACATTATCCATAATATTCATTCAAGTACATATAAATTCATTTCTAGGGTTTTGAAATTTTATAACCCATATTTTCTCTATTCTCTTTCAAAGAGTAAACCATATAGATTTTTCTTAGAATTTTTTTAAATAAATCCACAAATTCCCATCTAGGTTTTATTCTTTAACCTTTAATTTAATCATTTAAGATCTTATAAATAAATCTTATAAATTTTCGGGTTGTCACATTCTTCCCATACTTGCTTTAATATATAATAAAAATATTTTTATTATATAAAAAAAATTCATACATAAAATTTCTTATTTTAATATATCAAAATCCTTGGGTTATTACAAAACGTTTCCTTAGGCCTTAAGTCTTTAGGTTTTAACCCTAGGCTTAAGTCATAGCTCAATCCTAGCCAAGCCACATTAACCTTAAGCTCCAACCCTTGGCTTAACCCTAGCCAAACCATTTTAAAACTCTAGGCTCAATTGGCTTAGTTACATCCAAACTAGTTTCGTTTCTAGTTTCTTTCTAGTTAGGGTTTCCTAACTAGTCCGATTAGTCAAACCGAAAAATTTTATTACGGAAAATTTTTATTAGAGATTCCATCTCACATTCCCGAATAAACGCTATGCTGTAATTCGAAAATTCGAAAATATGAAAAAACGTTTTTAGCGTGAATAGTGTTTTTACGTCTTTTCTTGATAAAAATATTTTTATTGGAGATTTCACGTCCCATTATCAAATAATTAATATGACATCGCTCGAAAAGTCAAAAAACGAAATAACGAGCCCGTCGTGCGATGAATAGTGTTTTATGAATAGTGATTTAGCGATTTTCTGGGAAATTTTTTTATTTCATCTATGAAATTGCAACACATATTCATAATCAGATATCACATACATTAGGGCAAAATCGACCTTTAAACACATATCACATAAGCATTTCCTTCAAAATATTTATTTTATTTAATAAATATAAAAAGCCTAATTACAAGGATAGTCTGTATTCTCGATTGTTACATTATTCCCCCCTTATAAGGATTTTGTACCCAGAATCACAATACAAGGTTACACAAAAAGATGAGGATAATTACTCCTCATTTTATCTTCGAGTTCCCACGTTGTCTCCTCGGCATTGTGGTTTCTTCATACTATCTTTACAGAAAATATAATTTTATTTCTTAAAACATGCTCTTTTCTATCAATTATTTGAATAGGAAATTTTTTTATTTTTTTATGCTAAGTCTTTTTCAACCTGTATAGGGTCATATTCTATTACATGTTTATAATCTTTTCAATAGGGTCGTACTACCGACACGTGAAACACATTGTGCACTTTCTACCGTATAATGCTTCGTAAGACGACATGACTATACTTGCGTAATAGTTAATATTATTATAAGCGAATTCTACTAAAGAAAGGTGGTCGTTCCACTTTCCTTAAAATCCCTATCGCAGGCCCGCTCGCTTCTTTGGGCTGAATTGTCCGCTCGCTCTGCTCATCTATTTGAGGATGATACACCGTATTCAACCTTAGTTGTGTTCCCATTTTCTCTTGTAGACTCTCTCGAAAGTTTGACGCGAAATGCGAATCTGTGACGCCCCCAAATCTGGGTACCTCAAACCCGAATCCGGTGCTACACGGTACATCCCATTCCATACAACATAATAGACATGAATGTAATTACTATATTATTACAACACGTCTTACTCTCAATCCCAGGTTCTATTACCATAACATCCTTCCAAATACATAATAAGTCTTAGTATTACAACATTTCTAATACAAATAAACTATGACGCCATTTAGACGTTCATCTTGCCCTTTCCCTTGTCCTTACCGGAACCTTCGGCCCGCTCGGACTTAGCTGCA
Source organism: Aralia elata (assembly GCA_034770075.1). Lineage (NCBI taxonomy): Eukaryota > Viridiplantae > Streptophyta > Magnoliopsida > Apiales > Araliaceae > Aralia > Aralia elata. The sequence goes on along the minus strand of CM068386.1, from coordinate 12,119,073 downwards.
ATGTTTAATATAAAGCAAGAATGAGCATTCAATTGCCCAGCAAGTATAACAGTTGAATAACAACAATATCATCAATCATATCATTTCTCTTCGACAACTGAACAATAGTTGTGAAATATTCTGAATAAACAAGAATAATACTTTGCTTTCGTTTTAAAAATATATTTTCGAAACGACATTGAGCGGTCATAAGACCTTGAACTTTCTTTTGCTTTCTTGAAAAGGTACACATCATTATAACTGCAAACCGTCTTACTTACGAGCACTTCTAGGTGATCAGCCTATTGTACTCTATGTTGATCAACACTCTAGCTGGAAACGACTATATGCGTTTGTTTAGGCGCTCGATGCCTTGTCAGAATAACTGACTAAAAACTGCCCCTAATATTAGGGTTGTTCATCTCATTCATGTCTCGGAATCCTAACCAAAACAATTCGGTTGGATAGCTCTACTTAATCATCAATAACATCTCAAAGATTTATTATCAAATCAATAAAACATTTCAATATCTGTCTAGCTGAAACAAATGACATCGACGTTCTCTATAACAGTTCATATATATGTAAACTTTGAAAGCTTCAACAATTTATGTCATAACATAGCTCGAATACTTGTGCAAATACTGAAAAATTTACATAAGTAAGGAATTCACACAACCATATATGTATTGCGTAAATCAAAACTTCAACATCGCATGAGAGTCAAGAGAATATAATCAAATGAATCAAATAACTTGCACAATATACGTCTCTTGTATAAGATACGAAACTTGCATTCAATACTGAAAATGAATGAAGCTCGAGAACTTGCCCAACACCCAGGTTAGACAAGGTTTAGGAAACTTGCCTTAAGCGCTTGCTACTAGTTGACGTTAATCGTCCTTCAAATATGTCCTACGCATTTAAACATATATTCACATACCAATTAGTCTCACAATAGACACAAAACATTGGCTTACATTAATCAAGACATTATAATCATTACGAACATTGATTGCCACTACGCTTACCCAAATGGGGGTCTCGCTCACCGGTGAGCGAGCGGCTGCCCAGCTCGCCGGTGAGCTGGCGGGGGAGTAGGGGGCAGCGCCCCCTGAAAGCCAAACGAAAAATGCAACTATGCTATTCATTTCATTTAAGCAAATCTCTCGTGACTTAGTCATTTCATGCTTGGGGTCATTCAACTACTACACTAACATATCATACATATGTCTTGGGGTATTTATAACATGTTGGGTCTATGTAAACATGCATCAAATTAATAACACAAAGCAACTAAGCTTGGCAGTTCTGCAGACCGGCGCAGCTGCGCAGGTCTTGTACTTGGGAGTGGCGCAGCTGCGCCACTCTGCATCCAGGGACTTTCAGGTCTGGCACCCTGCGCAGCTGCGCAGGTGCTATGCTTGGGAGTGGCGCAGCTGCGCCACTCTGCATCCAGGGACCTTCAAGTTCTGCTACTGCAGAACCCAAAAATCCAACCCAATGATTCAGTCCCATTTGCTTCTTAACCATTATACCACATGTCTATATGACTTAAAACATGCTTTTACAACTGAGCTATGCATCATAACATCATTTAATCAATTAATCATCTCTAATTCTCATGTTCCTTAGAGAAATCATTCTCTTGGACATTAAACCAAATAGTTGGTGGGCATGAGTTGAAAACTCACATTGGAGTAGAGTTTCATTATACTCTAGTCCAGATTTCCCATTGAAATCATTACTCATACCTTCTTGGCATATACCAACAATACACAACCAATGCACATAACCAAACCAAGATGGTTATAACTTCATTATTAACAAAATATGAATAACAGTCCTCTAATATCCATTTCAGTCCATTTCTTGATTCCTTATGCATAGGTTTGATTCTCATTCATTGTTCCACTTTTACACATTATTAACAAGCTTTATACAGAGCTAACAACATATACACACGTTCATGAACAACCAAGCAATTTCAGCAACATTACTCCAACAAGCAATCATAGCAAAACTAGAAACTTGGAAAGAAAGTGGAAATGAGCTAAGCTCTATATTGCATACCTCTTGAGCTTGTTCTAAGGTTGCTAATGAGCTAAAGCCATCTGCTACTATACTCCTTCTTCTTCCTCAAATCACCCGTGAACACTCTCTTCACTATTTTCTCTCAAGTTTCAGCTATCTTACTAAGCAACAATCAAAGGAATGGGTGTATGGCAAGGGAGGAGTATTTATAGAAGAAGAACTGAGCTCAAGGATGGGGTTCAAGGCTGAGCATGCCAGCCATGGCAGCTCCCAATGCTCGGGTAGGAGAGCTTCGGCTCCTCCAAGGTGTGGTCAGCCATTTGGGCCTCTCCCCCTCCTTCTCCCGAGTTTGCTTTCTGACATTCTTCCTTCACCAAATGCAGAAATGCTTCCCCCCATGCTCTTCCCACGTTCTTGGCACCCTCCTCCCTCTCTTCCTCTCCTTCTCCCGTACTCTTCTCCCACCTTCAAATGACCAGCTGATTGCTATAACCCATTTCCCTTCATGGGTCATGGGTTTGGGTCATGGATGGTGGGTTTGGTTCATGGATTAGGTCCATGGGTTTTGGGCTTCACTTAGTAAGCTTTTGGGCTTCTCATTTAATAACCAATTAGGCTTCTAACAAATAATCAATTGGGCTAATAAATAAAAATCCCATACTTGGAATATTAATCCCTCTCATTAACGCTTTGGCGAAATTATGAAAAGTCATAAAATCGAAAAAGGCGTCTTGGCGTAAATAGCGCTTTAGTGCTATTTCTCTAATGATTTAATCAACTCCAATAAAAATAATAACAATCAAAAATTATTACCTACACATCATATGTAGTAATAAAATATTCACACACATAACACGGAATAATATTAATAAAAGTTCAATTTATTCAATAAAATTCATAGGCTCGCGTTACAAAGCTACCCGCGATCCGCGATCGTTACAGAATCCCAATCTGACATAATCGAAACTGGCACTCCATGTCTTGAAACAATTTTTTTAACATAAAGTTTAACTAATCGGTCTAAATTTAATCTAATTTTTAATCGTACCCTTTTTGCGTCGTTGGAAGTCCTATCACGAAATCCATTGTGATGTGCTCCCCTTTCCACTCCGGAATTCCTAATGGTTGTAACGACTTACTTGATCTCTAATGCTAGGCCTTAACTTTATGATAAGTCACACACCTTGTAATAACTTGAATTTTCCCGGTAATAATAAAATAAGAATTTAGTGAATAATTTGTTTTTATTAATTGTGATCTGTGTGCATATGCAGTATGAGAAGTATATGATTGCAATGTGATAAATATATGTGTATATTTATTACATGTATCTAGTTGTTTGAAAGAAATTTCTAGGTAAAAAGAAATTAGGAATATTTGATTATGCAAATTTTATTGTATATATTAAATAAAGTATATTTAAATAATTTATGAAATTAAATTATTTAAATATAAAGAGGTGGTGTATTAAGGGTATTAAATAAGGGAATTATTTTCATGGTTGAGGAAGAAGGAAATAATTAAGTTATGAATATTAAATTAGAATATTCATTAAATTAAGTGAATTAAAATAATTTAGTATATTAAATTATTCTAATGTGATAAAATGATTTCATTAAATAATTATTTTATTTAGTGAATGATATTCATTCTATAAAAAGATAATAAGAGGCATATTATATATTAACTATTTTAATGTAGTTAATTATCGCATAGAAATTGACAAAATATAATTATGGAAAATATTCCATAATTATTAAAATAATTTTCGTAATTTTTTTTAAAAAAATATTTAATTTATTAAATTATTACGCGATAAGTACGGAGGGGTTAGTAATATGAAGTTGGAGTTGCCAATGTAGTTAGCTGAGTCATTCATAACCAAGCTGGAGGTGTTACTATGTTAAAGAAAATAGGTATGACTATTACAAGCTATGAGAAATTATCAGACTCACCATAATCAGTCTACTCTCTCCTCTCCATTCCCGTCCACTCTCCCCATCTCTCACAAAGGAATTTCTCCAACTCTTATACTTGCAAGTTAAAGAAGAAGTGTAATTGAGAGAAGGAATTGAAGTAAAAATCTACCATAATACCGAGCAAACCAGGTAAGAATCAAAATTTATTTCATCCATAAATTCCTTTTCTTCCTTTGTTTATCTAAATTGCTATAGTGTATAGCTGGGTTATGCAAGAATTAGATGAAAATGCTTATAAATTGAACCTAAAACATGGGTCACTAGATGTTGTTGTGAGGAGAAACAAGGATGGGGGATTCCATGGTGAATCCTAGCTAAACCTCAAACCAAAGTCTAAGAAATCTGAAAATGTGAAGAATGCACACAACATATTCGATAAAATGCCCAAATGAAATTCAAAGCTTAAAAATCAATAACTAACCAAAACTTTGAACTGGAATGTATTTGAATGGGTGTAATAAGGTTACCTAAATAATTTAGATTAACCAAAACACGTTTGAAAGCAAATTTAGAACTAAATGAAATGTTAGAAACAGTTACGATCACGCACTTTTGAGGCTTAATTTGGGCTGTCAAAAATATCTGAAATGGATGGTTAGAATTTTCTAAAAATAGTTTACTATAGTGGCTATAATATATTCGAACTTGATTTTTATCGAACATACGTGTTAAAAGTTATAATTGTGTAAACTAGCTACGTGGAAAGGGAGGCTGCTGCCTATGCAGCAGCTGCGTGCACAGTAATGTGCAGCAGCGTGCCCACAGCAGCAGCAAGCAAATGCTAGCAGCAACATAACAACAGTGTGCAGCCGCTGCGCGCACAGCAAGGTGCAACAGCGTGCGTGCACAACAGCCCATTGCACACAGCAGCAAGCCAACTAGCAGCAGTACCACATTGCTTGACAGAAACAACAGCAGGGTGCACAACAATCGGCAGCACGCTGGCTGCATCAGCTGTGACAACCCGGATTTTTGAGAATAATTATAATAAGAATTTAATATAGAATAATTCTTATTATGAGTCGCGTTTGAATATATATGTGTTATATATATTTATGTGATTAAATAGATGAGCTTAATATGTATATATATAAATGTGAAATATATACATAGATTCGAAATGAATGAGTTAATAGTTAATTATTGCAACGATCGCGAGTCATGGGTAGCTTGATAATTCGAGCTTATGAATATTATTGAATAAAATAGACTTTTATTGATAATATTATGTGGTAAGTGTTTAAAGGTTATATTATAACCTAGATTATGTGTAGACGATGATTAGTAGGTATCAAAGTTTTCGTATTAGCTAATTTGGCGGATTCGAGAAATATCGCTAGAGTACTATTTATTGGATTAAATAAATAGTTAAAGGATAATATTATTGGACGAGTTATTTATTGTAAAGACGCTAACCCAAAATATGGGTGAGATATATGTACGTTGATGTATATGATTATGGGGAGTTAATCGGAAAGAGTAGCGATCGCGAATCGTGAATACCCTTTTAATTTGGGTTTATTAATAGTATTAACGGATTAAATATTATTTTTATGTGACGTGTTTAAAGATTATTTTATAACCTGGATGATGTCAATGTATGAAGTTTTATGCGTTATTGAATCGTAGGAGTGAATAATTGATTTTGCGAAAGATCGCAAAATTACTATTCACGGGGCACGTTTCCCGAGGCACTATTCACGCCATAAAATTTTTGTGTCTTTTTCGATGTTGAATAATTTCATAAATACGTGTATGCGTACGAATAATTTTTCCAAGCGTCAGAAAATTTATTCGAACAGATACGTGATTTTATCCCTATCCGAAATGTATTATATGGGTGTTCCGAATAATTGGACAAATCCCTTAATAATTATTTTTACGTATCCCAATATTTATGGTAATGGCCATTTTAATTTTGGGTAGAGTTATTTACCAGTTTTGGTACAAAAGTGGGAGTTTTCGGATATATTTTTGGTGCTTTCGGTATTTATTTTGGCTTGTTACTCCAAGTGGGAACCACCCAACCACATTAGACCAATCAAATGAGAGCAAAGAGGGAGAGATTGCTGGCAAGCATTTTAATTTGTTAGCCAACCTTGAGCACCTAACCCACTCTTCCAAAAATCACTCCTCCACTTCTCCCAAATCATTCATTCTTTCTTGCATTCCTTCTCTCCCATACCATCAGCTCAATTAGAGAGAGAGAGAGAGAGAGGGAAAATCTGCAGCCAAGAGGAGGAAGAAAAGAGAAGGAGAAGTTCGCCGGAAAAGTCGCCGGAAAAGTCGCCGGAAAAGAAGAAGAGTCGCCGGAAAACGAAAGGAGGAAGAAGGAGGCACGGGAGGAAGAAGAAGAGAATCCAAGCAAGGAGGACCTTCAAAATAAATCCTAGCCGAGCTTCTTAATCATCTAGGAAGGATTTATAGAGGTAAACACCAATCAAATCCTTTCCATTCGATTTCTTATTGAGTTTTTCAAGTTTTTCTTAGTTTTGAGCTCTTAAGCTTGTGGATCGGATTTGTGGCGATTCTTGGTGTTTTTGTTTGTGGTGATTATTTGTAAATGTTGTTAACAGGTTATATAAGCCATCAATAACATCAAAGTGGAACAAAAACGCAATAAATCCGTACCTATGCTTAAGGAGGATGAAGAACATGAAGAACAATGAACTTTGGACATGAACTTGGACATTTGGACGATTTAGAGGACTTGTAGCTATGATTCCTTGCTTTTTGTGTTTATTTGTTGTTGTCATATTGTAGTTCCATGGGTTATGAGTTTAACCCAGTTGGAATGGAGTAAAAAGGGATTAAAACAAAGATTTGGTGATGATTTTCGTAAAGAACACCAAGAACACGAAGAACACGAAAATATAACATGAGTTGATACTTTGGCCTAAGATTTGGCCATGTTAATATTAATGGATAGCTCTGAATTTTTGATATGTTGTAGCCCTATGTCTTAGGAGTCCATAGAGTCCGGAACGGACCAATTTGAACGTGTATTGAGGGAATTATGGTGATTGGAAGCAAGATAGGTCTAGAACACCAAAACAGAGCATTCCGGGAAGCAAAACGGGCTGGGAGCAAAGGCTGGGCGCTCTAAGCGCTTGGCTGGGTGCTGTAGGCGCTGGCCACGGGGTCCAGCTACTGCATGGGAGCGCCAACGGCGCTGGTGTGAGCGCCAACGGCGCTGGACAAGAGACTGTGCAATCAGCTCTGACGTCCTTTAGTAAAATGGGCATAACTTTCTCATACGAACTCGGATTGAGGAGATTCAAGATGATTCGGAAAGAGAACGAGTAGACCTACAACTTTCGTTCTTTAAGTTTTTCCATTTGAGGTCGGGATCAATTCCCAAATTGACCATTTGTGTGACTGATGTGTTTTTGGAGGCAATCGGAGAGTGTCGGGCATGCGCGTAAGCACGCGTAATGCTCCCGACAATGTTAAATGACGTTCTAAGTTTTATAACATGAATGTTATGATTTATAATGATACTTAACATTAACCAAGGAGTATTAGATAAATTGAATGGGCATGTTAGGCGTACGCAAATGCATGTCGCCTAGGCGTTCGAATAATCAAGTTTAGCGTATAGACGTGCAAGAGTCGTAACGTCGTAACTAGTGTGTATAATCTTGTTTAATATTTTGTTTCTAATACTAATGAAACATGATAGTGTGTTATAAACCAATGCATGAGCATGCTAAGCACATGCAAAGGAGGCGAATTAGGTGTGTGACGTGTAAACGTCGAAACGCCGTGTAAAGTGTTAATGAACTTGAATAATGTCTCGATTCAAATGAAAAGAACATTATAAGATACGGGATGGGGTTAATGTAACCAATAAGTATTGATGGTGATAAGGGTCGTAACGTTTTCAAAACGACGCGACGCCGAGTAACGTTTTAGAGTTAATCGCGTTATTAATTTATAATGCGCGAACAATATGAGATAAGAGCTGTTATATTGTAAACCATTATATGAAGCCTTTTTAGTGGCTAATTGGTATTTTATTGTTAAATAAATTGTGTAGGATATTTGAAGGACGAGCCATCATAATTTGGCAAGGAACGCTTAAAGGCAAGTTCTTTCAGTAACTTGTTAACTTGTTTAAATGTATTGATGTACATGACTTGATTACTAAATCTTTCACTATTATGTGGATTATATGAGAGCATGATTAAAGTGTGCATAATGTGCAATTATGTGACTATATTGTTCTATGTGGAACTTGAATTATTGCAAATATACAATGTGAGATGCATGAAGTATGCTATGAGATACATGATGCATATATATGGATGAATTGCATAAGATTTATAATGCATGAGTAAGATGCATAGTATGAGAATCATGATGCATGGATAAAATGCAAACTTATGTGTTACGTGAAGCATGAAATGTGAAAACTGTCAGTTCTTGCTGAGCCGTCGTGCTCATTCTTGCAAAAATAAAACTTTTGCAGATTTGCGATGCAATGCAATTATCTTGATATCGTGATGATAAGGATTAGAGGCGCATGGAAACAGGAAGGTTTCTAAATGTCCCTTTACTGTAATTATTTAGTTATGACGACGGTATATGATGTACGTGAATTTGACTATGTAAACCCTGAGTTAGAAATGAAGGTTATCCATTATAGTATTTATGATGTGATTATGTTAGTTATTTGTTATAGTAAACTACAAGGATGTCGATGTTGTATAAAGGACTTTTTATAACGAATGCATTGGTTATTGAATAACCTTGCGAATATTCAGGGATTGGATAAAGTCAGAATCTGAACCTTGCGTTCACACATGAGATATTGTAAAGGATCATAGTATTTATTCAACCTTGGTCATAAGTGTTTTATTTAAGGTCTTCGTGCCTGGGATTAGATGAGGATATGTTGTTATATTATTGTAATTACATATTTGTAGTAAGCCCATGCTATATGGGTAGTACCGTGACGCACGGGAATCGGGTTCAAGGTAAGACCCGAGTTTCGGGGGCGTTACATCAGCAGCAGCACGCTGACTGCTGCAGCAGCAGCGTGACTTGACCGTGCTTGATTGCTTTTAAGACTCACAGTTAAAAAAAAACCAATCTATCTATCTATATATATATAATATAATAATAATAAAGTACACAATAAAGCTAACAAGATACACATTTAAGCTTGGGATTTCTAAGCTAAACAAGAGGTTGAAATCGCTTTTAGCAGACTGTTGTGACAAGCTATCGAAACGCGATAGTATTTAACGCGTTAGTATACGAAAATGAATCTATAAATGATTACGGAAGTTATAACTTATTTATACAAGTTATAATTGCACACAATGTATGAGGTATGCTATGAATTTACTTAGGTATAAGATATACTCATGTATATAAAATTACTTAAGTATAAGATATATGCTATACTCATGTATAATAAATACGTGTGTTATAAACTAAGATTTTAATGTACTCACATATTACAATCACAGCGAAGTCTACCAAAGCGAAAACTAAATATCATAAGCTAATAACGTGACCAATGTGGATATTTAATATATAACTGTATAAGTTATATATTCTGGATATATGGCTAATGCATTCATATAACTATGATTGTGTAGGATCCGTAAAAGCAAATTTAGCTGAACTTATTACAATAGCCAACCAGCAAGGCAAGTATCCCTAATTCCTTTATTTTCAAACAAGTTCACTTACCTTGAGAAAATGTTTCGCAATTATATATGAATAATATAATGTTATATAATTTTATTCCAATCAGCTTCGAAAAATAATGAAGGTAAGATCATGTGTATTTGATAAAATTCGATACACATTTGCAGTTTAATGAAGGTCTACGCCATTTGTTCTAGCTAGACCCCAGATTTGACTATTTCAATTCTTTCATACTAAGTCTTGAAATCGTTTCAGAATTTATAAAGCTGTTCATCCTTTTTGCTTTTGGGTTGAACTTCAAACTGAGTAGAACATCCCTAACTTGGGAAAATTTTATATTGCGTCCTGGGGACGGTGACGATGAACACAAGTGTTGTTTTAATAGATAGTATTGATCAATACAGGGCATAACGGGCTGATCACCCACCGTGGCCGTAAGACCAGATGGTTCACAGATGGATTTCTGATAGAACCTTTTCAAGAAAAGAAAAAAATAAACGTTCATGGTCTTGTGACCACTCAGTATCATAATTCAGTATATCATTTCAAGAATATAAATGAGTCATACTGTCGTTTAAGAATCGTTCAGTTTCTTTACGATGTTTATTCTGCTATCAAAGTATATCTCAGAGAGAACATTTATTTCTTGATATACGTGTTTATCAATTATTATTACTTGCTGAGCAATCAAATGCTCATTCTTGCTTTGAATATAAATATTTTCAGCTAAGCCAGAACGCATAGAAGGGTCTGGAAAGGATAAAGGCAAGGGAAAGCTACATGAGTAGTTATAGATAGCTGTTGTAATAAATAAACTTTTGTTTTAGAAATACAATATCTATCATGTAATAAAGTTACTAAAGGTCTTCGTACCTGGGATAGATATCTCTGATGTAATAATTATTATTATCTTTTATGATAAGCAATTTGTATAAATGGTATCGTGTAGCACCAAGTACGGGTTTTAAGTACCTGGATTTGGGGGTGCCACACACCTGTTGACACACTCCGTGACTTCTATCTTCATATTCGGCTATCAACAATTCCAGTACTATCTAAACTCAAATTCCTCCTTCAAATTTTAATACTCCCTTATTATCGAGTTTATACTTAATCTATTCCCCTTCTGAAATTTCTATTCCTTATACTCTCACACTCCTCATTCCTGAGTTGTGTCTCTTTTACTCTGTCCAATAAGGTTGGACGAGTCTCTATTGCAAATAATTAGTACTAATCTGTAACTCATATCCATAAACGGACATCGCCTCATTTCTAAATCTTTTTTTTTATCTCTATTATTGCCTCATCTTGAGCCGTTAATACTTACAACTTCTCTCTACCATTTTTCTACTTAAAGCATCTGCTACCACATTTGCCTTCCCCGGGTGATAAATAATCTTACCGTCATAATTTTTTTTATTAATTCTAACCCCCTTCTCTGCCTCATATTTAACTTTTTTTGTGTGAAGATATATTTCAAACTTTTGTAGTTCGTGTGTATCTCACATTTCTCAGCATATAGATAGTGCATCCACCTTAACTGAATCTACAGATATTATGTCTTCGTCGATCACGTGTCCTAAATAACCTACACAACCATTTCTTAACAATTTCCTAACTTACATTATCATCAAACAACGAGAATGTCTTGGCGATTTACTATCGTAAAATATTACCTTAGACTAATTCGAGGTCTAAAGGTTTACACTTTATCATTGCCCCGTGGTTAAATAACCAATCTATTCCCAAAAATTACGCTAAGTTCTCCCAGTTTAATCGAAATTAAATCTACCAGCAACTTATGTTCTCTTATATCTCTGCAAGAATTCCCATGAATGTGTTCAATGAGAATTATTTTCTTATTCGCAACTTCTATATTCAGGGGAGTTTCTAGCTTTCTTCGGGTAATTTCTTGCCATATGTTCTGTCGATCCACATATAAAACACCCACTATTGTTTTTCGGATTGGGACAACTAGGAGAGATGTGTCCCTCCTGCCCGTAATTATAACATACTGACTTCTCCTTCAAACACACTCCCGTGTGATTTCTCCCGCAATTACTGCATTGTTCGACCCTCTTTTTCGGGTCTCCCTGCTTATTTCCGGTATTCCCAGAATTATTCCATTTTCGCTTCTGGTTTCCACCATTTCCTCCACTACCCTCAGCCTTACTCTCTCCATCTACCTTCTTCTTATTCTTTTTCTCTTGGTTGAACTTAGTCAACACCTCACTTCCCCCTTCGGCTATTACAGCCTTCTCCAAGATTGATCCGAAAGAATCAATCTGCAACACAACAACTTTATTATAGAGCTAGGATTTTAGGCCGTGCTCAAACATCCTCGCCTTCCTTTCCTTCGTGTCCACTTGATGTGAAACAAATCTGGCTAGTTCATTGAATTTGGCTGCGTACTGGGATACCGACATATCCCCTTATTTCAATTCTAAGAATCGTATTTTCATACGACTCTGCATGCTTCTAGGGAAATAATTCTCGAAAAATAATCCCTTGAACCTTTCCCAGGCAACTACTCCCTTTCTGGCCCTATTTTGGTTGGCTTCCCACCAAAAATTAGCCTCTCCTTTAACCATGTAGGTAGCAAAAGCGGTCTTTTGCTCCTCTCCAACTCGGGCAATAATAAATATCTTCTCTATTTCATTGATCCAGATTGAGCCTCTATAGGCTCAATGGTCCCGCTAAACTCGGGCGGTCCCACACTTTTGAAATCCTTAAAGCTGGCAACTTGCACAACCGGTGGATTTATGGGTACTCCTGTGGGATTTCTATTAAATGCCCCTACCAATAAATCTATGAATTACTGCACAGGGTTTACTGGTTCCGTATTCTCAGGTTCCCTATTCTCAAGTTCCCTATTTTTGGGTTCCCTATTCTCGGGTTCTTCATTTATAATTCTCTGCATTCTCGATCTTCCACTTCCTCTCCATCTTGGCGGCATTTTTTTATTAATAAAATATTTATTATTATTAATATTTCATTATTTATCTTAAGCCATTTTTATTAAAATACAAACACATAATCAACTCAAAGCACATTTAATTAATAAATATTTTTATATTAATATGCTTCTCTTACAACAGTACACTTAATCATATAGCTACTGCTATATACATTACCTGTTCCTCTATTACATACAAAAAGATGGGGTTTTTTAACTATTCCACAACTTATATTAAAGTTGGGATTTACAAAAGATATCACGCTATTACATATAAAAGTTGGGATTTACTCATTACACACATATGTATATACATACATATACATATACATCATCTACTATACTTCAATCACAAAATATTATCATACCTTTCCTATTATTCTTACTATTACAAAAGATCCTATATCTCGGACTTTATTCTACTTCTTTCCACTTTCTCCACCTGTCTTCTTCATCGGACAATTTCTTACTTGGTGACCTGCTAATCCACAATTAAAACATACACCTTTCTTTAGATTGGGGCAATGAGGAGAGAAATGTCCCTCTTGCCCACAATTATAACACCTATTTTTACCCTTTAATCATACCCCTGCATGCATCTTCCCACAATTCTTACATTCTTCTCTCCTTGTTTACTTCCATAATTTCCTAGATCACTGCCATTCTATTTCCTTATCCCCTTATTACCACGAGCTTCCTGCAGTACACTGCATTCAGCTTTCATCTTATCGACTTACTCTTTTAGCATGTCACGCTCTTCTACCATTTCTCTTAATGCAACTTCCAAATGACCAATTATCTCTCTCGCTGCTATCCACATTTCCTCCATGATGAACACCCTATTATTTAGAGCATGCACCTCCGTTGATGCCTAATCATCCTCGACCGCTACCATGTCTTGTTTTTCTTCTTCTTCTGGCTCTATATGAGTCTCTTTAAGATTTGATTCTCCCTCTTCGCTCAGCTCCATCTCGGGGTACTCTTCATGATCACTCTTTAAATCTACCATAGGTTCATCTCCTAGAATCTTCTCAGGGTCATTCTCAATGTGAGTTTCTAGTTCGGTTATTGGCTCAAGTACTGACTCGAGTATTGGCTCGGGTGGAGCGATCAACTCCTCGCTCATAACATGAAAGTCTCTTACTTCCTCTTCGCTTGACATCTACAATCAATTTTAATATCTTGATTAGCACATAGCAATAAAATACATTTATTATATTCACACAACAATATATTTTATTTTACTTTTACTACTATTCTTCTTCTCTTAATGAATTTCCTCAATTCATTTCTTACAACTCTATCTGAGTTTTCTTCATTAACTCCTCTAATTTTTCAAGGTTATATACTAAGGTTTTCCCCACCTAAGGCTTATAATCTACAGCTTTGATATCAACCTATGACGCCCCCAAATTCAGGTCTACCTTCAAACCCGGGTCTGGTGCATCACGGTACTATCCATTCAGCATAGTCTCAAAGATAAAATATAATTACTACATTATTACAAGTCATCTGACTCTAAATCCCAGGTTCTCAGACCTTAAAATCTTCAACACATGATAAAGTATATAGTAATTATTATAATACTTCTAATTATTACAAATAGTTCGCACTATCTTCTACTCGTTCATCTTTTTTTTCCTTTGTCCTTACCGGAACCTTCGGTATGTTCGGGATTTGCTGAAAATATTTAATTTAAAACAAGAATGAGCTACAAAGTTTAGCAAGTATAAACAGTTGAATAAACAACAAAATCAAGAATCATGTTACTATTTCTACAGCTGAACAATAGCTGTGAAAGCATTTCGAATAAATAGGAATAATAATAACAAGTTCCTTTTTATTTAAAACATTTTTGAAATGACAAACTAAGTGGCCAATAAGACCTGTAACTTTTTGTTTTCATAAAGGATCAATAGTTATTCAACTATTAATCGTCTAGCTAACTGACACATTGAATGATCAACCCAGTGTATCCTATGTTGTACAACACTCTAGCTAAACATCTATATGCGTTTGTTTGACCACCTAAGGGGCCTGTCGGGATTTTTTCGACGTAAAATACCCTAATATTAGGGTTGTTCATCTCAGATTAGAATCTGGATCCGCACCAAAACAATCCAGGTTGGATAGCTCTACCTAACATCAGTAATATTTCAAAAATTTATTTTTAAACCGATAAAATATTAAGCATTGTTCAAGGTCTTGATGACCACTCAGTATGTTGTTTCAAAAATATGAAACTAAGAAAAATTCTTTTATTCCCTACTTGTTCAAGCTACTTCACAATTATTGAGCAATTGTTGAGGATTCTTTCTATTTAGGAAACTGAATGTGAAGAGGGTAATTTCCCCCAGAAAGAAGTAGTCGTAGAATGCGACAATTCTAAATATTTTCTAGAAGAAGCGAATGAAGTTCCGAGAAGAAAAAGTGAAACTCTTAGAGAGAATGATGAATAGAATAAGCAAAGATGAATATGTTGTAATTTCGAGGATGAAATTCTTAAAAGAATGAATGAATGTAATATCCGAATGCTTATGAGTTAGTAAATCATGATATTAAATTGTTACGACAATTGTGATATACGACAATCCTTAGAAAGGGAATTGATGGGTTAAAGGAAGGATAATAGTCAAAATATATTAGGTTTAATAAAAGTTATAGAATAATACTACAAGAATTATGAGGAAGATGAATTAAATAGGTAATGTAGCACCTAAATGGAAATAGTAATATGTTGAAATTATTCAACGATAAAATTCAGAAGAAAGTTTACGCGGACCAGGTAAGGATGTTTCGGTGATTTTGAGGACAAAATCCTTATAAGAGGGGAAGAATGTAACAACCCGGATTTTTCAAAAAGAATAATTATGATAAGAATTTAATAAATAAATTTCTTATTATGAGACGTAGCTGGTTGAATGTAATATATATATATATATATATGTGTGTGTGTGTGTGTGTGTGTGTGTGTTAGATATATATTTATGTGACATATATGATAAGATAATAAATATATGTGTATTATATATTTATTATCGAATAAGTGATGAGAGGTGGTCTAAAAGTTAGTCAAATAATTTAATTAGTATGGACTCACTGACGAAGCGTATAATTGTATAGAAGGAAGAATATAATTATCGCGAATCGAGAACACCCTTCTAATTTGGGTTTATTAATATTATGGGATGTATTGAATTTTTATTTTTTTATATGATGTGTTTAAAGGTTATATTATGACCTAGATTATGTTAACACATGGATTTTATGTGTCATAAGTTTCACATAAGTGAATAAATTGATTTCGTGTAATATCGCCAAATCACTATTCACGAGTCGCTATTCACGAGGGGGTACTATTCATGTGGCACTATTCATGCTAAAAATATTTTACGTCTTTCGATTTCTATTAATTTCGTTAAGGCGTGTACGCGAAAAAATAATTTTTTTAGGTGTTAAAATTTTTATTTTTAGCCCAATCGTGATTTAATTAGAAGCCTAAATGTTTAATATGGGTGGCCCAAATAAATGGCTCAACCGAAGATGTATTAATTTTACCCAACCCATGACCCACCCATTGCTTGACCCATATGATTTATGGGTAGAGAAAGAAACCAATTTGGTTTATTAAGGAGGGGAGTATACGATAGAAGTGGAGGAGAGAGAAAGCCAAATGGGTGTAAAGAATATTTGTTATTTGCACAAGAGGAGACAACTAAACATATTGGACCAATTAGAAATAAGGAAGAGAGGGAGTGTCGACAGGGGATGGCCTTATGCCAAACCCCATGTATTGAAGTTCCAACAATGGCCAACATCCTCCTTGAAGACCATTCCTCCACTTCTTAACTTTGTCTCTTCACATCATTCTCCATTTTGCTGAAGAAGAAGAATAACCGAAGCTGGAGAAAGAGAAGAGACTGAGCAAATAGATGTTGCAGAAGAAAGAAGAAGAAGAAGAAGTAAGAGAGAGAGAAAGAAGTGGGTGTGAGCTAACACTTGAAGAAGGAGTTCGGGAGGACTCAAGAAGTAATAGAAGGGGTTCTAGTAAAGCTCTAACAAGTTTTCTAGCAGTCAAGAAGGAGAAAGGCCAAGAAGTAAGTTTTAAAACCTTAACTTTCATTTTTCTCTTAAGCTTTGTCTTATAGGATTTCTTGTTGTTATGGTTGTTATGTGTGTTATTTGTGGGTTGTGAACGGTTAAAGATGATGTACAAAGGTTATATAAACTATTAATAACTTAAAAGTGGAACAAGAATGAAAGAAATCTGATCCTATGCATAAAGGATGAAGAAAATGGACAAAATGAACATGTATGGACCATTGACTGTTATGGACGGATTTAGAGGCCTTTTGAAGCTCTCTTTCACGCTTGAAATCATTGTTAGTTTTTATGATGTTATACTTCTATGGGTTATGAGAATATCCCAGTTGAAATGGACTAAAAAGATGTTAAAACGAATTTGTAGTAAGAGTTTTGGTAAAACATATTTAGAAAATGAAGAATTGATGAACAATGAACTTATAATCAATTCTGGTATTAATGTGTTGCTTGTAAAATTATGAGCTTCTGGGGTAGTATAGTACACTGAGGTAGGAAGCTGTGGGCTTTGGAACGAACGCATTCTGACTCCGAATGTGGGAGTTATAACGATTTTGAGAAAATGTGTCAAAGTTGAAAAGAACGCAGAAAACTAGTTCGACTTGACTCTTTGGAGCCATTGTTTCAATTAGTTAGAGAACCTGGAAGGTTTTGATTTTTTTGATATGTTGTAGTTCAAGTTACAAGCTTTTCATAGCCTTAAGAACGGACTAATTATGATGTTTGGAAGTAAGTGTTATGAACCTGCCAAGCAGGAGGTCGTAGAGTGCAAATCGTGGGGTAAACTCTGACCATCGTAGAGTGAAAATCGTGGGGTGGACTCTGAGGGTCGTAGAGTGGAGTCTGAAATCATAGAGTGGCCTCTGAAATCGTAGAGTAGACTCCGAAATCATAGAGTGGTCTGGACAGCTTCAGCGTCCTGTAGTAAAATGGGCATAACTTTCCCATACGAACTCGGATTGAGGTGATTCAAGATGATTCGGAACGCGAAAGAGTAGACATACAACTCCCCTGTAATAAGTTTTGAGATTTGAGGTTAGGATGAATTTCAAAATTGGACATCTTTAGGACTGTTGTGTATTTAGAGGCAATCGGAGGGCATTGGGCATGCACGTATACACGTGTAATGCTTCCGACAATAAAAGATGATGTTATAAGTTCTAAGACATGAACATTATGATTTATAATGATGATTAGCCTTAACCAATGATGAATTAGATAAATGTATGAGCATGCTAAGCATGTACAAAGGAGGCGAATTAGGCGTGTGACGTATGAACGTCGAAACATCGTGTAAAGTGTTAATGAAGTTAAATAGTGTTTCAATTCAAATGAAACGAACATTATAAGACATAGAGTGGGGTTTTTATAAACCAATGAGGATGTGTGATGATGATGGTCGTAACGTTTTTGAACGACGCGACGCCGAGAGATGTTTTAGAGTTAATCGCGTTTATTAATTTATAATGCGCGAACAGTGATGACCCGGATTTTCAGAAAAATACTAAATAAAATTCTTATTTGGTAGTATGTGATGTGATATTATATTGCATAAGTGAATACATGCTATGCAATATGTGATTTTTGTGAATAATAAATATATTATTATTTCATGTAAATAAATTGTAGAATCAATTTATTAAGAATAAATGAGATGAGTATATGATGAAGGAAATTATTAAAATAATTTAAATATTAAATTATTTTAATATAGTAAATAGGTGGTATTAAATATATTTAATAACCTCCATTTTATTGGGTGAAATGTATGCATGTTATGTAATATAGTGAATATATTATTATATTTGCTAATAAATTGTGAGAAAACAATTTATAGAAAGAAAAGAAAATAATTGAATATATTATTATATATTTGTTTAGATTTGAAATAAATTGTTAGAAATAATTATAGATGGATATTAAATTTAAATTATATTATAAAATAATATAATTTGATTATAAAGTTTTGTACTGAATTCGTTATGAATTAAATTTCATGAACAAGTTAATTAATTCACTTAATTAAATTGGTGAATTAAGGTAATATTTAAATTATGGTTAAATATATTAAAGTAATATATTTAATGAATAGCAATAAATTGTTGAAGATAATTTATGGGAAGAAGAAGATGATTAAATTTAAATATATATAATTTGTTGTATATATTAATAAGTAAATTTAATATTAATTATTTTAATTGGTTCGTTACACTAAATATGTTATTTTATTAAATGGATTAATTCTATTTTATTGGAAAGAATTTATACATGCGTGTATATATAATATATTAAAATGTGTTAGATGTATATACGTAATATATGTTTTATGTATATACGTATATATGTATGTAATGTATATAATATATTATGTATATATCTGGAATAGGAGTGCAGTAAGGTAATGTATGTATAATATAGTACTACGTATTATGTAATATGTGTATATGCTGAAATTTTTAAAGAGATAATGCATATGATGGAAATTAAAAACTAAGCCCCATGATGCTAAGCATTAAAACCAAGTGCGTTAAGGCCGAGTCACTAAATTTGTTAAGCATGAGCTGTTGAGTTCTTAAAGCCTTATGGGAGTGACTAATATAAAACTTAAGCATGAGTTGTCATGCTGAGAACACGAGAAAGTCAATAAGTATATGTGTGACGACCCGAAATTTTAAAAGTATTCTAAATAATATTAGAATAAAAATTAAATAATTAATGAGGCAAATATTAATTATTTTAGTTAATAATTCGTTACCGAAAAAGTGTTAAACTAATTATGGATTGATTTCATAATTAGTGAGATGATTTTTATACATATTATAAATGTATAATTATATAATAATTTATTGGAATAATGTAATTGTGATATATAATTAATGCATATGTGGGTAGTGATATATGTATAATGTAATATACATATACATATATAAGAGTATATGTTTTGGAAGAGGAATTTTAAGGCATGCTGAGTCATTCTGTTTAAAAAGCATGACGTGTGAGCTTTTTAGGCATGAAAGGGACACTACATCAAACATTAATTTTTTTTTCCAATTCGAAATTTATTGAATGCCTAGCTTTAGTTCAGCTACAATCCTTGTCTCGTTGAATCTCTCTTCTTGCTAATCATATGCTTCATAAATCTTTCATGATTAATTAGCGCACTCACATCACATGCAATAGATTATGTATGAATTAAATCCCCTTTAAAAGGAAAATCCATTATCAAATCCATTCTCTAGAACTTGCTCTACAATCATGGAGTTCTGTTCCATGAACCAACTAAAGTCGCAACCTTTATCACTTTTTCTTCTTCTAGGTCATGGGCACTGGTAACCAGGCCAACTGATAGTATTGGTAAGGCTTTTGCCTTCCAATTAGCGGCTAAGGTACTCAATCTTATTTTTGTGGGTCAAAATCATAACAAGCTTAAAGAAGTTTCGGAGGCAATCCAGGCTAAATTCGGGCAAACCCATATCCCGATTGTTGTTGACTTTTATTGGGAATTTATCGGATGAGATTCAAAGAATTCGTGAAACAGAGCTTTTGATGTTTTATATGTATTACATATTCTTAGAAGTATTTCATTGGCTTTTCCATTGAATGGTGAATATTTCGTGTTGGATTTGATGGTCATGAAAGATGCACCAAGTAAATCAATGGTTACATAGGAAGTTATGCAATATATTTATCCATGAGATCTAGTTGGCAAGTTTCTATGGACTATTCCATGAATTACACAATTTTTTAGTGAGTAACTTGTAAGCCTCGGGAGCTATGTGCTTTTTGTTTTGGTTCTCTGGCTAGCAGACTTGACAACATATATGCATATCTATGTATTGTACATATATATGTGTAAGTGGCGGCAGGAGTTTGGAGGAGAGAGAGAAAAGGCCTTTGGTTTTTTTTCTATTTAACAAGCAAGTGCTTATCTAGCGTGTGAAGATGTAAAATTAATTTGGGATGTTAGAGAAATTGAGGAGTCCGATGCTGAAGGATGGAAAAGGCATAAGCAGTATTTTGTAAAATATAGAGGTGTTGCTCACATTCAAAACCAGTGGGTACTGGAAAGTCTCTTGCTTGTTGAAGCTCAGGAGCTTATTGAGGAATTTAATAAAAAAAGGGGGCATGTTGTGAAGTGGAATGAAGAGTGGGCAGTGCCATAACGATTGTTAAAGAAGTGATTATTGTCATCCATCAAGAAGATAAATGAATGTTCAAGTGACGATGCTTGTGAGATTTCAAGTTGCCATTATGAGTGGCTTGTTAAGTGGCGTGGCCTTGACTATGAGAATGCTACATGGGAGTTGGAGAATGCTTCTTTCTTAAGTTCAGTTCATGGTCAGAACCTTATAATATAATATGAAAATCATCGGAAGAACGCAAAACTGGCTGCCTACTACGAGGAATGTTAATCGATGAAGGAGGTTACACAATAAATGTTCGTTGAATATATAGCGATAAACGCAAACCGAGGCAAGTCTTTCAGTTCTTTTGTGTTAAATGAATTTGATATTGATTATATGTAATCTTTATTGTATTATGAATGAAATCTTCAGAAGCATGTTAAATTTCACACTATGCTCTATGAATTATGAAAGTCAAATTATGACTAAGTTGATTGTTGATTAAGTTATGGAACTCAATCTATATGTGATATGTGATATATTAAGCATATGAAATGTATTGTTTAGAATTAAAATGCATATATGATATGCATCGTAGAATGATTATAATGTATGAACTGAACATGAAATTTTGTGTTACGTGAAGCATGAAAACTGTTGGATTTGCTGAGCTGTCGAGCTCAATCTTGCAAAAATAAACTTTTTGCAGGTTATTGATATGATAGGATATTTCTGATTATCTGGATAATAAGAATTAGTAGACATGCGAAGGATTGAATTTTCTGAATTAAAAGTTGTATAAAATTATGTTAATAGTTTTGATATATGTAATTGACAGATATGTAAATTTCTGGGATATTCAATAAATAAAGAATATCTGTTCTGATTATATTGTGATGATTGCTTTGTAATATGAAGCTCTATAGTGATAATACTATATAAGAAAGAATTTGTATTGAGGATTGAGTTGAACATACTCATGGCTACTCTGATGAAATGAATCATAGAATAAAAATGATTTTGAAATATGTATTCGTAAAGGTTGCGATTCAGAGAATCGAAGGAAAGAGAAATTTTTTTTTTAAATTATCCGCATTTTTAGCTATTTTTGACATCGAATTATGATGTAAAGCTGAATTAAGATAATATCTAACGCACAAGGTCGTGATTAAGATTAGTCCTAATTTTGGATTAAGTTGGTCCGGATTTTGGGGTCGTTACACGAACAATATGAGATAAGAACTATAATATTGTGAACCGATATATGTGAAGCTTTTTTAGTGGCTAATTGGTATTTTTATTGTTAAATAAATTGTGTAGGATATTTGAAGGACGAATGGTCAAACTTAGAAAGGAGAGCTTAAGGCAAGTTCTTTCAGTAACTTGTTGACTTATTTAAATGTATTGATGTACATGAGTTGATTGTTTAAATCTTTCATTGTTATGTGAATTATATGCGAGCATGATTAAAGTGTGCACGTTGTGCAACTATGTGATTATACTGTTCTATATGGAACTTGAGTTATTGTAAACATACAATATATATGGGATGCATGAGGTATGCTATGAAATATATATGATGCAAATAAAACTTGCACGTTAAGAGATGTATGATGCATACATATAAATGCACTGCATAAGATTTATAATGCATGAATAAGATGCATAGTATGAGAATCATGATGCGTGAATAAAATACAAACTTATGTGTTACGTGAAGCATAAAATGTGAAAATTGTTAATTCTTGTTGAGCCATCCTTGCAAAAATAAAACTTTTGCAAATTCTAGATGCGACGAAATTTTCTTGATATCATGTTGATAAGGATTAGAGGCGCATGGAAAAAGGAAGGTTGTTTAATTATTTTCTCATGGTAATTATTTGGCCGTGTTGACAGTATTCGATATATGTGCATTAAATTATGTAAACCTTGAGTTAAAAATGGAGGTTATTCATTTTGGTAGTTAGGATGCGATTATGTAATTTATTTGTTCAGTAAACTAGAAGGATGATGATGTTGTATAAAGGACATTTTATAACGAATGTATGGTTATTAAAGTACTATGTGAATATTCAGAAAATGACTAAATCAGAGGAAATGTTTAGTTAATGATTAAAGATGGTTTGTACTAATTGTAATATTGTAACGATTATTAAATAATGAAATAATGAAGGTCTTCGTACCTGGGTTTTGATGAGGTTATGTTGTAATAATTTTGTATTACATTCACGTAGTGAGATTATATTGTATGGGTAGTACTGTGACGTGCCGGATCCGGACTTGAAGGCAAGACCCGAATTTCGGGGGCGTTACATCAAGGTCTAGAATATAAGGTTTGATCAAACAATTAAATCTTATGATTTTGAAAAAGTCAACAAGAATCTTGTGTGCACAAGAAGAATAAAGATGGGGTAGTGGTATTCTTAGTTCTTTGTGTGGATGATATATTGATTATGGGTAATGATGTGGGAGTATTTCCTAGTGTCAAAATTTGTTTGTCTAGTTATATTGAGATGAAGGACTTAGGAGAGTCTAATTACATACTAGGGATTAAGCTTTCGAGCGATCGCAAGAATAGAATATTGGGTCTATCCCAAGCTGCATACATAGATACAATTTTGGCTAGATTCAACATACAGAATTTGAAAGAAGGACTATTTCCTATTAGAGATGAAATTCCTCTTACTAAAAAGCAGTGTCCTAAGACACCTTAAGAGCAAAAGCTTATAAAGATAGCGGTGAAGCCCCCAAATCCGTGTACTAGGTACAACGGACTTGGCGCATCATTATTCATCCACATACATGCTAACTAGCTATTATTATAAGCTAGGTTACACGATACATTAATTATTTACATTATTTACGCATACATGCCCAGGTCTTACACATTATGAACTAATACATTAATTCCAAAATATTACATCATTAATTATTTATATAACTAACATAATATGATTTATTTATTCCTCCTCATTAGCTTTGTCATTTCCTTTATCTTTTATACCCGACCTTTCTTGTTCCTCAGTCTTAGCTGCCAACATAAAATTTATGCAAGAGTAAGCAACTAATTTTCTTAACAAGTATAGCAGTTTAAAATAAAGTAAAAATGACAGGCATCAAATCAATATTTAAGGATTTAGAAAGAATATTATCAACAATTCGAGGAAGTCAACAAAAATCTCTTACAGAATAATAAACATCAAAATTTTCAAATAGGATTAGATTTTGGAATCTCAAATTTAATTAAACATTCACTAGGATAAATATTTCTTTTGGGGGTCACTGAGTGGTCGTAAGGACTATGAACTCCTTACACAAATGTTCAACAGTCACAAAAACTGTGAACCTTTACATGGCGTTCAACAATCATAAAAACTGAGAACTTTTATTCCCCGGAGTATCATTAGGTGATCAACCTAATACTACCCCAATGTTACACGTAACTTTTAATCACATTGTATTTACACAACGTGGTAATGTTAGTTACCCGACCATTAACACAATACCCCTATGTCAAAATTAACAACTAATTTAAGATGACCACCCGAATTAATTCTTAATTAGCTAGGTTGACTCATTTTAGGATCATTGTTTGGATTATTATATACTGGTATTGATGTGATATTTCTTGAAAATGTAAAAGCTATAAATAACTAGTTAAAATTAGTCAAAAGAGTAGGTGTTTCTATGCAATCATTCAAAACTTAAGCAACCCAATAATACTTGAATATCCAAATTCTTGTTTGAAAGAAGTTTAAATTAAAAGATACATGAGATCATACCCATTTTCATTTTCTAAAATCACAATGCAACTATAAAGTAATTATGATTTATTTATTAGTAGTAGGTTGTAGGATAAATAAGAACACTTTGAAATTTAGTATGAGAAGGAGGAATGCTTTGCTCATCCTTAAAGAAATTCCCAAGATCAACTGCAGTTTTGACTTTAACCAATCTTTTATAATTGCCATTAAAATACTTGATTCCGAGATTTTTTCCTTCTTCATAGGCTCCATTGCATTGAGGGCTATAACCAATGTCAATATCTCTATAACATAAAAATGCCTCCCTTGGCTCCTTTGTGAGATATGGAGTCATGGTATCAAACAATTGTGTTAGTAAATTTATACAATGGCTTGGGGCTATATTTTCCTCTTCATTCCAGTTTATAAAGTACTGGATTTTGAACAAGTATCCACCCTTGTGAGTAGGTTGGTTTTTGGTCATCCAAAAAATATGTTGGGTTAATGTGATAACATATATATGTTTTTTTTAATCGGCAAAAAGAAATTGTATTAAAATCCAAAATCATACGAATGTGTCAAATTCAAAAAATATAGGTAAGTCGACAATTGCATCTATATGTAATAGGGCTTTTATGTAATTGTAATAGGTTATTAATACTCATCTGTTCGGTTCTTATTTGGTATATGCGGTAATTGTAATATCATTAAATTCATGTATTTGGTTCACTAACAATGGTAATATAATAAAAATAAATAAACAAGTTGTAACAAAAATGAAAACAAATTCAAGTCAAAAGATCATGTCATGTGCAATGTTGATGCATTTTTATAGGGTGTAATAAAAGTAAAAATTGATATAATCAATTACGTCCACAATGGTCAACACATATAATGAAAGAATCTATGACGGAACAATGTTACTGCCAGAGTAAGGCGGAGGAAGAGGAAAGATCTCCGGTGAAATCAGGGAACGAAGATAAAGAGGTGGGGATGAATAAGGAACACGTGTCAGTTGATGATTTGAACCAAGGGAGGCTATCAGATGATGAGGATTCCCAAGATTTTGGAGTTTCAGAAGAAGTAAATGATGAATTTATTGGGAATAAGGTAAGTGATATTGGGTCTGCAAAAAATAACGGAACTCTAAATCGGGAGGACAAGGAAAGTGGGGAAAGAAAGAAAAATCAAATCAAAAAATATAAAGGATCACAAATTATTTATGGTGGGCAAAAATGTAATTGTGCAGAGTGTAAAGTGTTCAGTCAAAAAATTGTATAGGAAAAAGAATTACTTGACCAATGCAGAAACAAAGCTTGCGGGGGATATTTCAAATTTCGAGAGAAAAACAAAAAATCAAATACAAAACAAAAGGGAATCAAAGAGAAAGGAGAGAAAGAAGAAAAAAGAAAAGAAGAAATCAAGAAATCAAGAGGGAAAAGTAAAAGTTAATAATGACTCTGATTGGGGTACAAGAAAAGGAGGATGAAGAGATTGAAAGGGCTTTGCAGGTAGGTCGAGATCTTGGTTTGATTATGAATAGTAAGGAAGAAGAAGATATGGTTAGAGCAAAATTTAAAGGGTTCATCAAATATATTGGCTCACCTCAAAAAGGAATGTAAGTTGATCGAGGAAATTTATTGCATCTTCTATGGAGTTTTCAGTTATGAATGTATTCAGCAAGTTTACACTCCCATTTTTGTTTAGGTTGAATTTTAGAAAATTGTGATTTAAAAAATGTTTCACAACTTGGTACAAGAGGCTGAAGGTAGATATACATATTAGGATTCCCTCTATTATACTTATTCTCTAATTTTTTTCCAATACACATTCAATGACACAAATATTATTTTTAGCGACACTTTCAGCGACATAATTATTTGTGTCGAATTTTATTGCGTTACTAACTATTTGCGACGATTTTATTTGATCGCTAAATATAATATTTGTATCGCTAAATGTAATGGAGGGGATCCTAATCACATTAATGCCTAATAATGGAAATAATGGACATGATTTATAGGAACAACTTACATACTCCATACCAACAAGTGTATAACACTAAATGATGTGGGTTTCCTCTGGCCCAAATCAAGGGCTACAACTAGCCATTGTCATTTACTTATATGAGACAGTCTATCGGAATAAATATAGATTTTTAAAAGTTTGTATGATAATTTTATCTTCAAATGTTCTTGGTTTGCTTGTATTGTTTAGGATACTAACAGAGAATTGTTACTTTTATAAGGAAAAATTGATATTTTCATAGGGTCATACTGTGACGCCCCCAAATTCGGGTCCCTTGAACCTCAGATTCGGTGCTCACGATACAACATACACATCTCATCTATCTACCCATTTCTTATGAATTACATCAATTATTACATTATCTTAATACAAAATATATAATCATCCCAGGTCTTACTAACCTTAACATTACATACCTAATAATACAAAAGGTTTAAGTTAAAATATAACATAATATTCATTACATAAGTGACACTATTCGGTCGCCTTCGATTTGCCTTTATCCTTCTTAGACCCTTCAGCTACCTCGACTTTAGCTGAAAAGTTTTATTTTAAGCAAGGGTGAGCAACTAATTTGCTCAACAAGTTAAAGCGTACAATAAAGGATATATCACGAATAGAAGAGTTTAACTTTCTGAAACTGCAACAATGTTTCAAAGATTATGAAGTAGCTGAACAATAAATCATTTCAAGTAACAAGAATTTTTTTGAATTTCATGCTGAATAATACATCAAGAATGAAAGAGTTAAAATTCTTTCGAAGATTCAATAATATTCAATTGATTAGGAAGAATTAGCAGTACTACAAAAATATTCAATACATAGGGATTATTCGCAGATTCATGCTGAGTGATCACAATGGATTGTTAACCTACTAGAGGAATCATCAGTTATTATTACTGACTACCTCAAGAGTAAAAGTTAGCTATAAAAACTAATCTTTACTCTTCTGTAAGTACGTAAGGTGATCAGCCTTATTGTACCCGAGATTATGCATAATTTTCAAACATAGCGCGCGGGTCGGGTTTCCGACAGTAAAATTTCTCCTGGTTTATTTTTCAGGGTTGTTCATCTCAGTCTTACATCATGAGTCCGTACCACATTAATATAGTTTGGATTGATTTTAAAGAAATGCTATGATTTCAACATATTATAACAATATTAATCTAGCCGAAGCAAGTGGCATATATCCTCAATAACAAATTAATTCAAATAATAGAACGTTTCATACTCTATCAAATATTAGTCTAACCGAAACAAATGGCATCAACGTAGTACTTAAACAATTCAGGCATAATTGAATTTTAAAGATAATTTCAACACTTGTACAAATATAAAAGATTTGTATAAGTTATAGGATTTGCTCAATGTAGGAACAAAGCCAAATGAACATATAAACTTGCACACAGTGCGAATATCAATAATTATCGTAGATGTGGAATAATTTACAATAATTAATCCACTAGCATGCTTGAAAAATAATAACTCAAGTTTGAGTTAGGAAACTTGCCTTGTCCGTCGATTACTGTTATGCAATCTAATTTATTCTCTTATGAAAAACCTATCATTTATAAGATTGATTTTTCAATTAGCATAACATATTATAACTCATTTAGTCACATAAATCAAATATTAGATACTATAATAAATCATTAGCAATATTATCATCCTTTGATAATATTCTATCACATAATCATCATCTTAAACTCCCTTTTAATATTAAATAATATTTCATCACTTCTTAACATTATTAATTACATAATAATATTTTATTCCCTTTTCCATATTATTACCTACTTAATAATATTTTATTCATTCACAAGTATTATTAATCATTTAATAACATCTTACTCATCTCATAATATTATTAATCATTTAATAATATTTTAATAACTCTTTAGTAATATCTTAATTATTTACAAATATTATTAACCATTTAATAATATTTTAATGATTTACTAATATTTTTAATCTTTAACTAATATTATTAATCATTTAATAATATTTTAATCACTTATTAATATTATTATTCATTTAATAATATTTAAATCACTTATTAATATTATTAATCATTTAATAATATTTTAATTATTAATAAACAATTTAATCTAATTGTTTATCCCTTACTATTGAATTTATTTAACAAACATAATATACCATAAACATAATATTTTATAAAAAATGACCAAAATACCCTTACATAATCTGATCATATCATATTAAGGGTCTTTATGTAATAAAATTAGATTTTCACCATTTTTAACATTATATTACTTATTTTATCCATCTATTCATAACTCAATCATTCACATGAAAAATACCAAAACAACTCAAAAATAATTTCTTTTCAGGATCGTATTCGAATTGATATCCTCATGAACATATAATGTTTCTGGAATTTTCCAATTTCATTTACTATTTTTAAATGGTCTAAAACAGTCCGAAATTGTTACAATTATCATAAATTATAATTTTGTTCAAAAATTATAAAATTTATACGGTAGTCTCCTGTTATCAAAACCTACCTTTTGTACAAATTTCACATTTTTCTGAGTTGTAGTTTAGGAGTTATTACAGTTTATATTTAAAAATACACTTTCTTGTAAAAGCCATAACTTGTATTCTGTAAATCAACAAATCGTCATCTTTGGACTGAATCTTACTAACTCCGTATACTAACATTACAAATTTTTTAAAATTTTTTAGAGTCTTTTAGTGGTCCAAACTACCCTTGCAAAAATTGGCCAGGAAACTCAACTGTTTTTTTCAGGATTTTGGTCGGCAGGAAGTGTTTCGCTAAAAATTACACCACGGTCAGCTCGTTTAATCTTTTTGAGTAGTTCCACTTGAGTTCATTAGATAACTCATGGATATAACACATATCTTTGGCGGATCTCAAAAATAATTTATAGATTCAAAATGGTAAAGGTCCAAAGTAAACTGAAATTAGAGCTTTTTAAGTTCAAAAACTATTTTTGTTCTTCTTTGCTATTCAAGCTTATCAACACTTAAAATGGTATGATCTAAACATGAAATACCCTATAACATGAAGATTTAGTGTTCTGTGGTTTAAAAAGATAAACTCATTATTTATTACAAAATATTCACAAGAAATTATTTAACTAATTAGGATTAAGGTTTAAAGGTTTTTATACCTTGTTCTAGTTGCAAACCTTCTTCTTCTTCCACAATAATTTATGAAGTTAGATAGCATTGGATTTATCTCTTCTCTTTCCTCTTGTGGTTGCCGACCACCACCGTCTCTCTCTATCTTTCTATTTCTTTTGTTAGCTAATTTGGAAATATGAAATAAAGTTTATTTACAAAATAGATGAGGGGTATATATATACAAGTAAAATGTATATATATCACTTGTATGTATACTTAAATCCTCCAACTCCTCTTGTCTTACTTGCACATCTAAGCAAAATAATTGAGACAAAAACTTAAATTAATAATAGCTAGTATAGTGGTGCCTAACTTTGGAGAAAAAAAATAATTTTCAACATGTGCTAATTCCTTCCCCACTTGTGCCCGCTCATCTCAACAATTACTGTCTATCTTTGATTTTTTTTTGTTTTTTGTAATTTAGCTTCTAGATAACCCACACAAATTTGGGCTAAAGTTGGGCTATCCATTTATTGATTGGGCTCTTCAATTTAAATTGTTTGGGCTCTCTAATTTAAATTATTTGGGTCATGCAATAATTATAAGTCCATCTCATGAATTTTATATTACCCTATATATTTAATTAGGGTTTCTAATCTACCCATTTTGGATCTTAAGTAATTACTCATGTAGATTTAATTATATAACCCAATTACAGTTGCTTTAATTGGGCTTAAAATAAATACTTAAATTGAGATAATAAAATTAATCTCTCAGGTTAGTCTACTAGTATATATTTTAAATACCAAAAATCTCCAATAAATATAACACTTGGGTTATTTAATTCTCATTCCTAATATATAATGTTAGGCTACAAGGCTTTTTTTTAATTCTCTTTATATAATAAATAAATATATATATACATGTTTATAATATATATATATATATATATATTTATTTAATCGCATACATATTTCACATAAGTCACAAAATATTTATCATCATTGATAAATATTTAATGCATTCATTTATCCACATGTCCATTTAATATAAGTCACAAAGTGTTCAATACACTAATAAATAATTTAATATACTTATTTCCTTTAATAAGTTATTACACAATCATATAATCACTTTATATTAGTAATATTAATTACTCATTTAAATATTATAAATCTTTTTATTTACCATCCAAGGTTAACATTCAAGCTATGTTAATTTTTAACATAAGCTTATCTTACTTTCCTTCCATCAATTTAATTAGTTAATCATCTTTGCCTCATTTACATTTCTTAGTCAACTTAAAATAAATAAATTGACTAACTTACTTAATTCATATCACATATGCTCAAAGTAATAATAATAATAATAATAATAAAATAAAAAAATTTATTCGCAAAAATATACATATATAATCATATAAAATTCTCGATCCTTACACATACTCACATGAATGTGGGTTCTATTTACTATTTATGTGAGATGAATCTTGTGAAATTATCAAATTCTCTCGTAAAAATATTAATTTCCTACTAATTTCATGAAAAGTCTAATTTTTTAATCGACTTAAAGCTGGTTCTCTCATCAAATTTTTAACTCATGTATTTTTTATTAATTAGTTTGTTTCAATATTGAAGAATTCAACTCCTCATAAATCTCTTTTTTGTTGTGTATAACAAGTAGGAATTGGGTCTACCTTGTAAGAATATTTGAGTCGTGTTTTACAAATCTGATAATATTTTTGTATTTTATCATGTTTATTTTGATTTTAAAATCAGATTAAGCTAAAATATATTCCTCTTCTTGTCCTAAAAATATGGATGGAGTTATCTATTTCTAAGATCAGATTATGCTAAAATTATTGTAATTTTTTTTATCAAATAAGTCAAATGCAAACATCTGAATTTAATTTTAGAGGGCACAGAAGGTGAAGGTTACCTCATACTCTTGCATAACGTATCCCCTTTATAATAACAATATTTTAAAAAATTATAAAAATACTCTTTTATACATAACATAGAAGGGAATGTACTCAATTATACAAAACAACGTCGTTATGAGGACTACCTCACGCAAGAGTATGAGGTAGCCCTCACCTTCCTCTTTGCCTTAATTTTATTAATAGAAAATAATCTAATTCTGCATCTCCCAAAGAAATTTCTCAAAATTTCCTTTGATACTCTGCTTGCTAGATTTCCAACATAAAATTCTATTTTCTAGACTGGATTTCATGTAACGATCGCGAATAGTGGGTAGCTTTGTAATTCGAGCCTATGGATTTTATTGAATAAATTGAACTTTTATTAAAATTATTCTATGTTATGTGTTTGAAGGTTTATTATAACATATGATGTGTATGTAATAATTTTTGAGTGTTATTATTTCATGGGAATTGATTATGTCATTTGAGGAATAACGCTAAAATACTGTTTACGCGATAAACGCCTTTTTCGATTTTTCGACTTTTCATAATTTCGTCAAAGTGTTAATGAAAGGGGTTAATAATCCAAATGTGGGATTTTATTTGAGCCCAATTGAATTTTTATTAGAAGTCCAACTGAATTGGTTATTTGCAGCCCAATAGATTATGAAGAGTGGCCCAATAGTAGCCCAAGACCCACGGGTCGAACTCATGACTCGAACCCGTAACCCATGACCCATGACCCATGAGGGAAAATGGGTCACCAAAATATGCAGCATAGAGAGAAAGAGGGAGACGCGTGCGGGAGGAGGAGAAAGGGAGGAGGAGTCACCGACCACGCATGGGTTAAAACAAAAATCAACACCTGGGTAAGGAGAAATGAGGGACAAGCTTGTGGGGAGAAGGGGAGGTGAGGAACTTGGGAGAACATCCGCATGGGGAGCCGGTGGGGGCTTGTGCACGCTCAGCCCATGAAGGAGCTGAGCTTCTTCCTTTTATTAATACCCAATCCCTTGCATAACTAGTCTTTTCCTTCCATTTCATTTCCAAGCAAAGAACTAGCAAGAATATACACAAAAGTTAGAGAGAGAAAATAGAGAGAGAGAGACGGGTGAGAGGAGAAGAAGAAGAAGAAGAAGAAGGAGAACAATAAGAAGAGGGAAGATAACAACTATAACAATCACCCAAACATTAAGAAGAAAGCTACAAGAGGTGAGTAAGGGAACCTAGCTCATCTCCTTCATTTTTAAGCTTCTTGGCTTAGCCTTAGTTCGTTAATGGTAGATGTTGTTGTGATTGATGTGATAGTTGTTGGTTGTTAATGAACGAATATGTATGTTCTTAGTACATTAAAACATTTGTTAATAGCATCTAAAAGTGGAACAAAAGAAAGAAAACCATACATGTGCATAAAGGAGAAAGAAACGGACTGTACGAACTAGACTTTGATTCAATTCTAGTATTGTTGTGTTATGTGTTTAATTATGAGCTTCTGGGTATATGTAGTACACTCAGTAAGGAAGCCTTAGGCCTTTGAACGATCCTATTTCAACTTCGTATGAAGAAGTTATGGCGATTTAATGAAGAGATATCAAGTTTGAAACAAATACGCAGAAAACTAGTTGAGTAGGCTTTTTGGAGCTACGATTCGGACTTGTTAGAGAGTCCAAGAGGTTATGAATTCAAGAGACTTTTGTAGTTCATATTACAAGCTTTCCATAGCCTCCGAAACGGCCTAATTCTGACTTATAACAAAGAAGTTATGAAGGTTTGAAGTTTGTATGTCAAACTGCCAAAACGAGAAGGAAACCAAGCTTCGGGGCCAGGCCTTGGGTGTGGTGGGGCGCCGCGCGGGTGCGCTGGGCATGCTGGGCGTGCTGGGCGCAGGCGGGCACGCCCGCTGGGCGCATGGGCTTGACAGCTCTGATCTCCTTTACTAAAATAGGCGTAACTTTCTCATACGAACTCCGTTTTGGATGATTCAAGATGATTCGGAAAGGTAAGAAGTAGAACTACAACTTCCAATATTTAGAACTGTAATTTAATGCCTTAATTAATTTCTAAATTGGCCATTTTTAGGACTATTGTGCATTAGGAAGCAAAAAGAGGGCGTCGTACATGCACGTATGTAACGTGTAATATTTCCAACGCTAAAAGTTATTGTTTTAAGTTCTAAAACTTGTAATTATGGTTTATAATGACTCTTAACATTAATCAATGATGAATTAGTCAAGTGTATGAGCATGCTAAACTTATGCATGTGAGGAGAATCGGGCGTGCGTTGTGCAAACGTCGAAACGTTGTATCAAGTGTGTGTAACCTTGTTTGATATTATATTTTTAATTAGAATGAAACATTATATTATAATGTAAACTAATATTTAGCATCAATTATGTGGCTAATTGGTATGTGGATACGTATTTAAATGTGTAGGATTTTTGAAGGACGATTAACGTTAAGTAGTAGCAAACGCTTAAGGCAAGTTTTCTAACGCTTGTCTAACCCTTGTTTTAGTCAGTTATTCTGACAAAGCATCAAACGCCTAAACAAACGCATATAGTCATTTCCAGCTAGAGTGTTGATCAACATAGAGTACAATAGGCTGATCACCTAGAAGTGCTCGTAAGTTAGACGGTTTGCGGTAAAATAACTGTGTAACCTTTTTATAAGAAGAGAAGAATGTTCAAGGTCTTATGACCACTCAGTATGTCGTTTCAAAAATGTTTAAAACAAAAGTAAAGTATTATTCCTGTTTATTCAGAATATTTCATAACTATTGTTCAATTGTCGAAGAGAAATGATATGATTAATGATATTGTTGTTATTCAACTGCTATACTTGTTGGGCAATTGAATGTTCATTCTTGCTTTATATTAAAACATTGCAGTTAAGGCCGAGCGCGTCGAAGGCTCCAGTAAGGACAAAGGAAAGGGCAAGATGAACGTCTAGATGGCGTCGTAGTATTTGTATTAGTAATGATATAATATTAAGACTTATTATGTATTTAGAATGATGTTATGGTAATAGAACCTGAGATTGAGAGTAAGAAATGTTATAATAATATAGTAATTACATTCATGTCTAGTATGTTGTGTGGAATGGGATGTACCGTGGAGCACCGGGTCCGGGTTTGAAGGTACCCGGATTTGGGGGCGTCACATTTCACTTCTATATTTGTTTGCAAAGATTATACTTGGGATATGACTATTAATTCCAAGTGTTTTGTTTGTTTTCAAATTTAGATTTTGGGCTATTAGTCCAGTGATTATAAAATGACTTAATATGAATGATTATTTAATATCATGTTCAATCAGTTATTATAATCCCGGATTATAATCGTAGGATTAATAGTCTTGGGATTATAATCCCATTACTTAGGGGTAGGAAACCCTAGTGGTGGATCGTCCGCCGAAGAATATCTGTCACTGGATGCTTGCCCTTCCGTCTTATTATCTCTTTTTCCAATATTGTACTCTCTAAACCTTCAATATTTTCCTTTCCAGCTCTCCTCCTCCTCCATATCCATGCTTCATCACACCCTTATCACTATCATACTCTTGAGGACTTTGTATAAAAAATTTGGAAGGAATTTTAATCTTAATCAATTCAAGTACGGATTAGAATCTCTTCCATTACAATTATCTTTTAATATCTCTTAATACATACTTAGCGATATAAATATTTAGCATCACAATAAAACTTGTTGCACTAATTAGTTACACAATATAATAGTCGCTAAGTGTGTACTCCCTCCATCCCTTAATATAAGTCGTTTTAGAATTGTGCACAAATATTAAGGAAATGATTATATAGTATTAAATATAATATCAATTACTTATATTGTCCTTTTTTGGAAAAAGAGAATGTTATTTATTGGGCAAAAAATAGTGAGAGAACCAAAGTTATATTTAAATCTTGAGGTAATATTAGAAACTAAACAATTAATGCTTACTTGAAATTCTCAAACGACATATATTAAGAGACAAAAGCACTTCTCTAATACGACTTATATTAAGGGACGGTGGGAGTATTAGAAACATTATAGGATATATATAATAAAGGGATCCTAATTTGAACAATACTTATGCTTTTGTGCCTTAAATTTCGTACTAAGCTTTTTGCAATGACACCTAGTGCCTGTTCGGCGTTGACTTATAAGTTAGAATTTAAAATGACTTATAATTCATTTTAAGCTGTGACATATAAATAAAAAGTGTTTTGCAACATTTAACTTATAAGTTAAAATAATTATATGTTAAAATAAAAAGTAAAGATTATTAAAATAAGGGTAAAATAGTTTTTACATTTGGTTAAGCTTACATATTTTAAAATGATTTATAAGTCATTTTTTGAGAAGTAAAAAATTGTTATTTCTCAAAAACTATTTATAAGTTAAAAAGTAAGTCATATAGGAAAACTCAAACAGTAAAAACGTACTTATAAATTTGTTTGACTAACTTATAAGTCACTCTTGAACATGTCCTTAAATTTAAATAAAGGAAAATGACTTCAACCCTATTATTTATAGTCAATGTTATTATGAACTCGAACCGTACCACAACCACATCACTATATTTTTAAAATTTTGTAAATTATTTCCAATTATCCACCTAAATAACCCGTTTGTAAAAAGGTTATAGAAACTTTTAAAATTCAATAATGCCATACGAAAATATTTAAGCAAAGCATAATACAAGCAAAATAACATAAGGTTTAAAAAGTTTAATACATAGGCCCTGTTTGTTTCGGCTTTTATTTAACAGCTTTTAGCATTTAGTTTTTGAGTTCTGAGAAGGTATATGAGTTGTGTTTGTTTCAACTTTTAGATCTAAAAGTTAAAAACTGAGTACAAGTATATTAATGCATAAAAAATTGGAAACGAGAATCACTTATTTAGGTGCTTCTCAAATTAACCTCTCAACTTCTTAACTCTTAATAAACTAAAATTTTCTTTTTGACCAATATATACATATTATATATTAATGTATATGTATATATATATATCTATATTATATACATATATTTAAATTACATAATATATATATATATATATATGTATGTATATGTATAAATATATCTGTTCGGATATATATTCTCATGGGCCTGATTGAGCTTCCCATCTTGGGCTCGGCCTAAAGGCCCATCATGCTCAGCAAATCATTAGAGGACTCTCTAGTCCGAAAAGGCTTAGGGAAAAATTCTAAACCCTTGTGGTTCCTTACTAGATAATACTCCCATTAGATCAAGGTGATTTGATCCGGGTCCAATAAGGATTCTAGGCAGAACACTCCTAATAAGGGTAGTAAGCAGCTAAGTGAATCCTATAAATACCCAAATAACAATGAAGTCAAGGTACGACACTATTGACCCTACTAAATATTTGACCTCCATTGTTAACATACCTTAAACCTATTACTTACTCTTACACCAGAGGAGTCCACAAACGGCCCAAGCCGTTGGGACTTTTGTGCAAGTACCCGTCCGACGAGTTGGTTAAATGTGCGGATAGAATCAAGCGTTAACATTGGCGCTAGAAGGAGGGCCATTAGTAGTGATCTCTATTGTCAACCAAAACAACTTGCATGGCGACTTCACGATCACAACGAAGCCACCATGATCCACATGGACCGACCCAGTCTCGATCACACCGTGAGACGGTAGCAGAAAGGGAACAACGCCTCCAGCAAATTCTTGACCGAAAAAAGGTTCTCGATCTCCAGCAAGAAGAGCTAGATAAACAATACATGGAATTGAATATTGAAGCTAGGCAAAATCTGTTGAGCTAGAGAGGCTCGGCCTCCCGCTCAACACCCCCCCCCCGACGAAGAGCCGACCGACCTCCCAGGAGACATCGAGACAACAGTCCGTTCCAATCCAAATCCATTTATATCAGGGATCTGAGAAAACAAGCCCGGTCACCATCAAGAAGAGACCGATACGAAAGTTCTCGACAAAGCACTGAAAGGAGCGGCACCGGAGAATCATCTCCTCGAAAGGTTGCGAATCAACCTCCAGGAACGAAGAAGCCTCGAGCCTCTCCTTTCACCAGAGACTTTGCCAATGCGAAGATTGATAGAAAGAATAAAGTTCCCTCGAACTTGGAGATGTTCGATGGAACCGGGGATCCCCACGACCATACTTTCACTTTCGAATAGGCCATGTTCTTCCATGGTCATGATGAGGCAGCCATGTGCCACCTATTTCTATCCACCCTGAAGAAACCGCCCGAGAGTGGGTTATCTCCCTTCCCTATGCATCTATACGCTCATAAGATGACTTGCAAGAACAATTTCACACCTACTTCGGCAGTAATAAAAGACGTGCTAAGATGATCACGTCCCTCATGCAGGTTAAACAGAGGCCGAACGAAACGCTTCGGCAATATATTAAAAGATTTCGAGAAGCCGTATCCGAAGTTAATGACATAAATCCGAAGCAGGTTATCCACTTTTTAACCATGGGGTTAAACGTGGACAAATCCAGTAGGTTGATTGAAGAAATCATCTCCAAGGCACGCGAGTCCTTGCCGGTAGCCTATGATAAAGTTGACAAGTTTGTTGAGTTAGAAGATGCGCTCGCCAATCTTTGGGGTACCTTAAAAAGTACAGATGATTTTCACCAGACAGACTCCCGAAGCGAAAACACCGATAAAAAGTATACCAATAACAAAGGGAATGGCAAGAAAGACTCTCACGACAATCGGCAACGGAAGAATGATGGCTCGAAGGACCGAGGAAACAGGGACAATGACAAAGATTACACTCCTTTAACCTTAAGTAGAGCCGTTATTATCAAGGAAATCAAAAATCAACCTTTCTATGAAAAGTCCCCGAAGATCCGGGTCTTCGCCAAATAGAAGAACGGAGATAGATATTGTAATTTCCATGAAGCCAAGGGGCATGACACTGAGGAGTGCTATGAGTTAAAGGACTTTTTGGAAAAGCAAGTGCAAAAAGGTAACTTGGACTGTTATATAGCCGATCAGTACAAACCAAGTCCTTTTGATCGAATAGCACCGCCACCACCTTCGGGAGCTACAAGGAGAGTTGTAGATGTTATCTCCGGAGCACCGATATCGGCCCTGTCTAACAGAAAAAGATTGTAGGTTGGTATTTTAAAACACTGTTGGATTTGGTGAAATATAGAAAATAAGCGGTAAATGCTCCAAATATTAAGATGACTTAAATGACACGAGATGAGTGAAAATGTTTTCACTACACTAATTAAGTTGTCTATATATTTCATTTTGTTTGGACTTGGCTCCTCTCAAATAAATATTTTATTTTATTTCAAAATATTTATATTTTAATAAATATAACTGAAATCATCATATAATTTAGTTTCTATTCATTATATATTGGGTTAATAACAGATCTGATTCGAAAATATACACTTAACTTATATTTTGGACTACAAAATTTTAGTACGGTGGATACTCACCCAAAGTACCAATAAGTAACGTCGATATCAACCTTTAAGGAAAAAGTTGAGTACTAAACTTATGTATTGCAGTCTTGTTTGCGTATGAAGGCGCCGACTCCTTGGTTGTTTCCCAACATAACATAACCAAATCACAATAGCTTTGAGTTTTTATTAATTTTTATAATTTTGTATACTAATTATGTGATTTTATTAATAATATTCAAACCATGATATTGTACTTTAATTCGGTTTGACCTATTTGTAAAAGGTTTTAAAACTTAATTTTAAATGTAGTTATTACATACGTAAATATTTATGCACAACACAAAATATAAATTCAATACGTAAAACATATGTTTTTATTATATTATAAGACGTAATAATTTTTTTTTTATAATTACTGTCTGATCAGTACAAAATAAAATTCACTTACTTTTGTGTTTTATAAAAACATATAATTTTATTTTATTTTGAAACGGACAAAGTATAAAATTCACGTTGGGCCCTAAGCTTTCTCAAGTTCCTTGTGTACCCCACAAAAAAGACACAGAAAATTAAAGTCAAACCGTGCGTGGGGATTAACTTCTATTCACAATGGTTTTCAGTTATATAATTAATTAATTAAAGTTTTCAGTCAAAGATTGTGGATAATAAACTAGTACAAGTACTTTCCCACGCCTTAATAATTCAACCGTAATTCGAATTCAATAAAAAGTTAGATATAAAATTAACACACTGTGTCATAAAAAAAATTAAGAAGAGCATCAAAATCTTTTAAGGAAATTATATGTAGGGTTTTAACAAATTAGTGCCCCCATTTTCTTGAAATAGTCAAAGTTTTACATCCTCTATAGATGGGTCAACGAATAGCCTTTTCATTTACCACTCTCTAGATTGTTGACCACCTCAAGTTTAAGCCAAAACATCGATCATCCAAACGTAACTTTTTGCAATTGTAGGATTTCTTGTCCAATTTGATTTGAA
Organism: Aralia elata; assembly: GCA_034770075.1. Taxonomy (NCBI): domain Eukaryota; kingdom Viridiplantae; phylum Streptophyta; class Magnoliopsida; order Apiales; family Araliaceae; genus Aralia; species Aralia elata. Next base: position 12,079,033 of record CM068386.1, on the reverse strand, counting down.
ATCATAATAAAAATCAAAATTAAATAAAAAAGGAAACTGAGGGTAAAAAAAAGGTGAAAAAGTATTATGGTAGGTTAAGAATTAGATAAAATTTATATTGCTAGTTAGGGACGAAGCTAGGAAAATTTTTCTAGATGAGCCGAGATATAATATTGCCAGAAAATTTTTATTTATTTATTAACTTTTTATCCGTATATACTTGTCATCAAAATATCTATTGTATTAATAGCTGAAGTTTTTAAAAAAAATTAGTTATAAAATGCCGGCTATAAACTATTAGACTTTTTGCGCATCCACGTTATTAAAACTAAAAGTAAAAATATTTGAAATAGAGATAGAGAAAAGAACTGTTTAAATGATTCATCTGGATATACAAACATCTGCATGTGCATAAAATTATTAGATAAGGTTTCCACATGGATGCTGGATATTGCAAGATATATATTAGTACTAATCAAATCTGTTTCCAAGTTGAATTCATTCTCTTCTGCCGGCCATTTGTTATGTGGATGTAACATCAAATCCAATATATATACATGTGTTTATTTTTCAACTAAGCAAAATATATATGTACACTCATGTTTCAAAGTCATTCATAATAAATAAATGCAACCTTGGTCAAATATAGAGAAAATCAATCAAGGTTCATTCACATAACCTTGGTCAAATACAAAACAAAAAATGGCTCGCTCGGCCGGCCGATCGAGTCATTCTCTCTCCCCAACCCCCCCCCCCCCCCCCCCCCACCCCCCCCCCCCCCCCCCCCCCCACACCCCCAAACCAAAAGCACAAAAAAAGAAAAACCTCTACATCAAGGATAAGTAGTGCATATATATATATATATATATATATATATATATATATATATATATATATATATATATATATATAAGTTGCATACAAAACCCTAACACGTGTAAAAACTAGAGCTGGATTATCCAACTTGTCAAACTGTCAACATCCATGTCTTAATTGTACTTATGCCTGACATTTATATATTACTTGTAACACCCCAGTCCTACAACAAAAAAAATTATTTGTATATAAGAAATTAAGTTGCTAATAATACTACCTTCAGTCATGACCTTTTTGAGTGAGCATGTAGTATGCTAAGATGATCTAAGAAGATTCTATTGGGCTAATGGTTTAAAGTCTTGTTTGGATGGATTTGATTCGATTCGGACTTGAGATTTGACCCAAGATTTGTTCCAGAATCAGGATTTAATCCGAGTTGTTTCATTACTGTAGTTCCAAAGTTTAGAGTCCTATTTAATTGTTTAAATTTTTTTAATATTGTAAAAATTAATACATTTTTAAATAACATTTTCTAAATATTCCCCCTACTTCGAATTATAAAATTATTGTTGATTCATTGAAAATTAAACAATACATTTTAAAGGTTAAGGGGTCAACTAACCATCTCAGCAGCGGAATTTAATACTCGGAGTATAATTTTTCTATACAACTTTAGTATTGATTCTTTTAAATTTCTTATCAAATATATTATTTCTAAATGTGTTTTAGCTTTATTAATAAATAATGAGATGTTTCACATTTTGATACAAGAATTTTATTGTTGAGTGTTGTTGGTTGTTATATATATAACCTTGGTTTTAAAATTTGGACTGGACTGTCGGTTTCACCGGTAAAAATCAGAATTGGTCAGCACTCCGGTCCGATTTGAACCAATAAATTATTTTTGGTCAAAAACTGGTTGACTTGGTTGACCCATCGGTCGAACAGGTGGTTCAACCAGTAAAACCCGGTTAATTGACCCAGGGATCCGATTTATTTATTTTTATTTTTTTTGTACCAAAACTTTTTTAATATTAAAATTAACTACTTTTAGTAATATTGTAACTCAACTTTATTATGTTTTAGTTCATAAAAACAAGATTTTTTAAAATTTTATTAATTACTAATAATATATATTTTTATATATTAATGACATCACTGGGTCAATAACGGTTCGATCACTGGTTGAACCAGTAATCCATCCACCCGGTTCTTTTCTCGGTTCGATGACCAGTTCAAATAAAACCTTGTATATAACTAACGTGGCTATGTAAAGAAAAGATTTTATGTAAGATATTTCTTAATATAAAAGTGGATTAAACGTACGCGCGTGGCCATGAAAGTTGAAGAACACTAAATATGCATTCAAATAAATGGTTAGGCAAAGAAACTATCAATAAGCACTTTGTCGTGACGGATAATCAAATAAATGGTTAGGCAAAGAAACTATCAATAAACACTTTGTCGTGACGGATAATCTTACCAATTTTGTATATATTAGCAGATCTTACATTACACCAAATTCGATAATATATATCCTCTAGTGACTAAGTGTATCAATCTACTAAATCGATGAAAGTTGCCGTGGGTAAAAAGAACTCCATACTCAAATATTCATACTCGATAATATTACAAGCTATTCGCAAACTAGAAAACTCGTTTCAATAAGTATTCAACTGTTCGAGTTGAGTGAACGACTCGAACTGGATAGGTTTTTTAAATAGTCGAGCTCAAACCGTCTTGACTAGACTCAATTAGGACACTACCGAAGTGAGTAACCCTCCACCATTGTAAATCGGTAAAGATTCATGGTACCGCCAAATATAAGGTGATGTCCTCAAAATAATAGGAGATAGAAAAGAGGGAAGAGATTAATACAGGAAAAACTTATGAATCCAATTAAACATTACGGTGAAAATCAAGCGCAATACTATAGATTTTTATTTTTTTTAAAAAAAAATATTTATTTATTTTTATGGAATTCATTATTGAGGCGATAATTCATCAACACCTTTTTTTTTATCTCATTTAGGGTTTGCATAAACTTGAGAAATTTCAATATTCGAAATTAAATATGTAACTACAACGGAATATAAATTTGTGAGATAAGATGAGACAGGATGAGAATGAGTTTTTTCCCCTAAATTTTGAAGGCTAAAAGTTTTCAGACCGCAAGGTTCTTTTTTACGTAAAAAAGTTGAAGACAAAGATGTGATACGTTAACTACAACGACTATATTTTTTGCCTACTTAAACCAACCTTCCTTCGTTAGCTTGTACCTGAAGAAATAGATTATGTCCTTAATTCTTCATAACACATAAAAATTGAGAAAACTCTTTTTATCCTGCATAAGACTGTAACCGCAATTTACTTCATCTCCTGTATTAAGCGGGCATCAGTAAAGTTAGCTTGTATTGCCTTTTCTAGTATTAAAAGAAGGCAGCCTTCATAATCAGGCAATTTTTTATTTATTTTATTTTATTTTATTTTATTTTTGGGGATAAGTACTTAATGCACTACTTTTCTTCAGTGAAAGAAAAAGATTTGACAATTAAATTATTAGTATGGTCAGGACGTAATAGTCCAGAGCAATCACATACGGAATATAATGTTGTGAGATGATATAGGGAATAAGACAAAATTTGAACTCTTTTGTATGAGAGTTCATCTCTTAGTTTATCTTCCTTATAACCATCCGAATTCGGCGTTACATCGAATTTCCACTTTTTACTTCTCCTTGTTCCTCCATTTCATATTACTAGTGGCTCAAGGCATGCTATTATTTTATATCCATTACAGTGGAATACTTTGTGAAATAGGACTTCCAATTATGAATGTCATGCGCATGACAATATTACGTTTACATTAATTAGAAATCATGATAATATCTTATCATATATTATACAAGAGCTTTCACTAATAATTAATTATATCAATTATTTACTAGAACGTCAATGGCTAAATAATTTACGTTTCTATATATTATTTCTTCATCTTTGAATTTTCCATGGTCAAAACTCAAAGGGCAGCTTGTTAGGAGACTTGTATGATCTTCTTTTCTATAATTTATTAAAACATATTCTTAAACGTTTACTATAAATGACCACTATACACCTAATGAACATATCATATTACAAACTCAAACTATTCCCAAAATGAACTCTTCAAGTTTTATGATAGCTCTCTTTCTTTCAATAATCCTGCTTGCTGCATTGGCAACTTCTGATTCAGTTAATGAAACATTTGTACAATGCCTAAATAGCCATTCTTCACCCTCTCAACCAATCTCTTCCTCAATTTATACTCCAAACAATTCTTCATATGCTTCTGTTTTGCAGACTTATATTCGCAACCTTCGATTCAATGAGTCTACAACTCCAAAACCATTTCTTATTATCACTGCATTGCACGTATCTCATATTCAAGCGGCCGTTGTATGTGCCCAAGAACATGATTTAGTGATTAAAATTAGAAGTGGAGGCCATGATTATGAGGGCGTCTCATATGTCTATGACAAACCGTTCTTCATTCTTGACTTGTTCAATCTTAGATCAATCAATGTTAGTATCGAAGACGAGACTGCATGGATTCAAGTTGGTGCAACTCTTGGCGAAGTTTACTACAGAATTTACGAAAAAAGCAAAACTCATGGATTTCCTGCTGGAGTTTGCCCTACAGTAGGTGTTGGTGGCCATTTCTCTGGAGGTGGATATGGTAACATGATGAGAAAATACGGCCTCTCAGTAGACAACATCATTGATGCAGAGATAATCAACGTTAAAGGCCAACTACTGAACAGAAAGTCAATGGGAGAAGATTTGTTTTGGGCCATTACGGGAGGTGGAGGATCTAGCTTTGGAGTTGTTCTTTCTTACAAAATCAACTTGGTTCGTGTCCCAGCTACAGTCACTGTTTTCCGAGTGGAGAGGACCCCAGAAAAAAACGCTACGGATATTTTTTATCGCTGGCAAGAAGTAGCAGATAAGTTGCATGAAGACATATTCATTCGAGTGACCATTGATGTTATTAATAGCACCCAGACTGGACAGAAGACGATACGAGCTTCTTTCATTACCTTGTTTCTTGGAGATGCCAATAGACTTCTTTCTCTCATGAACAAAAGCTTTCCAGAATTAGGGTTACAAAGGTCAGACTGTACGGAAATGAGTTGGGTTGAATCAGTCCTCTGGTACACAAACTTTCCTGCTGGAACACCGGCTGAAGCTCTTCTTAGCCGAATTCCTCAAGTGCTCACTCATCTCAAAAGAAAATCAGATTATTTGCAAAAGCCAATTCCAAAAAAAGGTTTGGAATATATATTCAAGAGGATGATCCAACTAGAGACTCCGGCGTTAACATTTAATCCATACGGAGGCAGGATGGCTGAGATTTCGGAGTTTGCAAAGCCATTTCCGCATAGAGCTGGAAACATAGCCAAGCTTCAGTATGCAACAAACTGGAATGAAGATGGGGTTGAAGCCGCAAATCGTTACCTAAGATTGACAAGAAGGCTTCATCGTTACATGACACCTTTTGTGTCTAAGAATCCCAGGGAAGCATTTCTCAACTACAGAGATCTTGATATTGGTATTAACCATAATGGTAAAAATAGTTATATTGAAGGAGCTGTTTATGGGATTAAGTATTTTAAGAGTAATTTTGATAGGCTGGTGAAAGTTAAGAGTGTGGTTGATCCTGATAATTTCTTCAGGAATGAACAAAGCATCCCAGTCTACCCATCAAGGTGAACTTAAAGGCAAGGCTGAAAGTCTAGTTACAGTCAATTTATCCCAAAATTTGAAGTGAAGTAGCTAGAAGAAAATTTGTTTCATATTGGTATTTCCAAAAACTATTAGATTGCTTGAATTATAGAAAATAAGTGGCTGCGGTTACAATGTTGATGTAAATGGTATGTGATAATGAACATTCTCTTTTGTTAATGTTCATTTTATATATGTTTATGAATTATGATTAATAAAATTTTATTGTGTTATATTTGACTTATCAATTAATATATCTTTAGTGTAGGGAAGTATTATGGACACTCGACATTTCCCCATTTGTGCCCCACCTTAATTTTTTAAAGTTACAAAATTACATAACAACCCATGAACTATAGACGGTTAATTCCTATTTTTCCAAATGCTAATGTATCCTGTTTCTGTATTTGATCACAAGGCACACTTCTATTCAACAAAAATAACTCCCTACCCTTGAAACACGTTTAAACCCTAAAAAATCTACAATTCAGACCATATTGTTAGAAGAATAACTACACTTAATTGATATAATGAGTGTAGTAGAATGCTTGACTAATATAACCCAGAAATTTGATTAACGTTGTTGAATGCGTGACTAATATAACCCAGAAATTTGATCTTGCACTTACAACTCACAGAACACAGTTTGACCACCTCATTCAGCTAGAGTTAATAATGATTTTAAGCTTTAATTCTTGGGGCTCCGTGTTCCTGAAAGATACTTCAGGAATAGTGTTGAAGTATTGAACTCAAAATTCAATAAAGATAAAGCATTGAACAAAATCAATTGATAATGAGTAGCAGTCCATGACGTTATATATTGAGTCTTCTTTTTTAATGGATGTGGTAATGGGTAAAGATTCTGAAAATGTGAATATAAATAGTAGACGAAAGATAAGTGGCGGGAAAAATAAGAATGGAGATTTCGGTACGCAATAATGAGATATTCCGATAGAATAAGAAGTTTGTGAAAATTGCATGTTATTGTTAGAGGCTTATTTAAGATTCTACTGTAAGGGTTCAATATGATAAAGAAATTGATGACGTATATGTAGATAGAGGAATGTGAAAAAAAAAAATTATATAGTTAAAGAGTATTTTAATGGCAATTATGAAAGATTGGTTAAAGTGAAAACTGCGATTGATCCTGAGAATTTCTTTAGGGATGAGCAAAGCATTCCTCCTTCTCATACTTAGTTGCAAAGTGTTCCTATTTATCCTACAGCCTATTATGGATAAATAAATCATAATTACTTTATGGTGGCATTGTGATATTAGAAAATTTTTGTTTTATTTCATGTATCTCTTAATTTAAACCTGTTTCGTATGGTTGATTTGAAACAAGAATGTGGAAATTGAAGTATTATTGGGTTGCTTAAGTTTTGAGTGATTGCATATAAACAGCTACTCTTTTCTCACTAATTTTACAGCTTTTATCTTTACAAGAAAAATCACAATATACTGTTAATACAATTAAACGGCATGATTTGATATAATTTCAAATTTATATGAATTTAATCTAGTTAGAAAATTAATCTAGTAAGAAAATTCATGGTTAATATAAATAAAATTAAATTGTGTGATATGTTAAGAGATTTCTTTGGTTAACTATTAATGTATCCAATTAAATGTAATAAAAATATATTTTTTGAATTATAAAAAATATCTTAGAGTAATTAATTGCAATATATTGTAGGTTTAGTCACTCAAATACTACGATAATCAATTTAATGTAGTTTAAAGTTATTAGGACTTTGAGAAGATAATTAACATATTATTAATTTTTATTTTGGTCAATAATGAAATTATTTAACTAAAATTGAAAAGCTCAAGGATTAAATAATTAATTTACTTGATCTAAAAATAAATAAACACCTTCCTTTTTAAATCTTACATTAATTAAATACTTTATAGATTTGGATAATATTTAATTGTTATAAGTTTAGATAGTACTAGTTTTCTTTCCGCAAGGTTTGTCTTCCATATCTTATCATTTTCTAAACATTTGTGTTTGAACTTTTTTTTCCCTTGGGTTATATTTGTTTGCAAATATGATAAGTCGGATATAACTATTTACATTAATATATTATTACTACGGACTATTTTATGCCATGATTAATCTATTATTTAATTTCATGGACTATGTTTTATCATTTCTAATTAAGGTCATTTGATAATGAATTATGATCCCAAGTCGAAATGCGGTATTATATAATCTTCTTTTTTAAGTATTGATCTTAAAAATAATAATAAATAATGTATATTATTATATAACGAAATAATATAACGAATTAATCATTCATCATTTTTTTAAACAAACGTAGCCTTGGAAAAAAACGAGGTGAGGAATTGCTCATGATCATGTGCCTAACCCTTAATGTCCTCTTGTACTCAGGAATCTTCAGTATTTTGAAGGATGGTGACAAATTCATAATTTTCCTTTAATTTCCATAGAAAAGTCTGGAGGGCTTGATATTTACACTCCAGTGACTTGGACGTTAAATTGCTTTGAGTTGCTTAGAGTTTGGGGAAAGCATATATATCATTGGTTTAGACATCACACTGGAAGAGCAATACAACTTTGCATGATCACAATGTTATCAACCTTCACTATTTTGGAAGAACAGCGACAGATTCATAAGTTTCCTTTAATTTCCACAGAAAAATCTGAAGGCCTTGATATTGACACTCCGGTGACTTGGGCGTTGAATTGCTTTGAGTGGCCTAAATTTAGCAAATCTATTCATAATATGTCTAGAATTATGACTTTGCTTCTGGTTTCTTCCTTTAGAAATGCTGTGAGGCAACTCATAGACTTGTCTTCGTAATCCTATCAAAGAATCTTAGAGGGGTGTGTTCAATTAAAATTTTTAAAGATTTCTAAAGACTTTAAAAGTTTGATTGTATTCGATCAAGACATTTAAAGAGTTTATAAAAGTTTACTGTTAGTTCTTATTTTTGGCAATATTCTCAAGTTTAGTACTCCCTATATCCCGCAAAAACCGTCATAGTTTAACTTTTTAAGCCAAATTAATTATTTTTGTAATCAAAACTTATATTATTTTCTTGTAAATATAGGTGGAGAAATTATAATTATAATAAATTATGTAAAATTTACTACCACCTCTAATTTTCATAAGTTTTAAAATATAAATAAATATATTTGATAATTTTAAATTTGGTCAATTTGACTAAAAAAGTTAAACTAACCCAAATTTTGTGAGATGGAGGAAGTATTACAATTTGATTATCATGAGACCAATACTAGAAGATACAACTAGGCTTCCACATTCAGGCTGTAAGGTCTGGTTTGGTCCGGACTTTTCAGCCTTGACTATTCACCAGACCAATCCAGGACAGGTCTGGCTTGTTTTTGACTCAAAATGTGACCTACTTCAAACCGGCCAACCAGGCCAGACCAGGAGAAGGCTGGGTCCAGGCTCCAGACGGGCCTCTACCTTTATATATATATATATATATATATATATATATTAAATAATAAAACATTAAACTCTAAATTGGGCAGAATCTGCTAATATCATTTGTATAGAGTTAAATAACACCTTGTCCTCCTTGAATGGGTTTCAGATATGTATTGAACAATAAAGTGGATCCTCGAGTTGTCTTGACTGATTAGTTACACAAGTGAAGATATTGGGTTAGGACGGTTCATACTTTACCTTTTATTAAAATATTTAATTAAAATTTTGAGAAGATGATTATAATTATTAAATTATTTAATATTTATTTGAATAATAAATTATTGAATTATATATTATAAATTTCTTCGATCAATTATTAAGTTAAACTTTTGAATGGAGTACAGATTTATTTAATTATGATTATGAGAAAATAATTATTTTAATTTTATTTAAATTTATAATGTTATTCTGTATTAGTATTTATATTGATAAATTTTACTTAAAATTATAATATGAATAGAACTGTAATAAACTTATAAATAGTTGTGATGGGTTTAATGATATTGTTTGTGACAACCCAGATTTTCAGTAATTATTTAATAAGAATTTAATAAATAAAATTCTTATTATGTGACGTTTTGAGTTTTGAGTATGTGTATATATGTGATATATAAATTGTGAAATATGTGATTTTGTGTGAAGAGAATTAAATATTCGTGTATTTGAGAAAAGTGGTTTAATAGTTAATTAAATCATTGAAAAGATTAAATGAAATTGTCATGATAAGGAAATTAGTTGAATGGTATTAGTTAAATTAATTAAGTTAAAATTATATTGAGAAATAATATAATTTGGTTGTTATGTCTTGTGGACAATGGAAGTTATTGTGAATTAAGTTTCATAAATAATGTGAGCGATTCACTTAATTAAAATAGTGAATCAATGTGAATATATTTGTTTTATTAAAATTGGAGTTTAATATATATGTGTAAATGTAATAAGATTGTGAGTTTTGTTTATAGTTAAAAATATTTATGGATTTGAATAAATATTTTATTTGGAATATTGATGGAATAAATATTCGATGGAAACTATTATAGAATAATTTGTTTAAGTATTATGATATTAAATTGATGATAAATAAATTTATAATTTGTGCGTATTTTAGTACGCTAAAGTGATGATAAGATATTAATTTAATTAAATAATTAAATTGGAAGTATAATGATTTGTTAAATAAAATTGAGGTTATATTTGTTAAATAATTTAATTAAATATGATTTAATTAAATTAGATGTGACAATTGTGAACTATATAATAAGGGAATGATTAAAATAAATTAAAATGGAGATTAATTGGGTTTGGTCAAACATGGCCTAAACCTTTGATTTTCCTAACTGCTGAGAAACTGATATACACGTAAAGCGTATTTGTCAGTTTATTTTTGATATAGCTGAGAAAAGAGAGAAAGAGAGAGTGGAGAGAATTCTCTGTAAATTGAAGAAGAAGAAGAAGAAGAAGAAGAAGAACCCTAGAGAATCAAAGAAGGAGGATAATCAAGCTCCTAGTTGTGTATCTAGACTTAGAAGAAATCTAAGGTAAATTCTAAAATTTCTAGTTCTTATTTTTTTTCTAAAACTAGTTCTCTGTAATTGGTCTTGATGATGAATTAGTGGAGGAATCTATTATACATGTTGTTTGGTTGTGATAATCTGATTATATGTTGTCTATGAACGATTTTGATTAGATTAAATCCAAGAAACTATGTTTAATTAGAGTTTAGAAATTTTACAGAGAAGAAAAATATGGATATAGCTTAAATGTATAAAACTTTATGGTTAATTCATGTGGTAATATGTAAATTGATGATGGATTGTTGTTATGCGTTAAAAAACGAAAACAATAGAAGTTGAACGGACCAATTTGGTTAAGAAACGAATTCGTAGCGATTGATTGCGCTAAATTTGTAAAGGTTTGTAAAATTAGTGTGAATTGGATTTTTTTTAAGTTTTAGATTGGTTGTTTAAGTTATTTAAAATGTTAGAATCATTGTATACATGTTGGGTATTGATTCTACAAAGATTATAATATTTGGGTATGTCTAATTTGTTGATAAAATGAAAAAATTGGGAAATTTTGGTCTGAAATTGCACTGATTCGCGAACTGCAGAAACTGGCATTCAGGAAGCTCGCCCCGACGAGCTCATTAAGCTAACTTTCTTACCCCGGCGAGAGTTTTGTATAGTAATTTTCTCGCCCCGACGGGAATTGCAGAAATGGAAATTTTTCTTGTTTTTAATTCTTTTCTTTTTGGTCATCATATGTTACCCTAAACAAGATTTACTTATAAACATTATACATCTAATGTAAAGCAAAGTTTAAGACTTAGCTAAGGGTTAAGTGTCGATTAAAGTGGAACGTATTAAAATGAAGTATTATGAAATGTTAAGTAGAATTAATACTAAGTGTTGCTATGTGACTAATAAATGATGTGCATGATTATATATATCGTGTAGGATACATGAAATGCAGATAAGTATAAGCTGATTATGGTAATTGGTAATCTTCAAACCAGGCAAGTCTTTCAGTTCCTATCTGCTATGTGAACTTGATGTTAAATTGTGTTAATTTATTTTGAAATCATATGACGAATTGCATGTATTGTCAGCATGAAATGTTATAGTCAACTTATGACTATTGATTGAATAGAGAATGTTGGTTGAGTAAGGAACTCAATCTTTATACTTGTTACGTGAATTGTCGAATGTATATTAAACTAGTATAATTATTATGAGATGTATGTTGAGCATATTATTATGTGTTACGTGATGCATGCAAACTGTTAGATATGTTGAGCTGTCGAGCTCATTCTTGCAAATAACCATTTTTGTAGGTTAAGGATCCAAGGTAACATTATGTGATGCTTGAAAGGCATAGATCAAAGTGAACCATGAAGATTAAATAAATTTAGTTGATAAAGTTATGTTGAACCATGTTTAAGAGTTTGATAAATGTATTTGATGATTTAAAATGTGTAATTTACAATGAGTTGTAAGATTCTATTGTTTTGATGTGAAGTTATATTATCCTTCATGTAAGAATGATAATCTGAGATGTAAAGTTTTCTTTCGAAATGTTGACGAAGTGAATCATAGAATAAAAAATTGATTCTAGAATATATGAATGATAAAGGTTATGATTCAGGGAAAGATGAGAAAGAAAACTGAAAAGTTTAAAGTTATTCCGCATTTTATTAAATTTAACATCGAATATTGTTGTAAAGTTAGAATGAAGATGTATTGATAACGACCGATGTTGAGAGTTGGATTGTATAAATTTTGGGGTCGTTACATTGTTCTTCCGAATCAAAAATTGGTGAAACCAAACCAAGTTTGTGTTTTTAATTATACAAGTTCATCAACCTCGTGTGAAATACGAGCGGTATGGATAATGGTATATTAAATTATTAAATAGATAAAAATTAATTTAGATTTTGAGAAGATAATTGTAGTTATTAGATTATTAAATATTTATTTAAATAATATAATTTTGAATTATATATTATAGTTTACTTCGATCAATTAGTAAGTTAAATATTTGAATGGAGTGTATATTTATTTAGTTATGACTGTGAGAAAATAATTATTTTAATTTTATTTAGGTTTGTAATGCAATTATATATTAGTGTTTATATTGACAAAATTTACTTCAAATTCTAATCCGAATAGAAGCATGAAACTCAAGCTTCACTAAGTTTAATTTAGTTATGACAGTTAGTTAGTAATGAATTCACTATAATTTTTCAACTAATTTTATAGTTATTATGTTTTAAAAATATTCATATATATTATTAATATAATTAATCATGTGATTTGATAAAATTTCAAGTTTAAATGAATTAAATTAGTAAGAATATTAATTTAATAATAAAGTTTACTACTAATATTAATATAATTAAATTGCGTGATATATCTCTTTTGTAATATCCCGAATGTTTATGAGTTAGTAAATCATGATATTAAATTATTATGATGATTGTGGCATACAATGATCCTTAGAAAAGGAAATTGATGGGTTAAACATAGGATAATACTCAGAGATTAAATAGGTTATATAAAATCTATGTTATAGTAATACGTTGAAATTATTCAACGATAAAATTTCGGAGGAAATTAGACGAAAACCGAGTAAGAGGGTTTGATATTTGTGATTCCGAGGACGGAATCCTTATAAGGAGGGAAGGATGTGACAACCCGGATTTTCGACAATAATTATAATAAGAATTTAATATAGAATAATTCTTATTATGACTCGAGTTTGAATATATATGTGTTATATATATCTATGTGATTCTTGGTGAGCTTAATATGTATATATATAATGTGAAATATATACATAGATTCGGAATGAATGAGTTAATAGTTAATTATTTGTAACGATCGCGAGTCATGGGTAGCTTGATTAATTCGAGCTTATGAATATTATTGAATAAAATAGACTTTTATTGATAATATTATGTGGTAAGTGTTTAAAGGTTATATTATAACCTAGATTATGTGTAGACGATGATTAGTAAGTATGAAAGTTTTCGTATTACCTAATTTGGCGGATTCGAGAAATATCGCTAGAGTACTATTTATTGGATTAAATAAATAGTTGAAGGATAATATTATTGGACGAGTTATTTATTGTAAAGACGCTAACTCAAAATATGGGTGAGATATATGTACGTTGATATATATGATTATGGGGAGTTAATCGGGAAGAGTAGCGATCGCGAATCGTGAATACCCTTGTAATTTGGGTATATTAATATTATTAATGGATTAAATATTATTTTATGCGACGTGTTTTAAGGTTATTTTATAACCTGGATGAGGTCAATGTATGAATTTTTATGCGTTATTGAACCGTAGGAGTGAATAATTGATTTTTGCAAAAGATCGCAAAATCACTATTCACCGGGCACGTTTCCCGATGCACTATTCACGCCATTATATTTTTCGTGTCTTTTTCGACTTTAATAAATTTCATAAATACGTGTATGCGTACGAATAATTTTTTCCAAGTGGCAGAAATTTTATTTGAGCTGATACGTGATTTTTTCCGTATCCGAAATGTATTAAATGGGTGTTCCGAATATTTGGACAAATCCCATAATAATTATTTTTACCCATCCCAATATTTATGGTAATACCCATTTTAATTTTGGGTAGAGCTATTTACCAGTTTCGGTACAAAAGTGGGAGTTTTCGGATATAATTTTGGTATTTTCTGGTATTTGATTTGGCTTATTGCTCCAAGTGGGAACCACAAAACCATTTTCCACCAATCAAATTGCTAGGAATGAGAGAGTGGGGAGAGCACTTGCCGGCAAAGCATTTGAAATATTGGCCACCTTGGGCCTTTCAACCTTTTCTCCCACTTCTCCCTAAAATTCCTCCACTTCTCCCAAATAATTTATTTCCTCCTATTCCCTTCCCTTGGCTAAGATTCAGCAAATATATAGAGAGAGAGAGAGATGGAAAATCTGCAGCCAAGATGAAGAAGAAAGAAGGAGAAGGTCGCCGGAAAAGTCGCCGGAAAAGAAAGAAAGTCGCCGGAAAAAGGAAGAAAGAAGAAGAAAAGAGCGCGGGTGGAAGAGAAGAAGAAGAGGAAGAGCTTCAAGAAACTCTAATAAACCCTAGCTAGCTTCTCTATCATCTATAAGAGATTTACAGAGGTAACATCTCATTAAATCCATTCCATTCGATTTCTTGTTAAGTTTTCAAGATTTTCTTAGTTTTTGAGATTTTGAGCTTTTGGATTGTTTTTCTAGCGACTCTGGATGTTTTTGTTTGTTCTAGATGTTTGTGTAAATGTTGTTAAAAGGTTATGTAAGACATTAATAACATCAAAGTGGAACAAAAATGGAACAAATCTGTACCTTGGCTTAAAGGAGCAAGAACAATGGACAAAACATGGACTTTGGACGTTCGGACCATTTTAGAGGACTGTAGAGCTATGATTTTGTGTGTGTTAATTTTATTTGTTGCTATGGTATTGTAGTCCCATGGGTTACGAAGCTAACCCAATTGGAATGGAGTAAAAAGATGTTAAAACGAAGATTTGGTGTTGATTTTGGTGAAGAACACCAAGAACACGAAAATAGTGTAACAACTTTGTACTTTAGCCTAAGATTTGGCAATGTTAATGTTTATGGGTACTTCTAAATTTTTGATATGTTGTAGCCCCATGAGTTAGGAGTCCATAGAGTCCGAAATGAACTAATTTGAACATGTATGGAAGGAGTTATGGAGATCGGAGTGGAAAGAAGTCGGAAATTCGCGTCTGGAGATTTCTGGAGATTGCGGCCTGTATGAATAGCGCAGCTGCGCTGTTCATAAGGCCAAAAGGGGCGCAGCTACGCCGTACACGTGTCAGGCGCAGACGTGCCCGAGTGGACTGCTTTGACCTCCTGTAGTAAAATGTCCATAACTTTTGCATACGAACTCGAAATTACGTGATTCAAGATGATTCGGAAAGAGAACGAGTAGCCCTACAACTTTCGTTCTTTAAGTTTTTCGATTTGAGGCCTGTATCATGACCTAAATTGGCCATTTTTAGGACTGATGAGTAATTAGGGCCAATCGGAGGGTGTCGGGCATGCGCGTAAGCACACATAATGCCCCCGACCCTGTAAAATGATGTTCTAAGTTATAAAACACGGTTATTATGATTTATAGTGATACTTAACATTAACCATTGGCTATTAGACAATTCGAATGAGTGTGCTAAGCGTATGCAATCGCGTGTGACTTGGGCGTTCGAATAGACAAGTGTGGCGTATGGACGTGCAAACGTCGTAACGCCGTAATAAGTGTGTATAACCTTGTTTAATATTTTGTTTCTAATAATAATGAAACATGATAGTGTGTTATAAACCAATGTATGAGCATGCTAAGCACATGCAAAGGAGGCGAATTAGGTGTGTGACGTGTAAACGTCGAAACGCCGCGTAAAGTGTTAAAGAACTTTAAATAGTGTTTCGATTTAAACAAAACGAACATTATAAGATATGAAGTGGGTTTATAATATAAACCATTATATGAAGACTTTTAGTGGCTAATTGGTATTTTATTGTTAAATAAATTGTGTAGGATATTTGAAGGACGAGCCATCATAATTTGGCAATGAACGCTTAAAGGCAAGTTCTTTCAGTAACTTGTTAACTTGTTTAAATGTATTGATGTACATGACTTGATTACTAAATCTTTCACTATTATGTGGATTATATGAGAGCATGATTAAAGTGTGCATAAGGTGCAATTATGTGACTATATTGTTCTATGTGGAACTTGAATTATTGTAAAATATACAATGTGAGATTGCCTGAAGTATGCTATGAGATACATGATGTCATAAATATGGATTGAATTGCATAAATTTTATAATGCATGAGTAAGATGCATAGTATGAGAATCATGATGCATGGATAAAATGCAAACTTATGTGTCACGTGAAGCATGAAAATGTGAAAACTGTCAGTTCTTGCTGAGCCGTCGTGCTCATTTCTTGCAAAATAAAACTTTTGCAGATTTTACGATGCAATGCAATTATCTTAAACATCGTGATGATAAGGATTAGAGGCGCATGGATACAAGAAGGTTGCTAAATGTTCCTCTATTGTAATTATTTAGCTATGATGACGGTATATGATGTACTGAAATTTGTCTATGTAAACCTTGAGTTAGAAAGATGAAGGTTATCCATTATAGTATTTATGATGTGATTATGTTAGTTATTGTTATAGTAAACTAGAAGGATGACAATGATGTACAAAGGACATTTTTTTATATAACGAATGTATAGTTGTTGAATAACTTTGCGTATATTCAGGGATTGAATTAAAGTCAGAATCTGAACCTTGCGTTCACATAGGAGATTTTGTAAATGATCATGGTATTTATTCAACCTTGGTCATAAGTGTTTTATTTAAGGTCTTCGTGCCTGGTGATTTAGATGAGGATATGTTGTTATATTATTGTAATTACATATTTTTAGTAAGCCTATGTTGTATGGGTAGTACCGTGACGTTACCGGACCCGGATCAAGGTAAGACCCAAGTTTCGGGGGCGGCGTTACAGTTGTATCAGAGCTGATAGGTTTATAAACCTTAGGTAAGAGTACCTTAGGCTATAACTGTAGTGAAGGAAGATGATAATTATGAAGATAGTGAAGTGATAAAACTCAAATAGAGTTTTAATTGATAGTAAATGAATTTAGAAAATTCATAGTAAGAGTTGAGTAGATATAAGACGATTCAAAGAAGAATCTCGATTGCGTTATAAAAGATGAGAATTAGGAGTTACCTGACTCCAGTAATAAGATGACAGGTATTGATAAATGGACGAGGTCTATAAGGCGTAAATGCAATTAAAATCATATATTATGATTAGAGAGAAGAGTATAGACGATCGTAGGATGAAACGATCATAGGATAAGGAATATCGTAATGTAGAACGATTGTAGAGTAAGATCACGATGTGATTGGATTAAGTCATAGAATGACAGATGATCAATTGAATGATTGAAAATTTTAGCTCAATGCTATAGATAGATGGTACTATGAGATAGTATGAGTAAAACCTCGAGAAGAGTTATGGATGATGAAACACGAATTAAATTCTTGTTAAGCAACGAGTAAGCTAGGATTGGGGGTGATTTCAATTGAGGACTCATGTTAGTGGCTGAGTTGTACAATTCCTTGTATGGGCGGGGGATTCGTGCTTGGTTTGAGAACCACTTAGCTTCCTATATCGGTATAGTGGTTGAGTTGAACAATTCATTGTATGGGCGTTGAATTTGTGCTTGGTGTAACAAACCGCTTAGCTTCCTATATTGATTAGTGGCTGAGTTGACCAATTTCTTGTATGGGCAGGGGATTGTGATGGGTTCGACAATCACTTAGCTTCCTATATTGATAATCATTGGAACCTGGTATCGCGCTATCATTATACGTATGACGAGAAGGTGATTCTTTTCTCATATTTATATTTGATAGTTAGAGAATATTAAGATTAGGTGCGAGTTCTTTAAACTCACACGTATGGTAAGTTCATGACTCATAACCGTATGGTGGGACCCCTTAGCGAATGGACGATTTTGGTCTAACTAGGATAAGTCCTTAAACCCATATAATTGTGGTAAGTTCCTGGACTCATAATGTGTGGTAAGTTTAATAAACTATATTGGGGTATAGAAAGGTTGTGGATTGAGAACTGTGAATTCTTAATATGATGAGCATTGATGGAGTTAGAAATAGATAGGATTATTAAATAGTGAAGAAATGGGAGAAATTGAAGTTGATGAGGAGACATGGATATTCCAAATCTGCTAGCTATGCTAGACTTCGAAATTTATTGACTTCGTGCTGACATGTGCACTTTTGCTCTTTGAAAAATGTATGGGGCCAGACTTCTGGACCAAGGATTTTTAAATGTACTATTATTCATATGTCTATGCTAATAGTTTCGGCTAGACAAAATTAATTTAAAAATATCAAAATGTATTTTTAAATTGTCATCAATGCATCATGAAATCTGGTGTAGAATGACAGATGATGGAGTCATCAATGCAGATTAACCTAGTGTTGGATGTGATCATAGTATCGTCAACCCACAATGGTATGATGTAGTATGACAAAATCACGAAATGACGGAATCCTCAACGGACTGTAGAAACAGTGCGGTATCATGACGTCATAAAATGATTTTTGTTTTATCTAAAGTATAAAAAAAAAAAAAAATTTTGCATGCCAATTGAGTTGGCTATAATAATTCGATTGATGTCCGGATTGTTAATAAAAGTCTAAGCTAATTGATTCGGCTAGACAAATGTTGAAATATGTTTATGCAAGCATTATTTGAGAATTTATGCCTAAACCAAATTGTTTTGGTGCGGAATTTTGTAGTAAGCTGAGGTGAACAACCCTATTATTGGGGTATTTGATGTCGGAATAATCCCGACTGACCCTATGGTGGTCAAACAAACGCATATAGTCGTTTAGCTAGAAAGTTGTGCACAACGTCAAAGTACAAAGGGCTGATCACCTGGCGTACGGAGGTAGATTACCTTTTTCTTAATTGAAATCGGTAGGGGTAGTAATACCCATAAACCTCTATGTTCATGGTCTTTATGAGGTAGATTACCTTTTCTTAATTGAAATCGGTAGGGGTAGTAATACCCGTAAACCTCAATGTTCATGTTCTTTATGGCCCCCAGCAGGGGTAGATTACCTTTTTCATAATTGAAATCGGTAGGGGTAGTAATACCCGTAAACCTCTGTGGCCATGGTCTTTATGGCCCCTTAGCATAATATGAAAAGTTTTTAAGGAATATTTTATTTCCTATTTGTTCAAGTTACTTCACAATTATTAAACAGTTGTTGAAGGTTCCTATTATTCGGGAAACTGATTGTGGGAAGGGTAATTTTCCCAGGGAGAAGTAGTCGTAGAGTGCGACAATTTTAAGTGAATCCTTGAAAGAGGATAGTGTAAAGGTTAGATTGAAAACCTAGTTTTGATGGGTAGGATGAGCAAAGATGAATGCGTTGAAATTTCGAGGACGAAATTCTTAGAAGAAGGGGTGGATGTAATATCCCGAATGTTTATGAGTTAGTAAATCATGATATTAAATTATTATGATGATTGTGGCATACAATGATCCTTAGAAAAGGAAATTGATGGGTTAAACATAGGATAATACTTAGAGATTAAATAGGTTATATAAAATCTATGTTATAGTAATACGTTGAAATTATTCAACGATAAAATTTCGGAGGAAATTAGACGAAAACCGAGTAAGAGGTTTGATATTTGTGATTCCGAGGACGGAATCCTTATAAGGAGGGAAGGATGTGACAACCCGGATTTTCGACAATAATTATAATAAGAATTTAATATAGAATAATTCTTATTATGACTCGAGTTTGAATATATATGTGTTATATATATCTATGTGATTTTTGGTGAGCTTAATATGTATATATATAAATGTGAAATATATACATAGATTCGGAATGAATGAGTTAATAGTTAATTATTGTAACGATCGCGAGTCATGGGTAGCTTGATAATTCGAGCTTATGAATATTATTGAATAAAATAGACTTTTATTGATAATATTATGTGGTAAGTGTTTAAAGGTTATATTATAACCTAGATTATGTGTAGACGATGATTAGTAAGTATGAAAGTTTTCGTATTACCTAATTTGGCGGATTCGAGAAATATCGCTAGAGTACTATTTATTGGATTAAATAAATAGTTGAAGGATAATATTATTGGACGAGTTATTTATTGTAAAGACGCTAACTCAAAATATGGGTGAGATATATGTACGTTGATGTATATGATTATGGGGAGTTAATCGGGAAGAGTAGCGATCGCGAATCGTGAATACCCTTGTAATTTGGGTTTATTAATATTATAAATGAATTAAATATTATTTTATGCGACGTGTTTTAAGGTTATTTTATAACCTGGATGAGGTCAATGTATGAATTTTTATACGTTGTTGAACCGTAGGAGTGAATAATTGATTTTTGCAAAAGATCGCAAAATCACTATTCACCGGGCACGTTTCCCGATGCACTATTCACGCCATTATATTTTTCGTGTCTTTTTCGACTTTAATAAATTTCATAAATACGTGTATGCGTACGAATAATTTTTTCCAAGTGGCAAAAATTTTATTTGAGCTGATACGTGATTTTTTCCGTATCCGAAATGTATTAAATGGGTGTTCCGAATATTTGGACAAATCCCATAATAATTATTTTTACCCATCCCAATATTTATGGTAATACCCATTTTAATTTTGGGTAGAGTTATTTACCAGTTTCGGTACAAAAGTGGGAGTTTTCGGATATAATTTTGGTATTTTCTGGTATTTGATTTGGCTTATTGCTCCAAGTGGGAACCACAAAACCATTTTCCACCAATCAAATTGCTAGGAATGAGAGAGTGGGGAGAGCACTTGCCGGCAAAGCCTTTGAAATATTGGCCACCTTGAGCCTTACACCCATTTCTCCCATTTCTCCCTAAATTCCTCCACTTCTCCCAAATAATTCATTTCCTCCTATTCCCTTCCTTGGCTAAGTTCAGCAAATATATATAGAGAGAGAGAGAGAGAGAGATGGAAAATCTGCAGCCAAGATGAAGAAGAAAGAAGGAGAAGGTCGCCGGAAAAGTCGCCGGAAAAGGAAGAAAGTCGCCGGAAAAAGGAAGAAAGAAGAAGAAGAGAGCGCGGGTGGAAGAGAAGAAGAAGAGGAAGAGCTTCAAGCAACTCTAATAAACCCTAGCTAGCTTCTCTATCATCTATAAGAGATTTACAGAGGTAACATCTCATTAAATCCATTCCATTCGATTTCTTGTTAAGTTTTCAAGATTTTCTTAGTTTTTGAGCTCTTGAGCTTGTGGATTGATTTTCTAGCGACTCTGGATGTTTTTGTTTGTTCTAGATGTTTGTAAATGTTGTTAAAAGGTTATGTAAGACATTAATAACATCAAAGTGGAACAAAAATGGAACAAATCTGTACCTTGGCTTAAAGGAGCAAAAACAATGGACAAAACATGGACTTTGGACGTTCGGACCATTTTAGAGGACTGTAGAGCTATGATTTTGTGTGTGTTAATTTTATTTGTTGCTATGGTATTGTAGTCCCATGGGTTACGAAGCTAACCCAATTGGAATGGAGTAAAAAGATGTTAAAACGAAGATTTGGTGTTGATTTTGGTGAAGAACACCAAGAACACAAAAATAGTGTAACAACTTTGTACTTTGGCCTAAGATTTGGCAATGTTAATGTTTATGGGTACTTCTAAATTTTTGATATGTTGTAGCCCCATGAGTTAGGAGTCCATAGAGTCCGAAATGAACTAATTTGAACATGTATGGAAGGAGTTATGGAGATCGGAGTGGAAAGAGGTCGAAAATTCGCGTCTGGAGATTTCTGGAGATTGCGGCCTGTATGAATGGCGCAGCTGCGCTGTTCATAAGGCCAAAAGGGGCGCAGCTGCGCCGTACACGTGTCAGGCGCAGACGTGCCCGAGTGGACTGCTTTGACCTCCTGTAGTAAAATGTCCATAACTTTTGCATACGAACTCGAAATTAGGTGATTCAAGATGATTCGGAAAGAGAACGAGTAGCCCTACAACTTTCGTTCTTTAAGTTTTTCGATTTGAGGCCTGTATCATGACCTAAATTGGCCATTTTTAGGACTGATGAGTAATTGGGGGCAATCGGAGGGTGTCGGGCATGCGCGTAAGCACACATAATGCCCCCGACCCTGTAAAATGATGTTCTAAGTTCTAAAACACGGTTATTATGATTTATAGTGATACTTAACATTAACCATTGGGTATTAGACAATTCGAATGAGTGTGCTAAGCGTACGCAATCGCGTGTGACTTGGGCGTTCGAAATAGACAAGTGTGGCGTATGGACGTGCAAACGTCGTAACGCCGTAATAAGTGTGTATAACCTTGTTTAATATTTTGTTTCTAATAATAATGAAACATGATAGTGTGTTATAAACCAATGTATGAGCATGCTAAGCACATGCAAAGGAGGCGAATTAGGTGTGTGACGTGTAAACGTCGAAACGCCGCGTAAAGTGTTAAAGAACTTAAATAGTGTTTCGATTTAAACAAAACGAACATTATAAGATATGAAGTGGGTTTATAATATAAACCATTATATGAAGACTTTTAGTGGCTAATTGGTATTTTATTGTTAAATAAATTGTGTAGGATATTTGAAGGACGAGCCATCATAATTTGGCAAGGAATGCTTAAAGGCAAGTTCTTTCAGTAACTTGTTAACTTGTTTAAATGTATTGATGTACATGACTTGATTACTAAATCTTTCACTATTATGTGGATTATATGAGAGCATGATTAAAGTGTGCATAAGGTGCAATTATGTGACTATATTGTTCTATGTGGAACTTGAATTATTGTAAATATACAATGTGAGATGCATGAAGTATGCTATGAGATACATGATGCATATATATGGATGAATTGCATAAGATTTATAATGCATGAGTAAGATGCATAGTATGAGAATCATGATGCATGGATAAAATGCAAACTTATGTGTTACGTGAAGCATGAAATGTGAAAACTGTCAGTTCTTGCTGAGCCGTCGTGCTCATTCTTGCAAAATAAAACTTTTGCAGATTTTACGATGCAATGCAATTATCTTAACATCGTGATGATAAGGATTAGAGGCGCATGGATACAAGAAGGTTGCTAAATGTTCCTCTATTGTAATTATTTAGCTATGATGACGGTATATGATGTACTGAAATTTGTCTATGTAAACCTTGAGTTAGAAATGAAGGTTATCCATTATAGTATTTATGATGTGATTATGTTAGTTACTTGTTATAGTAAACTAGAAGGATGACAATGATGTACAAAGGACATTTTTTTATAACGAATGTATAGTTGTTGAATAACTTTGCGTATATTCAGGGATTGAATAAAGTCAGAATCTGAACTTTGCGTTCACATAGGAGATTTTGTAAATGATCATGGTATTTATTCAACCTTGGTCATAAGTGTTTTATTTAAGGTCTTCGTGCCTGGGATTAGATGAGGATATGTTGTTATATTATTGTAATTACATATTTTTAGTAAGCCTATGTTGTATGGGTAGTACCGTGACGTACCGGACCCGGGATCAAGGTAAGACCCAAGTTTCGGGGGCGTTACATCTTTAATGTGTTTAATTGTTTGTTTGTATTTGTTTTGTAGGTAAATTATTTTTAAGTGAAGTGTGTTTTACCAACTTTGTAATTAAATTGGTAAAATTAAAATAAAAATTCTTTTGGAAGTTACTTTTTCTATTAGAGATTAGTTGAATTTCTTTAATTTGAGTACTTTATAAAAAGGAAACAATCAAAATAAGATCATCTTACCTAATATTAATTAGCTTATTTTATTCAAATATATATATACAATAATACAAGTTTAAGTATACTATGATTAAATAGACAATTTAGTTCGTCCTCCATTTTTTTGGTTCGACCTTTGACTTTTATTATATTAAGTCAACCTTTATTATTTATCAATCCAAATTAGAAACCGGAATTAGTATCGTAGTTTTATAAGAAAACGAGAATTTGTAGTATAATTTTATAAAGAAACAATCAAAATAAGATCATTTTACATAATACTAATTTGTTATTTTTATTAATATTATATATATATATACACACACACACATATAATACAAGCTTATTTAAAAATTAGAATTAGTATCGTAATTTTATAAAAAACGAGAATTAATAGTTTAGTTGTATAACAAAACAATCAAAATAAGATCATTTTACCTAATATTAATTAGTTTATTTTATTTAAATATATATACAATAACAAGTTTAAGTAAAATTATATTTTCATTTAGATAAAATAGTTTGACAAGAAAAAAAATTACCATAAAAATCATCTACCTAACTTAAATTTGTTATTAGTATTAAACTATAAGTATAATAATAGTTTCGAGTATAAAT
Organism: Aralia elata; assembly: GCA_034770075.1. NCBI lineage: Eukaryota > Viridiplantae > Streptophyta > Magnoliopsida > Apiales > Araliaceae > Aralia > Aralia elata. The sequence continues at coordinate 12,054,494 of CM068386.1, read as the reverse complement.
GAGATTTAATTATTATTTCGATAATATAATTTTATTGTTATTAAAATAAAAATACAATATACTAATTGACCATATGATTCATTATTAAATAAAAAATAAAAATTAATTACTCTATCCCATACGAATTTATAAAATAAAATTCAAAATGACAATAATATTATAATTTTTCAAAAAGACTTTTCATTCAGTTCAACCAAGTCAAAAATTAAATTAGTAATATAATTTATAAAGAAACAATTATAAGATCATCTTATTTAATATTAATTTGCTACCATTATTAGATAAAATTTATTACAACTTAGATAATATAGTTTGAGAAAAAAATAATATTCACATAGATCATTTTATCTAATTTGAATTTGTTACTCTAGATTAAATATAATGGTAATTATATTCAAGTATAAGTAATATAATTTTAGACAAGAAGTATTTAGTTATTAGAACTATTTTACATAATTATAAATTTAGTAATACATTTATAATTCTTTTTACACTATCATAACTTTATAGTAAAACCCCATGCTTTGCACGAGATGTATTTGCTAGTATATAATTAAAAACACAAACTTAGTTTGGTTTGGTTTCATCAATTTTTAGTTCAGCTTTCCTAGTTCATAAGTACTATCCAAATTTATATCAATTAAATACTATCCAGATTTAAAAATATTCCTATCTCTAGGAGAAATAGAAAAAAAGAAGATTTTTTTCTTTCCTATTCAAATTAGTATAAGTACTATTCAAATTTATAATAATTAATAATTAAATATATACTACTAAATTTATAAATTACTCAAAAGAAATTCAGCTAATCTCTAATAGAAAAGGTAACTTCCAAAAGAATTTTTATTTTTAATTTTACCAATTTAATTACAAAATTGGTAAAACACACTTCACTTAAAAATAATTTACATGCAAAACAAATACAAACAAACAATTAAACAGATTAAAGAGATATATCACGCAATTTAATTATATTAATATTAGTCGTAAACTTTATTATTAAATTAATATCCTTACTAATTTAATTCATTTAAACTTGAAATTTTATCAAATCACATGATTAATTGTATTAATAATATATGTGATATTTTTAAAACATAATGTGACGAACGAGAATTTTTGTAACTTATTTTAAATATTTATTGATTGAATAAATATTTTTCGACGATTTGATTGTTGAATTAATTGATTAATCGATGAATTTGTGGTAGATTAATTTAATTATATGTGTTACATTAATTAGATTAATGTGGAGAATTTTTATATTTAAAGTATGTGTTTAATTGAATTTATTTGATTAAATACATTATTTAAATAAGTATAATGTTATTTCTAATTAATTTAATTATTAATTAGATATTTAGTAAATGGTCATTATTAATAAATGAGAATTTTATTTATATGACTATGTGATTTAATGAAGAATTATTCTATTTTATTTATTTGATTTTAGTAAGATTATTTAGTTGATTAAAGTGTGACATGAAACTATATAATAAGCTATTTATTAAAATAAACCAAAAGAAGAGTTTTTAAGCAAGCCAAACGAGGCCTTAAGGAAGTTGGGGCCAGTTAACCATGATGAATTAACTGACACCCATGTTTAATCAGTTTTTATTATACGTATTATTATTATCAGTTCTTAGAATTTAAGTTAGAGCAATACAGAGAGAAAAGGAGAGAAAAATTGTGAAATTTTGAGAATTGAAGAAGGAAATCATTCATCTAGTTGCATAATCTATCACCAAATCAAAGGTAATTCTTAGACTTTAACCTTTGATTTACGTTTTCTTAATTTTCTCCATGAATGCATGTTCTGAGTTCTCTGTAAACCAAATTGTATGGCTAACTCTTTAAATAATTTGATGCTAGATGTTAATAAGCATGTATTTATGTGTTTTATATGATTTAAATATGATTTAGAGTAATTTAATTGGTGAAATTATGTTTATATGAGAATTCAGAAAGTTACAGAGTAATACAGTGTATGAACATGGGTTGAATGTATAAAATTGATACTGGTTTTGTATGTTAATTGATTAAATTGATAACATACTTTGATTATGCATGTACAAATGAAGGAATCAAGTTTTAAACGGATTAATTTGGTTGTATAATGAACTTGTTATGTGTGATTTCATGAATATTGAAGAACTCTGATAAAAATGATAAGAAACCTTAAATTTGATTCTTAGATTCATGATTTGTGCCATTTAATTTGTTAGAATCATGCTAGAAGGCTTCGGTAACAATTATTTATGAATTATAGTGTCTGGGTATGTTTAATTTGACGATTAGAATAACAAAATGGGAAATTTTTGGCCTGTTTCTGCGTTCTTCGCGAACTGCAGAAACTGGAATTCGTAATTCTCGCCCCGGCGAGAATTTTGTGAAGGGATCCCTCGCCCCGGCGAGAATTTTGTGAAGCAATTCCTCGCCCCGGCGAGAATTTTGTGAAGCAATTCCTCGCCCCGGCGAGATTTTTGTGAAGGCTTTTCTCGCCCCGGCGGGAACTGGAAAAAAAAAAAAGACGAGAGTAAAAATTTTATTCTTTCTTTGTGATCATGGTATGAAATCGTGGTTATACCTAAAGCTTAGGCAAATGTATAAAATTAATGTTAAATTACTGTGAAAGGTGGTAGCATAAACCCATTGATTGTTCGGTGTCAACTGAGCTATTAAAATGAAATTAGATGAGAATGAGTTCTGAAGTGTTTATAATCATGTAACTAATTATTGTTACTGTTTTATAAACGGAATGTATAGGTTGATTAGAGAAACGTGAGTCTTAAATTTATAGTCTACGCACGAGGCAAGTATCTTATCCTTATTTTTACGTTTACACAAATTTCTAAAGTTAATTCTCTTATCATATAAGTTTCATGATGCTACTATTTACTCAAGCAAATTATTATTTCTATTCCATTCAATTTCATGGATTCAATGATACATTTTTAATTTCCTCTTTGTAATGCTTCAGTTATATAGAACGTATTCAATCGTACTTTTTGTGAGATTTAGTTTTGATTCTCGAATTACACCTTTTGAACCTTGATTGACTAGCGAACCCTTTTTGATTCGACTAGTCCATAGTTGATGAGCGTTCTAAATTCTAGAAACGTTATTGAAGTAAATCCAAACCAAACTTCCTTTGGTGAGGACTCCGATGTCAAACTGAGATGAACAACCCTTATATAGGGGATTTATTTACGCGTTAGCGTTAAGATGTTGTGCACATACATGGTACAAAGGGCTGATCCCCCTGAGTACGAGAAGCAAGGTCCATATAGTCTTACGACTGTTAAAGGTTTAAAGTATAAATGCTTGATAACCTGGGACATAGTTCGTGGTCTTAAGACCCTCAGACGTACTTTTGAATCTTGTTTTACATTCTTGACTCAAAAGCTAAATCTTCGATTATTCAATATCCATTAATTATTTCGCATGCTATTATTACTATTGTTGTTATACTTGCTGGGCAATCATTGCTCACCCTTGCATAATAACATTGCAGCTAAGGTTGAAAGAACTGACGAGCCATCTACTAGTAAGGGAAAAGGAAAAGCAAACAAGTGATGAAGACTTGTTGTATTTGTTTTATTGTTGTTTATGTATTAGACTTCGTTTATGTTTTCCGCACTGATGTTCATTTAAGGTTAGATAACCTGGGATTTGTTTATGAATGATGTTGTAACCCTCTAATGGGAGATTTCTATTTCTATTCAAGTATTTTCATTTTTATTTGAATGGGTAATTAGATGTGATGTGATGTTTTTGGATTGTGAACACCAAATCCTGAGGAAATGAAGTACCCGGATTTGGGGGTGTCACAGGTTGGTATCAAAGCTGTAGGTTATGAACCTTAGGTGGGGAAACCTTAGGGTAGCAGCCTTTTTAAGAGTCAGAAAATATAGTGGTGATAAACTCTCATCGAGTTCTAGGGAATGAATTAAGGAAATTCATTAAAGATAATAAAAGACCTTATGTGTTATGTGCTTATGTGTTAACAACCTATGTGCTGCGATTAGTACCGAGTATTAATTAAAACTTAAACTTTGTTGTCAGGATGTCGAATATTGGAGGATCCAGTCAGCCTAGGGAGATTGTGCCTCGAGTGGCTGGAGAGGAGGAGCCCCGCGATATTCATATTATCAGGGAGCAGTTGGTGCATAGAGAGCCATCTCCATTGATCACGGTTGAGGGTCAGGAGCATGAGCCTGAGTCAGATCCCGAGGAGGATCCTGAGGAGATTGAGGAGGAGGAAGAAGACCCTGAGGAGATACCACTATCTTCCATAGGTTTTCAGATGTTTGAGCAGGTGTATGATCGCAACATAGAGTTGCAAGATCAAGTGGAGGAGTTAGAGGGACAGGTGGCTGAGCATCAGGCTGTTCTAGAGCAAAAGGATGAGGAAATTGAGGACCTGGATATACGTCTGGGAGATGTAGAATGGAAGTTAGTTCAGTCAGAGAGTCAAAAAGAAGACTTGCTAGCTGAGAATGAAAGGATGAAACTTGAAATTTAGAAGTTAAAGGATGATTTGAGTGAGGAGTCTGCAGAACGTGCTAGAGCAGAGGATGCTTGGATCCGTAACGCCCGACGTGCAAAGATTTCCAAAGAAGGTGAACGGGCAAAGCAGACTAAGATTGAGGAGACTGACCACACATTTCAGACAGCGATTGATAGGGCCCAGGATCGAGTTTTCCACTATCCGATTCAGTTCGAGGAATTACCATGGTACATGTTGGATCGCAGGACGATGTGCCGTATCATGGAGGAAGAACGTAGACAGGCAGTTCGACGCCTTAGTAGGCCATGATAGGAGAAGTTTTTGAGTTATGTGTAAATACTTATGATGTTTTATGATGTAAATTCCAGCGTGATATTATACACAATGGAATATGACTGTTTAATCCTAAAGATTGTTTGATCTTAGGATAGTTGATGTAAATAGCAGTGATGCTATCTTTTCATGTATAAGACCTTTGAATTAATGAAATATCAGTTTTATTTGAAGATGTTATATGTTAAATGTTAACCTGAATTGTTTTAGTTAAATGTTGAGCACTTAAGAAATTGAGTGATGATCTAATAAGCGCATATTCTTGAACAGAATTATGCCGCCAAGAAGAGCTGGACGACCCCGTCAACAACCACCCCCTGAGGGGTCCACTAACAACAATAACAATAATCCACCCGATGTTAACCCAGTTCAACAACTAGTGAATCTTTTGACTGGAGCTTTTGCTAATCAACCGCAAGCTCACGTTACGACCTTTAAGGACTTTAAGGCCGTTGGTCCCCCTGAGTTTAAGGGAGCGATGAATCCGATAGAAGCCCAAACCTGGATAATGGAAATGGAGAAAGTTTTCGATGTCGCTAGGGTTGGGAATGACCAGAAGACTGCCTTTGCGACTTTCATGTTAAAGTCGGAAGCCAGTTACTGGTGGTAAGCCAATAAGACGAGAGCAGGAGAGGGTGTCATACCGTGCGATCGGTTTAAGGAAATGTTCTTCGAGATGTATTTTTCGGCTAGTTCACAGAATCAGATGGAGGTTCAGTTTCTCGAACTTAAACAGGGAACGATGTCAGTGCCAGAATATTCGGCAAAATTCAATGAATTAGCGAGGTTTGCACCATACCAGGTTAACACGGATGAGAGGAAAGCAAGGAGGTTTGAACAAGGGTTGAAGCCGTGGTTGTATAGCAAGGTGTCAATGTTCCAATTGAACACTTTTGCTGGAGTATTGGAAAAGGCGATCATCGCAGAAGGTGGGAGTGATGCCCTAACCAAGTATAACCAAGAACAGAAGAAGAGGAAGGGTGAAAATGAGAGTAATAAGTCAAGTGGTAGTAACAGTGGTGGTCACAACAACAAAAGGAAGTGGAATGATAACGGATCTGCTGGAAGTCAACAGGGAGGTCAGAAGAAGAAGATAGAAGCGTGTGTTACATGTGGGAAGAATCACATAGGTATTTGCCTGAAAGGGAAGAGGGTGTGTTACAATTGCAACCAGGAGGGCCACATAGCTCCAAATTGTCCGAATCCGAAGAAGGGCGCTTGTTACACATGTGGATCGAAGGATCATTTGGCTAGGGATTGCCCCAAGAAAGCAGCAGCAGGGACAGGATCGGGAGGAAATAAGGGAAACAGTGGTGGTAGTACGTTGGCTATAACCGGATCAGCACCAACAAACCGACCTACTGTAAGGACTTTCAACATGACCGTGCAAGATGCCTTCCAGTCTCGCGATGTGGTGTCAGGTATCATTCTGATCAATAATATAGATGCTTATGTATTGTTTGATTCGGGTGCTACTTGTTCATTTATATCCGATGACTTTGCTAAGAACTTAGATTTGCCTAAGGAGGAATTAGACTACCCTTTAAACATAGAAATTGCGAATAGGGAGGTAATTCCTGTTAGGTACGTACACAAGAACTGCAGAGTGAATATTAAGGGAAACGTGATGACAGTAGATCTGATCCCAATCAAACTTGGGGAATTTGACGTTATTTTGGGTATGGACTGGCTATTCAATTATGGAGCGATAATTGATTGCCAGAAGAAACGTATTAACCTTATGACTCCGTCAAAGGTAGTATTTTACGGCAGCAAATCACCTAGACAAGCGAGTTATCTGACGATGATGCAGGCCAGGAAGTTGTTAAGGCAAGGCTGTGTGGGATACTTAGCCTACATAGTTGATACTCGAAAGGAGAGCCCGAAATTAGAAGAAATACCTGTCGTAAGGGACTTTTTAGACGTCTTTCCAGACGATTTGCCAGGACTTCCGCCAGATAGGGAAGTTGAGTTTGTAATCGATTTAGCGCCAGGAACTGCCCCGATATCGAAAGCTCCGTATCGTATGGCCCCAGTAGAGATGAAAGAATTGATGGTGCAACTGCAAGAACTTTTGGATAAGAAGTATATTCAGCCGAGCGTATCGCCGTGGGGAGCGCCGGTGTTGTTTGTTAAAAAGAAAGACGGATCGATGCGACTTTGCATTGATTACAGAGAATTGAACAAGGTCACGATTAAGAATAAATACCCGTTGCCAAGAATCGACGATTTGTTTGATCAATTGAAAGGAGCTAGATATTTCTCGAAGATAGATTTAAGGAGTGGGTATCATCAGTTGAAGGTGAGGAAGGAAGATGTACCGAAGACAGCGTTCAGGACTCGTTACGGTCACTACGAGTTTCTGGTGATGTCATTTGGTCTAACGAATGCTCTTGCAGCATTCATGGACTTAATGAACAGGGTGTTTAAGCCGTTTTTGGACAAGTTTGTAGTAGTATTCATTGACGATATTCTAATTTACTCCAAAACCAAGGAAGAGCATGCGGAGCATTTGAAGTTGACATTGGAATCGTTAAGAAGGGAGAAGTTGTACGCTAAGTTTTCTAAGTGTGAATTCTGGATAGAACGAGTGCAATTTCTTGGACATGTGATTGACAAGGATGGGATTTCGGTGGATCCGTCAAAGGTTGAAGTAGTGCTTAACTGGGATCAGCCGAGAACGCCATCGGAAGTGAGGAGTTTCCTCAGATTAGCGGGTTACTATAGGAGATTCATTCAGGATTTTTCCAAAATCGCGACTCCGTTAACGAATTTGACTAGAAAGACGGTGAAGTTCGTTTGGACGGAGAAGTGTGAGGAAAGTTTTCAAGAATTAAAGAAGAGGTTGAGTACGGCGCCTGTGTTGTCTCTACCGGATAGCACGGGAAATTTTGTGGTGTACAGTGATGCGTCGCATAAAGGACTAGGCTGTGTGCTTATGCAGAACGGTAAGGTCATTGCGTACGCGTCACGACAATTAAAGGACTATGAGAAAGGGTATCCTACCCATGATTTGGAATTGGCCGCGGTGGTGTTTGCTTTGAAGATATGGAGGCACTATCTTTACGGGGAGAAGTGTAAAATATATACAGACCATAAAAGTCTGAAATATATTTTTACACAGAAGGATCTGAATATGCGTCAGAGGAGATGGTTGGAATTGATAAAGGATTACGACTGCGAAATTTTATACCATCCGGGTAAAGCGAATGTGGTGGCCGACGCCTTAAGCAGAAAGGGACGGGAGAAACTATTTGGTTTAACCGCTCAGGAGGAGTTAGTTACAGCAATGGCAAAATTGGAATTGGAGGTGAAATATCCGGGGGAGTGTGACGAAAAATTATTTCAATTGAGAATTGGTTCAACTTTGGTGGATAAGGTTAAGGAAGCACAAATGCAGGACGAAGAATGTGAGAAAATCAGGAAAAGAATATCTGGAGGTGATGAAGTGAAATTCAAAGTGGATAATGAAGGAGTATTGAGATTCGAGGGAAGGATTTGGGTTCCACCAGTACAAGAGGTTAAGGAGAAAATTTTGAGCGAGGCTCATAATTCGAGATATTCAATTCATCCGGGTAGTACGAAGATGTACCAAGATCTACGACAGCATTTTTGGTGGCTGAATATGAAGAGAGACGTTGCCGATTGTGTAGCCAAGTGTTTGACATGTCAGAAAGTTAAGGCAGAACATCAGAGACCAAGTGGGCTATTACAACCGTTAGAAATCCCAGAATGGAAATGGGAGCACATCACCATGGATTTCGTAGTAGGTCTTCTGACGACTCAGAAAGGTTTCGATGTAATATGGGTTATCGTGGATCGACTGACGAAATCAGCACATTTTCTACCGATCAAGATCAGATTCAACTTAGATCAGTTGGCGAAATTGTATGTCAAGGAGATTATTTCGAGGCACGGTGTTCCTATATCTATTGTCTCAGATAGGGATCCGCGCTTCACATCGAACTTTTGGAAACGACTACAGGAATGCTTGGGAACACAGTTACGTATGAGTACGGCATATCATCCACAGACCGACGGACAGAGCGAAAGAACGATTCAAACATTGGAGGATATGTTACGAGCTTGCATTATGGACTTCAAAGGAAATTGGGACGATCATCTACCGTTGGTGGAATTTTCTTATAACAACAGTTATCACGCAAGTATTGGCATGCCGCCTTACAAAGCGTTGTACGGTAGAAAGTGCAGAACTCCATTATGCTGGGATGAAGTTGGTGAACGTCAATTGCTCGGACCAGAACTGGTACAACAGACCGCAGAAATCGTTAAAGTGATAAGGGCAAGATTGATAGCAGCTCAGGATAGACAGAAGAAGTACGCCGGTCAACATCATAAGGATCGAGAGTTTGACTCTGGCAGCTACGTATTCTTGAAAGTATCTCCCTGGAAAGGGAAGATTCGTTTTGGTAAAAAGGGAAAACTGAGCCCGAGGTTCATTGGACCCTTTGAAGTGTTAAGAAGAGTTGGTGAGGTCGCTTATGAGGTAGCTTTACCTCCAGCGCTGGAACACATCCACAATGTCTTTCATGTCTCGGTGTTACGACCATACAAGCCCGACTACAAGCATGTCATAGAGTATGAACCCCTGCAAGTTGAGAAAGATTTGTCTTACGAAGAAGAGCCTATTCAGATAGTTGACAGGAAAGAGCAAGTGCTAAGAAATAAAATTATACCTTCTGTTAAGGTGATCTGGAGAAACCACAACGTTGAAGAAGCTACGTGGGAACTCGAAGATCAAATGATGAGAAATTATCCTCAGTTATTTGCTTAATCCTTGTGTAGCGATTCTGGGGACAGAATCTTTGTAAGGGGGGGAGAATGTAACGGGACGAGTTAATTGAGTCGTGATTCTGGGGACAGAATCCTTTTAAGGGGGGAAAGATGTGACGAACGAGAATTTTTGTAACTTATTTTAAATATTTATTGATTGAATAAATATTTTTCGACGATTTGATTGTTGAATTAATTGATTAATCGATGAATTTGTGGTAGATTAATTTAATTATATGTGTTACATTAATTAGATTAATGTGGAGAATTTTTATATTTAAAGTATGTGTTTAATTGAATTTATTTGATTAAATACATTATTTAAATAAGTATAATGTTATTTCTAATTAATTTAATTATTAATTAGATATTTAGTAAATGGTCATTATTAATAAATGAGAATTTTATTTATATGACTATGTGATTTAATGAAGAATTATTGTATTTTATTTATTTGATTTTAGTAAGATTATTTAGTTGATTAAAGTGTGACATGAAACTATATAATAAGCTATTTATTAAAATAAACCAAAAGAAGAGTTTTTAAGCAAGCCAAACGAGGCCTTAAGGAAGTTGGGGCCAGTTAACCATGATGAATTAACTGACACCCATGTTTAATCAGTTTTTATTATACGTATTATTATTATCAGTTCTTAGAATTTAAGTTAGAGCAATACAGAGAGAAAAGGAGAGAAAAATTGTGAAATTTTGAGAATTGAAAAAGGAAATCATTCATCTAGTTACATAATCTATCACCAATCAAAGGTAATTCTTAGACTTTAACCTTTGATTTACGTTTTCTTAATTTTCTCCATGAATGCATGTTCTGAGTTCTCTGTAAACCAAATTGTATGGCTAAATCTTTAAATAATTTGATGCTAGATGTTAATAAGCATGTATTTATGTGTTTTATATGATTTAAATATGATTTAGAGTAATTTAATTGGTGAAATTATGTTTATATGAGAATTCAGAAAGTTACAGAGTAATACAGTGTATGAACATGGGTTGAATGTATAAAATTGATACTGGTTTTGTATGTTAATTGATTAAATTGATAACCTACTTTGATTATGCATGTACAAATGAAGGAATCAAGTTTTAAACGGATTAATTTGGTTGTATAATGAACTTGTTATGTGTGATTTCATGAATATTGAAGAACTCTGATAAAAATGATAAGAAACCTTAAATTTGATTCTTAGATTCATGATTTATGCCATTTAATTTGTTAGAATCATGCTAGAAGGCTTGGGTAACAATTATTTATGAATTATAGTGTCTGGGTATGTTTAATTTGACGATTAGAATAACAAAATGGGAAATTTTTGGCCTGTTTCTGCGTTCTTCGCGAACTGCAGAAACTGGAATTCGTAATTCTCGCCCCGGCGAGAATTTTGTGAAGGGATCCCTCGCCTCAGCGAGGAGCTCGCCCCGGCGAGAATTTTGTGAAGCAATTCCTCGCCCCGGCGAGATCTCGTCCCGGCGAGATTTTTGTGAAGGCTTTTCTCGCCCCGGCGGGAACTGGAAAAAAAAAAAAGACGAGAGTAAAAATTTTATTCTTTCTTTGTGATCATGGTATGAAATCGTGGTTATACCTAAAGCTTAGGCTAATGTATAAAATGAATGTTAAATTACTGTGAAAGGTGGTAGCATAAGCCCATTGATTGTTCGGTGTCAACTGAGCTATTAAAATGAAATTAGATGAGAATGAGTTCTGAAGTGTTTATAATCATGTAACTAATTATTGTTACTGTTTTATAAACGGAATGTATAGGTTGATTAGAGAAACGTGAGTCTTAAATTTATAGTCTACGCACGAGGCAAGTATCTTATCCTTATTTTTACGTTTACACAAGTTTCTAAAGTTAATTCTCTTATCATATAAGTTTCATGATGCTACTATTTACTCAAGCAAATTATTATTTCTATTCCATTCAATTTCATGGATTCAATGAGACATTTTTAATTTCCTCTTTGTAATGCTTTAGTTATATAGAACGTATTCAATCGTACTTTTTATGAGATTTAGTTTTGATTCTCGAATTACACCTTTTGAACCTTGATTGACTAGCGAACCCTTTTTGATTCGACTAGTCCATAGTTGATGAGCGTTCTAAATTCTAGAAACGTTATTGAAGTAAATCCAAACCAAACTTCCTTTGGTGCGGACTCCGATGTCAAACTGAGATGAACAACCCTTATATAGGGGATTTATTTACGCGTTAGCGTTAAGATGTTGTGCACATACATGGTACAAAGGGCTGATCCCCCTGAGTACGAGAAGCAAGGTCCATATAGTCTTACGACTGTTAAAGGTTTAAAGTATAAATGCTTGATAACCTGGGACATAGTTCGTGGTCTTAAGACCCTCAGACGTTCTTTTGAATCTTGTTTTACATTCTTGACTCAAAAGCTAAATCTTCGATTATTCAATATCCATTAATTATTTCGCATGTTATTATTACTGTTGTTGTTATACTTGCTGGGCAATCATTGCTCACCCTTGCATAATAACATTGTAGCTAAGGTTGAAAGAACTGACGAGCCATCTACTAGTAAGGGAAAAGGAAAAGCAAACAAGTGATGAAGACTTGTTGTATTTGCTTTATTGTTGTTTATGTATTAGACTTCGTTTATGTTTTCCGCACTGATGTTCATTTAAGGTTAGATAACTTGGGATTTGTTTATGAATGATGTTGTAACCCTCTAATGGGAGATTTCTATTTCTATTCAAGTATTTTCATTTTTATTTGAATGGGTAGTTAGATGTGATGTGATGTTTTTGGATTGTGAACACCAAATCCTGAGGAAATGAAGTACCCGGATTTGGGGGTGTCACACATAATAACTATTAAATTAGTTGATAAATTATAGTGAATTCATTACTAACTAACTGTCATAACTAAATTAAACTTATTGAAGCTTGAGTTTCATGCTTCTATTCGGATTAGAATTTGAAGTAAATTTTGTCAATATAAACACTAATATATAATTTCATTGCAAACTTAAATAAAATTAAAATAATTATTTTCTCACAGTCATAACTAAATAAATATACACTCCATTCAAATATTTAACTTACTAATTGATCGAAGTAACCTAAAATATATAATTCAAAATTATATTATTCAAATAAATATTTAATAATCTAATAACTACAATTATCTTCTCAAAATCTTAATTAATTTTTATCTATTTAATAATTTAATATACCATTATGCATACCGCCCGTATTTCACACGAGGTTGATGAAGTTGTATAATTAAAAACACAAACTTGGTTTGGTTTCACCAATTTTTAATTCGGAAGAACAATATCATTTAACCCATCACAACTATTTATAAGTTTATTACAGTTCTATTCATATTATAATTTTAAGTAAATTTTATGAATATAAATACTAATACAGAATAACATTATAAATTTAAATAAAATTAAAATAATTATTTTTCTTATAATTATAACTAAATAAATCTGTACTCCATTCAAAAGTTTAACTTAATAATTGATCGAAGAAATTTATAATATATAATTCAATAATTTATTATTCAAATAAATATTAAATAATTTAATAATTATAATCACCTTCTCAAAATTTTAATTAAATATTTTAATAAAAGGTAAAGTATGAACCGTGCTAACCCAATATCTTCACTTGTGTAACTAATCAGTCAAGACAACTCGAGGATCCACTTTATTGTTCAATACACATCTGAAACCCATTCAAGGAGGACAAGGTGTTATTTAACTCTATACAAATGATATTAGCAGATTCTACCCAATTTAGAGTTTAATTTTTTATTATTTAATATATATATTTTTTAAAAAGGTAGAGGCCCGTCTGGAGCCTGGACCCAGCCTTCTCCTGGCCTGGCCTGGTTGGCCGGTTTGAAGTAGGTCACATTTTGAGTCAAAAACAAGCCAGACCTGTCCTGGCTTGGTCTGGTGAATAGTCAAGGCTGAAAAGTCCGGACCAAACCAGACCTTACAGCATGAATGTGCAAGCCTAGTTGTATCTTGTAGTATTGGTCTCATGATAATCAAATTGTAATACTTCCTCCGTCTCACAAAATTTGGGTTAGTTTAATTTTTTTTAGTTAAATTGACCAAATTTAAAATTATCAAATATATTTATTTATATTTTAAAACTTACAAAAATTAGAGGTGGTAGTAAATTTTACATAATTTATTATAATTATAATTTCTCCACCTATATTTACAAGAAAATAATATAAGTTTTGATTACAAAAATAATTAATTTGGCTTAAAAAGTTAAACTATGACGGTTTTTGCGGGATATAGGGAGTACTAAACTTGAGAATATTGCCTAAAATAAGAACTAACAAAAAAATTGGACTCTTTTCATGGAAACAAAAAAATATTGACGAATGAACTCTTTTTATAGAAGGAATGGAGTAGTTTCTATAAAACCCATGTAAAGTTACCCCAAGTGTAGCACAACATTACACTCTATATGTAGCTTACAACATTCCCCAAGTTTTTCTGCTATTTGATAAAAATCTAAAAAGTTTATGATTTTTTGAATACCAAAATATTTTTATAGACTTTGTAAAAGTCTCAATTCAATACCACATAACTTTTAAAGACTTTATATAAGTTGTAATTGAATAACAGTAAACTTTTATAAACTCTTTAAATGTCTTGATCGAATACAACCAAACTTTTAAAGTATTTAAAAATCTTTAAAAGTCTTAATTAAATACACCCTCTAAGATTCTTTGATAGGATTACGAAGACAAGTCTATGAGTTGCCTCACAGCATTTCTAAAGGAAGAAACCAGAAGCAAAGTCATAATTCTAGACATATTAAGAATAGATTTGCGAAATTTAGGCCACTCAAAGCAATTCAACGCCCAAGTCACCGGAGTGTCAATATCAAGGCCTTCAGATTTTTCTGTGGAAATTAAAGGAAACTTATGAATCTGTCGCTGTTCTTCCAAAATAGTGAAGGCTGATAACATTGTGATCATGCAAAGTTGTATTGCTCTTCCAGTGTGATGTCTAAACCAATGATATATATGCTTTCCGCAAACTCTAAGCAACTCAAAGCAATTTAACGTCCAAGGCACTAGAGTGTATGTAATAGCCGTGCTTTTTAGTCCCACATCGCCTATATTACCAACTTTTTCTCCTTTATTAGTCTATATATATAAAATTAATACTTTTGTTTTATTTAATAAACAATAAGGATTTTCTTATTATAAGAAAATATTTTTTATAAGAGGGACTCTTCAAGAACCTCTTTAGTTAAAATTTTCAGTAACGAGGGTGTAGGTAGACTGCGAACCTCATAATTTTGGATATGTTCTTTTTCTTTCTTTCTTGTGTATTTATTTAATTTAATTTTCTGTATTATTATTTTATAATTTTAATTAGTATATTTTAGTTAGTTTGTTAGTTAATATGTTGGTATTATTTTGGCTAAATATTAAGTTTTTCAATTATAAGAAAATATTCTCTTTAATTTATTAATTTAATTAAATAATATGGAAGGTTCAATATATGCATAAAAACTATTAAATACTAATATTGTAGTATTTAATAAAATATATTATTTTGGTGAATAGATTATATTGAGCGAGTCTAACCAATTGCATCTGTAATTGTGGATATTGCATTACGTACTCCAGGTACGAATTTCGTACTCCTTCAGCAATACTCTTGTGAAATTTAATTAATTCGTTTTGTTCCGCATTTTGAATTCCGTTATTATTTCACATAATTATTTCTTGTGAAATTCATATAATTCTTTCATTTTTGAGTTGATACATATGACTCGTATTTGTACTCTTTGAGTTGGATTATCATGTCTACTATTTATTTTGATATTTGTAGAGTGGTACAGGTTATTACCTTCTTTTGAGACATTATGATTATGATTTGATTTGATTCAACATGTACGTATAGAACCTTTTTTGTTGGTATTGTGTCGCATGTGTTGTGACATGGTATCTTTGTTAGAATATATCGTAGGGTATACTTGAGCTATAACCACCTGTGGGGGTACCACTGTCATGTCGTCTTGACACAAGAGACATGACACTTCCGTGGCGGTGTGATTAGTCCACGACGTCTCTGTTTTGTGCTCTGATGGGAGTTGGCTATTTGGTGATTTGTTGTGAGAGGCGTATGGATCGGCCCTAGTTTTCTGTTCTGTTCTACGGATTGGTGATGTTGTGCCAAACACCCCTTCCGATTTTGCATGCATTTGGATATGCAGTCCAATGTGTGATTTGTCTATGTGACATTATTTAATTTGCATATGTGGCATTATTTAACTTGTCTATGTGGCAAGCTATATTTTTGAGCTCGATATGAAATAACATCCTGCCATTTCTTCAGACTATTAGGTTATTGTGATACAACTCAGTTCAGTTCAGTTGATTTTGTTATTCATTTCAGTTCAGTTCATAATTCTGTACTCTATATCCGTACTGGGCATTTGGCTCATGGTGTGTTTTTCTTCCGGCAGGTTCTCAAGGGGGTCATGGGCAAGTGTGATGAGAGCTTCTCACCTAGATGGTTTAGATATTTTGGTTATGTTTTGATATTTGGGTCTCTGGTATTGAACCTTTATTAAGATTATAATGTACTAAACAATATGTATTTTGAGCCGGTGGGACAATTATTAATATCTCTTTAAGACTAATCTTTTGTGGTTATAATTTTAATATTAGTTTATATTTCTGTTATATTTGTGTGTAGTCTCTTTTCCTTTTTTAGGAAGGGGGTGTTACAGAGTTGGTATCAGAGCATAGGATTGATGATTACCATTAGGAATCGGTACCTTTTACTGAGGATTGATGATTTATTTGACCAACTTTAAGGGGTGAAATATGTTTCAAAGATAGACTTAAGATCGGGTTATCATTAGTTGAGGGTGAGAGATGAGGATGTCTCTAAGATAGCTTTCCGTACTCGCTATGGGCATTACGAGTTTCTGGTGATGCCATTCGGGTTGACTAATGCTCCGGTGGTGCTTATGGATTTAATGAATCGGGTGTTTAGGGAGTACTTGGACAAATTTGTCATTGTCTTTATTGATGATATTTTGATTTACTCTAAGTTTAAGGAGGAGTATGAGGAACATCTTCGCATAGTATTGGGAATTTTACGAAAAGAGAAATTATATGCTAAATTCTCCAAATGCGAGTTTTGGTTGGAGCAGGTTATATTTCTGGGTCACATTGTGTCTGCCGAAGGCATTAAGGTGGATCTTGCGAAGGTTGAAGGTATCACTAAATGGCTGAGACCTACTACGGTAACGGAGGTTAGGAGTTTTTGAGGTTTGGCAGAGTATTATAGGCGATTTATAGAAGGGTTTTCTTTACTTGCCTTGCCATTGACTCAGTTGATGAGAAAAGGGCACGAAGTTTGTGTGGAACGAGGAGCGCGAGAAGAGTTTTGAAGAGTTGAAGAAACGACTTGTGTGACAGCTCCAATACTTACATTGCCATCAGGGACAGGAGGTTACCAAATTTATAGTGATACTTCTAAGAAGGGTTTGGGGTGTGTTTTGATGCAGCACGGTAAGGTGATTGCTTATGCTTCTGGACAACTTAAACCTTATGAGGTGAACTACCCCACTCATGATTTGGAGTTGGCAGCAGTAATCTTTGCTTTGAAAATTTGGAGGCACTATTTGTATGGCGAGACTTGTGATATCTTCACCGATCACAAAAGTTTTAAGTACATCTTCACTTAGAAGGAGCTCAATATGAGGCAGAGGCGTTGGTTGGAGCTTCTCAAAGATTATGACGCTAGAATTCAATATCACCCTGGAAAGGCGAATGTAGTTGCAGATGCACTTAGCCGAAAGAGTTCAGGGAGTGTAGCAGCCCTTATTACACAACCACAACTTATTTCAGATATGGAACGGTTGGAGTTGGAGTTGTATGTACAAGGTGCAGATGGACTTTTAGCAGGTATGAGAGTGGAGCCCTCTCTTATCTCGAGGGTTAAGGAAGCTCAAAAAGAAGATGGCGAGTTATGGGCTATAACGCAAAATTTGGAGGGGAAAAGCAGCCTAAGTTTCGTATTGATGACCATTGTGTGATTTGATTGGGTAAGGGTTGCGTGTGCCGTCAGATCCAACTATTCCGGAGGCAGTATTGGCTGAGGCTCATAGTTCACCATTTTCTATTCATCCAGGTTCTACGAAGATGTACAGGGATTTAAAGAAGAATTTTTGGTGGAATGGGATGAAGCGAGATGTGGCCGAATATGTGGGAAGGTGTCTTACTTGTCAGCAAGTGAAAATTGAGCATCAACGTACTAGTGGATTACTGCAACAATTAGATATTCCTGTTTGAAAATGGGAGGATATTACAATGGATTTTGTGACTGGGTTGCCAAAAACTTTCAGGAAGAATGATGCTATTTGGATTGTAGTAGATCGATTGACCAAATCAGCTCACTTCTTAGTTATCCAGGAGGGTTACTCTGTAGATAAGTTAGCACAAATCTTTTAACAGGAGGTTGTTAGACTTCATGGAACTCCAGTGTTAATTGTTTCAGATCGAGATCCACGGTTCACTTCATAGTTCTGGAAAGGGTTTCAGTGAGCTTGGGGCACTCGACTAAAATACAGTACTTCTTTCCATCCACAGACTGATGGGCAATCTGTGAGGACTATTCAGACTTTAGAGGATATGTTGAGGTCTTGCGCATTAGAATGGTCGGGTAATTGGGATGATTACTTAAGTCTTGTTGAATTTGCTTATAACAATAGCTGGCATGCAAGTATTGATTTGGCTCCGTTTGAGGCATTGTATGATAGAAAGTGTCGAACACCAACTTGTTGGGATGAGGTTGGCGAGAAGGCCATAGAAGGGCATGAGTTAGTTCAAATTACTACGGAGAAGGTAGCTGTGGCTAAGGAGAAATTGAGGTTTGCTCGATCTCGGCAAAAGAGTTATGCTGATAAGCACAGAAGGACTTTAGAGTTCAAACTTGGTGAACATGTATTTTTGAAGGTTTCTCCTTGGAAGGGTATTCGACGATTTGGATTGAAAAGTAAACTCAGTCCGCGTTATATTGGGCCATTTGAGATTCTGGAAAGGGTCGACGAAGTGGCATATTGGTTAGCTCTGCCTCCACAATTAGCTCATGTGCATAATGTGTTCCATGTGTCGGCGTTGGGAAGTTATCATTATCATCCGTTGCATGTGGTACAATATCCATTTGATAAGATTCGGAAGGATCTTACTTGTGAAGAACAAGTTTAGATCGTCAAGAGCGGATTATGAGGAGGAAAACAATTTCATTTGTTAAAGTTTTATGGAAAAATCATTCGGAACGAGAGGCAACTTGGGAGATGAAGGAGTCTATCCGAGCGGAGTATCCACATCTTTTTGATAATTAGGCACGTTCCTTTTCTTTTGATTCCGGGGACGGAATCCTTTTTAAGGGGGAAGTAATGTAATACCCATGCTTTTTAGTCCCACATCGCCTATATTACCAACTTTCTCTCCTTTATTAGTTTATATATATATAAAACTAATACTTTTGTTTTATTTAATAAACAATAAGGATTTTCTTATTATAAGAAAATACTTATTGTAAAAGAGACTTTTTGGTAAGGATCTCCTTAGTTAAAATTTTCAGTATCGAGGGTGTAGGCAGACTGTGAACCTCATAATTTCGGGAATGTTCTTTTTCTTTCTTTTTTCTTGTGTATTTATTTAATTTAATTTTCTGTATTATTATTTTATAATTTTAATTAGTATATTTTAGTTAGTTTGTTAGTTAATATGTTGGTATTATTTTGGCTAAATATTAAGTATCTCAATTATAAGAAAATGTTCTCTTTAATTTATTAATTTAATTAAATAATATGGAGGGTTCAATATATGCATAAAAACTATTAAATACTAATATTGTAATATTTAATAAAATGTATTATTTTGGTGAATAGATTATATTGAGCGAGTCTAACCAATTGCATCTGTAATTGTGGGTATTGCATTACGTACTCCAGGTACGGATTTTGTACTCCTTTAGCAATACTCTTGTGAAATTTAATTAATTCGTTTTGTTCCGCGTTTTGAATTCCGTTATTATTTCACATAATGGTTTCTTGTGAAATTCATATAATTCTTTCATTTTTGAGTTGATACATATGACTCGTATTTGTACTATTTGAGTTGGATTATCATGTCTACTATTTATTTTGATATCTGTAGAACGGTACATGTTGTTACCTTCTTTTGAGACATTATGATTATGATTTAATTTGGTTCAACATGTACATATAGAACCCTTTTTGATGATATTGTGTCGCATGTGTTGTGACATAGTATCTTTGTTAGAATATATCGTAGGGTATACTTGAGCTATAACCACCTGTAGGGGTACCACAGGCATGTCGTCTTGGCACAAGAGACATGACACTTCCGTGGCGGTGTGATTAGTTCACGGCGTCTCTGTTTTGTGCTCCGATGAGAGTTGACTATTTGGTGATTTGTTGTGAGAGGCATACGGATCGGCCCTAGTTTTCTGTTCTGTTCTGCGGATTGGTGATGTTGTGCCAAACACCCCTTACGATTTTGCATGCATTTGGATCTACAGTCCAATGTGTGATTTGTCTATGTGACATTATTTAATTTGCCTATGTGGCATTATTTGACTTGTCTATGTGGCAAGCTATATTTTTGAGTTCGGTATGAAATAACATCCTACCATTTCTTTAGACTATTAAGTTATTGTGATACAACTCAGTTCAGTTTAGTTGATTTTGTTATTCATTTCAGTCCAGTTCATAATTCTGTACTCTATATCCGTACTGGGCATTTGGCTCATGGTGTGTTTTTCTTCCGGCAGGTACTCAAGGGGATCATGGGCAAGTGTGATGAGAGCTTCTCACCTAGATGGTTTAGATATTTTGGTTATGTTTTGATGTTTGGGTCTCTGGTATTGAACCTTTATTAAGATTAGAATATACTAAACAATATGTATTTTGAGCCGGTGGGACAATTATTAATATCTCTTTAAAACTAATCTTTTGCGGTTATAATTTTAATATTAATTTATATTTCTGTTATATCTGTGTGTAGTCTCCTATTCTTTTTTGGGAAGGGGTGTTATAGTGTAAATATCAAGCCCTCGAGACTTTTCTATGGAAATTAAAGGAAAATTACGAATTTGTCACCATCCTATAAAAATACTGAAGATTCGTGAGTACAAGAGGACATTAAGGATAAGGCACATGATCATGAGCAATTCCTCACCTCGTTTTTTTCCAAGGCTACGTTTGTTTAAAAAAATGATAGACGATTAATTCGTTATATTATTTCGTTATATAATAATATACACTATTTATTATTATTTTTAAGATTAATACTTAAAAAAAAAATTATATAATACCACATTTCGACTTGGGATCATAATTCATTATCAAATGACCTTAATTAGAAATGATAAAATATAGTCCATGAGATTAAATAATAGATTAATTATGGGATAAAATAGTCCGTAGTAATAATATATTAATGCAAATAGTTATATCCGACTTATCATATTTGCAAACAAATGTAAGCCGAGGGAAAAAAAAGTTCAAACACAAACGTTTAGAAAATGATAAGATATGGAAGACAAACCTCGCGGAAAGAAAACTAGTACTATCTAAATTTATAACAATTAAATATTATCCAAATCTATAAAGTATTTAATTAATGTAAAATTTAAAAAGGAAGGTGTTTATTTATTTTTAGATCAAGTAAATTAATTATTTAATCGTTGAGCTTTTCAATTTTAGTTACATAATTTCATTATTGACCAAAATAAAAATTAATAATATGTTAATTATCTTCTCAAAGTCCTAATAACTTTAAACTACATTAAATTGATTATCGTAGTATTTGAGTGACTAAACCTACAATATATTGCAATTAATTACTCTAAGATATTTTTTATAATTCAAAAAATATATTTTTATTACAGTTAATTGGATACATTAATAGTTAACCAAAGAAATCTCATAACATATCACGCAATTTAATTTTATTTATATTAATCATGAATTTTCTTACTAGATTAATTTTCTAACTAAATTAAATTCATATAAATTTGAAATTATATCAAATCATGCCGTTTAACTGTAGTAACAGTATATTGTGATTTTTCTTGTAAAGATAAAAGCTGTAAAATTAGTGAGAAAAGAGTAGCTTTTTATATATATGCAATCACTCAAAACTTAAGCAACCCAATAATACTTCAATTTCCACATTCTTGTTTCAAATCAACCATACGAAACAGGTTTAAATTAAGAGATACATGAAATAAAACAAAAATTTTCTAATATCACAATGCCACCATAAAGTAATTATGATTTATTTATCCATAATAAGTTGTAGGATAAATAGGAACACTTTGCAACTAAGTATGAGGAGGAATGCTTTGCTCATCCCTAAAGAAATTCTCAGGATCAACCGCAGTTTTCACTTTAACCAATCTTTCATAATTGCCATTAAAATACTTTATCCCAGGATTTTTTCCATCTTCATAAGCTCCATTGCACTGAGGGCTATAACCAATGTCAAGATCTCTATAACATAAAAATGCCTCCCTTGGCTCCTTTGTGACATATGGAGACATGGTATCAAACAGTTGTGTTAGTAAATTTATACGATGGCTTGGGGCTATATTTTCTTCTTCATTCCAGTTTATAAAGTACTGGATTTTGAACAAGTATCCTGCCCTATGTGGCCTTGGAGTTTCCAATGCCAGAATCTCACTCATTCGCCCTCCGTACGGATTCCACTTCACCACAATCCCACCCTCCAACTCAATCATCTTATCGAATATCGACTTTAAGCCCTCCTTCGGGATAACTTCTTTCACAAAATCCGATTTAAATTTCCCAAATCCGAAGTTTGTTGGCGCTCTACTTAGTAAAAATTCAGTAGGTGTTTCTCTTGGCATATCATACCAATAAACTCTTCCTTCAATCCAACTCATCTCAATACAATCCTCTTCCTTCAATCCTAACTCCGGGAAGCTGTCGTTCATTATTGGGATTAGCCTTTCAGTTTTCCCAAGAAACAAGGCAATAAAGACAGCCCTTACTGTCTTGTTATAAAAATTCGTCGTTCCATTTTCAGCTCGTAGCTCTAGCCTTATGAAGAGATCATTGTGCACCTTACTAGCAACATTTTGCCACCTTTCCACAAGGTTTATGGCATCTTCTTCAATTGTCCGGTTTACCCTAAAAACAGTAACACTTTCAGGAACAGGGACTAATTTGAGTTTCCATGAAACAATGACCCCAAAACTCGAGCCGCCACCGCCTCTAATAGCCCAAAATAGGTCCCCACCCATTGATTTTCGGTCATGGATATTACCAGAAACATCGATAATTTTTGCATCAACGATATTATCAACAGATAATCCGTATTTTCTCATCATATTTCCATATCCGCCTCCACTAAAATGGCCACCAGCACCAATTGTAGGACATACACCAGCTGGGAAGCCATAGGTATTATTTGTTTTTCTCGCAATGTTGTAGTAAATTTCACCTAGGCTTGCTCCAGATTGAACCCACATGGTTTTTTCTACTAGATCAATGTTGATTGACCTAAGACTAAACATGTCAAGAACAAGAAAAGGAACGGGTGCTACGTATGAAAGACCTTCAAAGTCATGGCCCCCGCTTCGCGTTCTTATCATTATTCTGTGAAGTTTACTGCAAATGACGGTGGCCTGAACATGAGACTCGTGCATGGCGGTCACTATTATTAATGGTTTTGGGGTTGTGGTTGTGTTGAATCTTTCGTTTCGTGTATAATCCCTTAAAATGGATGAAAATGAGGAATTGTTTGGGAAGTAGATGGCGTTGGAGATTGGGTAGGTCAAGGAGGAACTTTGTTGGAGGCATTTGAGAAAATTGTTTTGAATGGAATCTGAATTAGTTGCCCATGAAACTGGGAAACAAAGGATTGCAATTAATGAGACTAGGACACAGCTTGAGGCATTCATGTCTAAATGCTTGGTGTAGTTGAGAAATGTAGGGTTTCAAATATATATATATATATATATACAAGAATAACACCATGTGTATCATGTGCATTTTAATTTAATTTAATTTATTTTTTCACCATGAAGGTCACTTTCAAAGGGAAAATAGAAGAGATAAATCATCCAATTATAGTAGAAAAATAATTTTTTTTGAGTACTATATATGACGATAAGTTTATATCCATATTAATTGTCAACGTATATGTGGATTTGTACATGAGATATGAAGGAATTAAGAAAATACATACACATTATTACTCTATCTTATCACTTACAGTCACATGTAGTCGCAATCCAATTTCGTCATTAGATTTGTAAATATATGTATCATTTTCGATTTTTTTTCCTGATACTTATTAAGAAACAATCACACTATTTGCAAGTGTCAGAATGTGGGTCTGATCAACGTACGAGGCGCCTATCAATTTTTAATTAGTAAACCTAAACAAATGTAACGACACAATATTTAAGTATCACTTATTGTACCATTATTGTGGGAGTTTCAACTAGTATGACTTAATGATCCACGCTATACAATTTCAACTGATTTTCTTTCAAAGTACAATTCTATTCCTTCCATTAATAAGTATGTTACTATCATTCGGTTTTATTCAAGACAAACAAATTGTTACTTTGTTACAATCTACAGACTAAATAGTTAAAAAAAAAAAATTTGAACTCTAGTTAAACTATTAAAATACATACAATTTTTTTCTTCGCCAAACAATTATTAAAAAATGCCAAAATTTGATCATATGAACTAACGTATATGTTGATGTGTACATATAATATGATCATGTTTTGGGCACTTTTTACAGTTGTTTGAAAATAAAATGATTTTGGTGCAATAAAAAACAATAGTTAAATTCGTATGTTTTTTTCTCTAATAGCTAGACAAGGGTACATTTATTTTTTTGATTATTAATTAACTTTTATATATATAATAAATAGTACAAAATCATGTTTCAACACTATATTTTAGGAGTGGTCTTTCAAGAGTGTGAGCGGATTAGAAGAAGGATAGCAAAGAAAAGTGAAAAAAATAAAAATAAATTCCAACTTGATAAAAACGGTATAATTCCATGAAGCGAGGTTTTGGATATCTCTGGTGTTGGAGTTAAAAGAAGAAATTTTATGAGAAGCGCATAGGGCGAAATATTCGATTCATCCTAGCAGTGCTAAAATATATCAAGATTTGCGCCAACATTTCTAGTGGCCAGGCATGAAAAAGGAGATTACGAAATGAGTTAGTAAATGTTTAACATGTCAACGTATTAAGGCAGAACATTAACGACCGAGTGGACTTTTACAACCCTTAGAAATTCTGGAGTGGAAATGGGAGCATATTATAATGAATTTTGTGGGGGGACTCCCAACAACACTGCAAGGCTTTGATGCTATCTAGGTGATCGTAGATCGACTTACAAAATCTGCTCACTTTTTACCGCTGAAAGTAAAATTTAATTTAGAGTAGTTATCAAAGCTTTACATTAAGGAAATTATCTCTCGACACGGAGTTCTGGTATTGATTATATCAAATCGAGACCTGCACTTTACATTAAAGTTCTGAAAGAGTCTCCAAGGGTAATTAGGAACTTAAGTCAAGTTAAGCACTGCGTACCATCCTCAAACGGATGGATAGAGCGAGAGAATGATTTAAACTTTAGAAGATATGCTTACAGCTTGCGTTATGGACTTTAAGGATAGCTGAGACAATATAATCATCTACCATTAGCAGAGTTCGCGTACAACAACAGCTATCACGTTAGTATTGGAATACCATTTTACGAAGCATTGTACAGAAGAAAATGCAGAACTCCACTATGCTGGGACGAGGTTGGAGAACAACAACTGTTCAGACTAGAATTGGTGCAGCAAATGACAGATATCGTCAAAGTCATACGAGGAAGACTCGTAGCGGCTCAAGATTGCCAAAAGAAGTACGCAGACCAAAAACGTCAAACTCGAGAATTCAATGTGGGCGATTACGTACGTATTTCTGAAAGTATCTTCGTGGAAGGGAAAATGTGATTCGGGAAGAAGAGAAAACTTAGTCCTCATTTTATAGGACCATTTGAGGTACTTTGAAAAGTAAGCGAAGTAGCTTATGAATTAGCGTTACCTCCAAAACTGGAACACATACATAATGTGTTTCACGTTTCTATTTTGCGTCCCTATAAACCAGACTACAAATATGTGATAGATTACGAGCTCATACAAGTCGAGAAAGACTTAAGCTATGAAGAAGTCTGTGAAACCCTAACCCTAGCAAGACATATTTTCCTTGCCCACAAAGTCCTAATTCAAATTGTGGACAAAAAGGAGCATGTTTTAATAAACAAAGTAATACATTTAGTGAAGGTAATATGGAGAAATCACTCTATAGAAGACGCTACGTGGAAGTTAGAGGATAAAATGAAGAAAAATTACCCACATCTTTTTGAGCAAGTACTGGAGATTTCGGGGACAGAATCCTTATAAAGGGGGAGAATGCATGTCATATTCCAAAAACCCTTGTAATAAATTTTATAATTCTTGAATATTGTAAAATAAATGTGTAGAATGTATATAAATACATATATTACTCGAGTAAGTTTAATGAAGGCAAGTGTAATTATAAAATGTAGCACCTTAAAAAATCAAATAACAACATTAAATATATTACAAGTATACATATATACATGTGTATAATCTATACAGGTATGTATACATGTGTGTGTGTGTGTATATATATATATATATATATGTATATAAATAAAATAAAGCAAGCAAGCAAGCCAAGACAAATGGTCAAAAAGTCAAGGGGTCTAGAGAATTCTCCAAGTTACCAACCAAGCTAGAAAATAAATAAATAAATATAATGTGAGCATTATTTCAATTTCGGCTAGATGAGGATAAAGGATGGAAGGCTTCCTTCAGAAGCCTCCCAAGATATTCTGGAGGAGGAAAGTTATCTAAACTTGACCAAGCTTTGACCTAATTAACTAACAAGTGCTTATAAATTAACAGAAAAAGGTAATTAGCTCATAAAAAGTATGATTAACCTCCCTAATGGTAGGGTAATATTAGAATAAAAGTAAGTAAAGTGGCTTGACTAGGAAAGAAAAAAGTTGAAGGATCAACTTATAAGCTAGGAAAAACTTAGCTTATAAATAGTCAAATTACCTTTTTTTCTTCACTTTTCACAAACAAATCAAAAATTAAGCAAGAGAAAGAGAGAGAGAGGGGCGCCTAGAAAAAAAGGGAGAGAAAAGAGTTAAGTTCATCAACCTAGAAGGAAAAATAAGGAGATCCAAGCTAAGAAAGACAACACACAACAACTAGGTATAAACCCTAACCCTTTTAAAAGCTTCAAAATCTTTCTTTGATGGAAATAACTAGGATATATGTACTCTTGAGTTTATGTTAAAGATAAATATGTTGTAATACCATTGATCATGGATGAAAAGTTGAAAGAGCAAAGAAAAACAAGAAAAGAACATAAACTAGTTATGAAAACCCTAAACTAGCTTCTATAACTATTTTATGGAGTAAATATGTGTGTACATGAATTTGTTCATGCTGTAGATAATAACATATTGGAGTGTGATAACATGAACTATGACAAAAGAAATCAAAGATCTTACAAGAAACTAGAAAAAAAATTAAATTAAGTTGTTGAAATTTTCAGCAAATAAGGTAAAAACCCTAAACAGAGCCTAAATTTGTAACAAATAGAACTTTTTGTATGTTTTGAATTTTTGAGTAATGTTTATTGGAAAAGATAGATCTATAAGTTAGCTAAAATCATGCATTATTTGAGGTTAAAATTCCTTATAAATTATTTTTGGTGAATTTTCTAGTAAAACAAAACAGATTGGACAACTCCCTGACCTAGTTTTTAAAAAGGAAGTTTTGGACAGTTAAAAGCGAAAATTAAATCAGGGCCTTTGGAGTATGAAACTTGAAATTATAAAGTGTATTCTGGCCTAAGAATGAACATAAACGGATTTGTAATGAAAGAGTTATGACCAAAATAAAATAACGTTTTAAAAATTAAAACAGTTATAACTTGAGTTCTACAACTTAATTTAAGATGCAATTTTGGACAAAAATGTATTTTGATGTAATAAGGATGTTGTCCAAAATTCATAATTGTTGGACTTAATTGTGAATTTTAAAGAATTTCACAAATTTAGACAAAAATGGGTTTAAAATAAATATTAATAGTGTAGGGAAAAATCATGAAAAATTAGAAACTATCTAAAATATAATTACCTAGGTGGGGCCAAAAAGAGAAAAAAATAATAAAAGAGCTAAAGTGGTTTAATAGATAAAATAAAGTATAAGAATTTATGAAAAAATTAATTAAATTAAAGCCGGGAAATAAGTAATATATTTTACAGTAATAAATAAACATTGTAATGAGATTTTAATGGTGTAAGAATGTACTTGAGGATAAATTTACGGTACCGAAAACAAAGTTGCAAATAGTTAGCGACGATAACTATTAATTAATTTAGTAAATCCTTATGGATGGTGTATGTTACTATTCCGAGACGAAAAATATCCTACTCGAGGAAAGTGCGTTCAAAACGGGTAAGTTCCTGCACACCTGTGAATTTGAACTTCGTTCATTATTAAACTATATATTTTTTTGAAATGCTTCCAGGGCCATCTATAAAAAGGAGCTTATGTCATTTGTTCGGCTAAATTCAGGTATGTCATATGTCATTTCAAAAACACTTTTCATTCAGTTCAACCAAGTCAAAAATTAGTAATATAATTTATAAAGAAACAATTATAAGATCATCTTATTTAATATTAATTTGCTACTATTATTAGATAAAATTTATTACAACTTAGATAATATAGTTTGAGAAAAAAAATAATATTCACATAGATCATTTTATCTAATTTGAATTTGTTACTCTAGATTAAATATAATGGTAATTATATTCAAGTATAAGTAATATAATTTTAGACAAGAAGTATTTAGTTATTAGAACTATTTTACATAATTATAAATTTAGTAATACATTTATAATTCTTTTTACACTATCATAACTTTATAGTAAAACCCCATGCTTTGCACGAGGTGTATTTGCTAGTATATAATTAAAAACACAAACTTAGTTTGGTTTGGTTTCATCAATTTTTAGTTCAGCTTTCCTAGTTCATAAGTACTATCCAAATTTATATCAATTAAATACTATCCATATTTAAAAATATTCCTATCTCTAGGAGAAATAGAAAAAAAGAAGATTTTTTTTCTTTCCTATTCAAATTAATATAAGTACTATTCAAATTTATAATAATTAATAATTAAATATATACTACTAAATTTATAAAGTACTCAAAAGAAATTCAACTAATCTCTAATAGAAAAGGTAACTTCCAAAAGAATTTTTATTTTTAATTTTACCAATTTAATTACAAAGTTAGTAAAACACACTTCACTTAAAAATAATTTACCTGCAAAACAAATACAAACAAATAATTAAACACATTAAAGAGATATATCACGCAATTTAATTATATTAATATTAGTCGTAAACTTTATTATTAAATTAATATCCTTACTAATTTAATTCATTTAAACTTGAAATTTTATCAAATCACATGATTAATTGTATTAATAATATATGTGATATTTTTAAAACATAATAACTATAAAATTAGTTGATAAATTATAGTGAATTCATTACTAACTAACTGTCATAACTAAATTAAACTTATTGAAGCTTGAGTTTCATGCTTCTATTCGGATTAGAATTTCAAGTTAATTTTGTCAATATAAACACTAATATATAATTTCATTACAAACTTAAATAAAATTAAAATAATTATTTTATCACAGTCATAACTAAATAAATATACACTCCATTCAAATATTTAACTTACTAATTGATCGAAGTAACCTATAATATATAATTCAGAATTATATTATTTAAATAAATATTTAATAATCTAATAACTACAATTATCTTCTCAAAATCTTAATTAATTTTTATCTATTTAATAATTTAATATACCATTATCCATACCGCCGTATTTCACACGAGGTTGATGAACTTGTATAATTAAAAACACAAATTTGGTTTGGTTTCACCAATTTTTGATTCGGAAGAACAATATCATTTAACCCATCACAACTATTTATAAGTTTATTACAGTTCTATTCATATTATAATTTTAAGTAAATTTTATCAATATAAATACTAATACAGAATAACATTATAAATTTAAATAAAATTAAAATAATTATTTTCTCATAATCATAACTAAATAAATCTGTACTCCATTCAAAAGTTTAACTTAATAATTGATCGAAGAAATTTATAATATATAATTCAATAATTTATTATTCAAATAAATATTAAATAATTTAATAATTATAATCATCTTCTCAAAATTTTAATTAAATAGTTTAATAAAAGGTAAAGTATGAACCGTGCTAACCCAATATCTTCACTTGTGTAACTAATCAGTCAAGACAACTCGAGGATCCACTTTATTGTTCAATACATATCTGAAACCCATTCAAGGAGGACAAGGTGTTATTTAACTCTATACAAATGATATTAGCAGATTCTACCCAATTTAGAGTTTAATTTTTTATTATTTAATATATATATATTTTTTAAAAAGGTAGAGGCCCGTCTGGAGCCTGGACCCAGCGTTCTCCTGGCCTGGCCTGGTTGGCCGGTTTGAAGTAGGTCACATTTTGAGTCAAAAACAAGCCAGACCTGTCCTGGCCTGGTCTCATGATAATCAAATTGTAATACTTCCTCCATCTCACAAAATTTGGGTTAGTTTAACTTTTTTAGTCAAATTGACCAAATTTAAAATTATCAAGTATATTTATTTATATTTTAAAACTTATAAAAATTAGAGGTGGTAGTAAATTTTACATAATTTATTATAATTATAATTTCTCCACCTATATTTACAAGAAAATAATATAAGTTTTGATTACAAAAATAATTAATTTGTCTTAAAAAGTTAAACTATGACGGCTTTTGCGGGATATAGGGAGTAATAAATTTGAGAATATTGCCTAAAATAAGAACTAACAAAAAAATTGGACTCTTTTCATGGAAACAAAAAAATATTGACGAATGAATTCTTTTTATAGAAGGAATGGAGTAGTTTCTATAAAACCCATGTAAAGTTACCCCAAGTGTAGCACAACATTACACTCTATATGTAGCTTACAACATTCCCCAAGTTTTTCTGCTATTTGATAAAAATCTAAAAAATTTGTGACTTTTTGAATACCAAAATACTTTTATAGACTTTGTAAAAGTCTCAATTCAATACCGCCTAACTTTTAAAGACTTTATATAAGTTGTAATTGAATAACATTAAACTTTTATAAACTCTTTAAATGTCTTGATCGAATACAACTAAACTTTTAAAGTTTTTAAAAATCTTTAAAAATCTTAATTGAATATACCCCTCTAAGATTCTTTGATAGGATTACGAAGACAAGTCTATGAGTTGCCTCACAGCATTTCTAAAGGAAGAAACCAGAAGCAAAGTCATAATTCTAGACATATTATGAATAGATTTGCTAAATTTAGGCCACTCAAAGCAATTCAACGCCCAAGTCACCGGAGTGTCAATATCAAGGCCTTCAGATTTTTCTGTGGAAATTAAAGGAAACTTATGAATCTGTCGCTGTTCTTCCAAAATAGTGAAGGCTGATAACATTGTGATCATGCAAAGTTGTATTGCTCTTCCAGTGAGATGTCTAAACCAATGATATATATGCTTTCCCCAAACTCTAAGCAACTCAAAGCAATTTAACGTCCAAGTCACTGGAGTGTAAATATCAAGCCCTCCAGACTTTTCTATGGAAATTAAAGGAAAATTATGAATTTGTCACCATCCTACAAAATACTGAAGATTCCTGAGTACAAGAGGACATGAAGGGTTAGGCACATGATCATGAGCAATTCCTCACCTCGTTTTTTTCCAAGGCTACGTTTGTTTAAAAAAATGATGAATGATTAATTCGTTATATTATTTCGTTATATAATAATATACATTATTTATTAATATTTTTAAGATCAATACTTAAAAAAGAAGATTATATAATACCACATTTCGACTTGGGATCATTATTCATTATCAAATGACCTTAATTAGAAATGATAAAACATAGTCCATGAGATTAAATAATAGATTAATCATGAAATAAAATAGTCCGTAGTAATAATATATTAATGTAAATAGTTATATCCGACTTATCATATTTGCAAACAAATATAACCCAAGGGAACATTCTCGTTCAAACACAAATGTTTAGAAAATGATAAGATATGGAAGACAAACCTTGCGGAAAGAAAACTAGTAATATCTAAATTTATAACAATTAAATATTATCCAAATCTATAAAGTATTTAATTAATGTAAAATTTAAAAAGGAAGGTGTTTATTTATTTTTAGATCAAGTAAATTAATTATTTAATCCTTGAGCTTTTCAATTTTAGTTAAATAATTTCATTATTGACCAAAATAAAAATTAATAATATGCTAATTATCTTCTCAAAGTCCTAATAACTTTAAACTACATTAAATTGATTATCGTAGTATTTGAGTGACTAAACCTACAATATATTGCAATTAATTACTCTAAGATATTTTTTATAATTCAAAAAATATATTTTTATTACATTTAATTGGATACATTAATAGTTAACCAAAGAAATCTCTTAACATATCACGCAATTTAATTTTATTTATATTAACCATGAATTTTCTTACTAGATTAATTTTCTAACTAAATTAAATTCATATAAATTTGAAATTATATCAAATCATGCCGTTTAATTGTATTAACAGTATATTGTGATTTTTCTTGTAAAGATAAAAGCTGTAACATTAGTGAGAAAAGAGTAGCTGTTTATATGCAATCACTCAAAACTTAAGCAACCCAATAATACTTCAATTTCCACATTCTTGTTTCAAATCGACCATACGAAACAGGTTTAAATTAAGAGATACATGAAATAAAACAATTTTTTTCTAATATCACAATGCCACCATAAAGTAATTATGATTTATTTATCCATAATAGGCTGTAGGATAAATCGGAACACTTTGCAACTAAGTATGAGAAGGAGGAATGCTTTGCTCATCCCTAAAGAAATTCTCAGGATCAACAGCAGTTTTCACTTTAACCAATCTTTCATAATTGCCATTAAAATACTTTATCCCAGGATTTTTTCTATCTTCATAAGCTCCATTGCACTGAGGGCTATAACCAATGTTAAGATCTCTATAACATAAAAATGCCTCCCTTGGCACCTTTGTGACATATTTAGTCATGGTATCAAACAGTTGTGTTAGTAAATTTATACAACGGCTTGGGGCTTTATTTTCCTCTTCACACAAGTATCCAGCCCTATGCGGCCTTGGAGTTTCCCATGCCTGAATCTCACTCATTCGCCCTCCGTATGGATTCCACTTCATTGAAATCCCTCCCTCTAATTCAATCATCTTATTGAATATGGATTTTAAACCTTACTTTGGGATAACTTCGTTCACAAAATCTGATTTTAATTTCCCAAATCCGCCATTTGTTGGTGCTCTACTTAGTACAAATTCAGCAGGTGTTTCTCTTGGCATACCGTACCAATAAATTATGGATTCAATCCAACTCATCTCAATACAATCCTCTTCCTTCAATCCCAAATCCGGGAAGCTCTCCCCAAGAAACAAGGCAATAAAGTTAGCCCTTACTGTCTTGTTATAATGATTCGTCGTTTCAGCTCCTAGCTCGAGCCTTATGAAGAGATCATTACTCACTCCTAGCTCCGAGAGTGGTTACCCGAGAATTGGTTATTCGCGGTGATTGAAGAGAAGAGTATTGATCACATCCGACAGTGGATTGATCAAAGTGTGTTCCACCATGTTTCGCAGGAGATGGAAGCTCACTAAAGGGTCTCTAGTGGTGACTAGGGCAAAGAAGGAAGAGACACCCTTTACACAATGCGGGTGCATGTGGAAGGTGTTCAAGATGGGGGAGTTAGGTGCAAACAAAAAGAGATATCTCACAGCCAGGGTACAAAGCGGTTGTGAAAGAAGATGTGGTATAAAGTCATGCAAGATGGGAGAAAAGCCTTGCATGAGAATCACGAGAAGAAAGCTCTTCGCTTTAAATGGGCACCAAAAGTGAAGAAGGAAAATGATAGCTCGCAACCAGGATACAAAGCGGTTGTGAAAGAATTTGGCAAGCAAATATCTGTCAAATTTGAGTTGGATCCTCCCATCAAAATGAGCCATGCCGATGAGATAAATTCCGGTATGAAGAAAGTTGAAAATTCCAAGAAGCTTGAGTTGAGTAAGGCTTCGTTGGGATTAGCTCCAAATGAGGAGTTGTGGTTTTAGCGTGCAAATTCAGTCTTGGAAGGTTATACAGAAGCAAACATGACAGGTTCTAAAAAGAAGAAGTCTACTTCAGTGCATTTGTTTACTTTTGCAGGGGGAGTTGTGTTATGGCAGTCCAAGTAGCAGAAGTGGGTTATTTTGTCTATTGCTAAGTTGACAACAAAATGTTGTGATTTCTCCAAGAGTTGGATTTGGCACAGGAATGACTCCGTGACGGAGTCATGACGAATACCTCCTCTCATGGGTTCGGAGGGGGAGATTGTTGAGTTGTCCTCACCCATGTTATATGGAAACAAGTTTTCATTAATTAAGGAGAAAGAAAAAAAAAGTGGGAGACAACTTTTGGAAAAGAAAAGGAGGAAAAGGGGGAATGTTTTGGATCTTTCAACTAGTGGAATGTTAGGCAAGGAAAGGAAAATAAAAGACACGGGTATGTATCATGTGAGATATATATATATATATATATGTATATATATATATATATATATATATATATATATATATGCTGCATGAGAAAGAAAAAGGGCATAGGCCCTTGGCCTATATATGTATCATCTCCCTGCTACTAACAATTCATGGAATAGCCAAGTATTCCATCCGAGAGAAATTCCATTCGGGGAGGATGGATGAGAGCCATTCGGGGAGGATGGATGAGAGCAAGTGAGAAAGAAGAAATTTAGAGAGAGCCATGAGAGAAAAATAGAGAGAAAGAAAGATCAAACAAATAGGTATTTTGTTTGAGTTTTCATTACATAGTTATTGTGGTGAGGTAATTTGAGTGTGTACTCAAATTAGGATATCTTTGTATTCTCTCAGTTTATTCTAGTGGATTTTTTCGAAGATCGTCCCGTGGTTTTTTCCTGTGATATCCCGAGTTTTCAGAAATTATTTTATAAATTTTATAAATGTAAAATAAGAATCTTATTATGATTTATGGGATACATTTAATATTTAATAATAATTTAACTATTAAATAAATGATTTAAATTAATGAAATAAGGAATTTGAGAAAGTTAATTAATTAATATTAATTAACTAAGGATAAGATAAAATTATATGACGAATTAAATTTTATGCATGAGTTAATTAATTCTCTTAATTAAAATTAGGGAATTAATATATGCATTTTGTTTTAATAATTAAGGGAGTTAATTAAACTCATTTTAATAATATATTATATATAAATATAATAGATTATTGCGATGGCTTAATAAATAATAATATTTAAAATTGATATATTAAATATCAAATGAGGATCAATATATATTAAATAAATATATATCGGAGCGAAATTAATAAATTAAATTCATATTTTAATGAATGAATATATTTAATAAATATATTTGGCATATAACTAAATCGTTTGAAAACCATTTATGGAAGGAAGAAACTAGGTAAGTGATACAATATTAATTGTATAAAATAAGTGAATTATTTAGAATAATTAATGGGTATGTATTAATTATTTTAATAGATGATTCGTTATATTGATTACTAAATATGTTATAAGTGGTTAAATTCCATCTTTATAGAAGGATTTTATACATATGTGAATAAAATTTACTCAACTATATTTTTACTAATACCACATGTATTGATACTAATTTTATTATACGAATATATATATATATATATATATATATATATATATTAAGCATATAACAATCTAATGTATATATGTGTAAATTAGATTGTGTCCAGACCACTTGCAATAAAAAGCAATAAAAAGAAAGAAAAAATTTAACTCTACCCAAGTCGGATGACTAGTGAGGAGAGAAGCCGAAAATGCGGACGAAAGGAAAAATGGGTGTGTAGCCTTTTATTAAATTATAACCAAAAATAGGGGAGAAGCGAGGCTGCTCAACCTTGTGGGTTGCAGATTTTCAGGGATTTTATTTCAATTTATGATAGTGGATTGCATGTGGGGCTTGTGAGCTGTTCATTTAATGATTTCATGTACAGGAACCTTTGGCTAGGTTCCTATTCTCCTATAAAATTGAAGTCACGAGATGACTCCTTAAGTGGCTAGGCAATTATCGCACTTCATTTGACAGGTTCATGTACTTCTTTTGACTCAAATTATATTAATGAGTAGTTAGAAAATAAGGGGAGAGTATCCAAGGCATATTCACTAGCTTTTTCTATCTCCATGCTTGGCTTTCATATTAGCAATAAAATAAATACACAGAAAGAGGAGGGTCTGAAAGAGAAAAGAGAGGAGAGAAAGAAATTCCAACTGGGTGGCTTGGATGGCGGGAGCATGACGTTTCTATTAGAGAACCTCCTGGAGCAATATTAAAGGAATGAAAGTACTCCATTGCAAGGTTATTAGATCCTACTGCAAACTCATTATTGTTAGATTTCACTATTTATCTTAAAACCTTGTTAGTTCTCTATTGCATTTCATTACACCAATTGAATATGGTTATGGAACGGAGGTGTTCCAGTTGTATGTTTCCACTATTTCTATATGTTAGAGACCTTATGTACTTAGGTTTTGAAACTTGAAATCATTTACTAGTAAAGCATAATCCGCACTTCTAAAGCACTTGTATATTGGGATCTTTCTCTATTAGCTCAAGCTGGGAGAAACTCTGATGAAAGGAAAAAAATAAAATCGAAATGAATAATGGGTTCATGCGAGTATGCTTGGTTTAAATGCAGAACAAATGATAAAGTATTATAAATATGTTAATATTATGTATGATACTAATATATAACTGGTTAATATACTTAAATAAGTATTTTAAATATATTAATATTATTTGATTATAATATTAATATATATGTAGTGAGTATTTTAAATATATTAATATTATTTATTTATAATATTAATATATAGATGATGAGTATTTGGAATATATCAATATTATTTAATTATAATATTGATATATAGATGAAGTGTATTTTAACTACATTAATATTATTTAATTATAATATTAATATAGAGATGATGAATATTTTTTTAATAAATTATTTAATTATAATATTAATATATAATTGATCAGTATTTAAGTATATTATTATTATTATTATTTAATGATAATATTAATACACAAGTGATGACTATTTTTGAATATATCAATATTATTTAATTATAATATTAATATATAAATGATGAGTATTTTGAGTATATTAATATTATTTAATTATAATATTAATATATATAAATGGTGAATATTTTAAGTATATTAATATTAATCACTTATAATATTAATATACAAATAAGGAGTATTATGGTTATATTAATAATATTTAGCGTGCTTAATTGATGAATATTATTTCATTAAATTAGGTTGTCAATCGAAGGAAGAAAACAAAATATTCGATGCGAATAATATACGCGATGATCTACGGACTGAGGCAAGTTTTTCAGAACTTGCTCTTATGTGAAAAATGTCATTATATGTTAATGCGCTGTCATACTATAACATGTTATGAACTGTTGACTTAGCTGTTACGTTCAATTGAACTTTATACTGTGCAAATGAAATACGTGATGATATGTGACTTACGTGTTAATATGTTTACATGTATAACTGTCATACATGGAAATATTGTGAAGCATGCATGATACATGATTTATGTGTTATGTGTAACTGTTAAACTTGCGGGCAACGTAGTTGCTCACCCACGTCACAAACAGATTTTTGCAGCTAGCGAAAAAGGACCTGGATGGTTAGAAGAAGATGACTGCAGGAAAGACATTTAAACGAGAAACTGAAGTCTATGTCGCGATATTTTATTATTTTAATATTGCACTATTATTTACAAGTTAATGTATTGTATACTCTGATTTAGAATGATGTGTACGATTAAAGGTTAGAAAATCTGGGAGTAGATTAAGATTTATTGTAATATTATAGAGATTACATTTATGTTGTAAGAATTGTATTGTATAAGCAGTATCATGGCGAACCGGACCCGAGGTCAAGGTGACCCGGATTTGGGGTCGTCACATTTCCTCTTAGTTATAGAGGGTTTTCCACGTTAAAAATCTTGGTGTCTCGTGATTGGTTATTTCTTCTCATCATTTTCTGCAGTGGTTATTATTTTGGTGGAACTTCAAATTTAATTTGTTTGGCATGTACTGATATTTTTGACCATTTAATTTATCAAAGACAACAGTATTTGGGAGGTATTTTTCCCAACAATTGGTATCAGAGATAAGGTTATTTCCGCAGTTGTTTTGATAAATTTTATGGAGGAATCAGTTGGAGCCATGATCAAATTGGTCTTTTCAAAAGAACACGCGATTGTGTGTTGAATTCTCGATGAATGGTTGGTATTTCCCTTGAGGTTCTCTCGATGGTGATGTTGAATTCTTGATGGCTTAGACAAGAATTAGCTCCGAGAGTGGTTACCTGAGAATTGGTGATTCGCGGTGATTGAAGAGAAGAGTATTGATCACATCCGACAGTGGATTGATCAAAGTGTGTTTCACCATGTTTCGCAGGAGATGAAAGCTCACTAAAGGGTCTCTAGTGGTGACTAGAGCAAAGAAGGTAGAGACACCCTTTACACAATGCGGGTGCATGTGGAAGGTGTTCAAGATGGGGGAGTTAGGTGCAAACAAAAAGAGATATCTCACAGCTATGGTACAAAGCGGTTGTGAAAGAAGATGTGGTATAAAGTCATGCAAGATGGGAGAAAAGCCTTGCATGAGAATCACGAGAAGAAAGCTCTTCGCTTTAAATGGGCACCAAAAGTGAAGAAGGAAAATGATAGCTCGCAACCAGGATACAAAGCGGTTGTGAAAGAATTTGGCAAGCAAATATCTGTCAAATTTGAGTTGGATCCTCCCATCAAAATGAGCCATGCCGATGAGATAAAATCCGGTATGAAGAAAGTTGAAAATTCCAAGAAACTTGAGTTGAGTAAGGCTTCGTTGGGATTAGCTCCAAATGAGGAGTTGTGGTTTTAGCGTGCAAATTCAGTCTTGGAAGGTTATACAGAAGCAGACATGACAGGTTCCAAAAAGAAGAAGTCTACTTCAGTGCATTTGTTTACTTTTGCAGGGGGAGTTGTGTTATGGCAGTCCAAGTAGCAGAAGTGGGTTATTTTGTCTACTGCTAAGTTGACAACAAAATGTTGTGATTTCTCCAAGAGTTGGATTTGGCACAGGAATGACTCCGTGACGGAGTCATGATGAATACCTCCTCTCATGGGTTCGAAGGGGGAGATTGTTGAGTTGTCCTCACCCATGTTATATGGAAACATGTTTTCATTAATTAAGGAGAAAGAAAGAAAAAGTGGGAGACAACTTTTGGAAAAGAAAAGGAGGAAATGGGGGAATGTTTTGGATCTTTCAACTAGTAGAATGTTAGGCAAGGAAAGGAAAATAAAAGACACGGGTATGTATCATGTGAGATATATATATATATATATATATATATATATATATATATATATATATATATGCTGCATGAGAAAGAAAAAGGGCATAGGCCCTTGGCCTATATATGTATCATCTCCCTGCTACTAACAATTCATGGAATAGCCAAGTATTCCATCCGAGAGAAATTCCATTCGGGGAGGATGGATGAGAGCCATTCGGGGAGGATGAATGAGAGCAAGTGAGAAAGAAGAAAAATCAGAGAGAGTCATGAGAGAAAAATAGAGAGAAAGAAAGATCAAACAAATAGGTATTTTGTTTGGGTTTTCATTACATAGTTATTGTGGTGAGTTAATTTGAGTGTGTACTCAAATTAGGATATCTTTGTATTCTCTCAGTTTATTCTAGTGGATTTTTTCGAAGATCGTCTCGTGGTTTTTTTCTCTTAGTTATAGAGGGTTTTCCAGGTTAAAAATCTTGGTATCTCGTGATTGGTTATTTCTTCTCATCATTTTCTGCAGTGGTTATTATTTTGGTGGAACTTCAAATTTAATCTGTTTGGCATGTACTGATATTTTTGGCCATTTAATTTATCAAAGACAACAGTATTTGGAAGGTGATTTTTCCTAACAGGATTCAATCCAACTCATCTCAATACAATCCTCTTCCTTCAATCCCAAATCCGGGAAGCTCTCCCCAAGAAACAAGGCAATAAAGTACCTTACTGTCTTGTTATAATGATTCGTCGTTTCAGCTCCTAGCTCGAGCCTTATGAAGAGATCATTACTCACCCTAGTAGAAACATTTTGCCACTTTTCCACAAGGTTGATAGCATCTTCTTCAATTGTCTGGTTAATCCTAAAAACGGTAACAATTTCAGGAACCGGGACTAATTTGAGTTTCCATGAAACAATGACCCCAAAACTTGAGCCGCCACCACCTCTAATAGCCCAAAATAGGTCCTCACCCATGGACTTTCGGTCATGGATATTACCAGAAACGTCGATAATTTTTGCATCAACGATATTATCAACAGATAATCCGTATTTTCTCATCATATTTCCTTACCCGCCTCCACTAAAATGGCCACCAGCACCAATTATAGGACATACACCAGCTGGGAAGCCATAGGTATTATTTGTTTTTTTGGCAATGTTGTAGTAAATTTCACCTAGGGCTTGCTCCAGATTGAACCCACAAGGTTTTATCTACTTCATCAATATTAATTGATCTAAGATTAAACATGTCAAGCACAACAAAAGGAACTGGCGCAACATATGAAAGCCCTTCGTTGTCATGACCCCCGCTTCGCGTTCTCATCATTAATCCATAAATTTTACTGCAGATGATGGTGGCCTGAACGTGAGACTCGTGCATAGCGGTTACAATTAGTAATGGTTTGGGGGTTTTGGTGGTTGTGAATTTTTCGTTTCGCACATAAGCCCTTAAAATGGATGAAAATGAGGAATTGCTTGGGAAATAGATGGTCTTGGAGATGGGTAGTTGAAGGAGGAATGTTGCTGAAGGCATTTGAGAAAAATGTTTTGAATGGAATGTGAAGTTGCCCATGGAAATGGGAACCAAATGATTAGAATTAATGAGACAGTTAGACAGCTTGAGGCATTCATCTCTAGTTGACAATAAAACCAATTTTCTTTCCTACTTGAGGAAAGAAGAGTGTTGGTACATATGAGAGACAATTTTGGTGGTTTAAATAGGGGGGGAGTGCGGACGGGTTGTGCCATTTTTTGGGAGGAAATCTACTAGATTATTTGGTTTCCTAATCTGCACTTTTTTCTTTTCTAATGTGGAAATAATCATATTCTATCACCACCCACAAGAATGTTTAAATTAGGAAAACTATTTTAGCCATTATGATCAAATCGTCGCTAATAAAAATTATATATATAAAAAAAAAGGCATCACTAACAAGAATGATTAAATTTTAATTAGGAAAACTATTTTAGCCATTATGATGAAGTCGCTAATAAAAATTATATATATTAAAAAAAGGCAATGTGGAAAAATTAACGCATAAGACTTTTGAAACTAATCTTTAGACGCGTTGAAATAAGTCCTAGCGCACGTTTAAGGAAAATGGGCTGGACTTGTCCAATCAGGAATTGGTCTCAATTTTTTGTTTAAGACTTTCTAATTTGTATCATCATTAAATTTATCAAATATATTTATTAAATTTGATCATATCATATATGCATGAGCAGATATCATTCGTATGATCAAATTTTGATTATTTTTTGATATTTTTTAAGTTCAATAATTTTTGGAACAACAAAAATAATGTATATATTGTTGTGATAACTTAACAAGAGTTTAATAAAAAAAAATTGTTTTTGTTTTTGTTTTTGTTTTGTTGTTGTCATCAAGTCAAAAACTGTATCTCTATTGAAAAATGTCTTTCCAAGTAATGCAAGATACCCGACTAATATGGAAACTTGAAGCCCACCATAAGCGGTGGTAGTTTCATACCCATTTTCTCGAAATGTGTTAATAATACATAATAAATACTTTTATCCCAAAAAGATTTATTTACGATCCCTTTAAAAAAAAAAAAATTCTCTCCCTAAAATAATATAAATTCTAGAACATGGATTGGAAGGCGCACACCATTGTTCAATCAAAACCAAATGTAACCACAACTTAATTTTCACTTAATCTCCCATTATATATGAGTTGCAATTGATACTCCACCCAATACGATTTAAACTCATCTACTATATAATTAAAAGTATTAAATTGTTACGCTCTCAAATCTTTGTACTCACTATCGTTGATTTGGTAGTCACTATTCTCATACATGAACATCACCTGCTTAAAAAACAAATATTATCTTAATGTAAATCCAAACTCAGATCTTAACCTTTATACACTCACAACACCTGTCTATACATAAGCTAGGACTAGGACTATTTCATAGCAACATACACCTCGTGGAATTTCACACTCCAGATTCCTAACTTAATTACATAACTTATTAGACGTTTGTGAGTAAATATGTTGAGAAATCAGGCCTTCACAAATACACTAAGATAAATACAAGCACACTACTGTATGAAATAGAAAATAATAACACAAGAATTTTACGTGGAAACCCAACTGGGAAAAACCACGGGGAGAGATCTCAGAAATTCACTATGAAAATAATATGGAGATTACAAACTCTCAACTGAGAAATAAACTAACTGTTTATTTTCTCTCTACCTCTATAGATCTCAAATGCTCAAACTTGAGCTTTCTCTCTCTAACTCTATTTGCTTCTCTAAGCTTTGGTGTGTTTCAAAATGAAGGAGTTGTCTCCTTTTATAGGCTACCCAATGAGATGGTAGGTGGGTGTGAACAATTGAATAAAATGGTAGGCTTGCCTAACTTGCCTAACCTTTTGACAATGTGGTGTGCATTCCCACTAACCAACCAAAATGTGAGCCAAAAAACAACAATCTCCACCTTGGCTCATATTCTCCAAATACTACATATTGTGAACTTCTTCATGTCTGTGAATGTATTCCTCTCCCTGAATACTCCACCACGAACTCAACATTCGACGAACTGAATTAAGTCCAAGCAATGCTTGAACTTTTCTGTTGCCACTGACTTTGTGAGCATATCTGCAGCGTTCTCCTTTGTGTGAACTTTGCGAACTGCAATGTCACCATTGTTCAGCCATTCACGAATCTTGTGATACCGAACATCTATATGTTTTGTCCTGGCGTGGAACACCTGGTTCTTCGCTAAATGAATAGCACTTTGACTATCATACTGTATCTGGATACTGCCCTGCTTGAAACCTAGTTCCTCAATTAGTCCCTTTAGCCACAAAGCCTCTTTACTTGCCTCTGTCAACGCCATATACTCAGCCTCTGTTGTTGATAATGCTGTCGTAGACTGCAACACTGACCTCCAACATATACATCCTCCACAAAAGGTGTATACTAACCCTGTCGTAGATCTTCTTGAATCTAGGTCTCCAGCATAATCCGAATCAACAAACCCTGTAACCTCACTCCTTGTGGTATCACGATCAAACATAAGACCGTAATTGGTTGTACCTGCAAGATAACGGAAAATCCATTTGACAGCATTCCAATGCTCTTTTCCTGGATTTGCCATATACCTGCTAACCACACTGACTGCATGTGAGATATCTGGCCTTGTACATACCATGGCGTACATGAGACAACCCACCGCATTTACATACGGTACTTTGGACATATACTCCACCTCATCCTCTGTCTGTGGGCTTAACTGTGAAGATAACCTGAAATGTGCTGCCAACGGAGTGCTAACTGGTTTAGCATTATGC
The DNA here is from genome assembly GCA_034770075.1 of Aralia elata. Classification (NCBI taxonomy): domain Eukaryota; kingdom Viridiplantae; phylum Streptophyta; class Magnoliopsida; order Apiales; family Araliaceae; genus Aralia; species Aralia elata. Next base: position 12,010,787 of record CM068386.1, on the reverse strand, counting down.
ATGTTAAACCTCTCCAAGACCTTATGCACATATCCTTTCTGAGTTAACCACAGTTTTCCTGCCTGACGATCCCTGTGAATTTCCATACCTAGGATCTTCTTTGCTGATCCAAGATCCTTCATGTCAAATTCACTGCTTAACAATTTCTTCAACTGAAGAACATCTGACATCCTCTTTGCTGCTATCAACATGTCATCAACATATAGCGTCAGCAATACTAGAGAGCCATCATCAAGCGATCTGAAATACACACATGGATCATACTCCGAACGAGAGTAACCATGAGCTACCATGAAGCTGTCAAACCGCATGTACCACTGTCTCGGGGACTGCTTCAAACCATAGAGAGACTTTTTCAAGCTACAAACTAAGCTCTCTTTTCCTGGTTCAATAAACCCCTCTGGTTGCTTCATGTAGATCTTTTCTTCTAAATCACCATGAAGGAAAGCTGTTTTCACATCAAGCTGCTCTAACTCCATATCCTGTGATGCTACAATAGATAAGATCAACCGAATCGATGTGTGTTTCACAACTGGTGAGAAGATCTCATTGTAGTCGATTCCCTCTCTCTGAGAGAATCCCTTTGCCACCAACCTGGCCTTGAATCTTTCACCTTCTTTATCAGACTGAGCTTCCTTTTTCCTGAACACCCACTTGCATCCTATAGCCTTTGATCCTTTTGGAAGTTGAACTAACTCCCAAGTCTGGTTCTTCTGTAAAGACTCCATCTCTTCTGCCATTGCTATCGCCCATTTATCATTTTCCTCGGACTGAATAGCATCCTGATAGCTAGTTGGATCTCCACTACCAGCAATTAAGGCAAAGGCAACCATGTCTTCAAACCCATATCTCTGCACTGGTTTGCTGACTCGCCTTTCCCGATCTCTAACAAGATTATAGGACCTCTCTTGGGGATCTAAGGGATGATTATCTTCAATCTCTTCAGATTCTTTTGTCTTTTCGGGAAGCTCCACCTCAACTGGGTGTGTCTGTAACTCACTTGCTGCAGATTCTTCATTCTCGGATTTGTTCAACATGTGTTTCTCATTGAACACCACATCTCTGCTGACAACCTTCTTCTTGGAAACTGGATCCCATAACCGGTATCCCTTGACTCCATCTTCATATCCAAGGAAAATACACTCCTTTGACCTTGGATCAAGTTTGGACTGTCGCTCTTCGACCGGTAGATGAACATAAGCTGGACAACCAAAAATTTTCATCACAGAAAAATCAACTGGTTTCCCTCTCCATACCTCCTCGGGGATTTTGTGATCAATTCCAGCTGAAGGAGATCGATTTATCAGATAACAGGCTGTGTTGAGTGCCTCAGCCCAGAAACTTTTGGGCAAACCCGCATTCAATCTCATACATCTGGCGCGTTCCAACAGAGTTCTGTTCATCCTCTCTGCAACCCCATTTTGCTCTGGAGTTCTTTTAACTGAGAAGTGCCTGGTGATACCTTCATCCTGGCAGAACTGTAGGAATGACCTGTCCCTGTATTCCGTGCCATTATCTGATCTGAAATACTTCAACTTCTTTCCGGTCTGGTTTTCTACTTTAGCTTTCCACTGCTTAAATATTTTGAAAACCTCAGATTTCTGCTTCATAAAATAAACCCACACCTTTCTGGAGTAGTCATCTATAAAGCTGACAAAATAATGGGCTCCACCCATTGAAGTATGCTTGATCGGCCCCCACACATCTGAATGTACATAATCAAGTACATTCTTACTGGTGTGCGCTCCTGCCTTGAAGCTTACCCTCCGTTGTTTGCCGTACACGCAAAACTTGCAAAATTCCAAACTGCATGTTTTGACACCTTTTAGCAACTGCCTTTTGTGAAGTTCTTTCATTCCACCTTCACTCAAATGACCAAGTCGCATGTGCCATAATTCTGTGCTATCACTGCTGGAATTATCCTGCACAGAAATTGCTGCTCCACCAGTAACTGTGTCCCCTATCAACCTGTAGAGGGTGCCCTTCTTTTGACCCTTCATAATTACCATCGAACCCTTGGTAATTTTGATGACACCATCTCTGACTGAGATACTACAACCCATAGAGTCAAGTACTCCAACCGATAGTAAATTCTTCTTCAATTCTGGAATATACCTTACATCGCCCAATGTTCTGACAACCCCGTCAAACATTTTAACTTTGATGGTGCCTATTCCAGTAATTTTGCAGACTGCATTGTTACCCAATAAAACTGTACCACCATTGCAGGATGTAAAAGTATCAAACCAATCCCTGTGAGGGGACATATGAAAAGAACAACCGGAATCTATGTACCAATCTATAAGGTTGCTGTTGTCTCTAACAGATAAGAGATCACCTTGTGAAGCTTCATTTTCTGTCACTGTGTACAACTCTCCGTCGCTGCACACATCCGCTTGCTCAACAACATTAGCAGAATTTTCAATCTGCTTACCTTTCTTCTTGTTTTCTTTCTTCGACAATGGACACTGATTTTTATAGTGGCCTTTCTCGTGGCAATGATAACACTCAACTTGAGATTTATCCTTCTTGCCTGGTTTCGACTGAGACCTTCCTCGTTCCTTGCCGAAATTCTTCCGATTAGGACCCCTGCCACGCCCATCTGAAAATACAAGAAGACTATCTCCTTGATCTCTGGAAGTAGTGCCCCTGAACTTATCTTGGTCCAAGACTGCTGACATCACATCGTCAACTGCAAGCTTTTCCTTCCCTACAAGGAGAGTAGTTTGGAGAGTTGAGTATGAGTCTGGTAGAGAGACAATAAGCAATAAGGCTTTATCTTCTTCGTCCAGCTTTACATCGATACTGGTAAGTTGGGTCACCAATCTATTAAACTCATTAATATGATTGGTCAAATCTGACCCTTCGTCCATCTGAAGCTGGTACAATTTCTTCTTCAAATATAATCGATTTGACAGAGACTTCGACTTGTAAATTTTCTCAAGTTTCTCCCACAAGTCCTTCGGAGAGGTGTCTGTCAAAACCTGATATTTGATCTGTGGTGCCAAACTCAATCTGATTGTTGCCACAGCCTTTGCTTCAAGTTCCGTCCATTTTTCATCTGTCATATCCGCTGGTTTCTTCTCTTTCCCTTCTAGTGCAATTGTCAATCCCTGTTGAGCCAATACATCTCTGACTGTACACTGCCAAATACTAAAATTTGACTTTCCGTCAAATGGTTCAACTTCGTACCTCATACTCATGCTTGTCATCTTCGTATTTGTGACCTGCGAGATTTCTCTAAACGGATCGTACCAGTTGGCCAGGTAAGTGTAAGTCGGGCGGGAGTCTCTCCGTGCTTTTGCAACGGTGACTAATTAAGTAACCACCTTTCTTAAAGGCACTGCCTTTGGAACCACTTTCCTAGACACCAACGGTGTGAACCAAAAGCTCTTGATACCAATTGTTGAGAAATCAGGCCTTCACAAATACACTAAGATAAATACAAGCACACTACTGTATGAAATAGAAAATAATAACACAAGAATTTTACGTGGAAACCCAACTGGGAAAAACCACGGGGAGAGATCTCAGAAATTCACTATGAAAATAATATGGAGATTACAAACTCTCAACTGAGAAATAAACTAACTGTTTATTTTCTCTCTACCTCTATAGATCTCAAATGCTCAAACTTGAGCTTTCTCTCTCTAACTCTATTTGCTTCTCTAAGCTTTGGTGTGTTTCAAAATGAAGGAGTTGTCTCCTTTTATAGGCTACCCAATGAGATGGTAGGTGGGTGTGAACAATGAGATGGTAGGTGGGTGTGAACAATTGAATAAAATGGTAGGCTTGCCTAACTTGCCTAACCTTTTGACAATGTGGTGTGCATTCCCACTAACCAACCAAAATGTGAGCCAGAAAACAACAAAATACTACATAACCAATCTATGTTATTACAAAAACTATCATAGCATAAGCATTCCTGCCCTTGTCTTCACTATTATACCCTTCTGTCCCTTTTACCCTGGCTGAAAAATTAAAACAAAATAAGAATGAGCAATTAATTGCTTAGTAAGTCTTAACATTTGAAATAAAACAGTTTATAAGATTTTTGTATCATGAATAAGCATTATCAAAGAATATCCTAATCTTAAATTCAAGGAGCGACAAAATCTTGAATCATAACACTTTAGCAACATCATCAACAGAATACCTCATAACTCAGATTCAACAAATGTTAAGAATTAACATACTTTTAACTAGCTATAACTCGACTTTCTAAAGACATAAACAATATCAAATAATTGAGTGACCATAAGGCTATGAACTCTTTTACATTGTACCATAGGTGATCAGCTTATTAACATTCTCGTTACATGTAACACATTCGTACCGTAATTCAACCATAAACCGTACTTTAACGGTAAATGGTCGGCTCGCCCGACATTCTTAACTAATTCTATATTTAATAGGGTTGTTCATCTCAATTAATAAACTCAAAAAATCTGTCCTAAGCTAACTTAGTATGGAGGAACAATTATCCAACAACAAGGATTTATAATCACATAAGTTTTCGATAACATGAACAAGATTTCTCAATAAAGAGATAACTTAAGCAACAGAGTTTGACAGAATACAAATGGCCCCACTCATTCATCAGTCAATATAGACAACATATTTAGCTTCGGAGTAAAATAAAAGTAATCATCATTCCAAAAAATTAAGAATCAATGTAAAGCACAAAGTGTAAAACCTTTCCTTTGTTTCTTGTTTCTCTCCCTTTCTCCCAAACTCTCCTCTCTCTCTCTCTTTGTTTCTTGTTTAATTCTTTTCTCTCTTTAATCATGTATATATGTGAAATATATATATATATATATATATATATATATATATATATATATGTGTGTGTGTGTGTGTGTACACGAACCAAGAGAGGTAGCCACCTTCCCCATGGCCGGTCCATGCATTAAGCGAGTTAAGCCATTGCTTAAGGCCCCCAAATTAAAAAGGCCCCCAAAAGTTTAATAACCCATATGTAGATTTATTAAGTAGTCATTTTATAAGAAAAAATTTCTTGAATTTTTATCAACTAACCAATGTGGGACTTAAAGACTTTTTATAAAGAAAACTTATTTCAACTTTTATCATCTAACCAATGTGGGATTTAGAGTCAATAACAATAACAAAGGCATTTTAATGTATTTTTTTGGTTCAAATGTCCCACATCGACACCACACGAAACTTAAGTTTAACAATAAGTTATAAGAATGAGAAGCCTTTTACAAGAATGGAAGGTCTTTTAGTTCAAATGTAATTTTGTTTCAAAGTCTCATAAGAAACTTAAGTTTAACAATAAGCTATAAGAATATGAGGCCTTTTGGCTACTAAAATGAGAGACATTTTAGTTCAAATGTATTAATAAACTATAAGAATGAGAGGCCTTTTGACTATAAGAATGAGAGGCCTTTTGACTATAAGAATGAGAGGTCTTTTGGTTCAAATGTATTTTTGTTTTAAAGTTCCACAAGAAACTTAAGTTTAACAATAAGCTATAAGAATGAGAGGCCTTTTGGTTCAAATGTATTTTTATTTCAAAGTCTCATTTCATCTAATATACATCTATTGTCTTACCTTGGTTTTATAAGTAGAAGAGAGTTCAAGATTAATATAACCAATGTGGGACTTAGAAACAACTAAACCTTCATTTGATATTCCTTTTATAAGAAAAATTTCCTTTAACTTTTATCATCTAACCAATGTGGGACTTAAAACAATAACAAAGACATTTTACACATGTATTTTTTGTTTCAAATGTCCCACATCGACACCGCAAAAAACATAAGTTTAACAATAAGCTATAAGAATGAGAGGCTTTTTGGTTCAAATGTATTTTTGTTTCAAAGTCCCACATCGTCTAATATACATCTCTTGTTTTATCTTTGTTTTATAAGTAGAAGAGAGATCAAAATTAATTTTTGTAAGTATATTGGCTTGGATCTAGTCTTTGTTGGCTTCGGTCTGAAGGTTTTAACAAGCCACATTATTGTACCAAGTTTGGCCTACCAATTGAATGGTTAAAAAAAGACCTCAATTTGAAATTGGCTTGAGGCCTCCAAAAAGTTTGGACCGGCCCTGACCTTCCCCCTCCCACGCATTCACTCTCCCTGACTAACACATCCTCCTGCTACACATGCAAATTGTAAATTAAAGTTTATTTTTTAATAATATAATATTATTATATTAAACTCCGAACTCAAAATTAGGATTTTTAACGCTTAGGATATTTTGATCATCTTATGCCAAAATTCTGACTTGACTTATTCTAGTTATTTTTCATTCTGTTGAGGTATTTTTTTTTACATTTATATTCTTGTTAAAGGTTCGGGACATCACATAATATACCTAAAATGGAAAAAGAAAAAAGAAAAAAGAATAAAAATTTCAGAGTAGGCAATAGATCTGCCACAGTAAAGCACGCTCCACACCGTCTACCTACCAGTGCTACGATTTGTTTCTCGCAAAATCTTTCCACGAATCTTCCACTGGGTCTCATCTTACTACTGCTACTACGACATCACTGATAATCCATAGCATCAACACCAACGCGCTGTACAATGTCGTCCTCTTTATCTCTCCAACTTCGCCTCCATCACCGTTTCTTCGGCCGCAATAAATTTTTTCCCACAAAAAATTATTACATGGAGTGTGGGTTACTGTTAGTATATACCATGAGTATTAAACATACATAGATGATGAAATAAAAATTAGTATAATTGTCACACTTAAATAATAAACAGTTACATATTAAATATAACATGGAACTAAAAACTAAAGTAATATTATATATAACATAAGCATTAAACGTACATACATGCTGAAATAAAAATTGATTTAATTATTACACTTAAATAATAGACATTTACATATTAAATATAATATGAAACTAAAAATTAAATTAATATTAGATGGAGTGTGGTTACGATTATTATATAACATAAAGATTAAACAGTGACACGTGATGAAATTAAAATGAGTATAATTATCACACTTAACGTAGATGGTTACGTATTGAACTTAAACGTAACATTAAACATGCACATATGTGGGGGAATTATCAATTTGGAGTATACATTTGCTTATATTGCTTAAATAATGCGAGGCATTTACAGTGTGTGAATGCCTTCTTTGTCAAAATTCATGTGGTAAATTACTATATTTGACAACCTTCACGTTGATGTAATGTGAATTAATATTATGATTATTAAGCTTTTGTATTTTGCATTAGACAATTAAATCGATTTTAATAATGTATTTTGCTGCGTAGAAAAATACAAGGCCTATAACATTGTTAGGTATTAACTTTATAGAGCACATACTGACCAGAAGACTGATGCGTTTTGCGCAATTCGAAATGAAAAGAGGTGGGTAGCGTATAGAGGGCAATGGGAAATTAAAAGTGCATTGATATGCTTGGTAGATCTTACTTTTTATATTACTATATAGAATATATTGCACCTAATGGTTAAAGCTAATTTATGCCCACCACCAAATATGTGTTTTGTACATGTTAAAGGGTTAGTATAATAAAAAGTATAAACTTGATTTTGATTTTTTGTTCCATATTTTTTAAAAATTAAATTAGTTTCTTAGATAAGTTATAATTCAATTATACTTGAAATGTTAACGTATCATGTGACTTAATTATATTGATTTTGAACATGATTTTTTTACTACATTAGTATCTTAACAAAAGTAAAATTCATTAAAACTTGAAATCTTAAAAATTACGCTATTTAATTGTATTAATATTAGTTGTGAATTAAGTTGAATAATAATAGATTACTAACTAAGTTAGTGTCATAAATATATTTAAATTTGAATTTTTAGATTAGTATTTCAAGAGAATTTTGTTATATTTAGATCGCCTTTACTATTAAATCCTACTATGTATATTTATTATTAACCAAAATAAAAATCAATAATATTATCTTCTCAAAGTCCTAATAAATTTAAACTACATTAAATTGATCATCTTAGTATTTGAGTGAATAAACCTACAATATATTGTTCAATTAATTACTCTAAGAAATTTTCTAATAATTGACTAAAATATATTTATATTGCATTTAATTATATTGTATATATTAATAGTTAATTAAAAAAATCTCTTAACATATCACACGATTTAATTTTATTTATATTAGCTGTGAATTTTCTTACTAGATTAATTTTCTAACTAAATTAAATTCATAAAAATTTGAAATCATATCAAATCAATGCCGTTTAATTTGATTGTATTATAGTATACATGTTTGGTAGCATAGCACGTGCAAAGCACGGGCTTATTTGATAAATTGCAGGGGTTGATATTATGGCTAATAAGTAGGTTACGCTGTATAATAAATACCAACAAATTTCCAATATATTAGTATCATTAAGCTTACAAATACCAAACTACAAAATGGACAAATAGTGCATTTAAACTCTTACAAAACTGCCATATTAAAGCTATACATCTGGTGTCAATTGTTGATATGCCTGAAAAACTCACAAACTCACTTTCTAAATTGATCAAGACGACTATTTTTGGGTGTCCTCTTTTCGCTGAGATTCATAATCTTACTTCTTCTCCATGACTTTTTTGATACCTTCCTGATGCCCTTTAATAAAGCTCTTGAGACCAACTTTATAAACTGAAGCTCTTGTCATTTACACCCACTGTTGCAAAGCTGGTCTAATTGTCTCCATCCCACCTATGGCAGCTACAGCTAGATACTCCAAAGTTGTAGGTTCTTTTTGTTTGGTTGCACCATCTAATGCATTGGGCTCATCTTCACTCCACTCGTTCTTCTTATAATCATCTGGGCGAAGATCTGGACCAATATTCCTTACCCAGCTTGCAAAATAAAGCCTAGATGCTTCCTTTAACACTAATTCTTAAAGTGAATCACCTAGAGAGGTCTAGAGGCAAAGAAGCAAATCGGTACGAAACAACCATTGTGAACTCCACCCTTCACTGTCGAAAAAAAAATTCAATTTCCTTGTTGGGTGGCACAGGGCCACTATATATAGGAAGATTTTAGAAATAGATAGAGACTTATGTAGGGTTAAATACACTTTTTCCCCCACTCCTCTCGACCTCGGTTTACAAATATGTCACTGAACTGAAAATTTTTACAGTCAACTCATTGAACTATAATTCTTTTACAAAAATTCGAAAAACCATGTACTTTGTTAAAATATTAACGACAAATCTATGTGTCACATGTATGATATGCTGACAAGGAGAGAGAAGCTGTAACATTCGGATGTTCAATCAATGTAAATAAAATTTTTAGATATAAAAATTTAATGTCGACGAAATGAACTTGAATTTTATTATGAATTATGAAAAATTGCATCGAAAAACCGATATACGATAATTAACAAACGATAACGCGTACGAATAAAAACATGTGTAAAGGAGTTATATATGATTAAAATACTACGGAATAAAAGAGAATATTAGCAAATAAATTGGTCAAAGTTTCAAATAAACATGTTTAAAATAATAATAATAATAACAAATAAATAATATATAAAAGCTAAGTCAAACTTGCAATGTCAAACCTTGAAAGTGTGACTAAGTAATTTAGTAACTTAAAAAGTAATAATAATAATAATAATAATAATAATAATAAAATGAATGATTATCATAAAGAACAAGCTGGCATGCTATCACATGGTAAAGGCGGCTAGAAGCAAGTCAGCATGTGATTAAGTAAGTTAAAGGTTTTAAAAAAAAAAAAAACTTTGAAAACTCAGTGTTGGAGCCGACCAAGCCATGTGATAGCAATGATCAAATTGCTTTAGTGTTGTTAATAGCTAAAACATGATAAGTGGCCAAGACTTGCTGTTGTCAATAAACAGAAAGTGAATAGTGGCCTAAACTGATGACTAATTGCATGAATAGCTAAGTACGCTGCTAAGTAACTAAGGCGGTGTAACTTCAAAGTCTGGCCTATAAATATCTCCAGTCGTCTGATCACTCTATACGTTATGAACTTAGGAAATAAAAAAAAAAAGAAACAGAGAAAAGTTTAGGAAAATATAAGAAAATCAAGAGGAAGCAAAGAAGGAAACCAAATTAGAAGGTATGCTTCTCGGTATTCATTTTATCTTTATACATGAAATTTTCATATATGATTACGTAATTCTTTGAAGGTTATATACTCCTCAAAACATAATAATAATTATATATGATGTGTTAATATAGCAAAAATCATGCATGTGAATGCAAAGTTTTAGTAAAACAAAGGGGAAGAAAACCTAGAAAATAAAAACTAGAAACCCTAGTTTGAGCGTTTGAAATTACAAAATAAGGAAGCAAAATTAAATAAATAAATGCTTAATGAGAAATGGATATTTAAAAATACAAGAAAATGTCCAAATTAGCAAAGCTGAGAAAAAGTGTAAAATACATTTTTTCGAGTAAATAAGTAAATAAAATTGTAAACCTCAGTTAAGGGTAGTTGTTGACTAAAAATAAAATTATGATAAATTAATATTTTTGACCTTCATGAATAATGATATAGGTCAATTGCAGAAAAGATTTATTGAGTTAGAAAATAGACTACGGAAAACAGGCAAGTTTTCCCAACTTGTGCAAGTTTATTATTCTGTGCAAGTCTCTTAATTTATGAGAATTTCCTAAATGACAAGTTCCTAAACCTTAAGCATTTTTGCTTTTGGCATAATTTTTCCAAGTTATGAATTTCATTCAAGTTCATTGCTATTATGTAATATTAAATTTCAGAATATATTTGCAAGGTTTGCTGAACTCTAATTTTTTTAAATACCCCTGATTTATTTGTAATAAAGAAAAAGTCATTGTTTCGGCTTACTCTAAAAATAAGAATTTATATTATTTGTTTTCCAACCCAAATTGTTTTGGGACAGAATCTTAGACTAAGTTGAACAACCCTATTTTATATAGGGGATATTATTGTCGAAAAAATCCGGCTTATGGAGATAATGTTGTGCATAACATAGGGTACGATAGGTTGATCCCCTAAAGTGCCTGTGGAGAGTTTTTCAATCTTTATGACTGATAAACACTTATGTAGAGTCAGCAGTTTTTATAGTTGTAAGACACCTACGTTCTTGGTCCTTATGGCCACTCAGCTCAGAAAAAAAAATTTATTTGATACTCGTTAATTTAAATCTGTTCATTATTGTATTATTCATGATTCCCATTCATTATCCTGATTTAATTTGCATTCAGATATTTGATTTCTCTATAATTCAGTTCTTGATATCTTATATACTTGCTGAGCAAACTAGTTGCTCACTCTTGCGACATATATATTCTTTGCAGAAAAAGACAGTATAGCAAAAGGATCCCAGTCCAAAAGTAAGGGAAAAGAAAAAGTAAAAGAAAAATGAAATCGTAGATAAAACATGTCTTGTATAAAATGTAAATTTTAAGAATGTATGTAGATCGTAGTAGATAAAGACCTGGGATGTATTTATGTACTTGATGTAAATTATGTAACAAACTAGTGATTATGTAATATAACTAGTAGATTTTGAGTAAATGTAAGGTATAGTGACCACTATGTCTATAGTAGCGAGTACTCAGATATGGGGGCGTCACAGTTTGGTATCAGAGTTGTAGGTTATAACCCTTAGGTTAGAGAACCTTAAGATATAACCTGATTGGAATCTAGTAGAGACGGTGATAAAAGAACTCACACAGAGTTTTTGCGTAAAATAATAATAATAATTTTGGATTTGAAGATCATTTAAACTGCATATTATATATATATATTTTCGTGCTAAGTCAGATATTTTGTCCTTTTGTAGGATGGCTATCGAGGAAGGGGTAAGAGACATATAGGTAGTTTGGGAGGAACCCATAGCAGAGCCAGACCCCGAGGAAGAACCAGAGGAAGAACCTAAGGAAGATCTAGTAGGGAATCTTGTAGCACCCGAGGAGGCAGCTGATGATACTGCCGAAGATGATGAGGATGAAATATTTGCAGAAACATATACCTTAATTAGAGGACTCATGGATACGAACCAAGAGCTCGAAGTTAGAAACCATCAGGTAGAAGAAAGAAACGCAGAGCTGGAAGTTAGAGGCCAACAGTTAGAATAAAGAAACCAGGAACTAGAAGCTCAGACCCAGGTATTGGAGTCAAGAGTCCACCAGTTGGAAGAAAGGGAAGAGGAACTAGAGGCCATTTGGAGTGTGGAGATAAATACTCGTATCAGAGTAGAGACGGTGCTAAATGGGGTAGAAGAAAATTTAAGAAGGAAGAAAAGGAGGATGGATTGGGCAATATATACCTTTGGAGTTTCCTATTAACGATTTCTAGATTGGGTGATGAGTTGTAATGACACGGATTTACAGAAAATATTATTAATAAGAGTTTGTTAAATAATATTCTTATTAATAATATAGTATGTGATGTTGCATTGCATATGTGGATATGTGCTATGCGTTATGTGATTTTTGTGAATAATAAATATATTATTGTTATATATTTATTATTTACATAAATAAATTGTAGAATCAGTTTATTAAGAAAAAAAATGAGATGAGTAAGATTATGGTTATTAAACTAATTTATATCATTAAATTATTTTAATATAGTAGATTGGTGGTATTAAATATATTTAATGACCCCTATTTTATGGAAAAAGAAATGTGGGTATAATATTATTATTATATATTTATTACATGTATGTAAATTGTTGTAACAATTTGTGGGACGAGAGAGAGATAAGGAATGAATTTATGTATACTAATTTAATGTATACATTAAATAAAGAATATTTAAATAATTTATGAATTTAAATTATTTAAGTACAAAGGGAGGAATTGTATATTAATTGATGTATATTTTTTGTTTTCGGGATGGAGAAGTAAAGCAATTAAATTGTGTATATTATAGTATACATTAAATTGAGAAGATTAAAATAATTTATGAAGATAAATTATTTTAATATGGTAAAGAGAATGCATTAAATAAATTAATTATTTTTATTTAATGTATATTATTTATTTATTTTATGACATATATTATATATTTGGGATATATATAATATATGTGTAAATGTGTATTATATGTATATTATGTAATAATACATTACATATACATATCAGATGAGTACCCACTTGGGTAGCCTCCAAGTAAAGGAAAGAAAGGAAATCAGATAACTAAGTCGGTTCAATAGCTTCAGTGCACGGCAAGGAAAATTTTTGGAGGCCAAGCAAAATTCTTGCAAAGCAAGAATTTGAGTTTCTATAAATAACTAGCTCAATTTTTCAGTTGAATTTTCTTCCGTGTATTGAGCAAAAGTTGAGAAAACTTCATTCCCTACTAAACTAAGAATTGAAAATTTGAGGTTACGTGAAGTGTAGATAACTATAAGACGTAATCTATTTGGTTTTGTAATCAACAAAACAGGCAAGTTTCTCTGTTTATGCATGTGAACTTATATTCGCTATAAGTAATTTTTAGTATGATAATATATGGATATTCATGTTTTGCATTATGTTGCTCCATGAATGATCAAAGTCAATATATGACTAAAGGTGATTTGAGTTGTGGAACTCATTATATTGAAAGCATGTGGTATGTGAATGATGATAACTTTGATGCTATTCGAAAGATGATGTATCCTGCATAGATAGATGTTTTGTTGAACATCATGATGCATGTATGACATGCATAGTAGAAGTTATATGACATATGAAGTGAATATGAATCTTTGTGCTACGTGAAGCATGCTAGACTGTTAAATTTGCTGAGCTGTCGAGCTCATTCTTGCAAAAATAAACCTTTTTGCAGGTTATAGATGTGATGCAAGTCTTTCGCTACTTGGTGATAAAGAATAGAAGTATAGTGGCAATAAAGATATTTCTTTTAGTAGGAACTATTTAAATACTGTGATGACAGTTTGTAAAGGTTGTAGATGAAAGTTTTGTAAACATTTGAGATTTTCAATAAAAAGGAAATGTTTGCTTTGAAACGAGATTGTATGGTAGTGATTGCTTGATATTATAAAGCTTTATGGTGATAATACTATACAGAGATAATTCGAATGTAGAATTGAGTTGTATATACTCATATCTACTTCGATATATAATCGTAAAGGTTGCGATTCAGGGAATAGAAAGAAAGATATAGAAATTTTTAATTATCCGCATTTTTATTAGTTTTACCATTGAATAATGATGTAAAGCTAGTACAAGATAGTATTTAACACACAAGGTTGGGATTAAGATTAGTCCTAATTATGGATTAAGTTGGTCCTGATTTTGGGGTCGTTACAGTTGGTATCAGAGCCGTAGGTTATAAACTTTAGGTAAAAGTTACCTTAGACTATAACCTCAGAACATAAAGATGGATATGATAAGGAATAGACTCAAATAAAATTTGAGAAATAAAAAATAAATATAGAAAATTCCCAAGAAGTGAATTAAGATATATACAAGAAGATTCGAGGAAGAATATTGAAGAGTTATTGAAAATAAGAATCGGGAGTTACGTGACTCCAATAGTGAAGAAGTAAAGTGATAATAGATAGACGATGTCTATAAGAAGAGAATGATAAAAATGATAAGAATAAGAAGTATAAGTTAAGGTACAATCGTACTCTTTAATGGTTGATGTATGGTATCTGGGCTAAACGATTCCTTTAGAGAGCGGAGGTTAATACGAACTAGCAACCGATCTAACTCGCTGTGACAGTGTAGACGAGACGAAAACTAGTTTGTTGGTTGTTTGTGAGAAACCACTCAGCGTACTATATTGAACACTGTTAGAGACTTGATGTGTACCTAGTATAAAAATGTTAAAAGAAGAAAATGATAAGAATAAGCGAAAAGATTCAGGGAAGAATCTCGATGCGTAATTCGGAGTTAACTAACCCCGGCAATAAAGATGAACAACCCTAGAAGTTTGGGGTATTGTTAAATAAGTGAACTAGACACTAATGTTGTGTCATAAGAAACTAGACACCAATGGTGTCAATACAAACGCAAATGGTCGTTTAAGATGTAATAAGAAATCTAGAAAGCATTTAAAGCTTTGGGAGTAAGAAGAGAGATATCAAGAGAATGGTCAGAGGATAAAAAATGAAGAAGATGATAAGAAGAAACTCGAATGGAGTTTAATTGATATATATACCAGAAAAGTTATAAAAAATGCATTAAAGGATATGGCAAAGATTCAAAAACGAATCTAAACGAGCTCTAGAATCAGGGAGCACCTGATTCGAATAGTCATAGAAATATGATGAAAAGGGGAAGATAAGCAGATCAGTAAGAAAAAAAACGATCACACGATAGAAAAAGGAATCGTTGTATAACCCGATGATCAAATAAGATCACTACGTGATCTGACCAAGTCAGAGAAAGACAGATAAGGATTAAGAGTTATTTAACTCTGATAATAAAGAAGACGAATGATGATAAATAGACAATGTCTATAAGCTGAAAAGCATAAGTGGAATCATAATATATGATTAAAGAAAATAAAAAGATCTTACGACGAGCGATCGTAGGATAAGACAGGATCATAAGGTAAAACGATCGTAAGATAGAAAAAAATCGTAAAACGATTGTATGATAAGATCACGACAAAGTCTTATTGTAGAAGAACAAATGATCAATCGAAAGATTGAAAATTTTAGCTGAATGCTATAGAAAGAAGGTACTATGAGATAGTACAAAGAAAACTCAGAAGAGTTGTAGAAATGAAATACGAATTAAAGAAAATTCGTATTGAGCAAAGAGTTGTAGATCATGAAATACGAATAAAAAGAAATTCGTGTCGAGTAAAGGGAAAGTTAGAATTATGTGGGATTTCAATTGAGGACTCATGTTAGTGGCTGAGGATAAAAATAAAAAATGAAGAAGATGATAAGAAGAAACTCGAATGGAGTTTAATTGATATATATACCAGAAAAGTTATAAAAAAATGCATTAAAGGATATGGCAAAGATTCAAAAACGAATCTAAACGAGCTCTAGAATCAGGGAGCACCTGATTCGAATAGTCATAGAAATATGATGAAAAGGGGAAGATAAGTAGATCAGTAAGAAAAAAAACGATCACACGATAGAAAAAGGAATCGTTGTATAACCCGATGATCAAATAAGATCACTACGTGATATGACCAAGTCAGAGAAAGACATATAAGGATTAAGAGTTATTTAGCTCTGATAATAAAGAAGACGAATCATGATAAATAGACAATGTCTATAAGCTGAAAAGCATAAGTGGAATCATAATAAATGATTAAAGAAAATAAAAAGATCTTACGACGAGCGATCGTAGGATAAGACAGGATCGTAAGGTAAAACGATCGTAAGATAGAAAAAAATCGTAAAACGATTGTATGATAAGATCACGACAAAGTCTTATTGTAGAAGAACAAATGATCAATCGAAAGATTGAAAATTTTAGTTGAATGCTATAGAAAGAAGGTACTATGAGATAGTACAAAGAAAACTCAGAAGAGTTGTAGAAATGAAATACGAATTAAAGAAAATTCGTATTGAGCAAAGAGTTGTAGATCATGAAATACGAATAAAAAGAAATTCGTGTCGAGTAAAGGGAAAGTTAGAATTATGTGGGATTTCAATTGAGGACTCATGTTAGTGGCTGAGTTATACAATTCCTTGTATGGGCGGGGAATTTGTGTGCTTGGTTTGACAACCACTTAGCTTCCTATATTGATAATCATTGAAATATTGATGTCGCGTTATGGATATATATATATGGTGAGAAGGTGATTCTTTTCTCATATTTATATTCGATAGTTAGAGAATATTACGATTAGGTACGAGTTCTTAAAAATCATACTTATGGTAAGTTCGTGACTCCTAATCATATGGTACGTTTTTGAACCCCCACTACTACAAAATAGCAAATAGACGACGCGAAAAAAATGTTATAGATTTTGTCAGCAAAACGTCGTGGTTAAGGGTGTCATCTATTTGACCCCATTTTACAACGTTTTTAAAACGTTGTAGTAGACTCAGTTTACAACGTTTTTTGCATAAAAAACGTTGTAGATTTGTTTACCATAAACTAGTAGATGGCTGAAAACGTTGTAGATGGTATGATTCTACAACGTTTTTAAAATGTTGTAGATTTGTTAGAAAATGTTTTAAAAAAAATGTTGTGGTTCACCTATATTACCAGTACAACTGCAATATGCTAATGCCATGATATATAGCTAAAAAAGGTCTAAATTCTCATTTATATTTAAAGCCAAAATGTATCAACCATTCAAAATACATAAACCAAGTTCGACGAAAACTTTTTCAGCGATTGCCAACAGTTTTAATTAGTACATAGTGAACTTTTCCTTTATTTTCTCGAAAACTTGTTCAGCGATTATCGCCCCATTACCGTCGGCTCTTTTAATCTCCAAGTTCGACTTCGATAGAACCCGGTACCCCTTAATGCATCAGCAATAAAGTCATCAAAACCAATGGCAATAGCTGCTTCAGCTTTGGCACCATAAACCAACCTCTGCACCGAAAGAGCATGTATGAGGATTAAGTTCAAAAAATTGCAGGAAAACAAGAAGATAATTAAGATGAAATATAACTAGTTTTGAACCTTAATTCTTGACAGATGAATAGCGCCAAAACACATGGGACAAAGCTCGCATGAGGTATATATCTCACAGTCTGCAAGCTCGATTTGATTGTGAGCATGAGGCATACATTTTGTAGCAGATGGTGAGCAGTTAAAAAATAAGGTAATGCTAAGATCTCCAGACCTTCTTTACAAGGTCCTTCAGCTGCTTTCTTCCTTGAAGCTGTCGCAATCCAGGAGTATTTGGTGATGAAACATTAACAACCTAAAAGGAGAAACACACATATAACACAAGGTTAGTAAACCAGTTTTATACTTGAAAAGCGAAAAACTCTTGGTAAAGTGCGGATTCCAATATATGAAAATTGGTCCATTAACAAGTGAGACAGTATAATTACTTTCATGCCCAGCACTATAAATAAGGAGCACTGCCTACTTACTTTCATGCCCAACAATATAAATAAGCAGGTCAATCAAGAAAATAATAAACAGGGAATAATTTATCTACTACATAAAGCTTTAATAAGGAGAAATGGGACCAAGGCAGTAAAAGAAGAAAAAAAAATAAATTGCAGGCAAAAGCAGGAAAGCTACCAAGTAATCAGCGTACTGTGACAATGTATGAACGCCCTGTCAATAATCTGCATCTGCATCTTCGTTGGTCTTATTTTTTCCAAGATTGACTCCAAGAATTCCTGGACATGCTTTACCTCCATGTTTGACTTCATTATTGGAGGAAGATGAAGTACTTTATGTTTCATCCAACTTCCTTTTACCATGCTGAGCACCCAACCGTTTTGCAACAACAACAATTCCTTCACTATTGAAGCCACACCTATTAATTAAAGCACTGGCCACCAAAATAAAAGGTACGATAACAATTAGTAATCTGAGACAGAATTTCTACCATCTTGAAAAAATGCACCTGAACACCACCATAGAAAAGGGAAAATTATATGCCAGAGAAATATTCGTTACTGAAAGAGAGAACAAATTGTTGATAACATTATTCATTTCTACAAGAGCCAAAAAAAAATGTTTTTTATTTTTGATAAGTAAGAGAAAAAGATAATTTTTCCAGCAGCCAATATAATATCATGATGCAGCACTTTCTTAGCCAATAACGTTTCCCTAAATGAATAAAAATAACAAACAATCCAAGGAATGAATTTAGAACAGTATGAACTTGAGTGGAGAGATTTAGGCATAAGATGCATTCTTACCCTTCATTTGACAATCTGAAGATACGAGGCTTCGGATTACCCTCCTGTGGAACAGGAGTAAACACTTGCATAAACACTTGCAATGTGAAACTCAAAATAATACTGAATCCTGTCCCAAAAAAATAATCAGGTTCCCTACAATGTTAGAATATACTCCTACTAAAGTTTCCCCCGGAAAAAAAAATGAACAATGGAATTCTTTTTCATCGGACACAACATTATGGTGTGAACTCAATAAACTTCAGAGTAAAAGGAGAAAAACAAAGCTAACAAAGAAGACGAGGCTTCAATGCAAAATATGGATTTCCAGCCTAGATTATGGTTTCATTTTATCAGACTCCTCCACATGACAGAAAAATAATTATGAAGCAAAAAACTCGTGTATGCAAAATAAAGTTATCTTCTTCATTAGTAGATATGTACCATCCAGATTCTTGTTCTCTGATTATTTGAATACAATATAATGAAAAGGAAAACATTGGTTGTTTCTTAGTCTATCAATGCATCCATGTACAGCTAATCAAGTCGATCTCTGTTGGCCAAGGGCAAGAATGGTCAAGTGATAGCTAACCTATATAAATGATACACTCAAATTAA
This sequence comes from Aralia elata, assembly GCA_034770075.1. Taxonomy (NCBI): domain Eukaryota; kingdom Viridiplantae; phylum Streptophyta; class Magnoliopsida; order Apiales; family Araliaceae; genus Aralia; species Aralia elata. The sequence goes on along the minus strand of CM068386.1, from coordinate 11,991,422 downwards.
ATGTGCATATTATGTAAATGGATTGCATACGGTTACTGCTACGCTAGCTATCGTAAGTCACAAATTGCGAATCTAAGATAGGACTGCTACATAAAACAAAGAAATTGTTATTCGGCTATGAAGCTGTTACTTATACAATCACAAGGGGCTTCCAATATGCAGTGCTCCCTTTCTCATGTACTAAATAGACAATTTTTAATTATTAAAAGATATGATTCAAAAATGGAATACCTTGAAATATCTGTTGGAGCCATGACTCATAACAGCTTCGGGTACAATCCTTGAAAAGAGACGACGAATGAAGAGACAAAAGAGGTATGTAAACACTAGATATGATTCTAGTGTTTTGATAGATTAGACTGTCCCGCTGAAACACTAGAGCATATACAGAAACACCTGATATTTTGTATAAACCCTAGGTGAGAGAATCAAGATATACAGAAATAGCCCCTAAACACGTGCAAGAACAAATCCAAAGAGATGAAGAACTTATAATGAAACCCTAGCCCCTAAACAACATATCTTCAAATCTCTTCAGATTTCAGCCTCAAATCAAACATTCACCGAATCAGAACACAACCATATAGCCTCAGATCGAACATTCACCGAGAAAAACTGGTGAGAGAACAGAGTTCAGAGAGAAGAAAATGTGACGAGTTCAGAGAGAAGAAAAATCGAAAGGGAGATTGAAATGAAGACCTAAGTGAGCTCGGATTGAAAAATGACGAGAGCAAAGAGAGTCTTTTAATTTTAAAGTTCCGTGTTTTTTAGATAGATAACATTTTTTTTAAAAAAATGTTATCTATTGAAAATCAAAAAGAGAGTTTTAAGTTCCGTGTTTTTTAGATAGATAACTTTTTTTAAAAAAAAACGTTATCTATTTAAAATTAAAAAATTCCCTTTTAAATAGATAACATTTTTTCATATCTATCTATAACGTTTTTTTAAAAAACGTTATGGAAAAAAATACCATAACGTTTTTTTATAAAAACGTTATGGTTTAAGTGTTGTCTATTTACTACTTTGTAGTAGTGCCCTCAGCGAATGGACGTCTTTGGTCTGACTAGGATAAGTTTCTAAACTCATATGATTATGGTAAGTTCCCGAACTCATAACGTGTGGTATGTTTGATGAACTATACTGGGGTATAGAAAAGTTGTGCATGAAGCAATGAGGATTCTTAGTATAGTAAGCTTTAAGGATGATAGAAATAGATAGAATCATTAAGTAGTGAATCATTGGAGAAATTGAAGTTGATGGTGAAGACATAGGTATTCCAAATCTTCTAGCTATGCCAGACTTCGAAATTTTGAAATCAAGCTAAATTCGCACTGATGTGCCTTGGAAACTAAAAATAAATTGTTTTGTTTTGTTATTTTCAAAACATGGTGACAAGGGTGTGGAGATGGACTTCGAGCCATTACCACATCATTATCTGTTGCGGCATGATAAAACCAAAAATGATTTTCAATGATTTCGAACCGTTTAAAGAAGAGTCTATGCTATTTGTTTTGGCTAAACAAAGTTGAAAATATCAAAATATATTTTAAGTGATGGAGTCATCAATGCAGTCTAACCTAGTGTTGGATGTGATCTAAGGATCGTCAGCCCACTATGGTATGATGTAGAATGACAAAGTCATAAAATGACGGCATGCTCAGCGTACTGTTAAAACAGAGCGGTCCTATGCATCATAAAATGATTTTCAGTGTTTTAGTAAATCAAGAAGTGTCAAGTGCCTTTTTGAATCGGCTAGACATAGATTCAGATATCGATTTTGAACTGTCCAACTAAATTGATTTGGTTTGGACTCCAGATTTTGTATGAAAATCCCTGAATTGGAAAAAAAAAATTTATAGCACCAAATGGTGGCACAGATGAACGAATATCGTTCAATTGGCGCCGAATGGCGGCCACACAGATAGTGTTGATCAACACAGAACAACCCTGAATTGGGAAATTCGGTTTGCGCTGAATAACGGTGACGATGAACATAAATGTTGTTCCTGTAGATAGCACTGATCAACACAGGGCATAATAGGCTGATCACCTACGTGCCTATAAGACAGAACGGTTTACAGATAAATTTCTGTTTAAACCTTTTTAAAAAGAAAATTTTGGTCTATATGACCAGTAAGATGATACAGAAAGCTATTCCTAAGCGAATCTTCAAAATTCTTGAATTATTTATATTGCTTCACAATTATTGATCAATTGTGGAGAATTTCAATTCTGGTAATTGAGTATAGAAGGGATGATGTTCCTTAGAAAAGAAGTAGTCGTGAAATGCGACGAGTCTAGATGTATTCTTGAGAAAGAATGGTGTAAAGAAAGAAGAGAAAAGATGTACGAAACGTACGATAAATTCGGAAAGATCTCTATAAGAGAGAGTTGGTCAAAGAACTCGATGAATGAATTCGATGAATCGAATGAATAAAGACTAGTAAATTACAATTTCGAGAACGAAATTCGTAGAAGAAGGGGTGAATGTGATATTCCGAGAGTTTACGAGACTAGTAAATCATAAGTTGGTTTCATTAATCTTTGGAAAAGATGTTTATGGGATCAAAGAGAAGAAATAAGTAATATAACACCTATGATAAAACGACGCGCTGAGATTATTTGAAGGTAAAGAATTTTGATAGAAGGTTGATGTGAACCGTGTAAGCATGGTTCGGTATTGTGATTTCGGGGACGAAATCCTTATAAGAAGGGAAGAATGTAATGACACGGATTTACAGAAAATGTTATTAATAAGAGTTTATTAAATAATATTCTTATTAATAATATAGTATGTGATGTTGCATTGCATATGTGGATATGTGCTATGCGTTATGTGATTTTTGTGAATAATAAATATATTATTGTTATATATTTATTATTTATGTAAATAAATTGTAGAATCAGTTTATTAAGAAAAAAAATGAGATGAGTAAGATTATGGTTATTAAACTAATTTATATCATTAAATTATTTTAATATAGTAGATTGGTGGTATTAAATATATTTAATGACCCCCATTTTATGGAAAAAGAAATGTGGGTATAATATTATTATTATATATTTATTACATGTATGTAAATTGTTGTAACAATTTGTGGGACGAGAGAGAGATAAGGAATGAATTTATGTATACTAATTTAATGTATACATTAAACAAAGAATATTTAAATAATTTATGAATTTAAATTATTTAAGTACAAAGGGAGGAATTGTATATCAATTGATGTATATTTTCTGTTTTCGGGACGGAGTAGTAAAGCAATTAAATTGTGTATATTATAGTATACATTAAATTGAGAAGATTAAAATAATTTATGAAGATAAATTATTTTAATATGGTAAAGAGAATGCATTAAATAAATTAATTATTTTTATTTAATGTATATTATTTATTTATTTTATGACATATATTATATATTTGGGATATATATAATATATGTGTAAATGTGTAATATATGTATATTATGTAATAATACATTACATATATGTAGCGCCCCCAAAATAGGTCCACACAACCCATTCTGAGTCGCCAATAACATTCTACAAAATACAAATACAAATACGAATTTTCCCATTTACAACTAATATTTGTCGTGCAAAATACGACCACACACATACTGTGACTTTCCATACAAATATCGTACTGTATGGTACCACAGTATCCAAACCCAAATTATTACAATGCCGTAAAAAGACGACAACACATGTTTTAAGTCTCTAGTACAATCATTATTAAACTATGCCATAACTTGATAAGGACAACCACTAACTCGGGCCATCACTCCAATCTCCGGCTAGTCCCAGCTACATTTTCCTTTCCTGAGAAGAACAATGGAACAAAACTGAAAAGGGTGAGCTCAAATAGCCCAGTAAGAAAAATATCATGACTAAGATAATGAAGAATAAAATTTATCTTTAGTCTTCAACAAAATTAAATCAGAGATTTAAAGATATTTTAATTGTTCAACAACAACAATTGCAGCGGAACAAACAATCCATTAGAAGAGTCAAGTAGATTATAATATCTACCATCTTCTATAAATTAAAGGATCACCACCAATATTTTATTCCTGTAACACCAATCAACAATTCCTGTTTATGAATATCCAAATCAACAGTTTATATTCAACAGCCTCTCTTTGCACTTCGTGCCAAAGATATTTATTTGTAACATCACCGGTCATGATCATGCCAAACGCCAGTTCATCTTTGCACTACGGGCCAAAGAGAACTTTCACCATACGCCTTTGTTTGTAACACCAAAAGTCATGATTATACCAATACACAGTTTGGTCAAAATCATGTCACGCCAGTTCATCTTTGCACTACGGGCCAAAGAGAACTATCACCACAATTTAAGTATGAGGATGAGGATGATGACAATGATACAGTGAGATTAAGGATAAGAAAAGCTTTATAATTTAATCAGTATCAAAGATTGACCAAACTGCCAACACGATAACCAAATTGTGGAGTCAAATTCAAGAATGATATTCAAGAAATTATTTCATGCTTCAACTATAACGTATAAAATGAAATAGAAAGATTCAAGTGAGAAGATATTAGATGAAGCACAAACTATTAAGGATATTCTACTAATTTTTAGGGATTTTCTCCATTTAAAAATAAGGTTTTGGAAACAAACAAGGATTTCTTATCCTAAATGGAGAAATGTGAAAGAAAAAGATATCCCTTAAAGATTACAAAAGAAATGATACGTTATACGAGTATAACAGAATATATGAAACTGCAAATGGATTTTCACCCGTCATGCGATAATTCGCGTAGACAGGTTATTTCCACAAAAGATTTATAAGTAATGAATACAAAGGGTTATTCACCAGGCATGCGGCAATCCGCACGGACAGGTTATACCCACAGATTAATAAGGAAAGAATACAAAGGGTTATTCACCAGGTACGACACTCGTACATACAGGTTATTCCCACAGAGTAATAAGGAATGAATACAGAAGGGTATTCACCAGGTACGACACTCGTACATACAGGTTATTCCCACAGAATAATAAGAAATGAATACAAAAGGATATTCACCAGGCATGCGTCATACCGCACAGACAGGTTATCCCCACAAATTAATACAGAATGAATAACAACCTTTATGAGTATAATATCACTTACGAATATGAAAGCAAATGATATTATATATGAGTATGAAAGAAATGATATTCCCTACCTTCGTTAATAAAATACTGGATGTTGCTTTCTATGAAGTTTACTAACTTTGGCCAATACTAGTATTCTCACAAATACTCACAATAGCCTAGCACACTAAGAGAACTTAAGAAATTTAGAGAGAGAGAGGAAGTATAGGCAATGAAGGTGTGAAAATTTCTTAAGCGAACTCTCCCTATTTATAGGAAAATCAAGGTGAGGGCATTTTGGTCATTTCCCCAACTTTTCTTGGTTTATTACGCTTATACCCTTGGCATATTCTTTTAATATCATCCATCCATTTTTTCTTCCATTTATATCATCCATCCATTTTTTCTTCCATTTATATCATCCATCCATTTTTTCTTCTATTTATATCATCCATCCATTTTTTCTTCCATTTATATCATCTATCCATTTTTTCTTCCATTTATATCATCCATCCATTTTTTCTTCCATTATCAAAAGATAATTCCATTATCAAAAAGATAAAATAACTCCATTATCACAATAAATCCCTTTTTCTGTATTATTGTGTTAAATGTATTAATATCACAGATAGCATATACTCGCAATACTGGCAACCAGATTATTCCCAGGAAAGAGGGGGCCTTCCATAAAAATGGCGCGCAATTAAATAACCCCTTTCCTTGACAGAATTTCTAGACATTGTCAATAATGCTAAACTATCATATCAAATAATATGTGTTATAGTGTCGTGACAAATAATAAAAAATATTATGCAGATGCTACTGTAACAATTATTGAATCAAGATATTGTGCAATTGTTACTTTATCAATTATTGAATCAATAATATAAAACATTGTGCGACACCGTGTGCTACTGTGGAATACCGTGTGCTACTGTGGAATAATGCGCTTTACTGTTCTTTTTATTATCGGGTATTTCAACAGTTATCGGTTAAAGTTTTGCCGCCAATTTCTATCACTTTCTATATCCGACAGTTAACCCGTTATGGGGCCCACTATCATTGACAATATTGCCATTTCGGCGCCGTCGTACGGTACCGAATATAATATTCCCCGACAGAACGAATATTATCCGACAGAAGGAATATTCCCCGACATACTAGTTTGACTTTTTGTATAAATAAATAGTATATTCGTATGAATAGTACTTTTGTATTTATACCGTATAATTTTCGTATCCAGCTTATATAAACGTTATGACGTAATTCGAAGATCGAAGAAAATGTAAAAACGTTTTAGCGTGAATAGTATCTCGTGAATAGTGATCACGTGAATAGTGATTTAGCATTATTACTAGACATCTCAATTGTCACATTTCACTAGTAACTTTATCATTATCGATTTAACACCTTTCTATTTAAAATAATAATAAGAAGAAAATTAAATTCTATTTATTAAAATTTTTGGGGTCTTACAATCTCCCCTCCTTATGAAATTTCGTCCCCGAAATTTACGTACGTACCTGGCATATCGAAGAGGTGAGGATACCTTGCTCTCATTTCAGATTCTAACTCCCAGGTCATTTCCTCAGAATCATGGTTTCTCCATAACAGTTTGACTTGAGGTATAACCTTTGATCGTAGAATTTGTTCTTTCTTATCTAAAACCTTGACAGGTATCTCTTCGTACATTAAATCCTCTGCTATCTCGTCTGGTTCTAATTCAATAACGTGGTTCGGATCTTTCACATATTACTTAGCATGGATATGTGAAAAACATTATAAATACGAGACATGTTTGGTGGTAAGGCGAGTCTGTAGGCCACAGTTCCTACTCGGTCGAAGATTTCAAATGGACCGATAAATCGAGGGTTAAGTTTTCCTCTCTTTTCGAATCTTGTATCTTCTTTCCATGGAGTAACACGTAAGAATACATGGTCTCCGATTTTGAATTCATCGTCCCTTCGATGAAGATCATCATAACTCTTTTGTCGATCTTGTGCTGCTTATATACATTATCATCTTCACGTGGGTTCGTGGAGTCTTTAACTCTATATTCATCCTTTGTAAGTCATCCAAAATGGGCCTTTACGTTGTCAGCATCGTACTCGTACTTGCATACGTTCTTCTACGCAATGCGTCAGCTACTACGTTTCGCCTTTCCAGGATGGTATTGAATGGTATGGTCGTAATCCTTTAACAGCTCGAGCCAACGTCGTTGTCACATGTTGATTTCCTTCTGGGTGAAGAAATGTTTGAGGCTTTTATGGTCTGCATAGATTTCTATTTACTCCCATCTTTCTTCCTTACGAATAAAATAGGAGTACCCCAAGGCGATGTATTCGAACGTATGAAATCGATATCTAACAACTCCTGTAGTTAGGTTTTAACTCCAGAAATTCAATAGGAGCCAAACGTATGGGGTCTTGGAAATGGGTTTTGTATTGGGTTCAAGGTCGATACAAAATTCGATTTTGCGGTCTAGGGTAGGCCAGGAAGTTCTTCGGGAAATACGTCAGGAAACTTATTAACAACAGAAATATTAATCAAATTTGACGTAGTTTTGTTTAAATCAGTTACATGGGCTAAGAAATTTTGACATCCGTTTTTCAATAAACGAATGACTTTGTGGATAGAAATGACAGTTATTGATTTCAACGGTTTGGTTGCTTGAATTCGAATAATAGGTTGATTAGGAATATAAAAACTAACGACCTTACGAAAGCAATCATGATGAGTAGTTCACCAAACGATTCCTAAAAGCACACTAAATTCTTGTATTTCAAAAGAGATAATATCAATGGGTAAGGTGAGGGTACCGACTTGAACAAAATAAGATTTATAGACTGTAGATGTAACGAATATTTGTCCCAATGGTGTTTCAACAGATAAGTTAAAATTTAATTTCTCAGGGGTCAAGTTTAAACGTTGAGCACAAGCAGATGAAATAAAAGAGTGGGTAGAACCAGTATCTAATAAGGTATAGACTCGCAAGAGTTTACGATTAGCTCACCGGTTATGACATCATCTGGTTGTAGTATTTATTTCTCCTGCTCCACTAATTGAGCCATATCCACGACATCCGAATATAGACAAATTTTATGAGAAATGAGATATTGACGAATTTTTGGTTTCAAACCTCGTAAAAACATTCGCGTCATCCATTCCTCAGTATGGGACGCAAATCAAGACAGTTCGACAAACTTAGCCTCGTACTGCGAAACGGTCATGTTGTTCTGCTCCAATTTGATGAATTCTACGTCCTTCACATGGCGAATACTCTCCGGAAAATACTTCTCGTTAAACAATTCTTGGAACTCGACCCAAGACATCTCGAGTGCTGAGTGACGAGTACGTTTCACGGATTCCCACCAATGATCCGCTTCTCCTCGTAACATAAAGGTGGCAAAAGGAACCTTTTGGTCGTCCGTGCAACGCAATACATCGAATATCTTTGTTAATTGTTTAAGCCATATCTCTACCTTGAGTGGGTCTGGCTTGCCGAAAAATTCAGGTGGTCCCAATTCTTTGAACTGCTTGGCAGTGACCATCCGTATATTATCAGCGTTTCTGCCAGTATTATAGACATGAGCTCTTCTCGCCTGGTTCTGCATGAATTGCATGAAGTTCCTAAAAATTTTATCATTCATTCTGTTGTTAGCATCATGATTAGCATCATAATGTTCTGAATTTGCACCCGTATTATTTGTGGCTTCCTGGTTTTCAGCCACAATGGTCTCATAGTGAATCTCTTGATTTTCATATGTCATTCTGAAATGTGATCACAAAACAAAGATTAGTTAAAGAAATAAACATGCAACATCTTATCCCTATAACCAAACCAATTACTTAAATAACAAAAATAGCTTAGGTAGGACACACTAGCGAAGGATTTTACTCGTCTCTCTCCTCCTAGTTCTAATCCCAGATCTCTACCAGAGATCATATCCCTAAGCTCTGATACCAACTGTGACGCCCCCAAAATAGGTCCACACAACCCATTCTGAGTCGCCAATAACATTCTACAAAATACAAATACAAATACGAATTTTCCCATTTACAACTAATATTTATCGTGCAAAATACGATCACACACATACTGTGACTTTCCATACAAATATCGTACTGTATGGTACCACAGTATCCAAACCCAAATTATTACAATGCCGTAAAAAGACGACAACACATGTTTTAAGTCTCTAGTACAATCATTATTAAACTATGCCATAACTTGATAAGGACAACCACTAACTCGGACCATCACTCCACTCTCCGGCTAGTCCCAGCTACATTTTCCTTTCCTGAGAAGAACAATGGAACAAAACTGAAAAGGGTGAGCTCAAATAGCCCAGTAAGAAAAATATCATGACTAAGATAATGAAGAATAAAATTTATCTTTAGTCTTCAACAAAATTAAATCAGAGATTTAAAGATATTTTAATTGTTCAACAACAACAATTGCAGCGGAACAAACAATCCATTAGAAGAGTCAAGTAGATTATAATATCTACCATCTTCTATAAATTAAAGGATCACCACCAATATTTTATTCCTGTAACACCAATCAACAATTCCTATTTATGAACATCCAAATTAACAGTTTATATTCAACAGCCTCTCTTTGCACTACGTGCCAAAGATATTTATTTGTAACATCACCGGTCATGATCATGCCAAACGCCAGTTCATCTTTGCACTACGGGCCAAAGAGAACTTTCACCATACGCCTTTGTTTGTAACACCAAAAGTCATGATTATACCAATACACAGTTTGGTCAAAATCATGTCATGCCAGTTCATCTTTGCACTACGGGCCAAAGAGAACTATCACCACAATTTAAGTATGAGGATGAGGATGATGACAATGATACAGTGAGATTAAGGATAAGAAAAGCTTTATAATTTAATCAGTATCAAAGATTGACCAAATTGCCAACACGATAACCAAATTGTGGAGTCAAATTCAAGAATGATATTCAAGAAATTATTTCATGCTTCAACTATAACGTATAAAATGAAATAGAAAGATTCAAGTGAGAAGATATTAGATGAAGCACAAACTATTAAGGATATTCTACTAATTTTTAGGGATTTTCTCCATTTAAAAATAAGGTTTTGGAAACAAACAAGGATTTCTTATCCTAAATGGAGAAATGTGAAAGAAAAAGATATCCCTTAAAGAGTACAAAAGAAATGATACGTTATACGAGTATAACAGAATATATGAAACTGCAAATGGATTTTCACCCGTCATGCGATAATTCGCGTAGACAGGTTATTTCCACAAAAGATTTATAAGTAATGAATACAAAGGGTTATTCACCAGGCATGCGGCAATCCGCACGGACAGGTTATACCCACAGATTAATAAGGAAAGAATACAAAGGGTTATTCACCAGGTACGACACTCGTACATACAGGTTATTCCCACAGAGTAATAAGGAATGAATACAGAAGGGTATTCACCAGGTACGACACTCGTACATACAGGTTATTCCCACAGAATAATAAGAAATGAATACAAAAGGATATTCACCAGGCATGCGTCATACCGCACGGACAGGTTATCCCTACAAATTAATACAGAATGAATAACAACCTTTATGAGTATAATATCACTTATGAACATGAAAGCAAATGATATTATATATGAGTATGAAAGAAATGATATTCCCTACCTTCGTTAATAAAATACTGGATGTTGCTTTCTATGAAGTTTACTAACTTTGGCCAATACTAGTATTCTCACAAATACTCACAATAGCCTAGCACACTAAGAGAACTTAAGAAATTTAGAGAGAGAAAGAGGAAGTATAGGCAATGAAGGTGTGAAAATTTCTTAAGCGAACTCTCCCTATTTATAGGAAAATCAAGGTGAGGGCATTTTGGTCATTTCCCCAACTTTTCTTGGTTTATTACGCTTATACCCTTGGCATATTCTTTTAATATCATCTATTTATATCATCCATCCATTTTTTCTTCCATTATCAAAAGATAATTCCATTATCAAAAAGATAAAATAACTCCATTATCACAATAAATCCCTTTTTCTGTATTATTGTGTTAAATGTATTAATATCACAGATAGCATATACTCGCAATACTGGCAACCAGATTATTCTCAGGAAAGAGGGGGCCTTCCATAAAAATGGCGCGCAATTAAATAACCCCTTTCCTTGACAGAATTTCTAGACATTGTCAATAATGCTAAACTATCATATCAAATAATATGTGTTATAGTGTCGTGACAAATAATAAAAAATATTATGCAGATGCTACTGTAACAATTATTGAATCAAGATATTGTGCAATTGTTACTTTATCAATTATTGAATCAATAATATAAAACATTGTGCGACACCGTGTGCTACTGTGGAATACCGTGTGCTACTGTGGAATAATGCGCTTTACTGTTCTTTTTATTATCGGGTATTTTAACAGTTATCGGTTAAAGTTTTGCCGCCAATTTCTATCACTTTCTATATCCGACAGTTAACCCGTTGTGGGGCCCACTATCATTGACAATATTGCCATTTTGGCGCCGTCGTACGGTACCGAATATAATATTCCCCGACAGAATGAATATTATCCGACAGAAGGAATATTCCCCGACATACTAGTTTGACTTTTTGTATAAATAAATAGTATATTCGTATGAATAGTACTTTTATATTTATACCGTATAATTTTCGTATCCAGCTTATATAAACGTTATGACGTAATTCGAAGATCGAAGAAAATGTAAAAGCGTTTTAGCGTGAATAGTATCCCGTGAATAGTGATCACGTGAATAGTGATTTAGCATTATTACTAGACATCTCAATTGTCACATTTCACTAGTAACTTTATCATTATCGATTTAACACCTTTCTATTTAAAATAATAATAAGAAGAAAATTAAATTCTATTTATTAAAATTTTTGGGGTCTTACAATATACATATCAGATGAGTACCTAGTTGGGTAGCCTCCAAGTAAAGGAAAGAAAGGAAATCAGATAACTAAGTTGGTTCAATAGCTTCAGTTCACGACAAGGCAAATTTTTGGAGGCCAAGCAAAATTCTTGCAAAGCAAGAATTTGAGTTTCTATAAATAAGTAGCTCAATTTTTCAGTTGAATTTTCTTCCGTGTACTGAGCAAAAGTTGAGAAAACTTTATTCCCTGCTAAACTAAGAATTGGAAATTTGAGGTTAAATGAAGTGCAGATAACTATAAGACGTAATCTATTTGGTTTTGTAATCAACAAAACAGGCAAGTTTCTCAGTTTATTTATATGAACTTATATTTGCTATAAGTAATTTTTAGCATGATAATATATGGATATTCATGTTTTGCATTATGTTGCTCCATGAATGATCAAAGTCAATATATGACTAAAGAGTGATTTGAGTTGTAGAACTCATTATATTGAAAGCATGTGGTATGTGAATGATGATAACTTTGATGCTATTCGAAATATGATGTATCCTGCATAGATAGATGTTTTGTTGAACATCATGATGCATGTATGACATGCATAGTAGAAGTTATATGACATATGAAGTGAATATGAATCTTTGTGCTACGTGAAACATGCTAGACTGTTAAATTTGTGGGTATAATATTATTATTATATATTTATTACATGTATGTAAATTGTTGTAACAATTTGTGGGACGAGAGAGAGAGATAAGGAATGAATTTATGTATACTAATTTAATGTATACATTAAATAAAGAATATTTAAATAATTTATGAATTTAAATTATTTAAGTACAAAGGGAGGAATTGTATATTAATTGATGTATATTTTCTGTTTTCGGGATGGAGAAGTAAAGCAATTAAATTGTGTATATTATAGTATACATTAAATTGAGAAGATTAAAATAATTTATGAAGATAAATTATTTTAATATGGTAAAGAGAATGCATTAAATAAATTAATTATTTTTATTTAATGTATATTATTTATTTATTTTATGACATATATTATATATTTGGGATATATATAATATATGTGTAAATGTGTATTATATGTATATTATGTAATAATACATTACATATACATATCAGATGAGTACCCACTTGGGTAGCCTCCAAGTAAAGGAAAGAAAGGAAATCAGATAACTAAGTCGGTTCAATAGCTTCAGTGCACGACAAGGGAAATTTTTGGAGGCCAAGCAAAATTCTTGCAAAGCAAGAATTTGAGTTTCTATAAATAACTAGCTCAATTTTTCAGTTGAATTTTCTTCCGTGTACTGAGCAAAAGTTGAGAAAACTTCATTCCCTGCTAACCTAAGAATTGGAAATTTGAGGTTACGTGAAGTGTAGATAACTATAAGACGTAATCTATTTGGTTTTGTAATCAACAAAACAGGCAAGTTTCTCAGTTTATGCATGTGAACTTATATTCGCTATAAGTAATTTTTAGTATGATAATATATGGATATTCATGTTTTGCATTATGTTGCTCCATGAATGATCAAAGTCAATATATGACTAAAGGTGATTTGAGTTGTGGAACTCATTATATTGAAAGCATGTGGTATGTGAATGATGATAACTTTGATGCTATTCGAAATATGATGTATCCTGCATAGATAGATGTTTTGTTGAACATCATGATGCATGTATGACATGCATAGTAGAAGTTATATGACATATGAAGTGAATATGAATCTTTGTGCTACGTGAAGCATGCTAGACTGTTAAATTTGTTGAGCTGTCGAGCTCATTCTTGCAAAAATAAACCTTTTTGCAGGTTATAGATGTGATGCAAGTCTTTCGCTACTTGGTGATAAAGAATAGAAGTATAGTTGCAATAAAGATATTTCTTTTAGTAGGAACTATTTAAATACTGTGATGACAGTTTGTAAAGGTTGTAGATGAAAGTTTTGTAAACATTTGAGATTTTCAATAAAAAGGAAATGTTTGCTTTGAAACGAGATTGTATGGTAGTGATTGCTTGATATTATAAAGCTTTATGGTGATAATACTATACAGAGATAATTCGAATGTAGAATTGAGTTGTATATACTCATATCTACTTCGATATATAATCACAAAGGTTGCGATTCAGGAAATAGAAAGAAAGATATAGAAATTTTTAATTATCTGCATTTTTATTAGTTTTACCATTGAATAATGATGTAAAGCTAGTACAAGATAGTATTTAACGCACAAGGTTTGGATTAAGATTAGTCCTAATTATGGATTAAGTTGGTCCTGATTTTGGGGTCGTTACATGAGTCATCCAACAGAGGAAGGTCAAACGATTCACACCATAAGCAGGGACCTGGTTTGGTTCATAGCGGACCAAGAATATAAAGAGGCCGCAGAGATAGGGTTATTTGTGTAATAGGTAAAAGCTTACTTTTGTAAGAAGTAGGTATAAGTATGTAGTCTCATCTTTTAATGTATAATTATGGGACATATGTAGGAAGGTAAAATCTGATATGTAAAATAACTAACTATTGTATAAAAATATGTACATATATGATGTTTAATATTATGGTATGTTTATAAACATATGTCTTGTGAATGACGGATGGTATTAATTAATTACTTATTTGTGTTACATAATGATTATGATGATATATTGTTACATTAAACAAAAAATGCCAAGGGGACGACCACGAATGAGGCCTGTTAATGAAGTACTAGATGGGCAATTTGAACAGTATAAGAATCATGAACCAAATCAGAACCCTCTACAACAATTTGTAGATTTACTGGTAGGAGCTCTTCAAAGTAGAACTCAAAATCCAAACCCACATGTGCCACATGTCACAACTTTTAAGGATTTTAAAAATATGGGACCCCCAGAATTTAAAGGAACCACCGAGCCTATAGAGGCTCAGGCTTGGATAAAAGAAATTAAAAAAGCGTTTGCTATAGCTAAAGTTGAGGAGGACCAAAACACATTCTTTGCTTTATACATGTTGAAAGGAGAAGCAAATTTTTGGTGGGAGGCAAACGAGCATAGGGCAGGGGATGGTGTGCTACCTTCGACTAGGTTCAAGGAATTATTTTTTGAAAACTATTTTCCCCGAAGTCTGCAAAGTCGCATGGAAATGCGATTTCTAGAACTTAAGCAGGAAGACATGACAGTACCACAATATGCAGCAAAGTTTAACGAGCTAGCAAGATTTGCCCCACACCAAGTAACTACAGAAGAAAGAAAAGCAAGACGGTTCGAACAAGGTTTGAAACCCTGGTTGTACAATAGATTAGCTGTGCTACAGATTGACTCGTTTGGTACATTGCTAGAGAAAGCGATCATTGCGGAGGGAGGAAGTGAAGCTTTAACTAAATATACTCAGGAGCAAAAAAAGAGGAGGTTTGAGGGAAAGAATAAAGGTGAAGGTAGTAATAGTGGAGGTGAAGGGAATCTCAAGAAAAAATGGAATAACAATAATAACAACAGAGGGAAGTAAGGAGAAGACAAGAAAAAGGTCGAAGCATGTAAGACATGTGGAAAGAATCACCTCGGGACATGTCTGAAAGGAAGGAATGTATGTTATAATTGTGGCCAGGAAGGCCATATAGCTCCCAACTGCATAAACCCAAAGAAGGGCGGATGCTTCATATGTGGTGCGCTAGATCACCAGATTAAAAATTGTCCAAAGAAGGGAATGGAGCAGGGAGGAGGAAGTAAGAGCGGTGGCAGTAAGCTGCTAATAACAGGACCACTAGTCCCTGGCCGACCAATAGCAAAGACTTTTAACATGACGGTTAAAGATGCGGTGACATCTAGGGACGTGGTGTCAGGTATCATTCCAATAAATTCCATAAATGCTTACGTACTTTTTGATTCTAGAGCTACCTGTTCATTCGTGTCTCATGAATTTGCAAGTCGGTTGAACTTACCTTGTCAACTGTTAGAATTTCCTTTGAATATTGAAATTGCTAACAAGGAAGTGATACCTGTCAGATACGTACATAAAAATTGTTACGTACAGATTAGGGGACCTAAATTTTTGGCGTATTTAATCCCTATTCAATTAGGAGAATTTGATGTAATATTGGGGATGGACTAGTTGAATAACCATGGAGCCATTATAGATTGTCATAGCAAACATGTGAACCTTCAAGTTTCAAATCAAGAAAAGGTGGTGCTCCATGGAAACCAGTCGCCTTGGCAGTCTTGTTGCTTATCAATGATGCAAGCTAAAAGACTACTCAGAAAAGGATGTGAGGGGTATTTAGCTTACATAGTAGATACCCAATGAGTGGAGCCAGATTTAAGTCAGATGCCAGTAGTAAAAGAATTTATAGATATATTCCCGAAGGAACTTCCTCGTATTCCTCCAGATAGGCAAGTGGAGTTTATGATTGACTTAGTCCCTGGAACGACGCCAATTTCAAAGGCTCCGTATAGAATGACACCTATAGAAATGAAGGAATTAATGATACAATTACAAGAACTATTGGATAAGAGATTTATTCAACCAAGTGTCTCACCCTGGGGAGCACCGATATTATTCGTGAAAAAGAAAGATGGATCACTAAGGTTATGCATAGACTATAGGGAGTTGAATAAGATGACTATCAAAAATAAATATCCTTTACCAAGAATAGATGATTTGTTCGACCAATTAAAAGGAGCAAGATATTTCTCAAAGATTGATTTGAGGTCAGGATACCATCAGTTAAAGGTAAGAAAGGAGGATGTACCAAAAACGACATTTATGACTCGTTATGGTCATTACGAGTTTCTTGTAATGCTATTTGGGTTGACAAATGCGCCGGCAGTATTTATGGACCTCATGAATAGAGTTTTCAAGCAGTGGTTGGATAAATTTGTTGTGGTATTTATTGATGATATTTTGATATATTAAAAAACAAAGGATGAGCATGAGGAACATTTGAGATTGGTGTGGAGACCTTGAGAAGAGAGAAGTTGTATGGGAAGTTTTCCAAGTGTGAATTATGGTTGGAGAGAATTTAATTCTTAGGTCATGTAATTGATAAAGACGGGATTTCGGTGGATCCAACAAAAGTAGAAGCCGTAGTAAATTGGGAACAACCGAGAACTCCAACGGAGGTTAGAAGTTTCTTAGGATTAGCGGGATACTATCGAAGATTCATTTAAGATTTTTCAAAGATAGCAGGACCGCTAACAAATTTGACTAGGAAAAATGTAAAATTCGTTTGGGCAGAGAAATGTGAAGAAAGTTTCCAGGAGCTGAAGAAACGATTGAGCACGACTCCAGTATTATCATTGCCAGATAATACTGGAGGATTTGTGGTTTATAGTGATGCCTCACATCGAGGACTAGGCTGTGTTTTGATGCAACATGGGAAAGTGATTGCTTACGCGTCATGACAGTTAAAAGATTATGAGAAGAAATATCCTACTCATGATTTAAAATTGGCAGCCGTAGTTTTTGCTCTAAAAATTTGGAGGCATTATTTATACGGAGAAAAGTGCGAGATATACACAGATCATAAAAGCTTAAAATATATCTTCACACATAAGGAATTAAATATGAGACAAAGGTGATGGTTGGAGTTAATCAAGGACTATGATTGTAAAATTTTGTATCATCCGGGCAAGGCAAATATTGTGGCTGATGCCTTGAGTCAGAAGAATCAGGAGAAATTGATGAAATTAACAGTGCAAGATGAGTTGATAAAAGAATTTGAGAGATTAGAGATAGAAATAAGAAGTTCAGGTGAATTTTCTGAGAAGTTGTATGCAATGGAGATTTTTCCGACTTTATGGGATAGAGTTAAGGAGTTCCAGATGAAGGATGAGGATTATGAAAGGATAAATAAACAAATATCAGAAAAATAAAATGAGAAATTCAGGATAAATAAGGATGGTATTATACGATTTGAAGATAGGATATGGGTACCTACAGTGTTAGAATTAAAAGATGAAATTTTGGAGGAAGCTCATAATTCTAAATTTACGGTACACCCTGGTAGCACGAAGATGTATAAGGATCTACAACAGTATTACTGGTGGCCGGGAATGAAGAAGGAAATTGCAGCTTGGGTCAGTAAGTGTTTAACTTGTGAAAGAATCAAAGCGGAACATCAGAGACCTAGTGGTTTACTTCAACCCTTAGAGATCCCTGAGTGAAAATGGGAGCATATCACCATGGATTTTATTGTGGGACTCCCGACTACTCAAAAAGGTTTTGATGCAATTTGGGTGATAGTATATTGATTAACCAAATCCGCGCACTTTTTACCAACCCGAGTAAAATACAACTTAGATCAGTTAGCCAAACTCTATATCAATGAGATTGTTTCAAGACATGGTGTTCCGATTTCCATCATATCTGATCGAGACCCGCGGTTCACATCAAACTTTTGGAGGAGTTTTCAGAATCATTTAGGGACACAATTGAGGTTGAGCACAACCTACCATCCTCAAGCGGACGGGCAAAGCGAAATGACAATCCAGAATCTAGAAGATATACTGAGAGCATGTGTTATGGACTTCAAAGGAAGCTGGGACGATCACTTGCTGTTGGCAGAGTTCGCCTACAATAACAGCCATCATGCCAGCATTGGAATGCCGCCGTACGAAGCCTTATATGGAAGAAAATGCCGAACACCTTTATGTTGGAATGAAGTCGGAGAACGTCAACTGCTCGGACCAGAAATCATCCAGCAGACAGCAGAGATGGTTCGAGTGATCTGTATCAGATTAAAAGCAGCGCAAAATAGACAGAAAAAGTATGTTGATCAACATAGACAGAAGAGAGAATTTGATGTTGGAAGTTATGTGTTTTTAAAAGTATCTCCATGGAAGGGAAAAATATGATTTGGTAAGAAGAGAAAATTAGGTCCTAGATTTATAGGACCTTTTGAGATACTAAAGAGGGTGGGAGAGGTAGCATACGAGGTAACTTTACCTCCTGAATTGGAGCACATACATAATGTGTTTCATATATCTGTATTACGTCCCTACAAGCCTGACTATAAGCATGTTATAGATTATGAACCCATACAGATCGAGAAGGATTTAAGCTACGAGGAGGTTCCTATGCAGATCGTGGATAGAAAAGAACAAGTACTGAGGAACAAGGTAATACCCTCGGTGAAGGTAATCTGGAGAAACCAACAACAAGAAGAAGCTACCTGGGCACTAGAAGAAAAAATGAAGCACAACTATCCCTATCTGTTTGAATAGATCATTAATTATGTCGATTCCGAGGACGGAATCCCTATAAGGGAGGGAGAATGTAACATTCGGATGTTCAATCAATGTAAATAAAATTTTTAAATATAAAAATTTAATGTCCATGAAATGAACTTGAATTTTATTATGAATTAGGAAAAATTGTATCGAAAAACCGATGTACGATAATTAACAAACGATAACGCGTACGAATGAAAACGTGTGTAAAGGAGTTATATATGATTAAAATACTACGGAGTAAAAGAGAATATTAGCAAATAAATTGGTCAAAGTTTCAAATAAACATGTTTAAAATAATAATAATAATAACAAATAAATAATATATAAAAGCTAAGTCAAACTTGCAATGTCAAACCTTGAAAGTGTGACTAAGTAATTTAGTAACTTAAAAAGTAATAATAATAATAATAATAATAATAATAATAATAATAATAATAAAATGAATGATTATCATAAAGAACAAGCTGGCATGCTATCACATGGTAAAGGCGGCTAGAAGCAAGTCAGCATGTGATTAAGTAAGTTAAAGGTTTAAAAAAAAAACTTTGAAAACTCAGTGTTGGAGCCGACCAAGCCATGTGATAGAAATGATCAAATTGCTTTAGTGTTGTTAATAGCTAAAACATGATAAGTGGCCAAGACTTGCTGCAGTCAATAAACAGAAAGTGAATAGTGGCCCAAACTGATGACTAATTGCATGAATAGCTAAGTACTCTGCTAAGTAACTAAGGCGGTGCAACTTCAAAGTCTGGCCTATAAATATCTCCAATCGTCTGATCACTCTATACGTTATGAACTTAGGAAATAAAAAAAATAAAGAGAGAAAAGTTTAGGAAAATATAAGAAAATCAAGAGGAAGCAAAAGAAGGAAACCAAATTAGAAGGTATGCTTCTTAGTATTCATTTTATTTTTATACATGAAATTTTCGTATATGATTATGTAATTCTTTGAAGGTTATATACTCCTCAAAACATAGTAATAGTTATATATGATGTGTTAATATAGCAAAAATCATGCACGTGAATGCAAAGTTTTAGTTAAACAAAGGGAGAGGAAACCTAGAAAATAAAAACTAGAAACCCTAGTTTGAGCGTTTGAAATTACAAAATAAGGAAGAAAAATTAAATAAATAAATGTTTAATGAGAAATGGATATTTAAAAATACAAGAAAATGTCCAAATTAGCAAAGCTGAGAAAAAATGTAAAATACATTTTTCCGAGTAAATAAGTAAATAAACTTGTAAACCTCAGTTAAGGGTAGTTGTTGACTAAAAATAAAATTATGATAAATTAATATTTTTGACCTTCATGAATAATGATATAGGTCAATTGTAGAAAAGATTTATTGAGTTGGAAAATAGACTACGGAAAACAGGCAAGTTTTTCCAACTTGTGCAAGTTTATTATTCTGTGCAAATCCCTTAATTTATGAGAATTTCCTGAATGACAAGTTCCTAAACCTTAAGCATTTTTGCTTTTGGCATAATTTTCCTGAGTTATGAATTTCATTCAAGTTCATTGCTATTATGTAATATTAAATTTCAGAATATATTTGCAAGGTTTGTTGAACTCTAATTTTTTTAAATACCCCTGATTTATTTGTAATAAAGAGAAAGTCATTGTTTCGGCTTACTCTAAAAATAAGAATTTATATTATTTGTTTTCCAACCCAAATTGTTTTGGGATGGAATCCTAGACTGAGTTGAACAACCCTATTTTATATAGGGGATATTATTGTCGGAAAAATCCGGCTTATGAAGATAATGTTGTGCATAACATAGGGTACAATAGGTTGATCCCCTAAAGTGCGTGTGGAGAGTTTTTCAATCTTTATGACTGATAAACACTTATGGAGAGTCAACAGTGTTTATAGCTGTAAGACACCTACGTTCTTGGTACTTATGGCCACTCAGCTCAGAAAAGGAAATTTATTTGATACTCGTTAATTTAAATCTGTTCATTATTGTATTATTCATGATTCCCATTCATTATCCTGATTTAATTTGCATTCAGATATTTGATTTCTCTATAATTCAGTTCTTGATATCTTATATACTTGCTGAGCAAACTAGTTACTCACCCATGCGACATATATGTTCTTTGCAGAAAAAGACAGTATAGCAGAAGGATCCTAGTCCAAAAGTAAGGGAAAGGAAAAAGTAAAAGAAAAATGAAATCGTAGATAAATCATGTCTTGTATAAAATGTAAATTTCAAGAATGTATGTAGATCGTAGTAGATAAAGACCTGGGATGTATTTATGTACTTGATGTAAATTATGTAACAAACTAGTGATTATGTAATATAACTAGTAGATTCTGAGTAAATGTAAGGTTTAGTGAGCACCATGTCTATAGTAACGAGTACTCAGATATGGGGGCGTCACAGAAGCTGAGTTGGATAATTTATTAAATTAAATTATACTTAATTCTATAACAAATAGTTAAACAAAATATAAATCAAATTAATATACATAACAAATAATTAAATTAATTAAATAAATTAATAATAAAATATATTAATGCATAATTTTTACTAATGTATTTATATAAAATTAATGAATTCATATTATTTTTTAATTTTTAAATATTTTAAGTTCACTTTAAAAATATAAATTACCTAATATTTTGAAATGGAGGAACTATTATTATTATTATTATTATTATTATTATTATTATTAATTATTATTATTATTATTATTATTGTCTCTTCTTCTTTTATGCAACTGAGCTAGTTAAATATCAATCACAATATCAGCACCGAAATCATGGCCTGACCACCGAACCACCAAAATCAGTGCTCAACACTGCCGTCACACATGCAAAGCTACCGCCTCACCACCACCACAATCCCACCTTCTTCTATCTCACTCATCTCTTCCTAAATCAAATCAAATCAAATCGAATTTTCGTTTTCGATCTAAATGTAAGCCCAGAATTTTCGTTTCCAATCTAAATGTAAAACTCAGTTCGATCTTTAGTCAAAATCTACACCCAATCATGCTTAGTTCCAGAGCGATGGACGAATTGTACATGTCCATGGTCCTCGACCCCAAAGAGTTTGATGTGCACAGAGTATATCATTTGGTTTTGTAGCTAAAGTCTTGATAATAATCAAACCAGGAAAAACAAGAAATAATCAAAGAGTCCTTATTTAGAAAGAACTAATTATGACATAAATTTTTTCCTTGGATGGGGCGTTGGCTATTTCATTTGAGGGAGAAGAAGCTGATTCAAATTTAGGAGAAAAATGAGTCAACTCAAAAAATAAAAAGAAACCGAGTCAACTCAATGGCCTAAACCAGATCTGTGAGAAGGAAACCATCACCACCGTCCCACACCACCATACCACGTCGATTCACAACATCATCCAAAGAAACACCAAATTACAACATTAATCTGCTTTCCCAATTGAAACAAATTTGAACAGAGGAGGCAGAAATTAAGATCTAGTAATTAAGCAGATCCACCAGGACCACCACCACCACCGTCACCTAACTATACTATACATACATATATATATATACACACACACACACACACACTCCCCCATATATACATATATATGTAATAAATAGTTAGTGTTTGTATATAAAAATTAAAAAAAAATTTGATTTTGACAAGGTAAGGGGTAATGGGTTTTGTTCAGAGAATAGAGAGAAGCGAAGATAAGAGAGGAAGGGGCAAGGGGTTTTAATATACTTTTTTTTTTGTTTTTTAGATTGTTATTCCACTATGGCACTATGGCAGCCACGTGGACGAATTTTAGAAACCCACGTGGATAGTTGAATAAAATTAAATTTTTTATTTTTTGCCGTTAAAAGTCAACTGGTATGGACGGATTTTGTAATGTTTTGTTAACAAAATATAGTACAGTGAGTCGAATGAAAAAAAAATCAGTCCAGTGATGCATTTGTAAACCGAGGTCGAGTAGAGTGGGTAAATATGTATTTAACCCGACTTATGTATGGATAAATATTGATAATCTCTTAAAAATTTAATTAAAATACTAAATATATTAGTAGACAACTGATTATTTGTGTTCTTTTGATGGTTAATACATACAAGATCTTTAACTCTTACAATGACAGAAAAATTGTTGGCAACATGTCGAAAAACAAAAATGAAGCATGTTACTTAGCCTCATTTCATCAAACACTTGGGATGCACTATGTAATTAAGTATTAAAAAATACTTCAAAATTAAACTTCTCAAAATCATTTCACAAATTCTGAATCCTTAAAGTTGTAATACTTAACAGAAAAAGGTGTGCTAAATTTAGGCATACTAATTTTTCTTATTAGGAGCCTATGAATATTAAAATATTTAAAATCTCGAAATTCTTCTTTGTACTACTCTTCTTTTACACGCACACAAGCAAAATCACACATAATGAAATGAGAGAAAAGATACAGCAGCTCATCTTCGTTCTCCGTCTGTGATGACCCGGATTTTCAGAAAATTATTAAAATAAGAATTTAATAAATAAAATTCTTATTTGGTGTTATGACATGTGGTATTATATTGCATTAGTCAATACGTGCTTTGCAATATGTGATTTTTGTGAATAACAAAAATCTATTATTATTATGTATTTATTATTTCATGTAAATAAATTGTAGAATCCATTTATTAAGAAGAAATGAGATGAGTATAGTTTATGATGAAGGAAATTATTAAAATAATTTATAATGTTAAATTATTTTAATATAGTAAATTGGTGGTATTAAATATATTTAATAACCTCCATTTTATTGGGTAAAATGTATACATGTTTTTTTTATATAGTGAGTATATTATTATATTCGCTATAGTTAAATAAATTGTGAGAAAACAATTTATAAAGAGAAAATAAAATAATTGAATATATTATTATACATTTGTTTTGGTTTGAAATAAATTGTGGGAATCAATTTATTTAAAGAGACAAAACTTTTGTATCTGTTAATGAGCAAATTAAAATAATTTATAATATTAAATTATTTTAATAGGAGTATAATGTAAATTTTGTGGTGAAGAAAGTAATTTATATATGGAGATTAAATTTAAATTATATTATGAAATAATATAATTTGATTATGAAGTCTTGTAATGAATTCGCTATGAATTAAATTTCATGAGCAAGTTAACTAATTCACTTAATTAAATTGGCGAATTAAGATAATATTTAAATTATGGTTAAATATATTAAAGTAATATATTTAATGAATAACAATAAATTGTTGAAGACAATTTATGGGAAGAAGAAGCAATTTTGATTTAAATTAATTATGGATTAATTCTATAATTAGTGAGATGATTTTTATACATGATTATAAATGTATAATGTCCGATTTTGGTTAATATTGGAATTCCATGCAATTAGAATACCTAAATTATCTTTATGCGGGTATTGGAGGTAATATATATATATATATATATATATATATATATATATTGTCGTATATATGCATTATACATATATAATCAGAATGAGAATATTGTAATATATATATGTAGTATACATATATGTATTGGTGCTGGAAGTTAAAACAAGCCATGTATGCTAAGCCTATAGAACCAAGTAAACATGCTAAGAGAAAAAAAAAATTAAGGCATGGTTCTGAGAATAAAAAAATAAATAAAATGCATTATGCTGAGTTGGTAGGAGTAAGCAGGAGGTGTCATCATTTTGGGTTAACAAAGACACTAAGCAATTAAACTCCCCTGCCTCTTCTTCTATTTCGTTCCAAAAGAAAAAAAAATATAGCAACCAAGAAAACAAACCAAACAAGCATGCGGGGAAAAAAAATGAGTGACCTCCAAGATTCGTGGTAAGCAGGATATGGAAAGTAAGTCGGCAAGCGGGAAGCAGCAAGCAGCACTAAGTCGCTAAGAAAACAAACATAACCCATCCCCAACAACCAAGTCAGCAGTATAGAGAGAGAAACGAGAATGAGGGAGGAGGAGAAATTTGAGATTTTGAAGGTAAAACTCTTCCTTTTCTATTTATGTTGGTAATATATATATACCTATGTATTAGAAGTAAACGTCCACTTAGCTAAATTTTTGACTAGAACTTGTCGGTTACAGTTAAACCTTTCGATGGCCATGAAAGGTGGTGGGTATTGGGTTTACTAACTACCGAATTTTAAGCTATAAAACCTACATGAGTTTGTAGAGAGAATACCCAAGAAGCTAACAAGCTAAACTAAACGTTATATGGTTGAGAAACGAAGAAGAAACGAAGAAAAGAGTTTCGCCGGAAAATATTTTCGGAACGATGTTTCAATATGAGAACGTTAGTTATTTTCAAAACAAATAACATGGTTGGACTCCTGAGATGTTAGTGAACTGATCTGGGCAGAAAACAATGAAAAACCCGCCGGAAAAAAATAGCAGACCCGCCGGAGAAGATGACCGGAAAGTTGCTGCCGGCGAACTTTCCGGCGAAGCCCGTTTGGGCTATTTCCGGCCAGAATTTAGAAAAACGTTGAACTACAAAGTTGTAGAGAATTAAATTTTGTATGAAATTGATATAAGATTCGTAATTTTCTAATAAAAGGGCTAATTATTATGAATTTTTAAAGTTTCAACACTTAGGAAATTATAATTAAATTATCCGAAAAATTATTTGAGCTGAAATGAATTTACAGAAATCTTATAATATCATTTTAGAATTTCTGTAAATTTTTGAAAAATTATTGAAGAGTAGAAGTAATTATTATATTTTAAAGCTATTTAAAGATAGTTTAAAAATGGTGGAAATTCATAGAAAATTCTATGAATGGTAGAAAATTATGAAACTTGATGGAAAATTCTATAATATTATTTTAGAATTAGTGGAAAGTTTTGGTGAATTATTGAAGAACAGAAGTAATTATTGAATTTTTAAGCTATTTAAAGTTAGTTTAAAAATTAGAGGAAAGTCATAGAAAATTCTATGAATGGTGGAAAATTATGAAACTTGGTGGAAAATCTTATAATAATATAAGATTAATATTGATGGTGTTTTGAGGATATAAAATTATGTGGAGTTATTATTTCTATTTTGAAGCTATTAAATGATAGTTTTTATAAATGGAAATAATTGCAGAAAATTGTCGGATAATCCGAAAAATGTGAAAATTGGTTGGAAAGTCTAGAATAATATTCTAAAGACTATATAAGATTTAGTAAGCTCGTGAGGTGTTGGGACGTTATAGATGGTGTGTTAACCGACTAATAAACGAGATATAGTTATTGTAAACTAACTTATCTCATTAAGTTAATGTGAACTAAGTTGCATAAATTGTATGACTAATGTTTGGTCTATGTGAACACTTAAATTGGTGTAGGATTCGTGAAGCGCAGATAGCTTAAGTGTAATCAACGCGCAAGGCAAGTCTTTCAGTTCTTATGTGCTATATGAACTCGATATTGATTGATTATAATCTGTACTGAAATGAGTATGTTGAATTATCTATAATGTGCTATAAATTGGGAAAGTCAATTTATGACTAAGTTGATTGAGTTATAGAACTCAATCTTTATATGATATGTGAACAGCAGCATGTATGATACGCATAATATAATGTTTATGGTGTATGAACTGAGCATGAAATTCTATACTACGTGAAGCATGAAAACTGTTGGATTTGTTGAGCTGTCGAGCTCAACCTTGCAAAAATAAACTTTTTGCAGGTCAAGGATATAATGCGATATTATTCGCCATCTGATGATATGGATTAGAAGACGTGCAAAGGGATACCTTTTATTTATTTTAAAAAAAATTGTATTGAATCATGATGATGGTTCTTGACATGTGTACTGATAGGTAAGTAAACCTTGAGATATTCAATAAATAAAGAATAATTGTTTTGAATGCATGAAAATGAGCAAATCAATATAGTAATAATACTATATAATAAAGAATCCGAATGTAGAATTGAGTTGTATATACTAATATCTACTTCGATATATAATCGTAAAGGTTGCGATTTAGGGAATAGAAAGAAGGATATAGAAAAATTTTAATTATCCGCATTTTCAACTATTATTTCATCTTAGTATGATGTAAGGCTGAATTAAGATAGTAATTAACGCACAAGGTCGGGATTAAGATTAGTCCTAATTTTGGGTAAAGTTGGTCCCGATTTTTGGGGGCGTTATACCGTCTCATCCGTAGCTTTGCACATAACCACCGTCGGGATAATAATACTTGGTTTCGCCACCACTCAAGTCAGAGTCTGGTTGTGCATCGAATTCAAGAAATACCTGCAAAATATTATGAATTTCATTAAGAAACGACATCTGAAGAGGGAGAAGGAGCCTGGTTTATGCCTCTTGTACACTAATAAAACACTAGGTTCATAGGGCTAACACTGCTAAACAATCGAGTTTTGGGGTTTATTTGATGGAGAAAAAGAGGAGAACAAAGCGAATATATAAAGACAAAGAAACTGGAACTGAAAGATGAAGACAAAGAGAAGGTGAAATCTGAAGTGGAAGAGGAAGACCAAGAGAGGAGTAAATCTAAAGAGGCACTACTTAACTTGGTTGCAACTTAAAATTAACAACCAATTTAAGATGACCACCCAAATTAACTCTTAATTAACTAAGGGTAGATTCATTTTAGAATCGTTGTTTGGCTTATAATATACTGGTATTGATATAATTTTTCTTTAAAACGTAAAAGCTATAAATAACTTGTAACACCCCCTTCCCGAAAAATAGGAAAGGGAGGTCACGTGCCAAGCATAACAGGACTAACAAAATAAATCAATAGCTCAGTGCCTCAAAATATAACTCCAATAATAATAATCTCCAAAAGTCAAGTAGATCAAACCACAATTTAAAAATACTTATTACGTACAACTCCAATAACTGAATATCTCCATAACACAAATCAAAATACCAAAGCCTAAATAAAATATCTAAACCACTTGGATAAAAGGAAATTCTCATCACACTTGCCCTTGATCCCCCTAATTACCTGTCGGAAGGAAAAACACAGCATAGCCAATTGCCCAGTACAGATATATAGTACAAAAAATACTGAACTGAATTAACTAAATCAATTACTGAACTGAACCGAACAAAACTAACACAACGAAGTAATAGGCTGAATCAAATGGTTGGGTGTTATTTCATACCGAGCTCAAAAATATAGCTTGCCACATAGACAAGTCAATAATGCCACACAGGCAATCACACATTGGACCACGAATCCAAATGCATGCAAAATCGGAAGGCGTGTTCGGCACAACATCACCAATCCCCAGAATAGAACAGAAAACTAGGGTCGACCCATACGCCTCTCACAACAAATCACCAAATGGCCAACTCCCATCGGAGCACAAAACAGAGACGTCGTGGACTAATCACACTGCCACGGAAATGTCATGTCTCTCGTACCAGGACGACATGCTTGTGGTACCCCCACAGGTGGTTATAGCTCAAGTATACCCTACGGTATATTCTAACAAAATATAATGTCACAACACATGCGACATAATATCAACAAACATGGGGTTCTAATAAGTATATGTCAAATCAAACGAATCATCAACACAAATCTCCAAAATATATTGACATATACATTTCTACAATTATCAAAATAAATACTAGACATGATAATTCAACTCAAAGAGTACAAATACGAGTTCTATGTATCAACGCTAAAATCAAACTATTATATTAATTTCACATGAAACAATTATGTGAATTAATAACGAAATTCAAAACGAGGAACAAAACGAATTAATTAAATTTCAGAAGAGTATCGCTGAAGGAGTACGGAATCCGTACCTGGATTAAGCAATGTAATACCCAAAATTTATATTCAAAATTCGACTCGTTAAATTCTTTCTGTCCAAGCTATTTACACAAATAAAAATAAATGTAAGATTAATAATAATTTCGAATTGAATAACCATTAAATTTTATAATTGTGTTAGACATGTATGACAACTAATTTTTATATCATATTGTTACTACTGACTTAGTACAATTAATCAATTCAGTTGCTTTATTACATATAATTCTACAAAACATATGCAGTCACTTATTGTTGGACAAGGATATTAACTCAAATCGGAGTCCATTAACAAATAATTTAAACACAATCAATATCAGTATACTAAAGTTTTTCATGCTATTAAGTTCCTGATTATTAACATATATATATTATATTCACACACACACACACACACATATATATAGTCAGATTACTAACATATATATTATATATACACACATATACATATAGAGTCAGATTACTAATATATATATTATATCACACACACACACACACATATATATAGTCAGATTACTAACATATATATTATATATACACACATATACATATATAGTCAGATTACTAATATATATTATATATACACACATATACACACACGGATATATATATATATATATATACATACATAGCTTATACAAATTAGTGCTTCTTGGAAATTTTAGAACCCGAACAAGAGCATTGGTAAACTTTAATAATTAAACTATTAATCAATTAAACTCATTGCATGATATCCGATGTTTTATGCATACAGTATATAAATTACAAAAGATGTATATTAATCAAAGAAATGATATAGATTAACAAAGTAATAATATTACCTTAACTGAAATAATTTCCCTTGTTATTCTTAGCAGTCGCCTCTTCCTCTCTTTCCCACGGTTTGTATAACAAATGAGGGAGGAAGAAGAGTTGGGTCTGATATAGAGAAAGGAGAGAGGAAGAGGACTAATTTAATATTATATTATTATTCTTTCTTCTCCTTTCATTCAACCGAAAGGTATGGTTTTATTATTAGAAAGAAAAGTGAAAAGTGAAAAGTGAAAGTAGGCAACAACACATGGAAAAGTGACAGCCATTTGCCAATAATTTTTCAGATAGTCCAACATATAGAATATAAATCCATTCACATGCAATAATAAGCCCACTTGATCTGACATAAATTTTATAAAGTCCAATTAAAATAATAAAAAAAATCATGGGTATTACAATACCTCCCCCTTAAAAGGGATTCCGTCCCCGGAATCAAAATAAAGGAACGAACCTAGTTATCAAAAAGATGTGGATACTTCGCTCGAATCGATTCCTCCATTTCCCAAGTAGCTTCCCGCTCCGAATGGTTCCTCCACAAAACCTTAACAAACGGAATTGTCTTCCTCCTCATAATCCTCTCTTGACGATCCAAAATTGCCTCGGCTTGCTCCTCACACGTAAGATCCTCCTGAATCTTATCGAACGGATATTGCACCACATGCAACGGATGATAATGGTAACTCCTCAACACCGACACATGGAACACATTATGCACATGAGCTAACTGTGGAGGCAAAGCTAACCGACATGCAACCTCACCAACCTTCTCCAAAACCTCAAAGGGGTCAATATAACGCGGACTAAGTTTCCCTTTCAACCCAAATCGCCGAATACCCTTCCAAGGAGAAACTTTTAAAAACACATGCTCACCAGGTTCAAATTCTAAGGTCCTCCTATGCTTATCAGCATAACTCTTCTGTCGTGATCGAGCCGACTGTAATTTTTCCTTAGCCACTGCTACCTTCTCCGTAGTGATTTGAACTAACTCAGGCCCTTCTATGGCCTTCTCACCAACCTCATCCCAACAAGTTGGTGCCCGACACTTCCTACCATACAACGCCTCAAATGGAGCCATCCCAATACTTGCATGCCAACTGTTGTTATAAGCAAACTCAACTAGACTCAAGTAATCATCCCAATTTCCTAACCACTCCAGTGCACAAGACCTCAACATATCCTCCAACGTTTGAATAGTCCGCTCGAATTGCCCATCGGTTTGTGGATGGAAAGAAGTACTAAAGTTGAACCGAGTGCCCCAAGCTCGTTGAAACCCTTTCCAGAACCGTGAAGTGAACCGCGGGTCCCGATCTGAAACAATAGATATCGGAGTACCATGAAGTCTAATAATCTCCTGCTGAAAGATCTGTGCCAACCTATCCACTGAGTAACCCTCATGGATAGCCAAGAAGTGTGCTGATTTGGTCAACCGGTCCACCACAACCCAAATGGCATCATTCTTCCTGAAAGTCTTCGGCAAACCAGTCACAAAGTCCATCGTGATATCCTCCCACTTCCAAACTGGTATGTCTAACTGTTGCAGCAAACCACTAGCTCGTTGATGTTCTATCTTCACTTGTTGACAAGTGAGGCACTTACCCACATATTTAGCAACGTCTCACTTCATCCCATTCCACCAAAAATTTTCCTTCAAATCCCTGTACATCTTTGTGGAACCTGGATGAATAGAAAATGACGAACTATGAGCCTCAGCCAACACAGCTTCCCGAATGGTTAAATCCGACGGTACACACAACCGTTTACCCAACCAAATCACATCGTGGTCATCAATACGAAACTCAGGCTGTTTGCGCTCCTCTAGATTCTGCACCATACCCCACAATTCCCCATCTTCCTTCTGAGCTTCTTTAACCCGTGAGATAAGAGATGGCTCTACTCTCATACCTGCCAAAATCCCATCTGATCCTTGCACATAAAACTCCAACTCTTGTCACTCCATATTCGAAATAAGTTGAGGTTGTGTAATAAGGGTTGTTACACTCCCTGAATTTTTTCGGCTAAGAGCATCTGCAACCACATTTGCCTTCCCCGGGTGATACTGTATTCTCGCATCATAATCTTTTAAAAGCTCCAACCAACGTCTCTGCCTCATGTTAAGCTCCTTTTGAGTGAAAATGTATTTAAGACTTTTATGATCGGTGAAGATATCACAAGTCTCTCCATACAAATAATGCCTCCAAATTTTTAAGGCAAAGATTACTGCTGCCAACTCTAAATCATGAGTGGGGTAGTTCACCTCATAAGGTTTAAGCTGCCTAGAAGCATAAGCAATCACCTTACCATGTTGCATCAAAACACACCCCAAACCTTTCTTAGAAGCATCACTATAAATCTGATAACCTCCTGTCCCCGACGGCAATGTGAGTATTTGAGCTGTCACAAGTCGCTTCTTCAACTCCTCAAAACTCTTCTCACGTTCCTAATTCCAGACAAACTTCGTTCCCTTTCTCAACAAGTGAGTCAATGGCAAGGCAAGTAAAGAGAACCCTTCCACAAATCGCCTATAGTACCCTGCCAAACCCAAGAAACTCCTAACTTCTGTCACCGTAGTAGGTCTCGGCCAATTAGTGATAGCCTCAACCTTCGCAGGATCTACCTTAATGCCTTCAACAGACACAATATGGCCCAAAAATGCAACTTGCTCCAACCAAAACTCGCATTTAGAGAATTTAGCATACAATTTCTCTTTCTGTAAAATCCCCAAAACTGTACGAAGATGTTCCTCATGCTCCTCCCTAGACTTTGAGTAAACCAAAATGTCATCAATAAAGACAATAACATATTGGTCCAAGTACTCTTTGAACACCCGATTCATCAAATCCATAAATACCGCCGAAGCGTTAGTCAACCCAAATGACATCACCAGAAACTCGTAATGCCCATAGCGAGTGCGGAAAGCTGTCTTAGAGATATCCTCATCCCTTACCCTCAACTGATGATAACCTGACCTCAAGTCTATCTTCGAAAAATACTTTGCCCCCTGAAGTTGGTCAAACAAGTCATCAATCCTCGATAATGGATACCGATTCTTGATGGTAATCTTGTTCAACTCCCTGTAGTCTATGCACAACCTCATAGATCCATCTTTCTTCTTTACAAATAAAACGGGAGCACCCCACGGTGAAACACTAGGCCGAATTACACCACGATCTAGCAGCTCCTGCAATTGCTCCTTCAACTCTTGCAATTCTAACGGTGCCATCCTATACGGTGCCTTAGAGATTGGCTCCGCACCAGGAACAAGCTCGATGGTAAACTCAACTTCCCGCTGTGGTGGCAACCCTGACAATTCCTCAGGAAATACATCGGAAAAATCACGAACAACTGGAACATCCTCAATACGAGACTCACCCATAGAGGTATCATTCACAAATGCCAGATACCCCTCACAACCCTTTGCCATCAATTTCCCAGCCTTCAAAGCTGAAATCAACTTCACCACTCTACTTGGTTGTGAACCCTGAAACACGAACTCCGGAGACTTCACATCTCCAAATATAACCTTCTTTGCCTGACAATCGATAGTGGCCTGGTGCTTATCCAACCAGTCCATCCCAAGAATAACATCGAAATCGTGCATACTTATCGGAAAAAGATTAGCCCTACGAATCTTATCTCCAAAACTGATCGGGCATTCTCGATATAAATCAGAAATAACTACAGAACTCCTCATCGGGGTAACAATAGACGTAACAAAATCTAAAGACTGAGGTGGCACACCAAGGTGCCGAACAAAGGACTGAGCCACAACTGAATGAGTAGAACCAGTATCAAATAAAACAGAAGCCTCATGGTTGCCAACTAAAAGAGTGCCAGAAATAATACCTGGCGCACCTGCGGCCTGGTTATATGTCATGGCAAACACCCGACCACCCTGACGCTGACCTCCATTGTCACCATTATTATTGCCTCCACCATTACCACGTGGCCCAGTACAATCTCTAGCAATATGACCCATCTGTCCACACAAGAAGCATGCACCGGATACTCTATGACACTGCCTCCCCGGATGATTACCCCCACAAGTAGCACAAAAAACTATCGGAATAAGATTAGGGTTACCCCCATTAGCTGGTCCTGGGTAACGACCCTGATTCTGCCCCTGCTGACGATTCTGCCACTGCTGACGATTCTGACCTTGCTGAGGTAGCTGAAGTTGACGATTCTGCCCTTGCTGAGGCAATTGCTGATAACCTTTGTTCTGATTTTGACCTCGCCATTTCCCCTGCTGACCACCACGGTTCCTATTCCACTAACCACCCTGATTCCTCCCATGTTGACCCGAAGCTTGACCCTGCTGATCATCTCTGTCCTTTTTTTGACTCCCTTCTAGTTTAGAAGACCAAAAGTCTTGTCGCTCCATCTTAATATTTTTGGTTGCATTAGCCACTGCCGACACATCTACAAATTTGTTGTTAATGAGATGTTGACGATACTTATAATGAATTCTCCATTTAAACTTCTCTGCATGTTCCGCTGCAGTCCCTGCAGAGGTTCCCGCAAAGCCTGCTAACCTGATGAACCTCGTCATAAAGTCCATAATAGATTCATGATCTTTCTACCGAATAGACAAATACTCTCTACCATAGGCCTCCTTATCAGCAGCTGGGAAATACTGTTGATAAAAGACCTCACAAAACTCTGCCCAACTAAGTGTCTCAGCATATCCATCACCCTTTGTTGTTTTCATCGTCTTCCACAACCTCTGAGCATCCCCTTCTAGCTTATAAGCTGCAACTAACACTTTATGATTATCCGAGCACCCCAACACATCAAAAATCTTTTCTAGATGAGCCATCAAGTTCTCTGCATCAATTGGAGTTGGAGCTGAACTAAATGAACGTGGCTTCTGCTTCTGAAACCTTTCTAACCATACATACATTGGAACCACAGGCTGATCAAGACCGACTGCATTCCCTTCATCTCCGTTAACGTGTGAACCATTAACTCCCGGGTTCCCCTGCTCA
Organism: Aralia elata; assembly: GCA_034770075.1. NCBI lineage: Eukaryota > Viridiplantae > Streptophyta > Magnoliopsida > Apiales > Araliaceae > Aralia > Aralia elata. The sequence continues at coordinate 11,956,607 of CM068386.1, read as the reverse complement.
GGATTTTCTGGCGGTTGCTGCATTGCCTGAAAAACCTGTGCCACCAATTGCGGTAAGGCCTGATTAACTGCCTGACTCACCAAGGCAGCCAATTGAGCATTGATCTGATTATTCGGTTGTTCATTAGCTTGCGCACTGGGTTGGCCCTCACTACTTCCTCCATTGTTACCTCGTCTCCCAGTAATTCTGGCGGATCTACGAGCCATCTAAGAAAGAGATCAACGAATAGAAGTAAAACAATTTAGAGACAGATTCAAATATATAGCTGATATGAAAGTTGAACAAAAATTAAACAGAACAAAACCTAACCCAGAAGTCTACCCATAGCTCACAGGTCAAACCTAAATAGGTGTTCTACAAGAAAGAACCTAAGCTCTGATACCAACTCTGTAACACCCCCTTCCCGAAAAATAGGAAAGGGAGGTCACGTGCCAAGCACAACAGGACTAACAAAATAAATCAATAGCTCAATGCCTCAAAATATAACTCCAATAATAATAATCTCCAAAAGTCAACTAGATCAAACCACAATTTAAAAATACTTATTACAACTCCAATAACTGAATATCTCCATAACACAAATCAAAATACCAAAGCCTAAACAAAATATCTAAACCACTTGGATAAAAGAAAATTCTCGTCACACTTGCCCTTGATCCCCCTGATTACCTGTCGGAAGGAAAAACACAGCATGAGCCAATTGCCCAGTACAGATATATAGTAGAAAAAATAATGAACTGAATTAACTAAATCAATTACTGAACTGAACCGAACAAAACTAACATAACGAAGTAATAGGCTGAAGCAAATGGTTAGGTGTTATTTCATACCGAGCTCAAAAATATAGTTTGCCACATAGACAAGTCAATAATGCCACATAGGCAATCACACATTGGACCGTGAATCCAAATGCATGTAAAATCGGAAGGCGTGTTTGGCACAACATCACCAATCCGCATAACAGAATAGAAAACTAGGGTCGACCCATACGCCTCTCACAACAAATCACCAAATGGCCAACTCCCATCGGAGCACAAAACAGAGACGCCGTGGACTAATCACACTGCCACAAAAGTGTCATGTCTCTCATGCCAGGACGACATGCTTGGGGTACCCCCACAGGTAGTTATAGCTCAAGTATACCCTACGGTATATTCTAACAAAATATAATGTCACAACACATTCGACATAATATCAACAAACATGGGGTTCTAATATGTATATGTCAAATCAAACGAATCATCAACACAAGTCTCCAAAATATATTGACATATACATTTCTACAATTATCAAAATAAATACTAGACATGATAATTCAACTCAAAGAGTACAAATACGAGTTCTATGTATCAACGCTAAAATAAAACTATTATATTAATTTCACATGAAACAATTATGTGAATTAATACCGAAATTCAAAACGAGTAACAAAACGAATTAAATAAATTTCAGAAGAGTATCGCTGAAGGAGTACGGAATCCGTACCTGGATTAAGCAATGTAATACCCAAAATTTATATTCAAAATTCGACTCGTTAAATTCTTTCTGTCCAAGCTATTTACACAAATAAAAATAAATGTAAGATTAATAATAATTTCGAGTTGAATAACCATTAAATTTTATAATTGTGTTAGACATGTATGATAACTAATTTTTATATCATATTGTTACTACTGACTTAGTACAATTAATCAATTCAGTTGCTTTATTACATATAATTCTACAAAACATATGCAGTCACTTATTGTTGGACAAGGATATTAACCCAAATCGGAGTCCATTAACAAATAATTTAAACACAATCAATATCAGTATACTAAAGTTTTTCATGCTATTAAGTTCCTGATTATTAACATATATATTATATTCACACACACACACACACACATATATATATATATAGTCAGATTACTAACATATATATTATATATACACACATATACATATATAGTCAGATTACTAATATATATTATATATACACACATATACACACACGGATATATATATATATATATATATATATATATACACATAGTTTATACAAATTAGTGCTTCTTGGAAATTTTAGAACCCGAACAAGAGCATTGGTAAACTTTAATAATTAAACTATTAATCAATTAAACTCATTGCATGATATCCGATGTTTTATGCATACAGTATATAAATTACAAAAGATGTATATTAATCAAAGAAATGATATAGATTAACAAAGTAATAATATTACCTTAACTGAAATAATTTCCTTGTTATTCTTAGCAGTCGCCTCTTCCTCTCTTTCCCACGGTTTGTATAACAAATGAGGGAGGAAGAAGAGTTGGGTCTGATATAGAGAAAGGAGAGAGGAAGAGGAATAATTTAATATTATATTATTATTCTTTCTTCTCCTTTCATTCAACCGAAAGATATGATTTTATTATTAGAAAGAAAAGTGAAAAGTGAAAGTAGGCAACAACACATGGAAAAGTGACAGCCATTTGCCAATAATTTTTCAGATAGTCCAACATATAGAATATAAATCCATTCACATGCAATAATAAGCCCACTTGATCTGACATAAATTTTATAAAGTCCAATTAAAATAATAAAAAAAATCATGGGTATTGTAACGCCCCCAAAATCGAGACCAACTTTACCCAAAATTAGGACTAATCTTAATCCCGACCTTGTGCGTTAATTACTATCTTAATTCAGCCTTACATCATACTAATATGAAATAATAATTAAAAATATGGATAATTAAAATTTTTCTATATCCTTCTTTCTATTCCCTGAATCGCAACCTTTACGATTATATATCGAAGTAGATATGAGTATATACAACTCAATTCTACATTCGGATTCTTTATTATATAATATTATCACTATATTGATTTACTCATTTTCATGCATTCAAAACAATTATTCTTTATTTGTTGAATATCTCAAGGTTTACTTACCTATCAGTACACATGTCAATAACCATCATCATGATTCAATACAATTTTTTTTTTTTTAAATAAATAAAATGTATTCCTTTGCACGTCTTCTAATCCATATCATCAGATGGCGAATGACATCGCAATGTATCATTAACCTGCAAAAAGTTTATTTTTGCAAGATTGAGCTCGACAGCTCAGCAAATCTAACAGTTTTCATGCTTCACGTAGCATAGAATTTCATGCTCAGTTCATACATCATAAATTTTCTATTATGCGTATCATTCATGCTGCTTTTCACATATCATATAAAGATTAAGTTCCATAACTCAATCAACTTAGTCATAAATTGACTTTCACAATTTATAGTGCATCAAAGGTAATTCAACATACTCATTTCGGTACAAATTATAATCAATCAATATCCAGTTCATATAGCACATAGAAACTGAAAGACTTGCCTTGCGCGTTGATTACACTTAAGCTATCTGCGCTTCACGAATCCTACACCAATTTAAGTGTTCACATAGACCAAACATTAGTCATACAATCCATGCAACTTAGTTCACATTAACTTAATGAGATAAGTTAGTTTACAATAACTATATCTCGTTTATTAGTCGGTTAACACACCATCTATAATGTCCCAACACCTCACGAGCTTACTAAATCTTATAAAGTCTTTAGAATATTATTCTAGACTTTCCAACCAATTTTCACATTTTTCGGATTATCTGACAATTTTCTGCAATTATTTCCATTTATAAAAACTATCATTTAATAGCTTCCAAATAGAAATAATATCTCCACATAATTTTATATCCTCAAAACACCATCAATATTAATCTTATTTTCTATATTAATTTTACAAAGTTTCATAATTTTTCACCATTCATAGAATTTTCTATGAATTTTCACTAATTTTTAAATTAACTTTAAATAGCTTAAACATTCAATAATTACTTTTGTTATTCAATAATTCTCCAAAACTTTCCAGTAATTCTAAAATAATATTATAGAATTTTTCATCAAGTTTCATAATTTTTTATCATTCATAGAATTTTCTATGAATTTCTACTAATTTTTAAACTAACTCTAAATAGCTTAAAAATATAATAAATACTTTTGCTTTTCAATAATTCATCAAATATTTACAGAAATTCTAAAATGATGTTATAAGATTTCTGTAAATTTATTTCAGCTCAAATAATTTTTCTAATAATTTAATTATAATTTCCAAAGTGTTGAAACTTAAAACAAAATCATAATAATTAGCTCTTTTATCCAAAAATTACGAATGCTATGTCCCTTTCACATGAAATTTAATTCTCTACAACTTTGTAGTTCAAAATTTTGCCAAATTCTAGCCGGAAATAGCCTAAACGGGCTTCGCCGGAAAGTTCGCCGGCGGCGAATTTCCGGTCATCTTCTCCGGCGACCCAACTAGTTTTCCGGCGAGGTTTTCATCATTTTTCTGCCCAGATCAGTTCCTCATCATCTTAGGAGTCCTACCATGCGATTTGTTTTGAAAATAATTAACGTTTTGACGTTGAAACGTCGTCCCGAATATATTATCCGGCGAGCTTTCTTTCTTCATTTCTCCTTAGTTTCTCAACCATATAACGTTTCGTTTAGCTTGTTAGATTCCTGAGAACTCGTTCTACAAACCCAGGTAGATTTTATAGCTTAAAATTCGGTAGTTAGCAAACCCATTTAATACCACCAATGGCTAAAATTCATTTGCCGACATGGTTTTTCGTTTACTTCAATCTCTATATACATGAATATGCATATATAAATATCAAATAAAAAGAATGAAATAGTTTTCTTATACCTTCCCGATTGCTTTCCCTCTCCCGTTTCTTCTCCTTCCTCGGCTTTCTCTCTCTTCTTTCTCTCCCGTTTATTCTTCCTTCCGTCTCTCTTCTATTCCGTTTTTTTTCCTTTGATTTAGCTGAGAATGAGAGTGGGTGGTAGATGGGGTGTGTTATGTTTCCTTGCTTTGCTTTCCTTTCGCTCTCTCTCTTCCTCTCTTGTTTTGTCAATTTATACACTAAAAATCTCACATGGGAGATCGAATTTAGAGCAATTTTAGAAAATCTTCAATTTGATTGCCATTGATGTGTAAGAGAAAATAGGCAAATATCTGCGGCATGAGATAGAAGGGACGAAGAGAGAGATGGAACAGGAGTGAGGGAGCATAACATAAAGTAGCTTATTCCTTTATCAGATGATAGATTAGTGCCCATTATTAGCCAAATGAGTTACACCTCATACTTAATAATAAAATGACTCAACATACTCCACTAACTCTCCCACCCAACTTTCATGCTTTATATAATACTAATGCATACATACATAATTTCAACATTTTAGAATTACATCAACGGATATACATTAATGTATTATATACACTAATATATATCTATATCCATTTTCAGTATTTATATACATTTTCATAACTTACATATATTTATATAATTATCAATACATGTAATGAAATTAATTAATTCATGTATCATAATTATATTTATTCCAATATAGGAAATATTAATCATAATTGGCTAATTATACATTTATAATATGTATAAAATTTCTCCACAAATTATGAAATTAAATTCATAATTAAAATAAACATTTTTACTATAACGAATTAATTAAATAATTAATATTTCATCCGTTAATTATTTTACATAACTAAATTAAATTATACAATCTATATTGTATAATTAAATTTAATCCTTCCTCCCATAAATTGTTTCATACATTCTAATCATAACACAAATGTATACCGTACATATCGCATCAAATATTATGTACACATTATACACTTTAAACATTTTGATAAAATGTCCATAAATCTTTTCCATAAAAAAATGGAAGCTATTTATTAAATAAAAATAATTTATTTAATAAATAAATTTATTATATTAAAATAATTTATTACCATGAATTATTTCAATACACCATATTTAACGTAACAGACCAATTAAAATAATTAATATTCCATTAATTATTTTAATTTACTTATTTAATATACACAACAAATTTTGTATAATTAAGTTTAAGCATCTTCTTCCCATAAATTGTCTTCAACAATTTAGTTCTATTCATTAAATATATTACTTTAATGTATTTACCCATAATTTAAATATTACCTTAATTCACCAATTTAATTAAGTGAACTAATTAACTTGCTCATGAAATTTAATTCATAACGAATTCATTACAAGACTTTATAATCAAATTATATTATTTCATAATATAATTTAAATTTAATCTCCATCTATAAATTACTTCTAACAATTTATTTACATCATACTCTTATTAGAATAATTTAATATTATTTTAATTTGCTCATTAATAGATACAAAAGTTTTGTATCTTTAAAGCTATCCGTCTCTTTAAATAAATTGACTCCCACAATTTATTTCAAATCAAAACAAATACATAATAATATATTCAATTATTTTCTTTTCTTTCTATAAATTGGTTTCTCACAATTTATTTAATTATAGTAAATCTAATTATATATTCACTATATTACAAACATGCATACATTATTCTCAATAATGTAATAGTATTACAAAATTCTTTCCATAAAATGGAGGTTATTAAATATATTTAATACCACCAAATTACTATATTAAAATAATTTAATATTATAAATTATTTTAATGTAGTTATTATAATTTCCTTCATCATAAATTTTTACGTATCTCATTTCTTCTTAATAAATTGATTATACAATTTATTTACATGAAATAATAAATATATAATAATAATATACTTATTATTTACAAAAATCACATATTGCATAGAACGTATTCACTTATGCAATATAATATCACATCACCTACCACCAAATAAGAACTTTATTTATTAAATTCTTATTTTAATATTTTTCTGAAAATTCGGGTCATCACAGGTATTACATAACTGGTTAAAACTAGTCAAAAGAGCAGGTGTTTCTATGCAATCATTGAAAACTTAAGCAACCCAATAATACTTCAATTTCCAAATTCTTGTTTGAAAGAAGTTTAAATTAAAAGATACATGAAATCATACCCATTTTCATTTTCTAACATCACAATGCAACTATAAATTGTAATTATGATTTGTCTATTAGTAGTAGGTAGTAGGATAAAGAGGAAGGCTTTGAAACTTAGTATGAGAAGGAGGAATGCTTTGCTCATCCCTAAAGAAATTCCCAGAATCAACTGCAGTTTTTACTTTAACCAATCTTTCATAATTGCCATTAAAATACTTGACTCCGGGATTTTTTCCTTCTTCATAGGCTCCATTGCATTGAGAGCTATAACCAATGTCAATATCTCTATAACATAAAAATGCCTCCCTTGGCTCCTTTGTGACATATGGAGTCATGGTATCAAACAGTTGTGTTAGTAAATTTATACGATGGCTTGGGGCTATATTTTCCTCTTCATTCCAGTTTATAAAGTACTGGATTTTGAACAAGTATCCTGCCCTATGTGGCCTTGGAGTTTCCGATGCCAGAATCTCACTCATTCGCCCTCCGTACGGATTCCACTTCACCACAATCCTACCCTCCAACTCAATCATCTTATCGAATATCGACTTTAAGCCCTCCTTCGGGATAACTTCTTTCACAAAATCCGATTTAAATTTCCCGAATCCGAAGTTTGTTGGCGCTCTACTCAGTAAAAATGCAGTAGGTGTTTCTCTTGGCATATCATACCAATAAATTATGGATTCAATCCAACTCATCTCAATACAATCCTCTTCCTTCAATCCTAACTCCGGGAAGCTGTCGTTCATTATTGGGATTAGTCTTTCCGTTTTCCCAAGAAACAAGGCAATAAAGACAGCCCTTACTGTCTTGTTATAAAAATTCGTCGTTCCATTTTCAGCTCGTAGCTCTAGCCTTATGAAGAGATCATTGTGCACCATACTAGCAACATTTTGCCACCTTTCCACAAGGTTTATGGCATCTTCTTCAATTGTCCGGTTTACCCTAAAAACAGTAACACTTTCAGGAACAGGGACTAATTTGAGTTTCCATGAAACAATGACCCCAAAACTCGAGCCGCCACCACCTCTAATAGCCCAAAATAGGTCCTCACCCATTGATTTTCGGTCATGGATATTACCAGAAATATCGATAATTTTTGCATCAACGATATTATCAACAGATAATCCGTATTTTCTCATCATATTTCCATATCCGCCTCCACTAAAATGGCCACCAGCACCAATTGTAGGACATACACCAGCTGGGAAGCCATAGGTATTATTTGTTTTTTTCGCAATGTTGTAGTAAATTTCACCTAGGCTTGCTCCAGATTGAACCCACATGGTTTTTTCTACTAGATCAATGTTGATTGACCTAAGACTAAACATGTCAAGAACAAGAAAAGGAACGGGTGCTACGTATGAAAGACCTTCATAGTCATGGCCCCCGCTTCGCGTTCTTATCATTATTCTGTGAATTTTACTGCAAATGACGGTGGCCTGAACATGAGACTCGTGCATGGCGGTCACTATTATTAATGGTTTTGGGGTTGTGGTTGTATTGAATCTTTCGTTTCGTGTATAATCCCTTAAAATGGATGAAAATGAGGAATTGTTTGGGAAGTAGATGGCCTTGGAGATTGGGTAGGTCAAGGAGGAATTTTGTTGGAGGCATTTGAGAAAATTGTTTTGAATGGAATCTGAATTAGTTGCCCATGAAACTGGGAAACAAAGGATTGCAATTAGTGAGACTAGTACACAGCTTGAGGCATTCATGTCTAAATGCTTGGTGTAGTTGAGAAATGTAGGGTTTCAAATGTATATATAGAAGAATAACACCATGTGTATCATGTGCATTTTAATTTAATTTAATTTATTTTTTCACCATGAAGGTCACTTTCAAAGGGAAAATAGAAGAAGAGATAAATCATCCAATTATGGTAGAAAAATAATTTTTTTTGAGTACCATATATGACGATAAATTTATATCGATATTAATTGTCAACGTATATGTGGATTTGTACATGCGATACGAAGGAATTAAGAAAAGACATACACATTATTACTCTATCTTATCACTTAGAGTCACATGTTAGTCGCAATCCAATTTCGTCATTAAATTTATAAATATATGTATCATTTTCGAATTTTTTTTTCCTGATACTAATTAAGAAATAATCACACTATTTGCAAGTGTCAGAATGTGGGTCTGATCAACGTATGAGACGCCCATCAATTTTTAATTAGTAAACCTAACCAAATGTAACGACACAATATTTAAGTATCACTTATTGTACCATTATTGTGGGAGTTTCAACTAGTATGACTTAATGATCCACGCTATTCAATTTCAACTGATTTTCTTTAAAAGTACAATTCTATTCCTTCCATTAATAAGTATGTTACTATCATTCGGTTTTATTCAAGACACACAAATTGTTACTTTGTTACAATCTACAGACTAAATAGTTAAAAAAAAAAAATTTTGAACTCTAGTTAAACTATTAAAATACATACAATTTTTTTCTTCGCCAAACAATTATTAAAAAATGTCAAAATTTGATCATATCAACTAACGTATATGTTAATGTGTACATATAATATGATCATGTTTTGGGCACTTTTTACAGTTGTTTGAAAATAAAATGATTTTGGTGCAATAAAAAACAATAGTTAAATTCGTATGTTTTTTTCTCTAATAGCTAGACAAGGGTACATTTATTTTTTTGATTATTAATTAACTTTTATATATATAATAAATAGTACAAAATCATCTTTTAACACTATATTTTAGGAGTGGTCTTTCAAGAGTGTGAGCGGATTAGAAGGATAGCAAAGAAAAGTGAAAAAAATAAAAATAAATTCCAACTTGATAAAAACAGTATAATTCGATGAAGCGAGGTTTTGGATATCTCTGGTGTTGGGGTTAAAAGAAGAAATTTTACGAGAAGCGCATAGTGTGAAATATTCAATTTATCCTGGCAGTGCTAAAATATATCAAGATTTGCACCAACATTTCTAGCGGCCAGGCATGAAAAAGGAGATTGCGAAATGAGATAGTAAATGTCTAACATGTCAACGTATTAAGGAAGAACATTAACGATCGAGTGAACTTTTACAACCCTTAGAAATTCTGGAGTGGAAATGGGAGCATGTTACAATGAATTTTGTGGTGGGACTCCCAACAACACCACAAGGCTTTGATGCTATCTAGGTGATCGTAGATCGACTTACAAAATCTGCTCACTTCTTACTGATGAAAGTAAAATTTAATTTAAAGTAGTTACCAAAGCTTTACATTAAGGAAATTATCTCTCGACACGGAGTTCTGGTATCGATTATATCAGATCGAGACCCGCACTTTACATTAAAGTTCTAAAAGAGTCTCCAAGGGCAATTAGGAACTCAAGTCAAGTTAAGCATTGCGTACCATCCTCAAACGGATGGATAGAGCGAGAGACGGATTTAAACTTTGGAAGATATGCTTAGAGCTTGCGTTATGGACTTTAAGGATAGCTGAGACAATATAATCATCTACCATTAGTAGAGTTTGAGTACAACAACAACTATCACGTTAGCATTGGAATACCATCTTATGAAGCATTATACAGAAGAAAATGTAGAACTCCACTATGTTGGGACGAGGTAGGAGAACGACAACTGTTCAGACTAGAATTGGTGCAGCAAATGGCAGATATCGTCAAAGTCATACGAGGAAGACTCGTAGCAGCTCAAGATTGCCAGAAGAAGTACGTAGACCAAAAACGTCAAGCTCGAGAATTCAATGTGGGCAATTATGTATTTCTGAAACTATCTCCGTGGAAGGAAAAATGTGATTCGGGAAGAAGGAAAAACTTAGTCCTCATTTTATAGGACCATTTGAGGTACTTAAAAAAGTAAGCGAAGTGGCTTATGAATTAGCGTTACCTCCAAAACTGGAACACATACATAATGTGTTTCACGTTTCTATTTTGCGTCCCTATAAACCAGACTACAAACATGTGATATATTACGAGCTAATACAAGTCGAGAAAGACTTAAGGTGTGAAGAAGTCCTAATTTAAATTGTGGACAAAAAGGAGCATGTTTTAATAAACAAAGTAATACATTCGGTGAAGGTAATATGGAGAAATCACTCCATAGAAGACGCTACGTGGAAGTTAGAGGATAAAATGAAGAAAAATTACCCACATCTTTTTGAGTAAGTACTGGAGATTTCGGGGACAGAATCCTTATAAAGGGAGAGAATGTCATATTCTAAAAACTCTTGTAATAAATTTTATAATTCTTGAATATTGTAAAATAAATATGTAGAATGTATATAAATACATATATTACTTGAATAAGTTTAATGAAGGGAAGTGTAATTATAAAATGTAGCACCTTAAAAAATCAAATAACAGCATTAAATATATTACAAGTATACATATATACATGTGTATAATCTATACAAGTATGTATACATGTGTATGTGTGTGTGTGTGTGTGTATATATATATAAAATAAAGCGAGCAAGCAAGCCAAGAAAAATGGTCAAAAAGTCAAGGGGTCTAGAGAATTCTCCAAGTTACCAACCAAGCTAGAAAATAAATAAATAAATATAATGTGAGCACTATTCCAATTTCGGCTAGATGAGGATAAAGTAGGGGAGGCTTCCTTGAGAAGCCTCCCAAGATATTATGGAGGAGGAAAGTTATCCGAACTTGACCAAGCTTTGACCTAATTAACTAACAAGTGCTTATAAATTAACATAAAAAGGTAATTAGCTCACAAAAAGTATGATTAACCTCCCTAATGGTAGGGTAAGATTAGAATAAAAGTAAGTAAAGTGGCTTGACTAGGAAAGAAAAAAGTTGAAGGACCAATTTATAAGCTAGGAAAAACTTAGCCTATAAATAGTCAAGTTACCTTTTTTTCTTCACCTTTCACAAACAAATCAAAAATTAAGCACGAGAGAGAGAGAGGGGCGCCTAGAAAAAAAAGGGAGAGAAAAGAGTTAAGTTCATCAACCTACAAGGAAAAATAAGGAGATCCAAGCCAAGAAAGACAACACACAACAACTAGGTATAAACCATAACCCTTTTAAAAGCTTAAAAATCTTTCTTTGATGGAAATAACTACGCTATATGTACTCTTGAGTTTATGTTAAATATATATATGTTGTAATACCATTGATCATGGATGAAAAGTTGAAAGAACAAAGAAAAACAAGAAAACAACATAAACTAGTTATGAAAACCCTAAACTAGCTTCTATAACTATTTTATGGAGTAAATATGTGTGTACATGAATTTGTTCATGCTGTAGATAATAACATATTGGAGTGTGATAACATGAACTATGGCAAAAGAAATCAAAGATCTTACAAGAAACTAGAAAAAAAATTAAATTAAGTTGTTGAAATTTTCAGCAAATAAGGCAAAAACCCTAAACAAAGCCTAAATTTGTAACAAATAGAACTTTTAGTATGTTTTGAATTTTTGAGTAATGTTTATTGGAAAAGATAGATCTATAAGTTAGCTAAAATCATGCATTAGTTTGAGGTTAAAATTCCTTATAAATTATTTTTGGTGAATTTTCTAGTAAAACAAGACAGATTGGACAACTTCCTGACCTAGTTTTTAAAAAGGAAGTTCTGGACAGTTAAAAGGGAAAATTAAATCAGGGCCTTTGGAGGATGAAACTTGAAATTATAAAGTGTATTCTGGCCTAAGAATGAACATAAACGGATTTGTAATGAAAGAGTTATGACCAAAATAAAATAAAGTTTTTAAAATTAAAACAGTTATAACTTGAGTTCTACAACTTCATTTAAGATGCAATTTTGGATAAAAATGTATTTTGATGTAATAAGGATATTGTCCAAAATTCATAATTGTTGGACTTAATTTTGAATTTTAAAGAATTTCACAAATTTAGACAAAAATGGGTTTAAAATAAATATTAATAATGTTGGGAAAAATCATGAAAAATTAGAAACTATCTAAAATATAATTCCTAGGTGGGGCCAAAAAGAGAAAAAATAATAAAAGAGCTAAAGTGGTTTAATGGATAAAATAAAGTACAAGAATTTATGAAACAATTAATTAAATTAAAGCCGGGAAATAAGTAATATATTTTACAGTAATAAATAAACATTGTAATGAGATTTTAATGGTGTAAGAATGTACTCGAGGATAAATTTACGGTACCCAAAACAAAGTTGCAAATAATTACCGACGATAACTATTAATTAATTTAGTAAATCCTTATGGATGGTGTATGTTACTATTCCGAGACGGAAATTATCCTACTTGAGGAAAGTGCGTTTAAAACGGGTAAGTTCCCGCACACCTGTGAATTTGAACTTTGTTCATTATTAAACTATATATTTTTTTGAAATGCTTCATAGACCATCTATAAAAAGGAGCTTATGTCATTTGTTCGGCTAAATTCAGTTGTTATGTTTTTATCAATTTATTGAATTGTTTATGATTCTTTAAAGATATGTTAATCCAATTCAAATTACTTTGGTACGTCTGAGGTTATGACTAAGCGTTATAACCCGAATTTTCGAAAATTATTAAAATAAGAATTTAATAAATAAGATTCTTATTATGAGACGTGTCGGGTTAAATGTATAAATATTTATGTGCTATATATATATATATATATATATATATTTATGTGACATGTGAAGCCATTAATTTTATTGGTTTAATTGAGAAGTTGAAAATAAAATGAGAAATAGATTAACTTATGATAGTTAATCATTTAACATTAAACTAAATGAAATATTAAGTTTATAAAATAACTTAATAGTTAATGCAATAACTAAATAAGAAGTTATTGCATAATATGAGAAAGTGAGTTATGTTGTGCAATGGCAATGTGAGAACCGTGAATATTGTATTGTACATATTATGAATAAAATAATATATAATAATAAGAATGAAAAAAAAATATAGAAAATTTGTACGGAAGAGATTAATTTATATTAGTTAATCATTTTAAAGAAATAACTAAATGATTTTTTTAGTTATTTGAGGAAGGAAATGATATAATATGTGTAAATAAATCAAATAATGTAAATCAAATTATTTATTTGATTTAAATAAATAATATATTATTATTAAATAAATTGAGCAAGAAAAATTTATTAAAGAGGATAAGAAAGGGTAATTATAAATTACTTAATTGAAAATATTGAGCAATGTAATTGTTATATAATTAGTAAATGATTTATATTATATACTTTAAATAACTAATTCACTTTAAAATATCATATATGAAATATTGGGTGTATTGCAAATATAGCGTAATTATATTTTCAATAGATGATAAGATAATATATATTGTGATTAGTACATATATATAATGTTTGAATTCAGGTTGGAGTCTATTTAGGATTACATGTGATGTGACTAAGTTTTGGGACTTAAGTATATATAGAGAGAGCTAAGTGGGTTTGATGAGTCAGTGTAATGAAGCAGGAGCTGGCATGTTATAAACATACTAATCATCCACTAAAGTAATAAGCAGGAGCTGGTAAACATCTCTGCTCCTATATGCTCTGCTCCCTCCCATTTGTTTCTACTCTCTCTCTACCCGACCAAATTCAATTCAGCTCCTCCACCATTATCTCATGCAACCAAGCTACCAAATTCTTTCAAAACAGGAGCCATCAACTGAGTTTGTAGAAGACATGAAGCAACATATTGTCAAGAGAAAGAATTTAAACCAACTAAAATAAGCTTGAAAGTAAAGATTTGGTTATAATGCCAAATAAGAGGTATGATGTGTTCTCTTGCTTAATTTATAGAAATTGGGTAATTAATTTTTGTTATTGTCATGTTTGGTTGTGGGAGGTTATTTGAATGGTGGAATCAGATGAATTCAGGAAACATAAGGAGAATTTTGAAAGGAGATGGCATAATTACCTGTTTAAAATCCATGAAAAATCTGACTATACATGCTATGCATGTTACATGTTTGTGACTATACATGTTATGCATGTTACATGTTTGTTAAAATGCCTAAAAGAGGCTATTGTGCTAAAACTTATCATCTACGTAATTTTAGTGAATGTTCTTTGCTAATTTCCAAACATCAGCGAATAGTATTCTCCGTATTCTCCTCATAAAGAAGAATGACCACAGAATTTTAGTTGTTGGTTGACCATTTGGTCACCCATCAAATGGGGGAAATTTTCTTACACTTTTCACATATGTTTGATATATATATGGTGGTATAAACTTTCCAACCAAGTGACCCCTTTTCCTTGGTACTCTAGATCATGATGAGTTTCTGCTAGAAATCTGTTTTAATGCAATATCATGTTTTAAAAATAAATAAATAATAACAATCCCATACTTCCTACGTACATAATTTAATCGAAATTAATTGAAGATCAATATCTCATGCAACCTGAATGGGCCAGAGCTCAATGTTGCTGTTAAATACTCATTGATATTAGACCAATATCTACCTCATGGAGTGACTTCTAAAGCTTCACTAATTTTGCATGTCTTCATTGAAGACTACAAGTCTCTTAAATAAGAAGTAAATGATTTTGTTGTTTGCGAACTGGGTTGTGTCCAAATTTAATGTCAATTGGTTTTAAATTGAGAAAGTTATACATGCATCAAGTAGCCTGCTAGAACAAAACTTGGGAAAAATTTCTCTGGCGAAAAGCGTAGGCCACGCTGAAATAATAATAATAATAATAAAATAATAAATAATTATTATGCTATCTTGAACAGAAAGGTCTTTAGGTATATATAAATTGATGTAATTAAGATATTAATATATATAAACTAACTTATGTGTATATTGATGAATCTGAGTTGAAATTCGATGTAGGATTTGAAAACTAATATATAGTTTATACTAAGTTTTAAACGGAAGATGAAAATGTGATGAATGTTTAACGTGGATTAATTTATGTGTAGGTTATACGGTGAATGAAAGTATAAGTATTATAACAATTATGTGATAAGCGTAAAATGATGAACGCCGAGCGATGAACGCCGAGCGATGAACGTCGAGCATAAGCATAAGCAAGATTAGTTAATCACAGGCAAGTTTTTTAGTTTACTTATGTGAACTCGATATGGATATGTGTAATTGTTATAACAACTTGTTACCATGATTATGAATATATTGAAATGCATTTGTTGCTATTTTATGATTATGAAAGTCAAAATATGACTAATTGTTGAATTGAGGTATGGAACTCAATATATTTGCAATGGATAATAGGTGCAAAGCATGTGTAGTATGATATGGGATATATGTTGCTACTAGTGTTGCATAAGTTTGATGATGCATTTGTAATATGCATGAACATGAAGAATATAATGCATGAACACGAAGAATGTAATGCATGAACTGAATATGAAACTATGTGCTACGTGAAGCATGATAAACTGTTGGACTTGCTGGGCCGTTGTGCTCAACCTTGCAATAATTTGCAGGTTACAATTGTGAAGCTATTCAGATGGTAAAGTTCAGATGAACGTGTAAAGAAGAAATAGTTCTTTTGAATAAGATTGTATTAACTTGTGATGATAATTCACAATGTGTGTAAAGTGCTATTATGTAAAGTTTGAAATATTCAATAAATAAAGAATGATTGTTTTGAAATAAGAATATCTGTTTTGAGTTTGAAAGATAGCGTTTTAGCTACTTCACAATGTTAAAACCAATATAGTGATAATACTATACGAGAAAGGTTGTATATTAAGAAATGAGTTGTAATTACTCATAATTACTCTGATGAAATAAATCATAAAATGAATATGATTTGGAAATAAATAAGATAATCGTAAAGGTTACGATTCAGGGAAAAGAAGGAAAAAAAATATAAAAAGTTTTTAATTATCCGCATTTTCAGCTATTATTTCATCTTAATATGATGTAAAGCTGAATTAAGATAGTATTTAATGCACAAGGTCGGGATTAAAATTAGTCTTAATTTTAGATTAAGTTGGTGCCGATTTTGGGGGCGTTACACTAAGTATGAACAACCCTAGAAATAAGGGTATTATGTTATGATCGGGTAATCGACATATGTTGTGAAAATACAGCGTGAATAAGATGTTACGCGTAACACAAGGTACTATTAGGCTAATCACCTAATGATACTCTAGGGATAAGAGTTTACAGTTTTTATAACTATTAAATGCCAGGTTCGTAGTCTTTGTGACAGTTGAACATTGTGTAAAGAGTTCATGGTCCCTGCGACCACTAAGTGACCCTCAAAATTTTTCTTTGTGAACATTTAATAAATTTTAAGATTCCAAAAACAATTTAACCCTATTCGAAAATTTGATGTTCATTATACTGTAAAGAGATTTTCATTGATTTCCTTGAATTGTTAATAATATTAATTCTTTCTAAATTTTTGAATATTGATTCGTTTCTAGCTGTTTTTAATTTAAATTGCTATACTTGCTAAGCAAATTAGTTATTTACTCTTGCATAAAATTTTATGTTTACAACTAAGACAGAGAAACTCGAAGGGTCGGGTATAAAAGATAATGGAAAGGGCAAGGTAAGCAAGGAAGTGCAATAAATAATAATATAATAGTTAATTAATAATTAATGATGTAATATTTTTAAATTAATGTACTAGTTCGTATTGTGTAAGTAACACATGGGCATGTATGTGTAAATAATGTAAATAATTAATGTATTGTGTAACCTGACTTATAATAATAGCTAGTTAGCATGTGTGGATGATTAGTGATGCACCAAGTCTGTTGTAGCTAGTACACAGATTTGGAGGCATCACAGTTTTTTGGCACTATTTAAATATTTAGTGTAGGATGCACAATATTCATCAACTTGGTGCTCATTTGGATGGTTTGAAGATTTTGGATATTGTTTAATTTCTTTGTTGCCAAGAGAGCAAGAGACTTGTATTCATTATTGCCATTGAATGTTACTTACCAAAATTCTACCCCTAGCAGTTAGTGTGACGCTCCCAAATCCCTATAGTCTCTACAGCTGATTTGGTGCATCACGATCCACATACATCTATCACACATGCTTAATATTCAAGCATAAATTCTTTATACATTGAATACCTGTCTCACCAAAAGTAATAAATACATCCATTCATTATTCTCCAAGTCTCGAATCTAACATTCCCAACACTTACTTATAATATACACTAGGCTCGTTACAAAAATATTTATGCAATGAAATTACATATTTCTACTTTTTTACTCTTTTCACAATTTAATACTTGATTACATCATAACGTATTTGTTGGTTTGTAGATTTAAGAAAATACATACAATCACATGTATATAAAGCGTAAGCATGACATAAATCATATTTAAAATTTTACGGCAATCCAAGATCACCTTGATGCGATTTTATTAATTGAGGAGGGATAAAAATATACCTTAAGAAGATGAATCAACTCCTTGATTTGATCTTCAAGTTCCAATCCTTTGATCTTCTGTGCTTCTTCGAATTCGTGGATCAAACGTTAGCTACTTAGTGTGTGTAGCGCTTTAAAGGTGATCCACCAAGAGAATATTGATTGAAGAAGTAAATTTAGGTTTCTTCAAACCTTGGGTGACTAGCCTTAATTCTCACTTCCGCTCCTTACTCTTTTGGTTGCAGAGAATTGTTGTTACGTAGTATCTCTATACTTACAGTAACCATCACCCTTTATCTATCATAAGGTCTCTCCTTATATAGACTTTTCCTCCTCCTAAACTTTTTAGGACATAGGGTTATAATTTAATCCTCAAACTATTTAGTAACTAAATTATTTATAATAATAATAATAATAATAATAAGACTCCTTTTATTAATTTATAATTAGTATTTCTCCAAATACTTAATTATAAATATTAGTATTTCTCTCAATACTAAATTATTATTATTAAGCCAATTGCTTCTAAAATAATATTTCTCTTTTATGGTGTGACCCTTTAGGTTCAATATTATACCGGTAGTAGAATAAATAAATTAGAACCGTTCTAATATTATTTATATTGAATTAAACTCCTTTAATTCAAATATAAATAAATAATATTTATTCTATATCATGAGGAACACCTCACAGCATATCATGACTATCCGAATAATATGAAATCAACGTTTAGTCACAAAAAACCTATTCCGTAAATAGTTATCGTACAATACAATCTTTCTAATTTAGTTAATGTAAATTAGAAACTCCTTTCTAATTTCTATTCATCTTGGCCAATGATTTCTAAGTTGTCGTTTATTGAATCGCATAGGACATTTTCTTCTTTTACTGGAAGTGGTAGATCCTTTGTTGATCATCCACATACCTGCATGTATACTTTATTATACCCGAACATACCCTTTGATATAACCAAATAGTCTTAAGAAATATGTCTAAGTATAACTTAGAATACACAAGGTACGATGATGATCTCAAATCTAAGGATCATTTATACTACTATTAGTATAAGAACTCCTATTGTCAGGTAAGTAAAACTCCATTAGGTGTTCCTTAAGCGAATTGCATTCAATGAACTTATTCTCCAGTAAGCACCTACATACTTGCTTTAGTGTCTCCACATAAATGATTATAAGATCGATCATCATCTTCAATAGAGAAAGCATAGTATGTACTAATTTATCCGGAATCAGTAACCCCACATTAGTGATCCAACGATTAGAAATATTTTAGTTTTGAGCTATCTAGAATTTAAATCTCATTAACATGAACTCGTCATGATTCTAAAACATTGCTCCAATTCAACCAATTAAACATAGATAAAGAATGCCTTTAATTAAATAAATTCTTTTATTAATAAATGAACAAGATTACAAAGTAAATGCTTATCACATCCAATGTGATTAGCTTGAGGGCATACTACTTTCAATCTCCCACTTTTACTAAAGTCAATCGCCCTAGTATCTCATACTCATCTTCTCTAAGCAGCGATCAAACTGCTGCTGAGATAATGCTTTAGTAAATGGATCTGCAATATTGTTCTATGAGTCCATTCTCTCTAAGGTGACATCTCCTCTTTCAATGATTTCTCTAATCAAATAAAAATGTCGCAACACATGTTTGGATTTCTGATGAGACTTAGGTTCCTTGGTTTGTGCAACAGCCCCAGTGTTGTCACAATATATAGGCACTGATCCTCGTATGCTAAGAACCACTCCAAGTTTTGTAATGAACTTCTTCATCCAAACAACTTCCTTTGCAGCTTTACTTGCAGCTATGTACTCTGCCTATGTCACTGAATCAACAATTGTTTCCTGCTTAGAACTCTTCCAACTCACTACACCACCATTTAAGGTAAACACATACTCAAAAATAGATTTGTTGTCCTCTTGGTCACTCTGAAAACTTAAGTCTGTATAGCCCTCTAATTTTAAATCAGACTCACCATACATTAAAAATGCATTTTTAGTTCTTTTTAAATACTTTAGGATGTTTTTACCGCTTTTCAGTGTTCTTCTCCAGGATTTGATTGGTATCTGCTTGTCACACTTAGTGCATAAGCAACATCAGGTCTCGTACATATCATCCCATACATGATAAATCCTATTTTTTTGAAGCATAAGGTATCTTACTCATGCAATCTCTCTCTTTCGGTGTCTTTACGGACATTTTGTTGGAGAGATGTACTCCATGGCTCATTGATATTTGTACTCCATGGCTCATTGATATGAGTTATCTCTTGGAGTTGGCCATGCTAAACCTCTTTAGCATCGAATCAATGTACGTTCCTTAGGTTAAGCCGAGCATCTTTTTAGATCTATCTCTCTAGATCTTTATCCCCAAAATGTAGGATGTTTCTCCCAAATCTTTCATAGAGAAGTGTTTAGACAATCATATCTTTACTGCTTGTAGCACTGGTATGTCATTCCCGATCAATAGTATATCATTAACATATAATACTATGAATGTAATAGCGCTCCCACTGACCTTCTTGTATACATATGGTTCATCCTCGTTTTTGATAAAATCAAACTTGTTGATTGTCTCATCAAAACGTATGTTCCATCTTCGAAAGCTTGCTTCAATCCGTAAATGGACCATTGTAGCTTACATACTTGATTTGCTCCATCTGATGAAACAAATCTCTCTTGTTGTATCATATATACATTTTCCTCATGTCTCCCATTGAGGAAGGTTGTCTTCACATCCATTTGTCAGATCTCGTAATCATAGTAAGCTGTTATCGTAAGTAAAATTCGAATAGACCTGAGAATTGATATCGGTGAGAAAGTTTCATCGTAGTCAACTCCTTGCCTTTGTTTGAAACCTTTTGCCACCAGTCTGGTCTTATAAGTCTCCACCTTGCCATCCACTCCAGTCTTTCTCTTAAAGATCCATTTACACCTTATAGGGTTAATACCTTTCCGAGGGTTAACCAAAGTCCACACTTGGTTTTCATACATGGAGTCCATTTCGAATTTCATGGTCATTTGCCATTTCTTTAAGCCCCTACTACTTATAGCCTCACACTACAAAAAAAGAGGTCATTGCCGACGGCCATTGCCGTCACCAATGGCCCTCTTGCCGTCGGCAATGACATATTGGCGACGGTAATGGTCCGTCTCCACTCCCGTCGCTGCAGAGGTCGTCGCCCCTGGCCTCCGTCGTTAGCCATCGCTAATAAGGTTATTGTCGACGGTATCATTGGCGACGACAGTCCGTCGGTTATGAGTCAATGGCGACGGCGTGGTCGACGAGAAGCCCGTAGCCAACGAGTATAAGAAATTATTTTTTAAATCTCATTGGTGATGGGGGTTGCCGTCGGGAATGAGTTTTGATAAATATTATTTAGAAGATCAATTGTCTGTCGCTAAAACCGTCGCTGTAGGTCATTGTCGACGGCATCCCCGTCGCCAATTTCCCCGTCGCTAATGACCTCTTTTAAAAAATATATATTTTTTTGAAAATTAAAAATTCCCCTTTTTATTTACATATACATAATTGTACCTGTTACAAGCTAATAAAAAATAAATAATTCTTCACAAACGGATATTAATAACAATTAAATAGTTAGATACATAAACCATCAACCTAACTATATACAAAACTCTAGTTTGTACAGCTCAAAAACTATATAAGTTCATACATGAATTCAAAATATAAACATAAACTAACTACAGCCCCAGATCAGGAGTGTCAGTGCCATCATCGCTGTCATCTATCGTACGTCCGGTCCCATAGTTAGTCCCACAGTCGGTCCCACCCTCCATCATCTCATCAGCTCGGCGGTCATCACCATCTCCTCTACGGTCATCGTCTGTGCCGTTGCCTCTACCCCCACGAGTCTCATCAATAAGACCCTACAAAATTAAAATATTAATAGCGAAGTCGAAAAGAGAGCATATTTAAATTATTTTAGTTTGTGTTCTTCAAGTTTTCTTAAATTAGGCGAACGAGCTGATAACTCGGCCTCCGATATCGGAATCAAGTCCCATAAGTTGTAACTGGATTATCATCCTTTATGATGCGTACCTGATCATCATCCTCTCTGATGAATCCATACCTCTCAGGTATCTTCGGTACTCTTCTAGATTTACGATTCAATTGTGGTACAATAGATCTATCTACAGGAGTCTGGCAAAGCGTGAAGATGCCATTTCTCTTGTTTATGTATGTCTTGCACTCAGGTAATTTTGACGTTAATTGTGTTGTATTGTCCAAGTGTGACATGTATGTCGGAAAAGTATATGAATTTGATAACATGTACAAACTAAATGTTATTAATAAAAATTCATCTTTTGCTTATATGGTTTCTACTTTTGATGTTTGGCATGGATTATAAAAGTATGTGTAGCATGAGTAATCTTAGTTTAATTCCCAAGATTAATTTTTCTGATTTAAAATATGTCTTATATGTGTTAAATCGAAAATTACCAAGAAGTCTTTTAAAATATCAGAAAGAAATTCACAATTATTAGAATTAATTTATTCCAATATTTGTGAATTTGAGGGCATATTAACTAGGGAAGATAAAAGATATTTTATAATATTTATAGATGATTGCTATAGATATACTCAAGTTTATTTGTTAAGGACTAAAGATGAGGCTTTAGAAAAATTTAAAATCTATAAGGCTGAAGTTGAAAATCAATTAGATCAAAGAATTAAAATTCTTAGATCGGATAGAGGAGGGGAATACTTCTCTTATAATGATTTTTGTGAGAATTATAGTATATTTCATCAAACTACAACCCCTTATAGCCCTCAACAAAATGGAGTGGCAGAACAAAAAAATAGAACATTTGAAGAAATGATTAATACGCTACTTCTTACTTCTGGTTTGCCTAAAAATTTATGGGGGAAGCATTAATGACTGCTTGTTATATACTTATATAATCGTATACCCCATAAGAAAACTCACATTACATCTTATGAATTGTGAAAAAAGAGAAAACCATCTCTGGACTATTTATGTAGGGCATTAGTAAGGTTAACTGATCCTAAAAGGCCTAAGCATGGAGCTAAAGCAATCGAGTGTGCCTTATGGGCTATACAAAAATAGCAATGGAATCCACAGATTCTGTTAGCCAAAATATAATTTTGAAATCTAGAGATGTGGAGTTATTTGAGAATTCATTCTTTAGAAAAAGGTCAAGAGAAGACACTGATAAAGAAAGATCAAGAAATAATTCATCATAAAACTAATGATGAAATAGAATTTACTATATCTACTAAAAAAATAGAACCAAGAAGAAGTAAGAGAGTAAGGATATCCTATGCCTGATTTCTACATGTACCTAGTAGAAGAAAACAGGGATGATATTGTTTCTTCTAATATTTTTGTGACTGAGCATGATTATAGTGATAGAGATCCATTGACTTTTAGAGAAGCTATGTCCTCTCAAGATTCAGGTTTTTGGCAAGAAGCCATTAATGATGAAATGGATTCTATCATAGGTAACAAGACATGGGTCTTAGTGGATCTACCTCCTGGTTGTAAACCCATTAATTGTAAATGGATATTTAAAAGGAAAAGAAAATCAGATTGCATCCATAAATAAATATAAAGCTAGACTGGTATCCAAATGTTTTAAGCAAAAGGAAGGAATTGATTACTTTGATACATATGCTTTAGTAGCAAGAATTAGTACCAGTAGGTTATTAATTATATTAACATCAATTAATAAACTTGTTATACACCAAATGGATGTTAAAACTACTTTTCTAAATGGTGATTTAGAAGAGGAAGTTTATATGGAACAACTAGAAGGGTTTGTTTTGAAAGGCCAAGAAAGAAAAGTTTGTAAACTTGTTAAATCTTTATATGGCCTAAAACAAGTACCTAAGTAGTGGCATTAAAAATTTGACCAAATGATTATTTCCAATGGATTTAAAATAAATAAATCGGATAAATGTGTTTATTCTAAGTTTAGTAAAGGTTTTGGTTTTATAATTTGTTTATATGTTAATGATATGCTTATTTTTGGTACTAGTAAAAAAGTAGTATTAGAAACTAAAGCATTCTTGTCTGCTACCTTTGATATGAAAGATATGGGGGAGGCTAATGTAATTTTAGGTATTTTAATTGTGCGGTCTCAGAATACCATTTCTTTAACTCAGTCTCATTATATATATATTGAAAAGTTGTTAAAGAAGTTTAATCACTAGAATTGCAAGATAATATCTACTCCATATGATCATTATGTTAAGTTATTTCCAAATAAAGGGAATAACATATCTCAGTTAGAATATGCAAGTATAATCGGTAGTCTAATGTATGCAATGTAGTGTACTAGACCTGATATAACATTTGTGGTTGGAGTATTGAGTAGGTTTACTCATAATCTAGGTCAAGTTAATTTGGGATGCAGTATCAAGGATACTTCAATATCTTAAAGGCACAATAAACTATACATTATGCTATACAGGATACCCAGTTATGGTAGAAGGGTACACAGATACAAACTAGATAACGGGTTTAGATGAAATAAAGTCTACAAGTGGATGGATATTCACTTTAAGAGGAGGGGCAATTTCTTAGGGTTCCAAGAAACAAACCTCGATAACACATTCAACTATGGAATCCGAGTTTGTTGCATTATCAGCTACTGTAAAAGAAGCCAAAGAGCTTTAAGAATTTATTATTTGAGATACCACTTTAGCCCAAGCCAATGACAGCTATCTCAATATATTGTGATAATGAGGCAGCATTATCACGGTCTTATAATAAGGTTTATAACGGGAAGTCTAGACATATAAGTTTAAGACATAGTTATGTAAGGGAGCAAATTAATAAAGGGGTTGTTACCTTTAACTAAGGGTGTAAACGAGTTGAACTGAAGCGAACAGAGAGCTGCTCGAATTTCACTCGAAAAGTTAAATTCATACTCGAATTCGAGTTGAATTCGAATTGTATTTGAAAAATTCTACTCAAATTCGACTCGACTCGAATATTTATTACTCGAATTCGATCCGACTCATATCGAATTATATTCAAACTACTCGCGAGCTTCAAATTCAAGCTCGAATTCGAGTCTCCACATAATAACTAGCTTTATAATAAAAATAATTATAAATTGAATTTATTATTTTACTTAGAAATGCGAAAATATATTTACTATTACACTTTACAAATATAAAATCACAATTAAAATTAAAAATAAAATAATAATTATTAATTATCCTAATTTGATTTAATTTTGTATATATGAGAATATATCGAGTGTCTAATCAAATCTATATCAAACGAGTATGTATCGAATCACAATTAAGAATTCAAGTGGTTTGAATCTTAAACGAGTCGAGTATAACCTTACTCAGATTTTACTCATATTGTTATTCGAACTATTTTTTATGCTCAGATTTGAATCATATTATTAACGAATCCGAGTCTAGCTCGTATTTTTTTGAGTCAAGCCCGAATTGTTTGGCTCGTTTACAACCTTACCTTTAACTATGTCAAGTCAAAGTGAAATTTGGCAGATCCTTTTACAAAAGGCCTAGGCAATGATGTAATATGTAAGACTTTTAGGGAGATGGGTTTAAAGCCTTTAAATGAGAGGCAACCTATAAATAGAACCTAACTAAATACTAGAGTAACATCTAGTATATTTGTTAAATGGAAAAATACTTATAGTAATAACCAGTTATACACTAGACAAGTATGAAGAAGAAATTCTTCATAACCATCTCAAAGTTAGTGTATGCTTGTATGGAGAACAAAGAGGGTAGAAAAAACCTTTAATAAATCTATGTCCAGTTTAGAGGATGCATGTCATACAAGTGCATTTAATTAGATTCACCTATGTAAGTAAAGGAAGTGGGGCAGCTTATACGAGACTTAAGGCTTGTCTCTAAGTTACGAAACCTAAGAGGTAAACATAAGACCATAAATGTGTTGGGTTTCCTTAAACTATAAGGGATATAGTATATGTCTATTGAGCAAGATATCACTTTAAGATTTCTTAGTTCAAAGCTAACACTACTAAGAATTCTGATATTTTGTGATATAGACTATGTAAAGGTTCAAGTCGAAAGACACCTCTTACTTATGTATGCTATATCTAATAAGAGAAAGAAGAGGGTCAAAGGAAAAGGGTTGCAAGATTATGAAATAGGGGAGGATTGTTGGATATTTTCAAATCTAGAAAATATATAATAAATATATTATATGTTGTCTATATAGCCAACAAATGAATTGGTTCAATTGGATAAGAGAAAAGAGTTATAATGTTAAGGACCTAGGTTCAAGTCATGGCATTAACATTCTTACAATTTTTTAATTAATTAATTAATTGGGCTAACGTACGATAAGATGCTAATGACAATTTAATTGAGATGCGACCAAAATTGCAAAGTACGGCAAACAGGGTTGGGATGCCAAAATTACAACCAACCTCTTCAAATGGGTGTTTGGAAACCTATAAATAGGTTCCAAGTCTACCCAAAACAGGCACTTAAAAAATCATTCCAAATCCTTCTCAATTTTTTTAGAAATTTTTTTAGTACAGAGTAAAATTTGGGTCTGTCTTATCTTGGGAAATTAATTCGCAGTAACCCTATAGCAAAAAGTAAGGGACAAATATAGTCTTAAGAAAAGATTAGTCTTAAGTTTTAATAATAGAACTAAATAAAAACAAAATTTAAATAAATTTTACCGAAAAAGATATATACCCAGAACCACAAGTCCAGTCGGTCGGCAATGCGCATGTGGGTTCAAACCAAGCTTTGGCTAGGTCCTCTCCCCTCCACAAAAGTGGGGTACCCCTTGGGGCCCAAACCTAAGAGAAAATCAATTGTATATAAACCCATTAAAATTTTACTTCTTAACCGACGTGGGACTCAGCTTCCCACAAGTATTTATTATCATTTCCACGGGTAATCTTTAGGAGTTAATTTCTCATTCATTACT
The DNA here is from genome assembly GCA_034770075.1 of Aralia elata. Classification (NCBI taxonomy): domain Eukaryota; kingdom Viridiplantae; phylum Streptophyta; class Magnoliopsida; order Apiales; family Araliaceae; genus Aralia; species Aralia elata. The sequence goes on along the minus strand of CM068386.1, from coordinate 11,929,360 downwards.
CCATGGATTTGAGCTTCCAAAAAATACTTAATTTTAATCTACTCATGGAGTAGAACACATTGATATGTGGATTCATTTCAAATGATTAACGAAACCCATTTCAAATTTGCTCAAATTCTAACAATCATGTCATTAATCCTTGATTTTTACTGCAAATGATGGTGGCCTGAACACGAGACTCGTGCACGGCGGTCACAATTACTAATGGTTTGGGGGGTTTTGGTTGTTATGAATCTTTACTTTCACACATAAACCCTTATAGTGGATGAAAATGTGGAATTGTTAGGGAAATAGATGGCCTGGAGATGTGGTAGTTGAAGGAGGAATGTTGCTGAAGGCATTTGGGAAATGTTTTTTAATTTGAATGGAATCTGAAGTTGCCTATGAAACTGGAAACCAAAGGATTACAATGAGACTACTAAACAGCTTAGGAATTCATGTCTTATTGACGATAATTTTCTTTACTGATTAAGAAAAAAGAGTGTTATTACATATGATTATAGTTGACTTAATTATTGAAAAAATTATTAAACTTTTATTAATCTAGTAGAAAAACATAACAAATTATTTTTCTAGCACCAAAAATATGACAATAATGTATTGTGAATGTTTAGTGCCTTCAACCATAGGTCACTCATATATTTATACATGAGTGACACATTCGATATGTGTGCGGTTACAAGATGAGGATAGATGTTTATCCTTTTTAAGTATTTAAAGTTACATGCAATGGATAGATACAAAGATAATATACTAAGATAACAGTAATCAGTACAAAGATAATGGTAATTAGAATGGGGAGCAACCACAGTGAGTTTGGAGCACAGATATTGGAAGCGTCCAGCTGCAAGAGGCTTAGTTAAAATGTCCACAAGTTAATCTTTAGATAAAATAAACTGAACGTCCAATGCACCATTCGCCACTTTTTCTTGGATGATATGAATATCAATTTCTACATGTTTGGTTCTCGCATAAAAAATTGTATTTATGGCAAGGTAAGTAGTGCCAACATTATCACACCGAAGAACTGGTGGAGCTTTTAGTATAACACCTAACTCAGATAATAATGATTGTAACCAAGCTATTTCAGCAGCACTATCGGCGCAGGCTTTATATTCCGCTTCAGTTGAAGATCTAGCAACAGTACAATGCTTCTTTGAAGACCACGATATAATGTTTGAACCCATGAAGATCACATACCCACCGGTTGAGCGCCTGTCAAACGTCTCCTGCCTAGTCAGAATCTGAGTAGGCGTGTAAAGAAAACGGAGTGCTTTGTGGTGTTGAGAATAAGTCCATAATGAGCAGTAGCAAGAAGGTAACGAAGAATTCATTTTATTGCAACTCCAATGTTGTTCTCGTGGTGCGTGCGTGCATGCATGTGCAGTTACAAGATGAGGATAGATATTTACCCCTTTTGAGTATTTAAAGTTACATGCAAAGGATGAATACAAAGATAATAGTAATAAGTACCAAGATAATGGTAATCAGAATTATGCTCAACAACCAGGGGTGCAGGGACGGATCCACCCTTTGGCATACCTGGGCAGCTGCCCCGGCAGCCGACGAGATTCCGACCCATTAGAGCTTCAAATGCCCCGGCAGCGAGCGGAGGAGCGAAGGAGCAGCGGGCCAGCGGCGAGTCGGCGGCGAGTCGGTGAAGAAGAAATGAAGAAGACGACTGAAGGCTGAAGCTTTTTTTTTTTTTAAACCTACTGGTGAAACGACGTCGTTTCACTAAGTAGGTTTTTTTTAAAAAAAAAACCTACTTAGTGAAACGACGTCGTTTCACCAGTAGGTTTAAAAAAAAAAGAAGCTTCAGTTTAAGCCGCCAGCCCCAGCCTCTTTCCTTCATTTTCCCGTGCTTCATTCCTTCAGTCACAGCCCAGCCGACAGTGCCCCTCCTCCGCAGCCCGGTCACTCACGCCGCTCCGGACCGCCGGTCACCTCCTCACCAGTCACCACCGGTAACGGTAAGTGTTTTAACCATCTCACTTGTCATTTTAAATATTTAATTGAAAATATCTTTAAATGTTTTAGGGTTTTAAAAAATTAGGAATTTTTGGTTATTGTTAAAATTGACATAAATGCAGTGTTGTTTATGACTTTTGGGGATTTTTGATTTGTTAATAAATAATAAATTAGTTAAAATTGATATAAATAATAAATGTGATGTTGTTTAAATGTTTATGACATTTGGGGATTTTTTGATTTTTGATTTTTGAATAGTTAAAATTGGTCTCCTCGACTCATATGATGTTTATTGTGAATTTGTGACTTGTGAGTTTTGTAAAATTGTAATGTTTAGGAAATAAGATTGATTATTAACTTAAATTTATTTATTAATTGATAGGGATTTGTAGCCTGTAGGTTCATAATCGTTGAATTTCACTATCTTTGAGTACATATTTTTATGGGTTATAATTTTATGTAACTAAATTAACTCTTATTTTATATATGTAATCATTCCAAAAATATAAAATTATCTAAAAAATTTGGCTCGGGGGCGCTGCCCCCGAACCCCCGCTAAATCCTGGATCCGCCCCTGCTGGGAATAATTCCTGGATCCGTCCCTGCAGGGGTGGAACAGTAGGGCAGATTTTAATTAATGTTTTGTTTAAATTAAATAAATAAAACTTAAAATTAATCATAATATTAACTGTTAGAGAAATCACATGTTGATTGCTTGGGATTTCTCTTTACTTGATTAATTCTGTTTATAGTAAATATTGTACAGCTCTCCTTGAATTTAGTCCCTGATTCCTTGTAATTGCCACTCTGTTATATAGTTGTCATTATTTCTGTTGTAATCATAGTCAACTTATTTCGGTATAAATATGATACAAAGTAATAGAAACATTTGAGCTTTTCCAAAACCTTTTCATTATGTAAATCTTTATATGGTATCAGAGCTTCCAAATACTCAAACGAGTTTCTCAATGGCTAATTCTAGCTCCTCTACTACCATCCCATCTAAGAGCAACCATGTTATCAGTTCCCTTCCACCACCTTCCGACTCCAATACCATTCTGATCTCCATTAATACAGCAGCCCAAGCACCTTTGAAGCTTACCCCTAATAACTTCTTATCTTAGCATGCTCAATGGAATGGACTCCTGATAGGTTACAACCTCAAAGGTTATCTCGATGGTTCTTTCCCTTGTCCCTCGGCAATGGTTACTGAAAACGACACAGAGAGGTTGAACCCTAACTATGTCACATGGGTTCGCCAAGATCAGCTGTTTCTCAGCGCTATTCGTGCCTCTCTTTCCGACAAACTTCATCCGTTCGCAGCCTCGGCTAAAACGTCTCAGGAAGTGTGGTCTCGTCTCTCTACCACCTATGCCAAGCCATCACGCTCGAGAATCCTACGAATAAAGGATAATCTCAACTCTCCTCAAGCTGGTCGAAGCATTACCGATTACATGCAACATGTAAAAAGTGTCGCTGATGTGTTATCTATGATTCGCACCGTTCCGGTTGAAAAGGAAGACTTGGTTTTTGCCATACTCAATGGCCTAGACCCTGAGTTCAAAGACATTTCAGCAGCAGTTCACGCTCGTGACAGTGATATTTCCTTTGAAGACCTCCATGAGAAACTGTCTGAATATGAAGCCTTTCTCAAACGATGCTCCACTGACATCCGATGTTCCGATGATGCTTCCATTACCGCTAATGTTGCTAGCAAGGCAGGATATCAGTCACAAAACAACAACAAAACTGGAAGGTATAAGAACTCTGGACATTCCAACAAATAGGGTCATTTTCAAAAGAAAAATCAGAATTCTAATTGATCCAACAATCAGAATTTCAACGGTTCCAAAAATCAGAATTCTCCTAAAATTATTTGCCAATGGTGTGAGCAACAGGGTCATGTCGCTCGCACATGCCAGTATCTCCGACCTCCTAGCTATGGTAATTTTGGCTCCAATCCATGTGCTTATTTTGCAAGTCAACCTAGCGCATCCCCTGTCAACTGGCTGGTCGACTCCGGTGCATCTCACAATGTCACCGCGGACTTGAATAATCTCTCTCTCCATTCGGATTATGAGGGTCCTGATGACATGGTCATAGGCGATGGTAAAAGTCTTCATATCACCCATGTCGGTTCCACAAATCTACCATCATCTTCAAAACATTTCTTATTGAATGATGTGCTTTGTGTTCCTAACATGAAAAAGAATCTCATTTCTATTTCTAAATTTTATCGTTCTAATAATGCATCTATTGAGTTCTTACCATATTCTTTTGTTGTGAAGGATCTTCACACGGGGGCACCTCTAGTGCAAGGGCAGAACAGAGATGGAATTTATGAGTGGCCATCGCATACACCTCCTCAATCCTTCCCATCATCCACTTCATTGTCGCCCATTCTCTCATTCGCCAGCATCAAGACCACTCTCCAAGATTGGCATAATCGCCTCGGCCACCCTTCTTCAAAAGATGTAAAACATATTGTCTCTTCAAATGTTTTACCTATCTCTTCTAGTCAAGAATTTCTTTGTAATTCCTATAAGTGTAATAAAGCTCACAAACTTCCATTTCACGTATCTACACTGCAAAGTAATTCTCCCCTTGAATTGATTTATTCTGATGTGTGGGGACCTTCCCCCGTTGAATCCATTGATGGTTTTCGTTACTACATTATATTTGTTGACCATTTCACCAAATACATATGGTTATATCCCCTTAAGAAAAAATCTAATGTCCTAAATGTCTTCATTAAATTTAAATTGGTGGTTGAAAAATTCTTTAATCGCCCAATTATCTCCATTTATTCCGATGGTGGCAGTGAGTTTCACAAACTCAAACCTTTCTTTGAGTCTAATGGTGTTACTCATCTCCTTACTCCACCCCACACTCCGGAACACAATACTTCCGCTGAAAGACGACATCGTCATGTTGTTGAGACTGGACTAACGTTACTCAGTCAAGCCTCTCTTCCTTTGCGCTTTTGGTCATATGCGTTTCCTACTGCAGTCTATTTAATAAATAGAATGCCCACTCTAATTCTTTCCTTTCAATCACCTTTTCACAAATTCCATGGACATCTACCCAATTACTCCAAACTACGCACCTTTGGTTGCCTTTGTTACCCTTTGCTTAAGCCTTACAATAAGCATAAGTTGGAACCAAAGTCCAAACCCTGCGTTTTCTTAGGTTATCTTCCTACACAACGTGCCTTTCGCTGCCTTGAACCTCACTCTTCCCGAATCTATGTTTCTCGACATATTACCTTCGTCGAAAATGTCTTTCCTTATACGTCTCTTGAGCCAAATCTTCAACGACTGAATCTTAATTAATGATTTGTCTCATTGGTTGCTACCAAATTCCAGTAATTCTCCTTATTTTGTGGTCCCCAATAATACTTCCTATTCTGTTCCCCAAAATCAGCCATCTCCTGATTTGGTTATCATCGATAATCTGGACGGTCCACCCCCTCCTTTCGTTCAAACTCGTCCATCTTTAATCTCTTCTACTCCCACTGATTGTGCATCTCTCTCCATGCCTAGCAATGGCCACTCATCACCATCCTCTTCGGCCTTAGCAGGTGCACACGAGCGTGATCTCCTTGACGCGTCTGAAGGGGCAAGTCCCCAAAATGATGCCAGGCTACTTGACCCTCCTCCACGAGTTACTACCCGATCTCAAAATAATATTTTCAAACTTAAGAAATTACTTTCTCTAGTCTCACATCTTCCCTCACCTGAAATACCCGAACCCACTGCTATGTCGCAAGCCTTAGAAGTTCCAGAATGGCGTCAGGCCATGTCAGAGGAATTTGACGCTCTTCTTCATAATGGGACATGGGAGTTTGTCCCCTCTACCAAAATTCAAAACCTAGTAGGATGCAAATGGGTTTTTCGAATAAAACGCCACCCTGATGGTTCAGTGGCCTGATATAAGGCCCTTCTTGTCGTTAAGGGTTTTCACCAACGGCCAGGTATCGACTACAACGACACCTTCAGTCCAGTAGTCAAACCAACTACAGTCAGAATTGTTCTCTCTCTTGCCATCTCTAAGGGTTGGCCTCTCCGCCAAATGGACATCAATAATGCATTCCTTCATGGCAATTTTTCTGCAAAAGTATTTATGTCTCAACCACCTGGCTTTGTTGATCAAACATATCCCTCTCATGTGTGCAAACTTCGTAAAGCCCTCTACGGTCTCAAGCAAGCCCCTTGGGCGTGGTACATTGAGTTAAAAGGTTTCTTGCTCTCCTTTGGTTTTGTTAACTCCAAATCTGATGCCTCATTGTTCATCTCCTCTCATGGACAAACTGTTCTCTACCTGCTTGTGTACGTCGATAACTTGATTCTTACCGCAATAACACTACCGCTGTTACTGCTTTTGTAAGTATATTGGGGTCTTAATTTTCAGTCAAGGATCTCGGCACCCTGAATTACTTCCTCGGTGTTGAGGTAATTCCCACTTCCACTGGATTATTTTTATCTCAACAAAAATATATTCGAGATATCTTAGATCGGGCTAGAATGTTAGGCGCTAAGGATGTCCACTCTCCCCTTTCTACTAGTGCCTCTCTCTCACTACATGATGGTTCCAATCTCTCTAATGTTACTGGATATCGCCGAGCTGTTTGGAGCTTGCAATATCTCTCCCTCACCCGTCCCGATATTGCCTTTGCCGTTAACCGACTCTCCCAATTCATGCATAAACCTACAGAGACACATTGGGCAGCTACAAAACGGCTTCTTCGCTACCTGAAATCCACCATTGATTACGGGCTGCATCTCCATAAGAAGTCTCCTCTACATCTTCATGCTTTCTCCGATGCGGACTGGGCTGGAAACAAAGACGACTGCACCTCTACTAGTGCCTATGTTGTATATCTCGGCTGCAATCCCATCTCCTGGAGCTCCAAGAAGCAACAGTTCGTTGCCTCTACTGCTGCAGAACTCTCCTGGATTCGTTCTCTCCTCTCCGAGTTACACATCCCTGCTACTCAAACTCCGGTAATCTATTGTGATAATATTGGTGTAACCTATTTATGTGCAAACTCGGTGTTTCACTCTCGAATGAAACACATTACCATAGATTTTCATTTTGTTCGTGACAAGGTTGCCAATGGCGAAGTACGTATATCTCATGTTTCCACCAAAGACCAACTAACAGATGCTCTAACGAAACCACTCTCTCGACAGCGATTTGAGTTTCTTCGTCCCAAACTTGGTGTTGCTCAACGGTCCACCAATTTGCGGGGGCATGTTAGAGAAATCACATGCTAATTACTTAGGATTTCTCTTTACTTGATTAATTCTGTTTATAGTAAATACTGTACAACTCTCCTTGAATTTAGTCCCTGATTCCTCGTAATTGCCACTCTTTATATGGCTGTCATTATTTCTGTTGTAATCATAGTCAACTTATTTTTGTATAAATATGATACAAAGTAATAGAAACATTTGAGCTTTTCCAAAACCTTTTCATTATGTAAATCTTTATATTAACTAATCATAATAATGTTTACAAATTACTATGCTATCATTCTTGATCTGATCATAACTTGAAAATATTTCAAGATAACTTTATTATCAATAATTTCAAATACATCACTTTCGATGTAACGAACTAAATAATCACTCAACCATTTATCGCTAATTTGGTTTCAGAGAGTTGTTTTAATAATATTCATTGCTAAAAATATCATCTCCACGGTGACAATAGGGAGCAACAAAATTAAAGCCAATTTCAACAACAAATAAACTCGAGGATACAAATTAGTCTTATTCTTGTTAACCAACTTTTGAGCAAGTTCATCAATCCCTTTCATATTAGAAAATTCAGAATTTAAAAACTTACTTGCCATAGTTCAATTTGAACGACTCCCAAAGGAATAGAATTTCAACCGTATGCTCAAAGTCTCAGACAAAATTTGTTTTCAATATTCAAACAAATTCAAGTCAAAACACATCAAAATCAAGTCACAAACACAACCAAATCAGGCCATATAACAAAATCACCAAAAAAATTGAAGTTCATTTAACCCAAGCCACAACAAATTTAAATAAATTTCAAACTTTAAATTATCAAACAAAAAAAAGCCCTTACAAAATTTAAATTATCAAAAGACAAAAAAGTCCTAATTTAATTATCTCTTAAAGTCTTAAAAATCAAATCAAAGGATGAGGTTTGATCCTTTTTGGCGTTAGATATGCGCAAGGGAAGCAAAAAAAAAAAAATTGAGTGAACGAGGTTTGTAGTTTTTTTTAAGAATAGAAATAATAGTTTTTCTTTTGCCCCCTCTAAGTTTTAACCTTTTCATAAATCTGCTCTTTAAGTTTATTACATTATATTTCTGCCTTGCCCCCTATAATTAGAAAATAAAAATAAAAAATTCCAGCATAAGCACTTGCATATGCTGCCCTGTATAAAGTTCCACCCCTGTCAACAACCAATAACACTGAACTTTCAAATAATCATCAAAAGTAACCAAATTTTGATCAAATCCCAAACTGTGATTAACTGAGACTGACATGACATCTGACCTGTATATAAGAGTTGGAATAAAAATATTTGTTATTACTCATGGCTACATTTATTTGACTTAAGACTCTAAAAAAAATTAAATTAAATATTTTCAAACTTAAAAATGATTATTATTTGAAAAAAAACAGAAATAGGTCATGCCAAAAATCACGTGACCCGTCTCTTCCCCTTCTGTTACGATATTTAGGGTTTTTATGCAGAGAAAATGCGAGACATCGAGAAGACGTAGTCGAATTGGTAGAAAAAAAATTAGGGAGACTTATGAAATCAAAGGTGCGCTTGAAATTAAACGAAATTGATTTTTCCATGTCTTCCTCGTCTATTGAGTCTGGGATGTATGTTGGCTTGCAGATTTTATGCTTTTGTGAATATAAAGCTGGTACTCGAACTGTTTGAACCTACTCCAAAAAACGCAAATCTCACTCAGATTGAATAAATTAGGGACTTTTCTTTATTATTTATTTATTTATTTTGTTTGTCATGGACATTTCTTTATTTATTTATTCAGCTTTCCTAATTTATATTAAGATAAGTACTATCCAAATTTGTATCAATTAAATACTATCCAAATTTAAAAATATTCTTATCTCTAGGGGAAAAAAAGAAGATTTTTTTTCTTTCCTATTCAAATTAGTAGAAGTATTATACAAATTTATAATAATTAATAATTAAATTCAAAAGAAACCCAACCAATCTCTAATAGAAAAAGTAACTTCTAAAAGAATTTTTATTTTTGGTTTAACCAATTTTATTACAAAATTGGTAAAACACACTTCACTAAAAAAATTCACCTGCAAAACAATTACAAACATTCAATTAAACATACTAAAGAGATATATCACGCAATTTAATTATATTAATATTAGTCGTGAATTTCAATATTAAACTAATATCCTAAATAATTTAATTCATTTAAACTTGAAAATTTATCAAATCACATGATTAATTGTATTAATAATATATGTGAATTTAAAACATAATAACTGTCACATTAGTTAAAAAATTATAGTGGATTCATTTCTAACTAATTGTCATAACTAAATTAAAAGTTATTAAAACATGAGTTTCATAATTCTATTTGAATTGAAATTTCTAGGAAATTTTGTCAATATAAACGCTAATATAGAATTCTATTACAAACTTAAATAAAATTAAAATAATTATTTTCACATTATCATAACTAAATAAATCTACAATAATCCGTTCAAATATTTAGCTTAATAATTCATTGAAAAAACCTATAATATATAATTCAATCATTAATTAGTTATTCGAATTAATATTTAACTATTTACTAGCTACAACTATGTTTCTCAAAATCACAATTATTGTTTTTAATTATTAATATAATAAATTATTATCCATGTCGCATGTGCTTCGCACGGGGTTGGTGAACTTGTCTATACTATCTATCTATATTATAACTAAATAGACAATTTGATTTGTTCTCTTTTTTTTAGTTTGACCTTTGACTTTTCTTGCATTAAATCAACCTTTATTATTTATCAATTAATATATTAGTATCGTAATTTTATAAAGAAACGAGAATTAGTAGTATAGTTTTATAAGGAAACAATTAAAATAAGATCATCATACATAATATTAATTTGTTATTTTTATTAAAATATATATGATAATACCACCTTATTTAAAAATTGAAATTAGTATCGTAGTTTTATAAGGAAATGAGAATTAGTAGTATAGCTATATAACGAATCAATTAAAATAAGATCATCTTACCTAACATTAATTGATTTCTTTTATTCAAATATATATACAATAATACAAGTTTAAGAAAAATTATATTTCCATTTAGATAAAAATAGTTTGACAAGAAAAATTTTTTTATCATAAAAATCATCTAACTAACTTAATAAATTTGTCATGATTATTAACATATATATAAGTATACTTATAGTTTCGAGTATAAATGAGATTTAATCATTATTTAGATGATATAATTATTATTGTTATTAAACAAAAAATATAATATAATATACTAATCGACTATATGATTCAATTATTAAATAAAAAATAAAAATTATTTACTCTATCCAATAAGAATTTATAAAATAGTAATATAGTTATATAAGGAAACAATCAAAATAAGATCATCTTACTTAATATTAATTGGTTTCTTTTACTCAAATATATATACAATAATTCAAGTTTAAGTAAAATTATATTTTCATTTAGATAAAATAATTTGACAAGAAAAAAAATTATCATAAAAATCATATACCGAACATAAATTTGTTATTATTATTATTATTAAACTATAAAGTATAATAATAATTTTGAGTATAAATGAGATTTAATCACTTACTAAAAAAACCCAAACAAATCCGTTCTTACGACATAGAGATTTAAAATAACATAGGTTATAATTGTAGATTTTATATATTAATGTTAATATCTACTTATCTATCTATTTGTACTATAATAATTATAATTAAATAGACAATTTGGTTCGCCGTCCTTTTTTTTTGGTTTGCTTAGACATTTTACTTTTTCTAATTAAGTTAGGTCAACTTTTACTATTCCTACATTAATTCAATTTTCTTACATTCATTCAACCTAATATATATAGTTTTACAAAGAAATAATATCATCTTAACTAATATTAATTTGTTACTATATATAAAATCATTGTTTAAAGATTTATTATTACTTAGTTTATATAGTTTGAGAATAAATAATTTTTTCATAAAAATCATTTTACTTAACATGAATTTGTTACTGTTTTTATCAAAATATAAATATAATTATATATTCGTGTGTATCTTGCTTAATATTAATTAAATTGTTACTACTATTAAAATAAATGTTTAGATGCAGCAATATATTATAGAGTAATTTTGCGTGGACCAAATTTGTACAAACATTATTACTCATGTATTGAATAGTAAAAAATTATGTAAAAAGTAAATAGATCATGAGATTATATTACTTAATATTAATTTCTTGTTATTAATAAATAAGGATTTATTACAACTTAGATAATATAATTTAAGAAAAAAATAATTTTTTCACAAATATCATCTTACCTAACTTGAATTTGTTACTATTATTAAAAAATTATATTGTGACGCCCTCAAATTCGGGTTTACACCACCCCATTTGAGTCACCAAAGTACAAACAAGATACATAAATTTTCATAATTCTTATTATCACAATACCGTGTATAGTATGGGCAGCACACATACTATGTCCTCACTACAATTATTGTCACACTATTTTACAACATGGTGATGACTACTACAACTACTAATTCGGACCATCATTCTATTTTTCTGTTCTCCCCGCTAGCCCAGCTACACTCTCATTTCCTAAAAGGAATTATAAAATAAAAGGGTGAGCTCAAATAACCAGTAAATAATATCATAACTAAGATAACGAAGAATAAGTTATCCTTAGCCTTCAATAGTGATAAATCAGAGATTTAGAAATGATAGACAATATAAGCTTTCAACAAATAATTACTACAGTGGAATGAGCAATCCATTACAATAGTCAAATAGACCACAATGTCTAGTATCTTCTTCAATATAAAAATTTACCATCAAGATTTCATCAACTGTAACACCAATGGTCATTAACATGCCAATCAACAGTTTCTCTTTGCACTAAGACTAAAGAAAACTTTCACTATGTGTCCTTGATACACATGTTAAAGATACTTAACAATCATATTGTCTTTACACCCAGACCAAAGACATTCAATTATAACACCAATGTTCATGATCATGCCAATTAACAGTCCTCTTTACACCCAAGCCAAAGAGAATTTTCACCACGTGTCCTTGTCATAGCTAAAGACACTTAACAATCATATTATCTTTGCCCTAGGAAAAAGACATTCAATTGTAACACCAATGATCATGATCATGTCAATCAATAGATCCTCTTCGCACCAAGACCAAAGAGAACTTTCACCACGTGTCATTGCCACACATATAAAGACACTCAAAAATCATATTGTTTTTGTACCCACGCCAAAGACATTCACAACAACTTAAGTTTTGATGATTACTACAAATAACAATTATATAAAGGATGAACATAAATAATAAGAAAAGTAAGAAAAACAATAAACATTAGAGATTTGTAATTTAATTTGTCTAGGGTATAATGATATAACAGAATATCGATTCGAGTTCAAGAATAATATTTAAGCTTCACAGTTCAAATATAACATTTAAAATTCAATAACAAGGTTCAGGTAAAAGATATTATATGAAACATCAGCTATTAAAAAAATTCTAATCATTTTAGAAATTTTTACCGTTTAATATTGTTAAGGAGTGTAGAAACAAATAATACTTTCTTACCATAGTAAGTTTAAATTTAGGAGTATGAAAGAAAATGATATCCCTTACGAGTATGAAAGAAAATGATATCTCTTACCTTAGCACGTGACTAGATACTGTTTTTTATGTAATTGATGAACCTGAACAATTTTGCACTCTTAGTAATATTTACCAATACTTAAGGTAGCCTTAGCATACTCAGAAAGATACTCACACTAAGCAATTTTACAGAATGAAAGGAAGGATAAGCAACAAAGTTATGAAACTCATTATGTTAAGCCCTCTATTTATAGCCAAAACTTAATTAATAACCAACATCTACCGCACATCAATTAACCACACTTTTCATATTTCAAGATTATCTTTACTCTATATTATTGATCAATTATTCACATTTTTCACATTTCAACATTATCTTAAATCTACACCATTCATCAATTAACCACACTTTTCACATTTCAAGATTATCAAAATCCACTAAATATTAATTGTCCACATTTTTACATTTCAAGATTGCCTTTAATTTACCATATATTAATTATCCACATTCCAAGATTACCTTTAATCTATCACATATTAATTATCCACATATTTCACATTTCAAGATTACTTTTTCTTTATTGTTCACAATTATTATTATATTATTCATCTTATGCATTATTAACTTAATGTATTAATATCATAAATATTTAAGTATACAATGTTCTTCAAATAATTAATGAGTGTGTCTACCTATTTAATATTCTTGACTTTTAATTACGTAATTTTCATTACTACCCTTGCTACGGCGACAATTATTGGTTCAATAATGTGAAATATTGTGCATTTATTATTGTGACAATTATAGGTTCAATAATGTAAAATACTGTGCATTTGCTACTTTGACAATTATTGGTTCAATAATATGAAATAATGTGCATTTGTTACTATGACAATTATTAGTTCAATAATATGAAATACTATAGAATATCGTGTGTTACTGTGGAATACCGCATGCTACTGTTCTTTTATCACCGAGTATTTTAACAGTTAAAAGTAACAGTTCCGCCGACATTTTTTTATTAAAAGGGTTATTTTCTGTATTCGACAATTATTTCGTTGTAGGGTCCACCAATGATTGGTTGTTTCGGCGCCGTCGTACTTTATCGAATATTCCGTGACATTCTTTTTTGTGCTTATAATTTGCACATATCTTCCGTAACTAACTTTTTTTATCAATTTAACACCTTACTGTTTAGAATAATATTTATAAAGAAAATTAAGTTTTATTTATTAAAAGTTGGAGTCTTACATATATGAGTATACTTATATTTCCAAATATAAGATAATTAATTTAATATTAGAAGAAAACTATTTTCTTATTAAATCATTTTTCCTAATATTAAATTAGTATTATTACTAATTAAAATATAAGTATAGATAAAATATATTGACCAACTATATGATTCAATTATTAAAGAAAAATAAAAAGCTCATTATTTTACCCAATAACATATTCATAAAAAGTACAACAAAAATTCAACAATATCATATTTTATAGAATAAGACCCATGTTTTGCACGGGGTATACTGTTAGTACTATAATTAAATAGACAATTTGATTTAATTTGTGCTCTTTTTTTTTGGTTCGACCTTTAACTTTTCTTACATTAAGACAACTTTTATTATTTATCAATCCAAATTAGAAACTGGAATTAGTATCGTAGTTTTATAAAGAAACGAGAATTAATAGTATAGTTTTATAAGGAAACAACCAGAATAAGATCATCTTACATAATATAAATTTGTATTTTTATTAATATATATAATAATAATAATACAAACTTATTTAAAAATTGAAATTAGTATCGTAGTTTTATAAAGAAACCAGAATTAGTAGTATAGTTGTATAAGGAAACAATCAAAATAAGATCATCTTACCTAATATTAATTAGCTTATTTTATTCAAATATATATACAATAATACAAGTTTAAGTATACGATGATTAAATAGACAATTTAGTTCGTCCTCCATTTTTTTGGTTCGACCTTTAACTTTTATTATATTAAGTCAACCTTTATTATTTATCAATCCAAATTAGAAACCGGAATTAGTATCGTAGTTTTATAAGAAAACGAGAATTTGTAGTATAATTTTATAAAGAAACAATCAAAATAAGATCATTTTACATAATATTAATTTGTTATTTTTATTAATATTATATATATATATATATATATAATATAAGCTTATTTAAAAATTAGAATTAGTATCGTAATTTTATAAAAAAAACGAGAATTAATAGTATAGTTGTATAACAAAACAATCAAAATAAGATCATTTTACCTAATATTAATTAGTTTATTTTATTTAAATATATATACAATAACAAGTTTAAGTAAAATTATATTTTCATTTAGATAAAATAGTTTGACAAGAAAAAAAATTATCATAAAAATCATCTACCTAACTTAAATTTGTTATTAGTATTAAACTATAAGTATAATAATAGTTTCGAGTATAAATGAGATTTAATTATTATTTTGATAATATAATTTTATTGTTATTAAAATAAAAATACAATATACTAATTGACCAAATGATTCATTATTAAATAAAAAATAAAAATTAATTACTTTATCCAATACGAATTTATAAAATAAATTCAAAATGACAATAATATTATAATTTTTCAAAAAGACTTTTCATTCAGTTCAACCAAGTCAAAAATTAAATTAGTAATATAATTTATAAAGAAACAATTATAAGATCATCTTATTTAATATTAATTTGCTACCATTATTAGATAAAATTTATTACAATTTAGATAATATAGTTTGAGAAAAAAATAATATTCACATAGATCATTTTATCTAATTTGAATTTGTTACTCTAGATTAAATATAATGGTAATTATATTCAATTATAAGTAATATAATTTTAGACAAAAATTATTTAGTTATTAGAACTATTTTGCATAATTATAAATCTAGTAATACATTTATAATTCTTTTTACACTATCATAACTTTATAGTAAAACCCCATGCTTTGCACGAGGTGTATTTGCTAATATATAATTAAAAACACAAACTTGGTTTGGCTTGGTTTGGTTTCATCAATTTTTAGTTCAGCTTTCCTAGTTCATAAGTACTATCCAAATTTATATCAATTAAATACTATCCAGATTTAAAAATATTCCTATCTCTAGGAGAAATAGAAAAAAAGAAGATTTATTTCTTTCCTATTCAAATTAGTATAAGTACTATTCAAATTTATAATAATTAATAATTAAATATATACTACTACTAATTCTCGTTTCTTTATAAAACTACGATACTAATTTCAATTTTTAAATAAGCTTGTATTATTATTATTATTATTATTATTATTATTATTATTATTATTATTATTATATATATATTAATAAAAATAACAAATTAATATTACGTAAGATGATCTTATTCTGGTTGTTTCCTTAAAAAATTATACTACTAATTCTCGTTTCTTTATAAAACTACGATACTAATTCCAGTTTCTAATTTGGATTGATAAATAATAAAAGTTGCCTTAATGTAAGAAAAGTTAAAAGTCAAACCAAAAAAACAGAGCACAAATTAAATCAAATTGTCTTTTTAATTATAGTACTAGCAGTATACCCCGTGCAAAACATGGGTCTTATTCTATAAAATATGATATTGTTGAATTTTTGTTGTACTTTTTATGAATATGTTATTGGGTAAAATACTGAGTTTTTATTTTTCTTTAATAATTGAATCATATAGTTGGTCAATATATTTTATTTATACTTATATTTTAATTAGTAATAATACTAATTTAACATTAGGAAAAATGATTTAATAAGAAAATAGTTTTCTTCTAATATTAAATTAATTATCTTATATTTGGAAATATAAGTATACTCATATATGTAAGACTCCAACTTTTAATAAATAAAACTTAATTTTCTTTATAAATATTATTCTAAACAGTAAGGTGTTAAATTGATAAAAAAAAGTTAAAGTTAGGGAAGATATGTGCAAATTATAAAAACAAAAAGAATATCACGGAATATTCGATAAAGTACGATGGCACCGAAACAACCAATCATTGGTGGACCCTACAACGAAATAATTGTCGAATCCAGAAAATAATCTTTTTAATAAAAAATTATCGGCGGAACTGTTATTTTTAACTGTTAAAATACTCGGTGATAAAAGAACAGTAGCATGCAATATTCTACAGTAACACACGATATTCTACAGTATTTCATATTATTAAACTAATAATTGTCATAGTAACAAATACACATTATTTCATATTATTGAACCAATAATTGTCAAAGTAGCAAATGCACAGTATTTCACATTATTGAACTAATAATTGTCACAATAACAAATGCATAATATTTCACATTATTGAACCAATAATTGTCACCGTAGCAAGGGTAGTAATGAAAATTACGTAATTAAAAGTCACGGATATTAAATAGTTAGACAGACTCATTAATTATTTGAAGAACATTGTATACTTAAATATCTATGATATTAATACATTAAGTTAATAATGCATAAGATGAATAATATAATAATAATTGTGAACCATAAAGAAAAAGTAATCTTGAAATGTGAAATATGTGGATAATTAATATGTGATAGATTAAAGGTAATATTGCAATGTGGATAATTAATATATGGTAAATTAAAGGCAATCTTGAAATGTAAAAAATGTGGACAATTAATATGTGGTGGATTAAAGATAATCTTGAAATGTGAAAAGTGTGGTTAATTGATGAATGGTGTAGATTTAAGATAATCTTGAAATGTGAAAAGTGTGGATAATTGATGAATAGTATAGATTAAATATAATATTGAAATATGAAAAGTATGGTTAATTGACGTGCGGTAGATGTTGGTTAAGTTTTGGCTATAAATAGGGGGCTTAGCATAATGAGTTTCATAACTTTCTTGCTTATCCTTCCTTTCATTCTGTAAAAATTGCTTAGTGTGCGTATCTCTCTGAGTATGCTAAGGCTACCTTAAGTATTGGTAAATATTACTGAGAGTGCAAAAATTGTTCAGGTTGATCAATCATATAGAAAACAGTATCTAGTCACGTGCTAAGGTAAGAGATATCATTTTCTTTCATACTCGTAAGAGATATCATTTTCTTTCATACTCCTAAATTTAAACTTACTATGGTAAGAAAGTATTATTTGTTTCTACACTCCTTAACAATATTAAACGGTAAAAATTTCTAAAATGATTAGAATTTTTTTAATAGTTGGTGTTTCATCTAATATTTTTTACGTGAACATTGTTATTGAATTTTAAATGTTATATTTGAACTGTGAAGCTTAAATATTATTCTTGAACTCGAATCGATATTCTGGATATTCTGTTAATTATTTGGACATTATTATACTCTAGACAAATTAAATTACAAATCTCTAATGTTTATTGTTTTTCTTACTATTCTTATTATTTATGTTCATCCTTTATATCATTGTTC
This sequence comes from Aralia elata, assembly GCA_034770075.1. Classification (NCBI taxonomy): domain Eukaryota; kingdom Viridiplantae; phylum Streptophyta; class Magnoliopsida; order Apiales; family Araliaceae; genus Aralia; species Aralia elata. Next base: position 11,911,052 of record CM068386.1, on the reverse strand, counting down.
TTTGTAGTAATCATCAAAACTTAAGTTGTTGTGAATGTCTTTGGCGTGGGTGCAAAAACAATATGATTTTTGAGTGTCTTTATATGTGTGGCAATGACACGTGATGAAAGTTCTCTTTGGTCTGGGTGCGAAGAGGATCTATTGATTGACATGATCATGATCATTGGTGTTACAGTTAAATATCTTTTTCCTAGGGCAAAGACAATATAATTGTTGAGTGTCTTTAGCTATGACAAGGACACGTGGTGAAAATTCTCTTTGGCTTGGGTGTAAAGAGGAACTCTTAATTGGCATGATCATGACCATTGGTATTATAATTGAATGTCTTTGGCCTGGGTGTAAAGACAATATGATTGTTAAGTGTCTTTAACATGTGTATCAAGGACACATGGTGAAAGTTTTCTTTGGTCTTAGTGCAAAGAGGAACTGTTGATTGGCATGTTAATGACCATTGGTGTTACAGTTGATGAAATCTTGATGGTAAATTTTTATATTGAAGAAGATACTAGACATTGTGCTCTATTTGACTCTTGTAATGGATTGCTCATTCCACTGTAGTTATTTGTTGAAAGCTTATATTGTCTGTCATTTCTAAATCTCTGATTTATGACTATTGAAGGCTAAGGATAACTTGTTATTCGTTATCTTAGTTATGATATTATTTACTGGTTATTTGAGCTCACCATTTTATTTTATAATTCCTTTTAGGAAATGAGAGTGTAGCTGGGCTAGCGGGGAGAACAGAAAAATAGAATGATGGTCCGAATTAGTAGTTGTAGTAGTCATCACCATGTTATAAATAGTGTGACAATAATTGTAGTGAGGACATAGTATGTGTGCTACCTATACTATACATGGTATTGTGATAATAAGAATTATGGAAATTTATGTATCTTGTTTGTATTTTGGTGACTCAAATGGGGGTGGTGTAGACCTGAATTTGAGGGCGTCACAATATAATTTTTTAATAATAGTAACAAATTCAAGTTAGGTAAGATGATATTTGTGAAAAAATTATTTTCTTCTTAAATTATATTATCTAAGTTGTAATAAATCCTTATTTATTAATAATAATAAATTAATATTAAGTAATATAATCTCATGATCTATTTACTTTTTACATGTTTTTTACTATTCAATACATGAGTAATAATGTTTGTACAAATTTGGTCCACGCAAAATTACTCTATAATATATTGTTGCATCTAAACATTTATTTTAATAGTAGTAACAATTTAATTAATATTAAGAAAGATACACACGAATATATAATTATATTTATATTTTGATAAAAACAGTAACAAATTCATGTTAAGTAAGATGCTTTTTATGAAAAAATTATTTATTCTCAAACTATATAAACTAAGTAATAATAAATCTTTAAACAATGATTTTATATATAGTAACAAATTAATATTAGTTAAGATGATATTATTTCTTCGTAAAACTATATATATTAGGTTGAATGAATGTAAGAAAATTGAATTAATGTAGGAATAGTAAAAGTTGACCTAACTTAATTAGAAAAAGTAAAATGTCTAAGCAAACCAAAAAAAAAAGGACGGCGAACCAAATGGTCTATTTAATTATAATTATTATAGTACAAATAGATAGATAAGTAGATATTAACATTAATATATAAAATCTACAATTATAACCTATGTTATTTTAAATCTCTATGTCGTAAGAACGGATTTGTTTGGGTTTTTTTAGTAAGTGATTAAATCTCATTTATACTCAAAATTATTATTATACTTTATAGTTTAATAATAATAATAATAACAAATTTATGTTCGGTATATGATTTTTATGATAATTTTTTTTCTTGTCAAATTATTTTATCTAAATGAAAATATAATTTTACTTAAACTTGAATTATTGTATATATATTTGAGTAAAAGAAACCAATTAATATTAAGTAAGATGATCTTATTTTGATTGTTTCCTTATATAACTATATTACTATTTTATAAATTCTTATTGGATAGAGTAAATAATTTTTATTTTTTATTTAATAATTGAATCATAAAGTCGATTAGTATATTATATTATATTTTTAGTTTAATAACAATAATAATTATATCATCTAAATAATGATTAAATCTCATTTATACTCGAAACTATAAGTATACTTATATATATGTTAATAATCATAACAAATTTATTAAGTTAGGTAGATGATTTTTATGATAAAAAAATTTTCTTGTCAAACTATTTTATCTAAATGGAAATATAATTTTTCTTAAACTTGTATTATTGTATATATATTTGAATAAAAGAAATCAATTAATATTAGGTAAGATGATCTTATTTTAATTGATTCGTTATATAGCTATACTACTAATTCTCATTTCCTTATAAAACTAAGATACTAATTTCAATTTTTAAATAAGGTTGTATTATTATATATATTTTAATAAAAATAACAAATTAATATTATGTATGATGATCTTATTTTGATTGTTTCCTTATAAAACTATACTACTAATTCTCGTTTCTTTATAAAATTACGATACTAATATATTGATTGATAAATAATAAAGGTTGATTTAATGCAAGAAAAGTCAACGGTCAAACTAAAAAAAGGAGAACAAACCAAATTGTCTATTTAGTTATAATATAGATAGATAGTATAGACAAGTTCACCAACCCCGTGTGAAGCACGGGCGGCATGGATAATAATTTATTATATTAATAATTAAAAAAAATTAATTGTGATTTTGAGAAACATAGTTGTAGCTAGTAAATAGTTAAATATTAATTCGAATAACTAATTAATGATTGAATTATATATTATAGGTTCTTTCAATGAATTATTAAGCTAAATATTTGAACGGATTATTGTAGATTTATTTATTTATGATAATGTGAAAATAATTATTTTAATTTTATTTAAGTTTGTAATGGAATTCTATATTAGCGTTTATATTGACAAAATTTACTAGAAATTTCAATTCAAATAGAATTATGAAACTCATGTTTTAATAACTTTTAATTTAGTTATGACAATTTGTTAGAAATGAATCCACTATAATTTTTTAACTAATGTGACACTTATTATGTTTCAAACTCACATATATTATTAATACAATTAATCATGTGATTTGATAAATTTTCAAGTTTAAATGAATTAAATTATTTAGGATATTAGTTTAATATTAAAATTCACGACTAATATTAATATAATTAAATTGCGTGATATATCTCTTTAGTGTGTTTAATTGAATGTTTGTAATTGTTTTGCAGGTGAATTTTTTTAGTGAAGTGTGTTTTACCAATTTTGTAATAAAATTGGTTAAACCAAAAATAAAAATTATTTTAGAAGTTACTTTTTCTATTAGAGATTAGTTGGGTTTCTTTTGAATTTAATTATTAATTATTATAAATTTGTATAATACTTCTACTAATTTGAATATGAAAGAAAAAAATCTTCTCTGCATAGGAATATTTTTAAATTTGGATAGTATTTAATTGTTACAAATTTGGATAGTACTTATCCTAATATAAATTAGGAAAGCTGAATAAATAAATAATGAAATGTCCATGACAAACAAAATAAATAAAGAAAGAAAGAAAGAAAAGTCCCTAATTTATTCAATCTCAGTGAGATTAGCATTTTTTGGAGTAGGTTCAAACAGTTCGAGTACCAGCTTTATATTCACAAAAGCATAAAATCTGCAAGCCAACATACATCCCAGACTCAATAGACGAGGAAGACATGGAAAAATCAATTTCGTTTAATTTCAAGTGCACCTTTGATTTCATAAGTCTCCCTAATTTTTTTTCTACCAATTCGACTACGTCTTCTCGATGTCTCGCATTTTCTCTGCATAAAAACCCTAAATATCGTAACAGAAGGGGAAGAGACGGGTCACGTGATTTTTGGCATGACCTATTTCTGTTTTTTTATCAAATAATAATCATTTTTACGTTTGGCAATATCTAATTTAATTTTTTTTAGAGTCTTAAGTCAAATAAATGTAGCCATGAGCAATAACAAATATTTTTATTCCAACTCTTATATACAATTCAGATGTCATGTCAGTCTCAGTTAATCACAGTTTGGGATTTGATCAAAATTTGGTTACTTTTGATGATTATTTGAAAGTTCAGTGTTATTGGTTGTTGACAGGGGTGGAACTATGTACAGGGCAGCATATGCAAGTGCTTATGCTGGAATTTTTTTATTTTTTTTTTCTAATTATAGGGGGCAAGAGCATAAATATAATGTAATAAATTTAAAGAGCAGACTTATAGAAAGGTTAAAACTTAGAGGGGGCAAAAGAAAAACTATTATTTCTATTCTAAAAAAAAACTACAAACCTCGTTCACTCAATTTTTTTTTTGCTTCCCTTGCGCATATCTAACGCCTAAAAGGATCAAACCCATCCTTTGATTTGATTTTTAAGACTTAAGAGATAATTAAATTAGGACTTTTTTGTCTTTTGATAATTTAAATTTTGTAAGGGTTTTTTTTGTTTGATAATTTAAAGTTTGAAATTTATTTAAATTTGTTGTGGCTTGGGTTAAATGAACTTCAATTTTTTTGGTGATTTTGTTATATGGCCTGATTTGGTTGTGTTTGTGACTTGATTTTGATGTGTTTTGACTTGAATTTGTTTGAATATAGAAAACAAATTTCGTTTGAGGCTTTGAGCATACGGTTGAAATTCTATTCCTTTGGGAGTCGTTCAAATTAAACTATGGCAAGTAAGTTTTTAAATTATGAATTTTTTAATATAAAAGGGATTGGTGAACTTGCTCAAAAGTTGGTTAACAAGAATAAAACAGATTTGTATCCTCGAATTTATTTGTTGTTGAAATTGGTTTTGATTTTGTCACTGTCACGGTGAAGATGATATTTTCAGCAATGAATATTGTTAAAACAACTCTCCGAAACCAAATGAGCGATAAATTGTTGAGTGATTATTTAGTTCGTTACATCGAAAATGATGTATTGAAAATTATTGATAATAAAGTTATCATAAAACATTTTCAAGTTATGAGATCTAGAATGATAGCATAGTAATTTGTAAACATTATTATGATTAATTAATATTATGATTAATTCAAGTTTTATTTATTTAATTTTAACAAAAAATTAATTAAAATCTGCCCTACTGTTCCACCCCTGGTTGTTGAGCATAATTCTGATTACCATTATCTTCGTACTTATTACTATTATCTTTGTATTTATCCTTTGCATGTAACTTTAAATACTCAAAAGGGATAAATATCTACCCTCATCTTGTAACTGCACATGCATGCATGCACCACGAGAACAACATTGGAGTTACTATAAAACGAATTCTTCGTTACCTTCTTGCTACTGCTCATTATGGACTTGTTCTCAACACCACAAATCACTCCGTTTTCTTTACACGCCTACTCGGATTGACTAGGCAGGAGACCTTTGACAGGCGCTCAACCGGTGGGTATGTGATCTTCATGGGTTCAACCATTATATCGTGGTCTTCAAAGAAGCAATGTACTGTTGCTAGATCCTCAACTGAAGCGGAACATAAAGCCTGCGCCGATAGTGCTGCTGAAATAGCTTGGTTACAATCATTATTATCTGAGTTAGAGGTTCTACTAAAAGCTCCACCAGTTCTTCGGTGTGATGATGTTGGCACTACTTACCTTGCCATAAATACAATTTTTCATGCGAGAACCAAACATGTAGAAATTGATTTTCATATCATCCAAGAAAAAGTGGCGAATGGTGCATTGGACGTTCAGTTTATTTTATCTAAAGATTAACTTGTGGACATTTTAACTAAGCCTCTTGCAGCTGGACGCTTCCAATATCTGTGCTCCAAGCTCACTGTGGTTGCTCCCCATTGGCTTGAGCGGATGTTAGAGCATAATTCTAATTACCATTATCTTTGTACTGATTACTGTTATCTTAGTATATTATCTTTGTATCTATCGTTTGCATGTAACTTTAAATACTTAAAAGGGATAAACATCTATCCTCATCTTGTAACCGCACACATATCAAATGTGTCATACTCATGTATAAATATATGAGTGACCTATGGTTGAAGGCACTAAACATTCACAATACATTATTGTCATATTTTTGGTGCTAGAAAAATAGTTTGTATGTTTTTCTACTAGATTAATAAAAGTTTAATAATTTTTTCGATAATTAAGTCAACTATAGACATATGTAATAACACTCTTTTTTCTTAATCAGTAAAGAAAATTATCCTCAATAAGACATGAATTCCAAAGCTGTTTAGTAGTCTCATTGTAATCCTTTGGTTTCCAGTTTCATAGACAACTTCAGATTCCATTCAAAAAACTTTTCCCAAATGCCTTCAGCAACATTTCTCCTTCAACTACCCCATCTCCAAGGCCATCTATTTCCCTAACAATATGATTCAAATCTGAGCATAAAAATAGTTCGAATAACAATACGAGTAGAATCTGAGTAAGGTTATACTCGACTCGTTTAAGATTCAAACTACTCGAAATTCTCGATTGTGATTCGATACATACTCGATTGATACAGATTCAATTAGACGCTCAATATGATTCCATCTCCAAGGCCATCTATTTCCCTAACAATATGATTCAAATCTGAGCATAAAAATAGTTCGAATAACAATATGAGTAGAATCTGAGTAAGGTTATACTCGACTCGTTTAAGATTCAAACTACTCGAAATTCTCGATTGTGATTCGATACATACTCGATTGATACAGATTCAATTAGACACTCAATACATTCTCTTATAATATATACAAAATTAAATCAAATTAGGATAATTAATTATTATTATTATTTTGTTTTGTTTTTAATTTTAATTGTGATTTTATATTTGTAAAGTGTAATAGTAAATATATTTTCTCATTTATAAGTAAAATAATAAATTCAATTTATAATTATATTTATTATAAAGCTAGTTATTATGTGGAGACTCGAATTTGAGCTTGAATTTGAAGCTCGCGAGTAGTTTTAATATAATTCGATCCAAGTCGGATCGAATTCGAGTAATAAATATTCGAGTCGAGTCGAATTTGAGTAGAATTTTTCAAATACAATTCGAATTCAACTCGAATTCTAGTATGAATTAAACTTTTTGAGTCGGATTCGAGCAGCTCTCTGTTCGCTTCGGTTCGACTCGTTTACACCCTTAGTTAAAGGTAACAACCCCTTTATTGATTTGTTCCCTTACATAACTATGTCTTAAACTTATATGTCTAAACTTCCCGTTATAAACCTTATTATAAGATCGTGATAATGCTGCCTCATTATCACGATATATTGAGATAGTTGTCATTGGCTTGGGCCAAAGTGGTATCTCAAATAATAAATCCTTAAGCCATTCGGCTTCTTTTACAGCAACTAATAATGCAACAAACTCGGATTCCATAGTTGAATGTGTTGTCGAGGTTTGTTTCTTGGAACCTTAAGAAATTGCCCCTCCTCTTAAAGTGAATATTCATCCACTTGTAGACTTTATTTCATCCGAACCCATTATTCAGTTTGCATTTGTATACCCTTCTACCATAGCTAGGTATCCTGTATAGCATAATACATAGTTCATTGTACCTTTAAGATATTTAAGTATCCTTGATACTGCATCCCAATGAACTTGACCTGGATTATGAGTAAACCTACTCAATACTCCAACCGTAAATGCTATATCAGGTCTAGTACATTGCATTGCATACATTAGACTACCGATTATACTTGCATATTCTCGTGATTAAACTTCTTTAACAACTTCTCAATATAATGAGACTGAGTTAAAGAAATGGTATTTTGAGACCGCACAATTGTAATACCTAAAATTACATTAGTCACCCCCATATCTTTCATATCAAAGGTAGCAGATAAGAATGTTTTAGTTTCTAATACTACTTCTTCACTAGTACCAAAAATAAGCATATCATCAACATATAAATAAATTATAATACCAAAACCTTTACTAAACTTAGAATAAACACATTTATCCGATTCATTTATTTTAAATCCATTGGAAACAATCATTTGGTCAAATTTTTAATGCCACTGCTTAGGTGCTTGTTTTAGGCCATATAAAGATTTAACAAGTTTATAAACTTTTCTTTTTTGGCCTTTCAAAACAAACCCTTCTGGTTGTTGCATATAAACTTCTTCTTCTAAATCACCATTTAGAAAAATAGTTTTAATATCCATTTGGTGTATAACAAGTTTATGAATTCATGTTAATGTAATTAATAACCTAATGGTACTAATTCTTGCTACTGGAGCATATGTATCAAAGTAATCAATTCCTTCGTTTTGCTTAAAACCTTTGGCTAGCTACCAGTCTAGCTTTATACTTATTTATGGATAAATCTGATTTTCTTTTCCTTTTAAAGATCCATTTACAGCTAATGAGTTTACAGCCATGAGGTAGATCCACTAAGACCCATGTCTTGTTACCCATGATCATAGAATACATTTCATTATTAATGGCTTCTTGCCAAAAACCTGAATCTTGAGAGGACATGGCTTCTCTAAAAGTCAATGGATCTCTATCACTAGAATCATGCTCAGTCACAAAAATATTAGAAAAAACAATATCAACCTTATTTCCTTTTACTAGGTACATGTAGAAATCAAGGTCATAGGATATCCTTATTCTCTTACTTCTTCTTGGTTCCATTTTTTCAGTAGATATAGTAAATTCTATTTCATCATTAGTTTTATGATGAATTGTTTCTTGATCTTCTTTATCAGTGTCTTCTCTTGACCTTTTCCTAAAGAATGAATTCTCAAATAACTCAACATCTCTAGATTCCAAAATTATATTTTGGCTAACAGAATCTGGGGATTCCGTGGTCAAAAATTTATAGGCTTTGCTATTTTTTGTATAACCTATAAAGGCACACTCGATTGCTTTAACTGCAAGCTTAGGCCTTTTAGAATCAGTTAACCTTACTAATGCCCTACATGCATCCCGACACCCTTAAATGGTCAAGAGATGATTTTCTCTTTTTTCACAATTCATAAGGTATAATATAAGTTTTCTTATGGGGTATACGATTAAATATATAACAAGCAATCATTAATGCTTCCCCTCATAAATTTTTAGGTAAACCAGAAGTAAGAAGTAGCATATTAATCATTTCTTCAAATATTCTATTTTTTCATTCTGCCACTCCATTTTGTTGAGGGCTATAAGGGCTGTAGTTTGATGAAATATACCATAATTCTCACAAAAAATCATTATAAGAGAAGTATTCCCCCCTCTTTCCGATCTAAGAATTTTAATTCTTCGATCTAATTGATTTTCAACTTCAGCCTTATAGATTTTAAATTTTTCTAAAGCCTCATCGTTTGTCCTTAACAAATAAACTTGAGTGTATCTAGAGCAATCATCTATAAATGTTATAAAATATCTTTTACCTCCCCTAGTTAATATGCCATCCAATTCACAAATATCAGAATGAATTAATTCTAATAATTGTGAACTTCTTTCTACTTTTTTAAAAGACTTCTTGGCAATTTTAGATTTAACACATATAACACATTTTTCTAAATCAAAAAAATTAATCTTAGGAATTAAACTAAGATTATTCATGCTACGCATACTTTTATAATTCATGTCAAACATCAAAAGTAGAAACCATATAAGCAAAAGATGAATTTTCATTAATAACATTTAGTTTATAGCCATCAAATTCATATCATTTTCTGACATACATGTCACCCTTGGACAATACAACACAATTAGCGTCAAACAAGACTTTTATGCTATGTTTGTTTAAAAGACTAACAGATACAAGGTTTTTCCTAATTTATGGAACATGAAGAACATCATTAAGAGTGATTGTCTTACCAGATGATAACTTGAGAACCACTTAGCCTTTGCCCATCACTTTTACAGTTGATAAATTTTTCATGAATAGTTCTTGACTATCCTTCATAGGTTCATAGGCTTTAAATATTGCTTTATTCTTAGCAATATGCTTGGTTGCTCCAGAATCGATCCACCATTCCATGTTATTTCCAACCATATTAGTCTCCATAATCAAAGCGGCAATATCTTCATTGCCTACCATATTTTCTTGGTCATTCTTTTGTTGCATTTGCTTCAAGTACAAAATATATTGTTTCTTGAAGTGTCCTGGCTTACCACACTTCCAACTAGTACGTTTTGATTTTTTATTTCCAGAAGTGTTATTTTGACTACCACGCTTTCTTTTGTTATTGACCTTTAGTTTAGATACATTTTCTATGATAAGAGCTTTAGCACTTTTGTTTTCTATTTCTAATTTATCCAAGTTTCGAGAATTTTCTTCAACTTGGAGAAATTTAATAAGTTTTTGCATAGTCATTGTATCTTTTTTTTGTTTCAATTCTTTTCAACAATCTTTCTACGAAAATGATAACTTTGAAATGATTGTCGAAATTTGAAACTGTACCCTTCGTCAAGACTATGGCCTTCCGACACAATTTGATTCGTAATAATTTGAAGTTCATGTACTTGCAGCATAAAAGATTTGTTATCTATCATGTGATAATCAAATAATGTACTTACTAGAACTTTTTTATTTCCAGCGTCCTCGATTTTGTACTTGTTGTCAAGATCCTCCCATAATTCTCTTGTCATCTTTTCCATGAACTTGGCTTCATACACATCGTACAATGAATTGGATAACGCATTTACAATGTACTTTTTACACATGAAGTCATCTTGTTCCCATTTTATTCGACTTTTCATTTCTGTCGGTGTCTCATTTTCTTTTTCTTCCATTTTTTCTTCATTTAACACATGAGAGAGTTTTAATGCTGTTAAGCAAAAATACATTTTGCTCTTCCAATGTCTGAAGAATAATCCATCAAATTTCTCGAGTTTGTTAATTTGATTCGAGCTATATTTTGCATTGTTGTCCTCCATTGTTAAATATAGTCTTAAGATTGTTGTAACCCGCTTTGTATTTTGATATAGAACAACAATATTTTCGCCTGAATTAAATAGTTGACCACTCTTTCCTTAAGACTATATTCGTCCCTTACTTTTGCTACACAGGGTTACTGCGAATTAGTCTCCCAAAGATAAGACGGACCCAAATTTTACTCTGTACTAGAATTTGTTGTGTAGGAACAAATTTAGTGCAAAACTATAAATAAGAAAGAAGAAAATTATAACAATAAAAATTATTTAGAATGATAATTTTTCTAAAAATTTGAGAAGGATTTGGAATGATTTTTTAAGTATCCGTTTTGGATAGACTTGGAACTTATTTATAGGTTTTCAAACACCCCTATGAAGAGGTATGTTGATATCCAAATACCCCTTTGAAGAGGTTCGTTGTAATTTTGGCATCCTAACCCTGTTTGTCGTACTTTGTACCGTTGGCCCAATTAATTAATTAAAAAAATTGTAAGAATATTATTGTCATGACTTGAACCTAAGTCCTTAACACTATAACTCTTTTCTCTTATCCAACTGAACCAATTCATTTGTTGGCTATATACCAATATATTTATTATATACTTTCTAGATTTGAAAATATCTAACATAAAGAAAGCAGAAGAAATTAAATTTCTTACAAGGAGATAACGATGAAGATAAATGGGACGACATTGACTCTGTTCAAACAACAGAAACTTTAGGACGGAAGAAAAGGAAAGGAATTAAGAAAGAAATCAAGCGATGTAGGTTCATGAATGAGGTGGAAGACTTGGTGGGACTAAATAGTAGGCGCAACACAAACAAGTTGCCGACAAAACAACATAATTAAGAAAAGAGGAAGAAAGTCAAAAAATTATAAATGAAACGTTGATTGGGAAGGATATAGATAAAAGGAATGCAATTACACTTGGAAAAGAATTAGGACTCGTTGGTCTTGATATAACAGAACAGGAACTACATGCAAAACAGAAAATTACAGAATTATTGGAGACTTCAGAGAAGTTGACAAACACAAGAGGCAGTAAATATGTCACTAATTACATGGAAAGTGAGATGGGCGGTACTGCTTATTGAGAAAATCAGAATAGTGAGGAAAGTGTTGACATAACAATAATTTGAATTAGAGTTAATTGCACTTTAGACTCTCCAAGTTTTATCCATTTTATAATTGGGCCCCTAAAGTATAAATTCTTCCGATATAGACCCTAAAGTACATTTAAGTAACCAATATAAACCCTTTCCGATATTTCAGCAAAATTTTGGCCATAAATACTTGAAAATTATGGTTTGACCGTATTTGACTTATTAAATTCGTATAAAATTTGTATACATACTTACTTTGACGTATTAAATTCGTATAAATCCTTATAAATAATTATTATAATTATATGTTAAATTATTAAAATTAAATATTAATAGAAAGATTACCACATATAAATTTTATTTTAAAATTAAAAAAAAAGACTTAATTACTAAAAAAACTAATAAACTTTTAAACATACAAATTATATTTTTAACATGAATAACATTAAACTTTTAAACAATTGACAAAAGTATCCAAAATTTAATTAATTAAATAATACCCTTTTTATATTGGAAGAGCATACAAAAGGAGGAGGAAAAAATTGAAAAAAAAAAAGAAAAAGGAACATTTGCGCTCTCTACTCTTTCCCCATTCTTTGATCTTTCCCCTCACCTGTTCCACTATCCCTGTCCCCTGCCCCCTTTTCCTCCATCCCCATCCCCTTCCTTCCAATCTTGTCTCTCCATCCTTATTCCCTTCCCCCTCTCCCATACTCCCTTCCATTCGTCCCCGTTCCCTATCCTTCCTTCCCTTGATCGGTCCCCTTTTTTTGGTTCAATGGTGGCCTCAAGGCCAGATCTGTCCCCATTCATCTCTCTTTTTTGATCTCTTTTCTTTAATGAATATTACCACAATCCAGATTTGAGAAAGAAAAATCAACCAATTGATGTTAAGATCCGCACATTTTGTGAATTTTAAGGTTTTATTATCTATTTGAGGTTTAGATTTTTGAAGTGAATATAGTGAATATTATTGTGGTGATTGTGAAATTTGAGACTTAAGATTGTGGGTTGGAGTTTACCGATGAAGAGGGTGCTGATATTGATTTAGGAGTTAACATATATGGTTATGGAAGAAGGCGGGGGCGTGGGGTGGTGATGGTGGGGCGACGACGTGAAAGAGCAACGACGGACATGGGGCAATGATGGTGGAATGAGGGTATTCAGTATATATATGGTCAGATAGAGAGATTGAAGATGGATTAAAAATTATTTTAATAATAAATTATGAGTAAGTAAAATTAATTAAAGTAATGTAATCAAAATTTGTTAAAAAATTAAACAAATAAAATAAAATTTATATCACAATTTTAAAAAATTATATTACAACTTAAATTTTACAAATTGTATCTATAATGTTTTTTAAATTTTAGAATTGTATTTATAAATTTTATGGCTTAAATTTTAAAAATTATATTTATAATTTTATTTATACATTTTAATAATTTTAAATTGTATTTAAAGTTTTATAGTCAAATTATACATATTTAATATAAGTATACAAATTTAATAAGTCAAATACAAATTTAATAAGTATTTATACGGATTTAATAAGTTAAATATGGTCAAATCGTATGCTTAACCATATTTTGACCATATTCCGGTCAAAAAAATTGTCGAATTACCAATGAGGGTTCATCGCGCTTACGTAAATGTACTTTGGAGTGTATACTGGGGGGGGGATTTTTACTTTAGGAGCCCAAATGTAAAACGGGTGAAACTTGGAGGGTCTAAAGTGCAATTAATTCTTTGAATCAATATGCTTACAGTATGGTGGAATTAAAGAAAGTTGTCTTTGTAGCCAATGGATGATGTACAAATTTTTCTATCTGAAGGAATGTGAGGAGGTTTAGTATCTTCATGTGACAGAGCAATATTTCAAGTAGAATTCACAACCAAAGTAGCAGATTAATAGTTGTTAGAAAAAGTATACCTAAAATAATCTCAATCCTAGGAATTATTTTTCTCTCTTTGTGTAATTAAATAGGAAATCAACAAACCCAATAATGAGAATGAAAATAACAAATAACCATCCATAAACAAGACACAATATTTAACGTGGAAAACCATTAAAGGGAAAAACCAAAGGCCGAACTCTGAATCTCCACTATATCACTAATAATGGGCTTGCAATAATCTTTTCAAGTTTTACCCCCTAAAACTTGAGATTACACAATAAATTGAGAGAGTACAAGTTTACTTTTAATTAGGTTGAGAAACCTATAACTTCACCACCTATGGAAACACCCTAAACAATAAAGTCTTTCAGCTTTCAATTGAACGGAGATGGTGGCGGATATCCACGAGGAACAAACTGTAATCCTCTCAATTTATTCTTTCGACACCATCTTGCTACCAAGCTTCTCTATCATAATAATAAGACTCCCTCAGAGCCTTATTTATAGTACTCTTCCTAATAGACTCCTATTATGGATTAAAAATAATTTATTCTCCTAATTAAATTAGGGATCACATTTCATTGTCTTGGTCACCAACCAATTTAACAAGTAAATTATTTTTCAACTTGGATTCTTTTCATGAGTGAGGACCAACACCCAACAATCTTCCCCTCGGAACTCATGAGAGGAGGGATCACAAATCACAACTCCTCACTCGAAGTTAATTCCAACTAGGAGTGTTCATATCATCAATCATATCATTTCTCTTTGACAACTGAACAATAGTTGTGAAATATTCTGAATAAACAGGAATAATACTTTACTTTCGTTTTAAAAATATATTTTTGAAACGACATTGAGTGGTCATAAGACCTTGAACTTTCTTTTGCTTTCTTGAAAAGGTACACAGCAATATAACTGTAAACCGTCTTACTTATGAGCACTTCTAGGTGATCAGCCTATTGTACTCTATGTTGATCAACACTCTAGCTGGAAACGATTATATGCGTTTGTTTTAGGCGCTCGATGCCTTGTCAAAATAACTGACTAAAAAGTGCCCCAAATATTAAGGTTGTTCATCTCATTCATGTCTCGGAATCCTAACCAAAATAATTCGGTTGGATAGCTCTACCTAATCATCAATAACATTTCAAAGATTTATTATCAAATCAATAAAACATTTCAATATCTGTCTAGCTGAAACAAATGGCATCGACGTTCTCTATAACAGTTCATATATATGTGAACTTTGAAAGCTTCAACAATTTATGTCATAACATAGCTCGAATACTTGTGCAAATACTGAAAGATTTACATGAGTAAAGAATTCACACAACCATATATGTATTGCGTAAATCAAAACTTCAAACATCGCATGAGAGTCATGAGAATATAATCAAATGAATCAAATAAACTTGCCCAACACAAGGGTTAGACAAGTGTTAGAAAACTTGCCTTAAGCGCTTGCTACTATTCGACGTTAATCTTCCTTCAAATATGTCCTACGCATTTAAACACATATTCACATATCAATTAGTCTCACAATAAACACCAAACATTGGCTTACATTAATCAACACATTATAATCATTACGAATATTTATTGCCACTACGACTACCCAAATGGGGGTCTCGCTTCCCGGTGAGCGAGAGGATGCCCAGCTCGCCGGTGAGCTGGCGGGGGAGTAGGGGGCAGCCCCCCCTGAAAGCTAAACGAAAAATGCAACTAAGCTATTCATTTCATTAAGCAAATCTCACGTGACTTAGTCATTTCATGCTTGGTTAACTAGTTAATAACATGCTTCATGTATTACTACTTAAGAGGTTCACATACATTTGCCTCAAGCTTTAGTTTATAAAAAGAAATAATTGGGCAACTCTGCAGCACGGCGCGGCCGCGCTGCTATTTGGCCTAGGAGTGGCGCAGCCGCGCTACTCACCCAGATGCACTTTTCTGGTTTATTTCTTACACTGCTCAACTTCTAAATGCGTGGGGTCATTCTACTATTATACTAACATATCATACATATGTTTTGGGGTATTTATAACATGTTAGGTCTATGTAAACATGCATCAAATCAACAACATGAAACAATTTGGCTTTTCATCTCTGTAGACCAACGCGGCCGCGCTGGTTTTAAGCTTGGGAGTTGCGCGGTTGCGCCACTCTGCATCCAGGGAACTCCCAGGTTCTGCTATTGCAGAACCAAAAACCAACACTTTTGATTTCGTCCCCTTTGCTTCTTAGCCATTATACAACAAGTTTATATGACTTAAAACATGTTTTTACAACTGAGTTATGCATCATAACATCATTTAATCAATTAATCATTCCTAATTCTCATGTTCCTTAGAGAAATCATTCTCTTGGACATTAAATCAAATAGTTTGTGGGCATGGCTTTAGAGTTCATAACTCATAGCCTATTTTTTTTTTTTTTTTTTTTTTTTTTTTTTTTTTTTTTTTAAAAATAAAAAACTCATAGCCTATCATTACATGGTTACCCTTGACTTCACATATGAAATCAATTTCCATAGCTTCTGGATATATACAAATAGTACACAACCAATGCACATAACCAAACCAAGATTAAATCTTTATTAATACACAATAATAGTCCTTAACAGTCTATTAATGTCCATCACAGTCCATTTCTTAATTCTTTAAGCATAGGTTCGATTCTCAATCATTATTCCACTTTCACATATCATTAACAAGGTTTAATAGAGCTAATCAACATTTATATATGTTCATGAGCAACCAAGCAATTTCAGCTACATAACTCCAACAAAGCAATCGAAGCAAAACTATAAACTTGGAAATAATGTGGAAATGAACTAAGCTCTATATTGCTTACCTCTTAGAGCTCCTTCTAAGGTGTTAAATGGATTAATACCAGCTGCTACCACAATTCTTCTTCTTCCTCAAACCACCCGTGAACTAACTTCTCACTCTTCTCTCAAATTTCCAGCTTCTTAACTTAGCAAAAATCAAAGGAATGGAAGGATTGCAATAGAGGAGTATATATAGATGGAATGGTCAGACATTCTTGGAGGTGGGAGGAGCTGAGCATGCTCTCCCGCATCAGCTTTTGCTCCTCCAAGGCTCGAGTACTCCCCCTCCCTTCTCCCCATGGATTTATTCTCTCCTTTTTCCTCTACCAAATGCAAGGAATTGATTTCTCCCGATGTTCTCCCACTACTTGGCTGCTCCTTCCTCCCTTCCTTCTCTTCATTCGTACTCTTCTCCTTCTTCTAACATGTTGATGGTTATGTAAGCCATTTCCCCCATGGGTCATGGGTTATGGGTCATGGGTTGTGGGTTTGGGTCATGGACTAGGTCCATGGGTTTTGGGCTTCAAATAATAATCTATTGGGCTACTAATTTAATTCTAATTGGGCTTCAAATAAAAAATCCAATTGGGCTTCTAATAAATCCTACACTTGGATTATTAATCCCTCTCGTTAATGTTTTGACGAAATTATGAAAAGTCATTAAATCAAAAAATGCGTCTTTTGCGTAAATAGTGTTTTAGCGTTATTCCTCTAAATGATTTAATCAATAAAATAAAATAATAACACTAAAAAATTATCACATACACATCATATGTAGTAATAAAATATTCAAACACATAACACGAAATAATATTAATAAAAGTTCAATTTATTCAATAAAATTCATAGGCTCGAATTACTGTGACGCCCCCAAATCCGGGTACCTCAAACCCGAATCCACAAACACATCATATGTATGCTTTGGGGTATTTATAACATGCTAGGTTTATGTAAACATGCATCAAATCAACAACATAAAACAACTAAGCATTTCACCTCCAGCGCGGCCGCGCTGGTTTTATGCTTGGGAGTGGCGCGGCCGCGCCACTCTGCATCCAGGGAACTCCCAGGTTCTGCTAATGCATAACCAAAAACCAACACTTTTGATTTCGTCCCCTTTGCTCCTTAGCCATTATACAACATGTCTATATGACTTCAAACATGCTTTTACAACTGAGCTATGCATCATAACATCATTAAATCAATTAATCATCCCTAATTCTCATGTTCCTTAGAGAAATCATTCTCTTGAACATTAAACCAAATAGTTGGTGGACATGGCTTTAGAGTTCATAACTCATAGTTCTGCCAATATATGGCTACCCCAGATTTCACATTGAAATCATTTCCCATAACTTCTGGACATATACCAACAATACACAACCAATGCATAGTGATTACATTATTAACAAAATATGAATAACAGTCCACTAATGTCCATTTCTGTCCATTTCTTGATTCCTTATGTATAGGTTCGATTCTTATTCATTGTTCCACTTTCATATACCATTAACAAGGTTTTATAGAGCTAATTAACCTTCATACATGTTCATACACTAACTAGCAAAATCAGTCACATAACTCCAACAAAGCAACCAAAGCAAAACTATACACTTGGAATTATTGAGGAAATGAGTTTGCTTAATCATTGCATACCTCTTGGAGCTTGTTCTAAGGTTGCTAAAAGAATTAATACCTAGCTGCTACACCACTCCTTCTTCTTCCTCAATCACCCGTGAACACTCTCTTCACTATTTTCTCTCAAGTTTTCAGTTTCAACACTTGGTAAATCAAAGGAATGGTAGGCTTGCAATGAGGAAGTATATATAGAGGAGGGACTGAGTTTCTTGGAGGTGGAGGAGCTGACCATGCTCGGGCGTGGCAGCTCCCCATGTATGGGCGACTCAGCTTTTGCTCTCCCCATGGCTCGGGTACTCCCCCCCTCTTCTCCCAAGTTGCTTTCTTACATTCTTCCTTCACCAAATGTAGATTGCTTCTCCCCATGCTCTTCCCACGTTCTTGACTTCTCTTCTCCTTCTCCTCTCCTTCTCCCACACTCTTCTCCTTCTTCAATTGTGACCATCTGATTGTATAACCTATTTCCCTCATGGGTCATGGGTTGTGGGTCGTGGGTTGCGGGTTTGGGTCATGGACTTGACCTATGGGTTTTGGGCTTCAACTTAGGCCACTCTTGGACTTCTAATTTAATTCCAATTGGGCTTCTAATAAATATTCAATTGAGCTCAAATAAAATCCCACACTTGGATTATTAATCCCTCTCATTAACGCTTTGACGAAATTATGAAAAGTCATATAATCGAAAAAGGCGTCTTTGGCGTAAATAGCGCTTTAGCGCTATTTCTCTAATGATTTAATCAACTCCAATAAAATAATAACAATTAAAAATTATCACCTACACATCATATGTAGTAATAAAATATTCAAACACATAACACGGAATAATATTAATAAAAGTTTAATTAATTCAATAAAATTCATAGGCTCGTGTTACAAAGCTACCCACGCTCCGTGATCGTTACAATTACAAAGCTACCCGCGATCCGCGGTCGTTACAGATTCAGCTGATAAACCTAACTAAGATAGAAAAATAAAATGATGAAAACTTAAAATAGAGAATTATTAGAGAAACTGGATTAGATCAATGGCTTTATGTGCTTCTGCAATTATCTAACAATTCAAATAGCAAAGAGAGAGAAAATTACTACGAAATCTAAAGGGAAAGCAGATTGATTAACTATGTTGTTCCGAGATTTTGAGCCTGTGGATGACCAACTTGCTTCACTGACCTGGCAGTTCCAAGCATCAAATTAAGATGTCACCCAGAAGTTGATGGATGTTCTGGCAGTAGTCGCTCGAATGCTCTATTTGCAATGTTTTGAATGCTCTATTTGAATACCCAGAAGATGTCAATGTATGAACAATGCTCTTTTTGTAAAACCCAAACTTTTCATAATTCAACCGGTACAATCGGTTCGGTACAATATGTACTGAACCTCCAAAATACCTTTCCGAACCCATTACCGAAAAATTGGTATATACCAATTACTTGTACCGATACCGAACTGGTTTCGTTTTGTCCCAAATCGGTTTGTTCGAGCCAGTTCGGTTGGCTTAAAAATCAAAAAAGTTGAAAAAAATGTCCACCCTTAATTCCAACAAAGTCTTGGCTCAACTCAAACTTCTTGGAATTTTCAACTATCTCCATGTCCGGCTTTATCTCATCGGCATGGTTCTTCTCGATGGGAGGATCTAACTCAAACTTGATAGATTTGTGCTTGCCAAATTCTTTCACAAGTACCGCTTTGTACCCTGGTTGCGAGCTATCATTTTCCTTCTTCATTTTTGGGACCCATTTAAAGCGAAGGGCTTTCTTCTCATAGTTCTCATACAAGACTTTTCTTCCATCTTGCACGGCTTTGTACCACATATTTTTTCACCTAACTCTCCCATCTTCAATACCTTTCACATATGCCCGCATCATGTAAAGCGTGTCTACCTTCTTACCTCTAGTCACCACTAGAGACCCTTTAGTGAGCTTCCACTGACTTTCACCAAAGAAACAATTATAACCATTCTCATCAAGCTTACCAGTAGAGATCAAATTAAGGCGAATACCCGAAACATATTTGACTTCTAGCAACATCAATTTGCAACCACTGTTAGTCTCCAAACAAATATCAGACAATATTTTCTTCCATCTTTAGAGACACGATAAATGCATCCAAAATGGGCAAAACAGGCATAGGTTGGATGAGAGAGGATAAATCCTAATCTAGGTTCAAAAAAGATGAACCCACACTAAAACCATAATAAAAGGTGAAAAACAAAATTAGCCATCTTTTGGCATTTAGAAAAAGGGGATTTTTTCCTCCAATTTCAACTACCTTGGATGCACTACCGTTTTCCATCTATATATAGCTAAAATCACCACTAGTGTAGGATGTGAAGATATCACCACGCGAAGTAGCATGGAACGAAGCACTTGAATCAATTACCCAATGATTAACATGGCACTTAGGTTTACCATCACAAACAATGGCTACATCAATGTCAGATAGATACACAATCGAGTCCTTATCCTCATATTTCTCCTTAGACTATTCCTTCTTCAAGAATCTGCACTCTCGCCTTATGTGACCTGACTTCTGGCAGTGAAAACAAATTACCTCTTTTCAATCTCTTGACCTTCCCTTAAATTTGTCATCTTCAAGAAAGTTTCTCTCTCTGTTTCTGCCTCTACTCTGCGTGACAAAAACTTGTGACTCAGCACTAGTCACTACGACATCTATTCGCCTATGTTCCTCGTTGAACAAATTATCCTTGAATAAATCCATAGTCAGCGTACAATTGGGAGCGGAGTTACTTAACGATACAACTAGCTTCTCCTAGCTATCAGGCAAAGAGCTCGACAATAACAAAGCCTGCATCTCATTGTCAATGACCATTTTTATCGTACTCAACTGATTTACCAAACTCTAAAAATCACTTAAGTGTTCTGCAACGGAGTTTCCATTCTTGAACTTAGAATTCACAAGCTTCCTGATCAAGAAAGATTTATTCTGTGGTGTCTTTCTTTCATACATGGACTCCAATTTCTACTTGATAGCATAGGCTTTAGTTTTCGTGGCAACATGATAAAACACACTTTGATCAATCCATGATCGAATCAAACCAATAGTCTTCTTGTTCATCTTGTTCCACTGCGTGCCACTCTTGTTTGTAAGCTTGACTCCTTCATTCTCAAGAGGCTCATACAAATCTTTACAATAAAATAAATCTTCTATTATTGGCTTCTAAATTACATAATTTGAAGCCTTGAGTTTAATCATGCAACATATCGTCCAATCCTCCATTTAATTTGAATAAGAAAACCACAAAAAATAACCAAGCTCTTGATCACTATTGTAGCGGAATTGAACGATCCATAATCCATCTCACATCAATTCATCATAGCAATGATGCGCACAGCAGTGTAGACTGATCCAACAAACATGTTGGATCACCTACTTATCTAAAAGGTTAACCTTTTGTGTAAGGAGGTGATTCAAAATATTTATTAGCCCAATTTATATAAGTGTGCGCCGTATTAATGATAAATTGATGTGGATTGAATCGTTTAAAAATTTGAGACATTATTTGAGACATAGTTGTAACAAAAATTTGAGACTCCTAATTATGCTTTATAGAAAATATACATATGAAGGTCTTTTTTTTTTTTGGGGGGGGGGGGGGGGGGGGTGGGGGGGAAGGGGGGGGGGGGGGGGGGGTGGGGGGGGGGGGCGGCGGTGGGGTTGGTACACATGAAGTATATTTAATTTGTTTCTTGACATTGTTGTACCCAACCAACCAATTCCTGATTGGACAAGTCCAGCCCATTTTCCTTACACATGCCCTAGGACATATTTCAACGCGTCCAAAGGATTAGTTATCACTATACAAATCTCAACTGTTGTGGCCCTGTGGGGCTGGTTTCAAAAGTCGTAGGCGTTAAGCTACGAGCCTACGGTTTTGACTGGCTTGACTTTGACTTGGGTTAATGGAATTGGAATATCATGCCGTTTGACATTTGTATATTCCGCTCACATTGTGTAATACCAACACTCCTAAAACTTAAAATGAACACATTTTTTTATTTTTTATTTTTTATTTTTTATTTTGGGGGCGGGGGGGCATGAGAGAAAACAACACGTCATACATTTTCTTTCTAATAACGTGAGCAGTGAGCATTTCATATTTTTGAGTTGTCTTTTGAATCCTCTATTTTCCTATGCAGATAATCATGCAATTTTTTCCGCTAAATCTTATTTTCCTATGTAGAGATAATCATGCAATTTTGTTCGCTTAATTAGGTGAAGAATAAGACTTGAGACTTTATGTAGTTATTGTATTTATTTATGAGTAGTTTTACGCGTAAACTGATATAAAAACAATACGTACACAGACAAAAAATTAAAAACAATATATGAGTGTTACGATTTAAATTATTGATACGATTTATTATATTTTTATATCATTTTTTACTAATTAATATATTAGATAGTATTGTTTTGTGCATAAATGTTAGTGTATATAAAATTACTTTTTATTTATAGATGTACTATTTCAAAATACGACTTGGATCACAGTTTCTTTTTGTCTCTAATTAGAAATTCTAACCTATAAAACCTTTCAGATTTATATATGTTTAATTGGATGCTGGATATAGCCTGTATTCGACAATTAATTATTTTTATTTTTCTGCTTAAAATCATAAAAGTATAAATTAGTCCCTTAATGGCTCCCCGTTGGTTCCATAATAATAATAACAATATGTCGTGTCATCAACATATATTGTGTGGTTTTTCTTCTTTCTTTCTTTTTTGAAACAAATATGCTTTGTGGTTCATTATAAGTGCAAATTAAATTGTGTTTATTATATTTTGAAAAATGATATATATTGTAAATATTTACGTTGACTTTTTGATTATCAATTACGTGAATAAATATTTGTAGTAATTTTTTCAGAGAGATTTGTAATAAGCGAGATTCTCCTATAATTTCTACCAATTTCATATATTGATAAAATTTATAATTATAATACGACATAAATTTATCATAATACATAAAAGGATTCATATTTTTTCGGTTTCACATACCAATGAGGCAATGATAGATGTTAAAGATTTTAAAATTATAAATCTTTTGTCGCTAGTGATTTAATTTCTTCAAAATGCTTTGTTAATGTGGATTATAATTATAGAATTATTATTCAACTTGTGTAGTAGTGATAAGGCATTATAAATCTAATTGTTTTTTCTAATATATGTAACGAAAGAAAGTGGAAAGTCTTCAAAACTAAACTAAATCAGCCCAATCACTAACACATGCATCCAGGAATATGTAGTAGGTATCATGAAAAAAAAACACAAAACAAAAAGTACAAAACAAATAAAGGAACATATGAATCATATGATACATTCTGCCTTGGGGTTTCAGTTACGTACCCATAGTCAAGCTTTTCCAGTACTGGGATTTTGCAATCTTCCAGCTTTAATATTTCTATAAGTCAACATATATATATATATAGTTCGTCTCTTCAACGGACTGGTAGAGAAGGACCAAAAACGGATCGGGCTATAGCAACGAATAAAACCGTTGCTATATCATGAACCGTCGCTATATCCATGTATAGCGACGGCGTATGCTATAGCGACGGTTCTGTCCGTCGCTATAGTCCGGTCCGTTTTTGGTTCGTTTTATAGTTGACATTCCTTTTTCTTTTATTCTTGTTTATTTTTTTCAAGAACTTATTTTATCCAACGATTTAAGAATTAGACACAAACGTTGTAGCAAAAAAATTAAGAAATAAACACCAATTTTTTCCAATAAATGAAGTATATTAAAGTAAAAATGGAACTGAATAAGTTCAAGTCTTCTTTACATTTATTTTGAGACAAAAAAAAAAAGAGTTGACAATTTTTGCATATAGTTGGGAGTATAGTTTTAGCACAGGGACTGTTATACAATATAACTTGTTTAAGACTTTAAGTTAGCTTCATAATGTTTATATCATGTAACATACTCCTTTCATTCCAAAATTGGATATTAAATCTTCTTCTTCTTCTAAATCATTTTAGACCATAAAATAATATTAAATTCTTATATCCTATCGTATCATTATTTCTTCTAAGAAAATTGAATATTATCACATTACCGCTTATATGCATGTCTAGCAAATGTCGGAAATAATTAAACAAAGTGTGTCATTAATTATTAAAAATTGATCCTCCGCCAATTATTTTTTTAACTAAATTAAGATCGTGAAGCAGCATAACAAACAAAGAATATTATACCATATTAATTAACTAGTGGACAAGTAATACTCTCTCTGTTTTATAAAAGCCAGGAACCTGATATCTCCACGTGGTGAATATCCATAGGTGGTAGTCAGCTTATGCACCATGATGCTTAAGGTTCCGGCTTGATTAGGACTCACTCGATTAAAAATTCGATTTGAATTCGACTCGAAATATAAGTGATTTAAATATGAGTAGATTTTTAAAGTTCGATAAATTACTCAAACTTTTTTAAATTATAATTTTTTATTGACATTCAGATATTCGCTTGAAAAATTTAAATTGTTCGGGTTTTATTTGAGATCGTGCTCAACTCGATACCTAAACGAGCCCCAATCAAAACTAAATCTGAACAAGTTAATACACAACTCGACTCAGTTTATTTACACTCCTAAATTGATATCTACATTCAAATGCATGTTACATGTTTGTACTGGCTAGGTCGGCACAGGGACGAAGCTAGCATAGGACTGGAGGGGGCCACGCCCCCCCCCCCCAAGGTTTGAAAATTTTGTAAGTCCTACCCCAAAGTTTTAAAAAAATTATTTTTGGCCCCCCTCAAGAAAAATGCAATGTTTTAGAGGAAAATAAATTTTTTTACTACCAAACTAACGACCACAACAAATTCATACACTTATAAATAGATTATAGACATGCCCTTCTTGCTTATAACCTACCCCATAAAATTCCCAAATAAAAAATGGGAACTCCTACCTCCATACTAAATGAAAAAGAAAATGGAAGCTCACTATAAACACTTGGATAGTACTGCACTAAAAACAATAATTACTATATAATGTAAGGTAAATTTTTTAAAAATTAAGTATTATATATAAATTGACTCCACTAAAATTTTATAAATTTTTTATTATACGGGGTCAAATTAAAAATTTATAATTTTGTCAGTCAAATTTTAACCACATATGACTCATATTCTCTCAATATATGTATATCTCCTTATAATATTATATATATATATATATATATATATATATATATGTGTGTGTGTGTGTGTGAGTGTGACCTGAAAGTATAAAAGTATTAAAAAAAAATTGGCTCGGGGGCGCTGCCCCCGAACTCCCGTCAAATTATTTATGACTTGGTAAAAATTTTGGCCCCCCCAAAAATTAAATCCTGACTTCGTCCCTGGGTTGGGATATTATTTATTTATTACCAATATAAAAACAGACATTCCGTATACTCTTAAAAATCAAATGAGAAATGAGGATGTTTTCTCATTTGATTCAGCTAGTTCTTCCAGAAGCAAATAAATTGTTCAGTAGGATGTTTCTGTGTTGTTTAATTCTCTTCCTACTTCTATTAACTAACTGCTAGTTTTCGATTCTAAAGGGAGAACCGCCCCTCGTCGGGTGATTATAAACTCTTAATTAGGTGTTTTTTTTAGAATGTTTTAACTTGTCTTAATCTATTATAATAATTTATGTCAATATGTTGCCGTTATTTAGACATTTGAATCTGTTTTCAAAATAACTTGCTTCAAACCATCAATCTCTATAATGAAAGAAGTGAGTATATCAGTGAATCAATTGATCATCGGTCTTAACTTTGTGCTTTATTTTCATGTTTTAATGTGATGTGAATATATATGTATTTCGTTTTTAAAAATAAAAATGAGAAATGATATTTTCTCCAACATGTCTCATTTTCTTTTTCAATAACTTAATTATTGTGTGTCTTGCGTCTAGCGTCTAGTCATTAAAAGAATCTTCTTTTTAGAATTTATTTTCCTATTTTTATTTCCGTATAGGAGGCGATAGTAGATTAGCAAGTTTTTTACTAATAAATCACTCCCTCATTCCCAAAATAGAAGACCCACTCCAAAGACAGTTGAAGACATAACTATATTTTAAATTTGTTTTACTTGATTTGCATTTTATATATTATAATTTGTATAACACATATTTAGACTTTTTTTAAATAATTTTTCTCAATTAAATTTTAGACTAAAATTTACTATTAAAAGGAATTATGTTTGAACGCGTTGTATTCACTATTCAGAAAGGTGTCCACAAAGAAATATAAAACTTATTTCATATGAAATTACTTGATACAAAAAAAAAAGAAGAAGAAGTATTTACTAAATAATGTGAAGTTTAACTACTCTTATTAATGAATAAATTCATCATATCAGTCTATTAGTCAAATTTTAGAACCTTCTCCTAAGTTGGACACACAGAAAGAAAAACTGGTTCTCACAATCAGGCCGGATGAAGTAATTTTTATTCATTCATATTTTTCATAATGCTTTTTTATTAGCGACGACTTGATCATAATGGTTAAAATAATTTTCCTATTAGCTACAAAACCCTCGTGACCAATTCAAAAATTTCAATGATTTTTTCGTATATTAAAATTTTAACATTCTTGTTAGTGGTGATATATAGTGTGATAGAATATGATTATTTCCTCATTAGATAAGGTTTGTCATATAATCCTTAATAAAAATTAAACATAAAAACTTAAGATTTGCATTAACAATATCTATTAAAAAACGTAAACTCGAAAGTATAAGTCATGAATTGTATAAAGAATAATGTTAGGTGTCTTAAATTTTACGTCTCAATGATTATGAAGTTTAGAGTTTCAAACGTATTTAAAAATTTTATTATATACAAGTAATTTTTTTTTTAAAACACAATTTATTTAACTCGCAAATGTAATATTTGAAACTCATACGCTTAACACTATCTTTTATATACTAATAGCTATCGTTGTAAACACTATAACTAATAATAACTGAACATACTCAAAGTATCATTTATTGTATTCACCGTCATATATATCATTTGAGACATCAAATTAAGACACTTAACATTACTGTTCTATAAAATCAATGGCGTTTTTTTCGAAAATAATTTATTGTAATATAAATTTTGCATAAAATATGATTCTAGTGGGGATAGTAGGTTCTCATAGCCAAAAAATAAAAAAGGGAAAAGAACAAGGGAAAAAAAAGAAAAAGAAAAAGAAAAAAGTGCAGTCTATCAATTTTGAGTTGATTTTGCTACCAAAATTGTTTGGCCGATTAGGAAACTTCACTTTTGCCAACATTAAGTTGTCCCACAAAAAAAGTCACAACCCACACCCCCCTCTCCCCTGTATTTAAACCACGCAAACATACCCTTCTTCTCCGATATCAAGCAGAACAGAACAAAACAAAAAATGGAATCCTTCCATTCCCAATGTGCAAACCATTCTCTTTCTTCAATTCTTCTTGCTTTTGTGCTTCTTTTTTCCCGTTCTCTTTCATATGCAGCCTCTGATTCAGATTACACCACTTTTGTCCAGTGCCTAACAAAAAACTCAAGCCCAAATGACAAAATCTCCTCCATTGTTTACAGTCCAAAAAACTCATCATTTTCCTCTATTTTACAAGCATATATCAAGAACCGCAGGTTCAATACATCCTCAACTCCAAAACCCACAATTATTGTTACTGCTTTGAAGGAATCCCATGTCCAAAACACCATAATTTGTGCCAAAAACATGGGAATTCAACTCAAAATTCGAAGTGGTGGGCATGATTATGATGGGATTTCCTACATTTCTGACAATACATTTATCATTCTTGATATGTTCAATCTTAGAAAAATTGATGTGGATATTGCAAAAGAAACTGCGGTTGTTCAAGCTGGAGCAACTCTCGGTGAACT
Source organism: Aralia elata (assembly GCA_034770075.1). Classification (NCBI taxonomy): domain Eukaryota; kingdom Viridiplantae; phylum Streptophyta; class Magnoliopsida; order Apiales; family Araliaceae; genus Aralia; species Aralia elata. The sequence continues at coordinate 11,882,811 of CM068386.1, read as the reverse complement.
TTATTATAGGATTTGGGAAAAGAGTAAAGTGCACGGATTTCCGGCCGGAGTTTGTCCAACTGTTGGAGTTGGTGGGCACTTGAGTGGAGGTGGGTATGGAAATATGTTGCGAAAATTCGGCCTATCGGTTGATCATGTGATTGATGCACAAATTGTGGATGCCAAAGGCCGGATTTTGGATAGGAAATTGATGGGCGAGGATCTTTTTTGGGCTATAAGAGGTGGGGGTGGTGCTAGTTTTGGTGTCATATTGTCTTATACTATTAAGTTAATTAAAGTGCCTCAAATTGTGACAGTTTTTCGGGTTATGAAGAGTTTGGATGAGAATGCAACTGATATTGTTCATAGATACCAATTTGTAGTGGACAAGTTGGATAATGATTTGTTCATTAGGATGCTTTTGCAGCCAGTAAGTGGGAAGGTTAAGGGCCAGAAGACCATTAGAGCAACATTTATTGGAATGTTTGTTGGTGATTCTAGTAGACTAATGGGAGTAATGAATAAAGGATTTCCTGAATTGGGATTGAAAAAGGCTGATTTGTTGGAGATGAGTTGGATTCAATCAGTGCTTTGGTGGGCGAATTTCGATAACAAGACCTCAGTGAAGGAATTGTTGTCAAGGAACTCGAATGGTGTGAATTTTTTGAAGAGGAAATCGGATTATGTCCAGATTCCGATCCCCAAAGATGGGTTGGAATCAATATGGAAGAAGATGATTGAATTGGGAAAAGTTGGATTTGTTTTTAATCCTTATGGTGGGAAAATGAGTGAAATTCCTGCTTCCGCTACGCCATTTCCTCACCGGGCAGGGAACATTTACAAAATTCAGTACTCAGTGAATTGGCATGAGGAAGGATCTGAAGCTGATAAGAACTACGTGAGCCAGATTAGAAGTCTCTATAGTTTCATGACACCTTTTGTGTCCAAGTCCCCTAGAGGTGCATTTCTTAACTATAGGGACCTTGATATTGGTATTACTGATAATGGCAAAAATAGTTACACTGAAGGTGAAGTCTATGGGGAAAAGTATTTCGGGCCAAATTTCGACAGGCTGGTGAAAGTGAAAACTGATGTTGATCCGGAGAACTTCTTTAGGAATGAGCAGAGCATCCCAGTTAAGGTAATTCAAGCGAGGCGTGCTGGAAAGTAGAGACAAACAGTATGGCTTATCAGTTTGTATTATTATGTGATTTTTTTACTGCTCTATTGCTAATTTACTGTGCTTGAATGCTTGGCATAAGCATAGAGGCTTTCAAATGTGAAGTGAAAGAAAATTCTAGGTTAGTCTTTGAGCTTATCTCTAGTTCCAGTTTCAAAGTCTTATAATTACAGTTTCAAGGCGTTGATTACGCGCTAACAAATACTGCAATACGATAAATTCTTTCTTGTTATTTTTACTATAATAATAGTGGTTGTCCTTTTAAGATTTGAAGTAGTAATATTAGATGATTGGTATGGGTTACTTATCCACACAGACATTACTGTTGTAGGCCATAACCTAGGATTTGATATTTTAGTAATAAATTTCCATTTAATGTGATTGGTTGTGAAGTTTTGACATTGGATAAGTGGAAGATATCGTGCCAGCTAAACTTCTAGAATGTCTCTGTTACTTGAACTAAAAATAGAGTAGATTTTTTTAAAAAAATAAATAAATAAATAAAATAAAATTGGCTAGTCTCAGTGGCTCAACTTGGTTCATCTATTTCTTGCCTCTAGCCAAGTCATTCTTAATTGGTTTTAGGAGCTTAGTAATCGTTCTTAGTTGGTCTTAGAAGCTTATTAATATATTGCTGGACCATGCTATGGGTTAAGCTAATTTTAGTCATTCAAAATTTGCACAAATATATCCTGCAAGTATACTGAGCATTTATATGCTAACAATTGAAACAAACTTGTAAAATATTCAGAGGTTTAACCCACCGGCAGAGTGTAAAAGGGAGGCCTTTGATCATCTATAATGATCCCTTTATACCAGCAAAAAGAATAATAAAGATGTCTAGGATGTTCTTATATACTCCTCTCTTTCCGTCAAAATTAGAGATACATTCTCTTTTTTAGTCCACTACTAAATTCTTAGCTAATACTAAGGGTACATTTGAAAACATAAAATTATACTTAAAAATCGTCGTTTTAGAAATGCATCAATAATTTTAGTATTGGGTTGTTTCTACAGGACAAATACAAAACACCTAATCCATGGTCATCTTGTGCTGCAGGCATACAAAATGTACAACAAAAAAAGGTCGGCATTTTGTTTTTCTGTTTTTGTACTAGACAGAAACTCTGTATATTCGATGATATCTAATCCTTATGACCATTTCTTTATTCACTCTGTATTTTATTAAACAATGTAGGCATGCACTTCATCACTACATCAATCAAAAGGGGACTTTTGTCATGACTGTATACTCCAACTTATATAAGTTTATGAGATTACCTTATTCTGGGGTGTAACTTGTAACTCTTTATTCTCCATTTACATATTGCAGGAACATTCTTCTTCTCCAAAATCAAGACAGAACAAAACTGAAAAATGGAAGCCTCCCAATGTGCAACGCAGTTTGTGCCTTTACTGCTTGTTTATGCTCTTCTTTTTTCACTGAGCTCTCTCTTATGTGCAGCCTCAGATTCAGATTATAGCAACTTTGTCCACTGCTTAACAAAACATTCATGCCCAAATGGCAAAATCACATCCATTATTTACAGTCCCCAGAACTCATCCTACACGTCTGTTTTACAAGCTTATATAAAAAACCTCCGGTTCAACACATCCACAACTCCAAAACCCATTATCATTGTTACCCCTCTGCAAGAATCCCTTGTCACAGGCACAGTACTTTGTGCCAAAAGCATGGGAATCCAACTGAAAATACGAAGTGGCGGACATGATTATGATGGAATTTCTTATGTGTCTGACGAGAAATTCATCATTCTTGATATGTTCAATCTTCGGTTGATTGATGTGAATATCGAGAAAGAAACTGCACGAGTTCAAGCAGGTGCCACTCTTGGAGAACTTTACTATAGAATTTGGGAAAAGAGTACAGTACATGGATTCCCTGCTGGGGTTTGCCCAACTGTTGGAGTTGGTGGCCACTTAAGTGGAGGCGGATATAGAAATATGTTGAGTAAATTTGGTCTGTCAATTGATAATGTCATAGATGTGCAGATAGTTGATGTCAATGGTCGAATTTTGCATAGGAAGTCAATGGGTGAGGATCTTTTTTGGGCTATTAGAGGCGGTGATGCTTGTTTTGGTGTCATAGTCTTATACTATTTAGTTAAAGTCCCTGGAGTTGCGACAGCTTTTCGACTTATGAGGACTTTGGATGAGAATGCAACTAATATTGTTGATCGATGGCAATATGTAGCAGACAAGATCGATAATGATCTTTTCATTACACTTCTTTTGCGAGCAATAAATGGGACGAATGGCGAGAAGACTATCAGCGCGTCGTTTGTATCATTGTTTCTTGGTGATGCTAATAGACTTATTGAGTGTGTCACGATTTGGGCTCATGACTGTCGAATAATCAAGGCAGGATGGAGCTTGGGACTCAGCCATGGAGGTGTAACGGTAAGGAAATGGATTCGAAGTATCCATATAACCACTAATGCAAGGATAATAACAAGGATATTCATGAATTGACATTGAACAAAATGAAAGAGAAATAACAGCTAAATGAAATGATAAAGAAAACAGGAAAATTGATATTTCATTCGTTCCCCTCTTCCGAATACAAGTGAATGTATATATAGAAAAATATCCTATCAGCTGCAATTCCTACTAAAATCAGATTAACCTTGCATTTGGGGTAATTTACACTTATGCCATTCCTTAGCTATTGTTACATTCCCCATTCCTTAAAAGAAACCTTGTCCTCAAGGATTTCTTGAGATCCAGCCACGTTGCTTAATTTTGATGTGAGCTAGCTTTCTTGCTTCGAAATAACACAGATATGTCTTTTATGGGCCGCAAAAATCTGCAAAACTTCCAAAATCCCCCCCGGATCAAACACCAAGGGTGTTGTACAATATCCAAGATTAAGTTCATCCTGCTTCAACATCTTACTAAGCACACTAGCTCCACATATTCCATCATTAGAAATAATGACATGCACACATGCCTTAAGAGTCTTCTGTATAATTTGACAACCTGGCTTTTGATCAAAATTGAAGATTTGCAGCCTTTCAAACTCCTTTGAATCATAGAGAACAGGTACATCACCTGGGACAATTCTTTTTCTAGATGCCTTTGTAACACTCAAAGCAGCAATGACTCCATATAAGCAATGAAAGAATACAAGGACTTGCATAGAACCATGCCAACTTATCAACATAGGATATTCTTTGTTTCTAGATAGACCTTCAATAAGAGTTCCAAGTGTAACACAGAAGCTAGTCAAACCATCAGCTTCCAATTTCGAGCTATTGTTAAAGTCCCTTTTGAAATTGTTCCTGCCTTCGTTTATCTTGACTTCCCACTCTATAGCAGTCATAAACTGGTTAACCAAGTTAGCAAGTTTACCACATTTGTTTGAAACAAAATTTCCATGGCCCACTTTGACAAATGAAGGATGACAATTGGTAGTATCACATGAGCTAATTTCCATAATCAACACAGGTGTATCAGCAATTGCAGTCGAGATTACCATCTTTTTACAACAGCTCTTCTCTAGTTCAAACCCCTTAATCTGCCTCCAATTAATTACTAAGGTTGACCAATCTAAAACATTTAATGCTTCAGTGACTACTTCTGTATAGTCTTGTACATTTAAGTCTTCTTGAAGGAAGCCTGCTTTAATGCTCAGTGAATTTATATTCCAACTACCAAATTGCCCTTTTCGGTGCACCATTTCTTGGCATTCTTGTACTCCATTACTTTCACTTTGCAGATTTGAATTGTTGAGACGGGAAGTCACCATCAGCGTTTCGTCCTTCTGTTTCTCCATTTTTCCAATTGAAACTTCATATTCAATATACTCGATGGGATGGGTGGACATAATTGCAGCTATAGTGAGGCGGATTGTAGCAACCAACATCCATGATGGCCATTTGGGTTTTAATGCCATGAACCCATAAACAGAGGTGTCATCGGTTAATTGTCGAGCAATTTTGATTACCTTAGAGTGGAATGCACATAATAATGGAATTAGCAGCTGCATCAAGATAAACATAAGACTTGTTGCAAGAAGTTCCATCAAGTATCTTTTAACCGGCATGAGATGAAAGAAGTAACAAGCAACAATTGATACACAATCCAATCCAGTGTGTACATATATTTGCCAAAGCTTCAGCTTTGAGGTTGCTCTCAAGTTATTCTTGTATAGAAGTATTTCAAGAGAAGTAGTCGATAAAAGAACACTTAATTCCCATAAGACAGATTTGGACGACATGCACAACATTGCCAACTTTGAATAATACAAGCAAATCAAAATCTGAATTACTTTTTGCTTGATTCGATTATCCCTAGAAAGCCTCAGTGCAAGAGCCAAACCCACAAAAGTTGTCATTACCACCATATAACTTGGATGAATCTCATCCTCCTCAATGTCGTAGTTGTATATGCTTGAGCAATGGTATACACGATTCTCAACGTAGCAAAGCAACAAGGCATGGTTGATCAACACATATTCGATCAATAAATGAAGTTTGGGCAGATGAAGGTCCATGTCAACACTTGTGTGCTCATTCCACCTAAAGTCTTCTTCAACCATACAACAAAATAACTTGACTACCCACTTGTCATACCCATTTTGAGCATACCTCGAAGGTAAAGTATTCAAGTAAACTGCCTTATGTGACTCCATTTCGCTATGAAAAAAATATTGGGCCTTCAACTCACCTTTCACTGCTGCACCAATGGAAACTTCAACAAACTCCATTTTTCTAAGAACCATAGGTGAGGTCTCTATCATCTTCTTGTTTGACATGTAGCCAGCCATGCTTAAACCCCTCAAGATACGTGTCTTCAAGATATTATCCATGTTAGCAGCCCAATCCTTCTTTTTATGTTCTTCCTCCTCATTTCCGGTTTTTAAGGCATAATGACTTTCCATATTGATGGAAATATCCTTCCCAATATTCTCCAACTTTTCATCATAATTTTTTGCATTTGCTACATTGAGATTATTTTCAACCCTTATACTCTCAACCTCATTTCCCAGCCCATTGTCAGCAACCAAAACAGAGTCCAACAATCTGGTGTGATAATGATTATAATATTTGCCCTCAAAATCATCATAGCATAATTCCATTGCTCTAAAAGAATGGGATATTTTAGGTTGTATTTTGTTTTCTTTGAGGAAGGACTGGGAAGAAGAATTACATATGTCACCATTCAAAAACCTTAAAATCATTGTCTTTACCTTATAAGCCAACCAAAAGAGTAAAGACTGATAGTGAAGAGGTAGCTTAAATTCTTGCAAGCATCCCACCATCTGTTGAAAATAGAGTCTTAAGTTATCACTACAGTTGGTACTGGTAGCAAACTTGTGGTTATTGGATCCAAGGCCTTTTTTGTGACATGTTTCCACATCGATGACCTTATCATCTGTTACAGTTTTGCTTCCCTTCCCATTAATATTTGGTGAACTATTCTCACTCCTTGCTTCAATATCCAAAATGGAAACATGTTCTGCATCCATTTTCATTTCTAGATTACTTTCCAATTGTTTCAATTCACCAATTAATTTTTGCTCAGAATCTTCAACAAGCAATCTGTCCTCGCTTAGAGATTCCTGAAATTTTGCTAAGTTGATTGATCCATGCAAAGTGGTCGGTGACCACAACATGAGGGCTTCTCGAATTTCCTCCTTGAGACCAAGAATGAAGTGGTGAACAACAAACTCTTCACTGAACTCACATTTATAAAAGGTTTCAGCCCAACACTTAGTTTTTGAAAATTCCTCTTCATACTCCGCAACGGAATTAGATTGTTGATGTTTCACAAAGTGTTTCATCACACTAATATTGAAGTTAGAATCTGAATTCAAAAAATTTTTCTCAGCATTTTCTTCAAACACCTGGGCCTCATCGTTTAAGTTCAGTATTTGGTTAGCAAATCCAGAGTTCGGGGACTGTTGCGTTGTTGGTGTAGCAATGTGAAAGGTAGAAGATGGTAGTTGTGTTAGATGTGATGAATAAACAAAAGGAGTTTCAGGTGTAGTGTCAGAAATTGAAGCAGGAACAACTTGGTGAGATGAATTGAAGATGAAAGAGGTAGTGTTTGGCTGATTTCCAGGTGAAACAAAGTAATTAGGTGCAGGCCATATGTAATTAGAGAATGGAATTGGTGATGTCGCCATGGGAGAAAACGTTTGTGGTAAATAAGTGGGCAGAGAACAAGTATTTTGGATGTGGGAGTGTTGAATTGAAGAGTGAGATGTAGAAATTACCAGTGATGGATCATATTCCCTTTCCCATGGCCGGAAGTTGCCGAGGAACGGCTGCTCTGATACCACTTTGTCACGATTTGGGCTCATGACTGTCGAATAATCAAGGCAGGATGGAGCTTGGGACTCAGCCATGGAGGTGTAACGGTAAGGAAATGGATTCGAAGTATCCATATAACCACTAATGCAAGGATAATAACAAGGATATTCATGAATTGACATTGAACAAAATGAAAGAGAAATAACAGCTAAATGAAATGATAAAGAAAACAGGAAAATTGATATTTCATTCGTTCCCCTCTTCCGAATACAAGTGAATGTATATATAGAAAAATATCCTATCAGCTGCAATTCCTACTAAAATCAGATTAACCTTGCATTTGGGGTAATTTACACTTATGCCATTCCTTAGCTATTGTTACAGAGTGTAATGAATAAAGAATTTCGTGAACTGGGATTGAAGAAGGAAGATTGTATGGAAAATAGTAGGATTCAGTCAGTGCTCAACTGGGCAAGAGTCGATAACAAGACATTTGTATTATTAACATGAAACTCTAGTGGTGTGACTTTCTTGAAGAGAAAATCGGATTACGTGCAGAATCCTATTTCCAAAGATGGGTTGGAATTGATATGGAAGAAGATGATTGAATTGGGAGTTGGGTTTATTTTTAATCCTTATGGTGGGAAAATGAGTGAAATTTCTGCTTCTGATACGCCTTTTCCTCACCGGGAAGGAAATATTTACAAACTCCAGCACTCATTAAATTGGCAAGGAGGAGGATCTGAAGCAGACAAGATCAACATGAATAAGATTAGAAGTCTATACGGTTTCATGACACCTTTTGTGTTAAGAGTCCCCTAGAGGTGCATTTCTCAACTACAGAGACCTTGATATTGGAACTAATGACAATGGTAAAAATAGTTGCAATGAAGGTAAGGTCTGTGGGGAAAATTTCGATAGGTTGGTGAAAGTGATAAACTGCGGTTGATCCTGATAACTTCTTTAGGAACGAGCAGAGCATCCCAATTATGCCAGTTAAGGTGAGGCACCTAAGAAACTAGAGGAAAACAAATAGATATATGCTTGTTTTTAATATTATGTGTGATTTCACTACTGAACTAATTGTAATTTGTAAACGATCCTTTTCTTGTAATCATAATGCGATTTTTCAATAATTGTTTCAGTCAACATTGGTTGTTTTTGGTGTCACATGAGTTGTTTGGATTTTTGGCTTGCAAGATATTTTATTCACAAAAATATCAAAAATTGACATTGTGGCATGGAATCTTCTCAACTTGAGATTATTTTTTAGCATGTTATCTTTTTCTATTCCTGCCACAACTAAGTACATTGAATTGGATTGTTATTTTGATATTGAAAAATTGACTCTTCCTTCCAATGTTGCTTTCAAACAACAATTGGCCGACTTGTTTAATATTTCTTTTGTTCCACAAAAAGAGTCTCATTTATAAAATTTGTAAATATAAGGATGTATTTTTGTTCTATGTTATCCTTAAAAATAATAAATTGTTAGTTTAGTAGTGGTAACCTAATTATGAAATTATGCTAACAAAGTTAAGGACATGGTGTCATCTATATTATAATTCATAAAAAATACTTTTTTGCAGAACAATTTTTTTTTCTGGAATTTTTTGCGGAATGGAGTAACTTTCTTGGGAGTTATCGACATTCGCATCTAAAGTCAGTCAATGCTCCCCTCCAAATCAAGTCCAATTTGAATACTGCTAGAGCACACAACAGTCATTAAACTAAGCTGCCATTCAAAGCAAAGATCAAGCTACCAAGCCACTCATTATTCTATAAATAAGAAATCTGAGCACAAGACATACATAAACAGGAGGAATGGCATCTTCACGCTATGCCAGACTCCCAAATTTGGTATTTCTGTTGTTATTAGCTTTAAGAGCCACTTCAAATCCAATTCAAGAAAGTTTTTACAAATGTCTTTCGCTCAATTCTGTACATTCTATTGCGTTCTCCACGAGTTTCTACACCCCAAACACCTCTTCATTCACTTCCATTCTTCAATCTTCTGCTCAAAATCTCAGGTTTTTGGCTCCTAACGTGCCTAAGCCGGAGCTTATTTTCACACCATTGCACAAATCCCACATCCAAGCTGCAGTTACTTGCTCAAAACAGCTTGGAATTCAGCTCAGAATCCGTAGTGGTGGCCATGACTATGAAGGTCTATCTTATGCATCAGAAATGGAACAACCATTTCTTGTTGTTGACCTTTCTAAATTCCGATCCATCAATATTAATATAAAAGATAATACTGCATGGGTTCAAGCTGGTGCAACCATTGGTGAAGTTCATTACAGAATTGCTGAGGAGAGCAAATTCCATGCCTTCACTGCTGGCCTTTGCACGAGCTTAGGCATTGGTGGGCACATTACAGGAGGCGCGTATGGTCCTATGATGAGGAAATACGGCCTTGGAGCTGACAACGTTGTTGATGCTCAAATAATCAACTCTAATGGGAAAAAACTTGATCGAAAAGCAATGGGAGAAGATCTCTTTTGGGCTATTAGAGGAGGTGGTGGAGGGAGTTTTGGAATAATTGTTTCATGGAAGATAAAGTGAGTTCCTGTTCCATTTACCGTAACAGTTTTTACAGTTCCAAAGACCTTGGAACAAGGCGCAACAAATATTCTCTATAAATGGCAAAAAATTGCTCATAAGCTTGATGAAGATCTCTTCATCAGAATCATCATACAAGCTCCGGCTGCAGCTCAAAAGGGTGAAAATAGGACAATAACAACTTACTATAACGCGTTGTTTCTAGGTAGAACTGATAGACTACTCAAAATCATGGGGGAAAGTTTTCCTGAATTGGAGTTAGATCAAAAGGACTGCATTGAAATGAGCTGGCTTGAATCAGTACTTTATTTTGCCGGATATTCAAGAACTGTACCTGCTGAAGTGCTTCTCCAAGGGAAATCATCATTCAAGTATTACTTCAAGGCCAAGTCTGATTTTGTGAAAAAGCCTATTCCAAAAACAGGGCTTGAAGGGTTATGGCCAAGGCTTTTGGAAGAGGAGTCACCTTTAATGATATTTACTCCATACGGAGGAATATTGAATAAAATTTCTGAATCTGAAATTCCTTTTCCTCACAGAAAAGGTAACATATTTGGTATTCAGTACCTAACAAGCTGGAACGATACAAACAAGGACTCAGAAATGAAGCATGTTGAATGGATTCGAAAACTTTATAGTTACATGGCTTCTTATGTTTCCAAGAATCCAAGAGCTGCATATTTGAATTATAGAGATCTAGATTTGGGAATGAACAAGAATGGTAACACAAGTTTTGTAGAGGCAAGTGCTTGGGGTTACAAGTATTTCAAGAAAAACTTCAACCGATTGGTAGGCATAAAAACTAAGGTCGATCCAGATAACCTTTTCAGGCATGAACAAAGCATTCCAACACTTCCAAGACAAACTTACAAGTGGGGAAAGAAATTAAAGCAATGATACTGCTTGGGGATACAGTTGTAGATACGTTAGCCTTACATTTAGATTACTATTTTAGTCTTATATTAATTTTGTTATGTTTGTACGCAGAGAGTGCTATACGGTTATAAAATGTTTAGTTTATGTTATTTAATTTTTCGTCTAAATCTGTCTATTTTTTAACCAAAAACTATAATAAAATAAGGGATGAAATTTTACGTTTAAATCTTTTTCCGTTCATTTAAAAATTGGGAAACACAAGAAAATAGGACAGAAAACTTGATTTTCAGTTATTTTCTTTTCTTCTCTGTCTCCATTTTAAAACACAGTAAACAATGCAACTATGCAAGGTAAGGTACACCTCTTATCTATGCTGCTAAAGCAATGTGTTATGGGAAAACTATAGAGACCTTAGAATGGGCCTTGAATATAGGTCTTATTAAGTCCAGTTCTTGATGTAGAACTGATCTAATTAATTCAATGGGCCATAAATACTAAGCCCACTTTAAATCTGTTTGAGCAGTATAAAATACAAATGCGGTTGAAAGAGCTGCTTGGGCTAAAATTTAAATCCTTAGTTGCACCTTTAAGACAAAGTAAGACACTGACAAGTTGCCTCACAATTCATACATACATAATATAAGTATAAGAACCTCCAAGCCCATCATATTTAAACAGTTAATGCAAATCCATTCAGTCATATGTTATGCATATTAGCTAATATATTATTCCTTCCGTTCTAAAATTAGAGATACATTTATAAAACAATTTTTTAAGAATTATTTTGTTTTTCTCAAATATAACCTTAGTATTAGTTAGAAATTCAGCTGTGATAGTGTGATATTAAAAATAATAGTAAAAAAGTAATGACAAATTAAGCTATTATGTCACTTTATAGACCTAACATAAAAATATATCTCTAATTTTGAAACACAGAGAGTAACCAGTAATCTCCTAAAATTGATGTCTATATCCGTAATTTCTTTATTTTTCGACTTTGTTTATAAATATTCATTAGGGTATTAATTTGGAGCTCTTAAAAAAGCATCTGAGTTATCCCTAGGTTACGCACCCACGCAATAAGAGCTGTACGTCTCTCAAATGTCATCTAAATATAGGTGAATAAGATCATTAGATAAGAGATCAACATTTGCTAATCTTCAGAAACCAGCCCTTAACTGCATAATTTTTTGAGCAATTACGCCTTACGGTGTGATCGGACAGTGGTTTTATTCAAAAGTAAAATATATTATTTGATAAATAATTTTTAAAGCACCTCATTTAGATAAGATATTGATGGAACTTTGGTTATGTCACATAGCACTCTCAAACATAATTTTTGAATTTAAGGTGTGTTAACGCCAAGAATTCGTCCACGCGCCTCAATCACCAAGGGCGCGTCAATCCTGCACAATAACGATACTACACTGAGAGTTCCGGGTGGTTTTGCCACCGGGGGATAGCTCAGGCGTGAGAATTAGTACAGGCCGAACAAGGTTTTAACAATGGAGGTTGTGTGCTCTTGTGCTCGTAAAATAATGATTACCTGTAAAATGAGTTCTATGCCTTGTACTTATAGTATTCTCCCAGCTGACGTCACGCCTATCCCCGAAAAGTAAGTAGGTTTCCTCATTAGGTCAAATGCCTTAATAGGATTTGACCGCAACTCCGTAAAAGAAGGTAGGCGCCGAATATATCCTGACTGCCTACCCTTGCGTGTAGAAATAAACGGACCTGCCCACTGTCCCGTTCTGTCAGAAGGGATTTTCCCCATAAAGGGATTCCCTATATGGGCCATGGCCCGATTTCCTTACAAGGCCCAATATTCATGTTCCAAAATCGGGCCACAATAATAAGATTATTTGGGCCTTATTATTTACACCCCAACATTGCCCCTCAGTCTTCTATTAAAATGGAGCGTTTAATGGAAGAGTACTCAAACAGAGGCCCAAAGAAGAAGATCATGAAAGGAGAGGCCCAATATTAATCATACCGGAAACTCGACCGGCACACCTCAACGGGGCCCACCTCTTGCACACGTTCCAAGTGATGGCGCCGCTCTCGGGGGAACGCATGAATCTCAAAAGTCAAAAACCTCCCTCCTTCCCCAAAATTTAACCGCCACAATCCCCAAAGGTTTAAAGGCTCTCCTCTTTCCTCAAAATCAATCGCCACTATCCCTCTCGCTTCCTTTGCACTCTGCCCTATTCTTCCCAACACATTCGTCAGCCATCACCACCGCTGCTCAACAATGGGTAACGCCACCGTCCCCCTAACTTCCACCGCCAAACCCACTGAGGCTACTACAGTTACAACCAGTGCTCCACAGAACCCAAACCCCACTCAACTGACCAAGGCTCAGGTCGACAATCAGCGGATGCCCACGTGCAGCTTATGTACCGCGACTTTCTCACTGACTCCAGGCATATCCCTAGGTTCCCATGCAAAAATATCAGCATATACCCGAAGCAAATCCACCAGCCCAGTTTTGAATGGCTCCAGTAGTCCCGAACCAATCTTAATTGTCTTATCTCTCTTCCCTGGGATCAGCTCGATGTCTTCTGTCTCTTCGGCTGGCAGGGCGAGGGGTTCTGTGCATCCCTCAGTAAACGGTTCGATTTCGATAGCCATGGTCTGCTTCTGTTTGCTCTTGCCGACAGCTGAAGATATTAACGAATTCCTGTAACACCTTCGAGACAAATCAAGGTCACCTCGGACCTGGCCGACCCCGTTCGGGGTAGGGAATTTGATTTTAAAATGCGGAATAGATGTCACCGCCTGTAATGCCATCAACGTAGGCCTTCCCAGAATTGCATTGTACGCAGAGTCCACGTTGACAACGAAGAACTTGATATTGACCTCCTCCACTTGAGGTGTCGTCCCGAAGATGACTGACAACTCAATGGTGCCTACCACTCGAACCGGATCATTGCCGAAGCCGTACAACAGGGCTTCTTGTCCGACCTCCATCTTTCTCCCACCCAAGTCCAATCTTTGGTAGGCATGGGCATACATTATGTCGACTGAAGAACCATTGTCGATCATAATCCGCCTCATGTCCATAGACCCAACTTGGGCAGTTATTGCCAAAGCACCTTCTTGGGGTTCAATGGCTTCAGGCGGGTAATCATCATCGGTGAAAGAGATCACCGTGCCGGGGTACGACCGTTCCCTCCCGACCGGTTTCTCCATTACCGTCATCACTGCATCTAGTGTTCCCCTTCTCTTCTTACCGATGACCTTCCCAGCCGAACCACCGGTTATTACATCGACCACCCCCCGAACCGAAGAACTTGGGCCCGCCTGACCTTGAGGGGTCGGTACTACGACGTCGCCGCTCGCGGCTCTTCCCGAACCATTGCGTCCCGCCACAAACCGTACCAACTCCCCGTTCTGTACATTCATCTCAATCAACTCTTTCAAATTCCGGCAATCTTCGGTGGAGTGTCCCGAAGCCTGGTGGTAATCGCAGTACTTGTTTTGACTTCCTCGGTTCGGGTGTACATTGTTTGGGCACGGCTTGAAATAAGGTTGATTTCTCATGTGTTCCAATATGGCAGTTCGATCAGTATTTATGGTGGTGTATACCTTTTCGACCTTTCGATTTGGGAGAGGGGGGCGACCTTCTCCCACTCCCCCAAAATTCTTCTTCGGCCACGTGTCTGACCTGTTACCGGCATCGATACGAGGATACGGGTTTCTATCCCGTTCTTTCATCTTTTCTGACGAAGAGGGATTTGACCTTAGACTCCCCATGGCCTCCTCAACGGCTATAAACCCTTCGGCCCTGTCATATGCTTCGGCGAGGCTCCTCGGGGCATTGAACATCATGTCCTTCACCAGCTTCCTAGACTTTATTATGTCCAACCCCGTATTAAAATAGCCGAGCGCCTGAGGGTCGTTCAGGTCGGTCACTGCCCCGACGGCCTCCCGGAACCGCTTGACATACTGCCCCAAGGATTCATTCGAATACTGTCTTACTTGCATTAGGGAGGCTGTAGGTTTTCCTCTTCTTTTGTTGCTCCCAAACCGACTGTGAAATTGAGTACAAAGCTCTTTCCATGAGGATATCGAGTTCGGGGCTAACGACGTCATCCACTGGCGTGCTTCTTTCCTCAGAGTAGAGATGAACATTTGGCATTTGGCCGCATCAGAATAGCCATTGTACTTCATCAGCCGATCATAGGCTTGGCTATGGTCATATGGATCTCCCGAACCGTCAAAACTCTCCATATGAGGAGCCTTTTTCGTAGGGTCAGCCCGAGCTCGATCAATTTCGGGCGAAAATGGTGAGGTCGGGTCTACCGAGGTATCCTCTTAATGGGCCATAGCAAGCATTTCTTCGAGCTCTGCAACCCTTCGGGCCAACGCCTCGGGGTCCCTGGCAGGACGGGTGGCTTCGTGCCCACCATGACTTTGAACTGGAGTCTCTTCCCTTCTTCTCCGTTCGGATCCGACTCTTCGGTTGGGCGAGCGGCTCCTGGGCCTGCTCTGACAGGGAACTGGAGAGGTCTCTCCCCTTCTCCGTTCGGATCTTCCGCCTCGTTCGGCCGAGCGGCTCCTAGGTCTGCTCAGCCTGCTCCGACTTAGGACCGGAGGGGTATCTCTCCTACTCCGTACTAGTCTGCTGTTTCGTTCTGGCGAATGGCTAGCCTGCCCCATGCTTTCTTCTGTTCGGCTCCGGACCTCCCTGCTTTCCCGCCAAGAACTGTCCGAACTGTGTGTCCTGGACTGGGTTCCTGTCGTTACTTCCCGACCACTACGGCGACTGGAGGAAGCTACCCCCTCTTCTCCTAAAAGGACCAGTTGTTTTTCCAGTTCTACTTGTTGGAGGCGTATAGCCTCTACCGTTTCTTTACGTCGTTGATCCCTTCTGGCAGTAAGTGAGTCTCTTTCATTGTGGTTCCGACCTCTCCTAGGGTTCGGGCCCCCAGTGCGGCCGCGTCGTTGCCCCCTTCTTTGGGGTGTCGGTAACAAATTTTTCTGGACTACGGGTGTCTTTGGGTCGGCCGGGCCCACCGAATGGCTTAGAGGGCCCAACCGCTCTGAAAGACTTTTGGACATCCCTAGCCTATCTCTGACGGATCCTCTGGAGTGAGGATGGTCAAGGGGGGCTTCTCCCTGCGCCGAAGTCATTTCCAGTCTATTTTTTACTGTTATGTCTTAGTCAAGAAAATTTTCAAGTGATTGACAAGTTACTAAGCACTAGGCCCTCCTTCTAGCGCCAATGTTAACGCCAAGAATTCGTCCACGCACCTCAATCACCAAGGGCGCGTCAATCCTGCACAATAACGATACTACACTGAGAGTTCCGGGTGGTTTTGCCACCGGGGGATAGCTCAGGCGTGAGAATTAGTACAGGCCGAACAAGGTTTTAACAATGGAGGTTGTGTGCTCTTGTGCTCGTAAAATAATGATTACCTGTAAAATGAGTTCTATGCCTTGTACTTATAGTATTCTCCCAGCTGACGTCACGCCTATCCCCGAAAAGTAAGTAGGTTTCCTCATTAGGTCAAATGCCTTAATAGGATTTGACCGCAGCTCCGTAAAAGAAGGTAGGCGCCGAATATATCCTGACTGCCTACCCTTGCGTGTAGAAATAAACGGACCTGCCCACTGTCCCGTTCTGTCAGAAGGGATTTTCCCCATAAAGGGATTCCCTATATGGGCCATGACCCGATTTCCTTACAAGGCCCAATATTCATGTTCCAAAATCGGGCCACAATAATAAGATTATTTGGGCCTTATTATTTACACCCCAACAAGGTGTTTTTAGTCCATCATAATGTTATGCCAAGAGACGTTAATTCAGTTTTGCGATTAAACTTGTGGCTAAAATTTGAGGAACTAAGCCTTTTTTTTGGCAAGAGGCACAAAATTTTATTTCCGAATAAAAAGAATATAATCCAAGAGACTTGGATATATTATAGACTTTATTACATAAACTAACTGAAAGTCTCACCCCCAAAAAGTAGTACATAATTATAAAATAAAATAAAAAAAAGAAAAGAAATCCAATTAAGCCTTTTGTTCATTTATATTAGCACTAAACTATGCCATAGTGGTTCATTCTTATTTGGCAACTACATCAAAAATATACTAGTCAGATATATAGGGGACATCAATGTGTTAAACATTCTGCACTAAGTGGATTCAATAGTGGCACACAAACTCAATGGTGTGGCACATAAACTCAATGGTGCTGTGCTGGTGCGTGGAGTATGGACGATATTAAGTAGCTATTAAGAAAATTTGGGCAAGATCTTTCTCTGTCTTGATGGAAATTGGTGATACTGGTTCCTAGAAAGAACTATATAGTATTTAAGCTCAAGTCAATTAATACACGTGATTAATAAAAGATTAAGTTAATTAATACACACTCATATCTCATATGAAGTGTTAACCGTTCCACTACTTATATTGCTAAGTGTCCGTTTGACGGAGCGGTGCCCTGTAATATGATCTGATAAAATATTTTTAGATTAGAAAATTTTTCCAAAGTAATTTCAGAAGTAGCATGGTTACATAATATATAGACGAGTGTTTGAATAAAAGATAAAATTATACCAAAATGCGTGGTGTAAACTTGCATCTTTTACAAGAATGAATTTATACATTGTATTTTGGTCAAAGTGCTTCCGTCAACATCACTTTTGTAATTCTATATATGTGCACACCTAGAGAGAGGGGGGGGGGGGGGGAGGGGGTTGAATAGGTGTCTAAGCTAAAAGTGATTGACAATGACAAATTTTTATTTTTCTGCTACAGGTTTAAAATAGACAAGTGAGTCCTATGACTTTTGGTGTCCGTTTTAAACTAAATTATATTTAGTTATAATGCAGATAGTAAAAACTAGTAAGAGTTGGTGTCTGGATTAGTTCACTTAGTATATCAGCAGAACACTATTATGTAGATGTGTACTAACTGTTTAAATGCAGAATAAAAACTTAAATGATCAAACTACACAAAATAGCAAACCATAGACACATATTTTTACGTGGTTCAACCCCTATCCTCTAATCTAGTGGCTTAATCTACGTCCAATACCAATTGGTATTGAAGACTCTTTTTATTAAACTTAATACTTAATTGATTACAAAAGAACTCCTTGTTCAAAGAAGCTTTGCTATAATTTGGACACGACTGCCCCCTTGCACCTCTACAACTTTGAAAGTTTCCTTTGAGGAGATCCTATCCATTACTGGATCGACCAAGCCAAACAAGGCTTGAACTCAGATTTTAATATAAGAAAATATGATTACAATGAATTATTATTTTCCAGCCAAAAGAATTGAAGTACATGACAATAGATTGCTGGAAATAGACTTTGAAAGCACTCAATGAAAATCTCTATGTGTTTAGACTGACAATAACATCCAGAGTTCTGACTTCTTTAGCCGAGAAGGAAGAGCATATATACCGAGAACACCAACGGCTATAAAAACTATTAGCATGAAAAGCTCATACCACAGAAGGAAAATATCATGATTTTAGCAATTTGTTATGTCCAACGGATATAAGATATTCCTTAAATCAACTATTTAAAGATATGATTTCCAAAACAAACTGAAAAAGCTTAAATAAAGGAGTAAAAGAGTTTATCTGATAAGGTTTGTTTCATTCCAACACTAGACCGTTCGCATATCAAGGACAGTTTCCTTATTAGACTCCTTTTTAAATTAGATTGCATATTTTTATTTTAATTCTAGACATGATATATTACATAAATCTTTCCAGAAATAACAATGCCTTGAATTTAAAACATGTGGGCCAGAAAAACTTCCATGCAATCCTAAGTATTTCCTTAATGACCTTCCTTAATGACCTAGATCCAGTAGGGAGTTTCTAATGGACTATAAATCCAATTTGGGTCAACAAAGAAAGCAACTTATACCATATAAAACCAGCCCAAGCAAATCAAACTAGTCCATTAAAACAGGGGTTCTTTACATAAGTATACAACAATTAGTAAAAAATTACAAGAATAGTGCACTAACAAAATAATTACATGCACTAACAAAATAATTACAAAAAGAGTGCAACAAGAATAAACCCATTAAATCATTATCCCTTAAATCATGGAGAACTATAACTACCCTATTTACTCCTCTCTATTTAATGGCACCTTCCTCCACCGCCTTCTCCCTCCACCGCCTCCCTCCACCACCTCCCTCCCTCCTCCGCCTCCCTTCCCCCACCGCCTCCTCCCGCCTCCCTCCACTGCCTCCTTCCTTCCCCCTCCCTCCACCGCCTCCCTCCCCTGCCATGGTGGCGTCAATGGAGTCTTCAAGCTCATGGTGACGTCAATGGAGTCTTCACATGTCAAGGTAACCAATCCTTCATACCAAGGTAACCAAACTTTTATACCAAGGTAACCAATCCACCTCTACAACTGCAGTTTTTTCATAATGCAGTTGGTAACCAAACATTCATACCAAGATAACCAAACCTTCATACCAAAGTAACCAATCCACCTTTGGTTACTTAGGTTTAAATTAATGAGTTGAAATGGATTTGGGTGTGTTTCAGATTTATGGTTACTAATTAGATTAATTTTGGTTACTGTATAATGTTGAGTTGGTAACCATTCATAATATTGGTTACCTTAGTATAAAGGTTTAATTACCTTGGTATGAATGTTTGGTTACCTTGCTATGAATGTTTGGTTACCAACTGCAATATGAAAAAATTATGGTACTAATTAGATTAATTTTGGTTACTGTATAATGTTGAGTTGGTAACCATTCATAATATTGGTTACCTTGGTATAAAGGTTTAATTACCTTAGTATGAATGTTTGGTTACCTTGCTATGAATGTTTGGTTACCTTGCTATGAAGGTTTGGTTACCTTGCAGTGGGAGGGAGGGAGGCGGAGGGAGGCGGAGGGGCGGGGGGGCGGTAGGGAGAGGTGGTGGGGCGGTGGGTGGGAGGGAGGGAGGGAGGGGGGGAGAGAGAATGGGTATTTTATGTTTTTTTTAAAAACTGATATGGAAACTAAATTAAAGGGATAGAATAGAAGAGAGAGAAAGTGATATTATCCCCTAAATTAAGGAATCCTAATTGCACTAATATTGTAAATAAATATGGAAAAGTGAAACTAAACTAAAGAGATAGAATGGAGGAGAGAGAAAGTGATATTATCCCCTAAATTAAGAAATCCTAATTGCACTAATATTGTAAATAAATATGGAAAAGTGTATTATTTTTGTAATTATTTTATCTATGCACCATTATTGTAATTATTTCTAAAAATGTACTACTAAATGTAAATGTCCCTTAAAAGAAACCACATACACAAGCATATTGTCATCATTAAAATCACAAAAGAATACAAACTAACAACTTCTAATTCAAAATCTTTAGTCACTAAAAACGTTTTACAAGGTCAACAAATATTAAAATATTTTTATAATCAATTTAAAAGTATTTTTATTTCAACGCACCGCTCTACAGAACGGATAATAAATAAACCATAATTATTATTTTTACAAGGAAATAATCCATATATTTGTTTTTAAAGTAGTTTTGATTTTTAAAATCAATTTAAAATACTTTTAAGTTCAACATTGATTTGGTTATTAAAAATTTGAAAATAATAGGACTTCTAATAAGATGTACTTTTTTATAGTTTATAGTTCATAATAATTTGAAAAATGAGTTATTGTATTAGAGCCAAGCGAATATGTTAGTTCTAGTAGATTTTTCTTCCATGAATAACAAGTAGGTCTTATATATGTTTGACTAGCAAATTAAAATAATTTTTATTGCATTCGTCAAGTCTTCCAATATCAAGGTGCAGTATGAACATGGAAAGTTTCAACCATGTGCAAACGCAATTCAGATACTTTATCTAGAAAGTAATTCTATATCTAGATGATGATACTAATAAAGTGAACGCAAGAAGTACAGTTTATTAATTTTCACCACTTAGTGAATTCCAAAATGGTGTGGAAGACCGGAAGTCAAAAGTAAACAGAATTCTGGAATCAATCAACCCTTGTTCGTAAAGATAATATTTGAGATGAGATAATTAATTAAGTTTTTTATTTATTTTAAAAATTAGGTTATGGACTATTAGTTTTGAGATAATAAATAACTTGAAAGGAGGACTATTTAATACCATATCGAACCAGGTATTATAACTTCGTCTACCATTTGAGATTAAAAATTTGTGGACAAAATTAACTTTTATCTTTGTTTAAAATGACCGATGTATCATACTCTATCCATTTATACTTGAACTACTTAAACTACTGAGAATACATTAGTGGTAAGGGTATAATAGTCCAAATATTAAGTTTTTATCTAATCTTTTAAATAATCATAGACAAAACAAATATAATATATGATTATTTTATGTTATCCCATAAATAATTCCATTCAGAACGAACATGTAACTAGAATTACTTAATTCTAAAATTAGTAGTCTTGAAATTATAACTCGTGAGAAATTGAGAATATAATCTCGAGATTATAATCTTTGTAAACAAATATGATCATAAAGATCAGAACACATTATTGTGAAGGTGAAGCACCATTATCCAGAAGATTCAAACCTTAATTTAATACTCCCTCCGTTCCATAAAAAGTGTTTTGAATTTTTTGCAAAGACAAACGATTTATTTTTATTTCATCTTTATTCTTAAAAAAAATACAAAGTGGTTAGTCTTGTTGTGACATAATGATATTGAAACTATGATGACAAAATTGAGTATATCGTGTCCTTTTAAACCGTTATCAATGAAAGAGAGACTCTTCTTCTCAAAATTGTTTTTAGGTAACTCAATTTTTGGAACGGAGGGATGTGATAACCATTACGATCGCGTTACCTCACATATTGTCGTCATCAAGATTTCACGAGTCTATAAATAAGAGCTTTGATCACAAGACAGAGACAAAGACGAGAGATTTGATATGGCATCCTCAATATCTATCACACTCCCAAGTTTCATAATTCTGTTCTTGGCATTAAGGGCTACATCATTTCCAATTCAAGACAGTTTTCGCTCGTGCCTTTCTTTCCAAGCCTGGAATTCTATCCCATTATCCACAAGCTTATACACTCCAATAAACTCTTCATTCACTTCCCTTCTTGAATCCTCTGCCCAAAACCTCAGGTTTGTGGAGCCTAATGTGCGCAAGCCTTTGCTAATTTTCACACCATTGCAAGAATCCCACATCCAAGCTGCTGTTATTTGCTCAAAACAGCTTGGAATTCAGCTCAGAATTCGTAGTGGTGGCCATGATTATGAAGGTCTTTCTTATGTTTCAGAAATGGAGCCACCATTTATTGTTCTAGACCTTTCTAAGCTTCGGTCCATCGATGTTAATATAAAAGATAATTCTGTGTGGGTTCAAGCGGGTGCCACCATTGGTGAAGTTTATTACAGAATTGCTGAGAAGAGCAAAGTCCATGGCTTCCCGGCTGGCCTTTGCACGAGTTTAGGCCTTGGTGGGCACATTTCAGGAGGCGCGTATGGTCCTATGATGAGGAAATACGGCCTTGGAGCTGACAACGTTCTTGATGCTAAAATAATTGACGCAAATGGGAAAATTCTTGATCGAAAAGCAATGGGAGAAGATCTGTTTTGGGCCATACGAGGAGGTGGAGGAGGGAGTTTTGGGGTTATTGTTTCGTGGAAGTTAAAGTTGGTTCCTGTCACGTCAATTGTGACAGTTTTTACAGTTACCAAGACCTTGGAACAGAATGCGACAAAGATTCTTTACAAATGGCAGCAAATTGCAGACAAGCTTGATGAAAATCTCTTCCTTAGAGTAATCATACAAGCTGCACCTATACCTGAAGCTCAAAAAGGCAGAAGAACAATATCAACATCGTACAACGCCTATTTTCTTGGTAATGCTAATAGATTACTCCAACTAATGGGGGAGAAATTTCCGGAATTGGGAGTAGAGGAAAAAGACTGCGCGGAGATGAGCTGGATTGACTCAGTACTTTCAATTGCTGGATATCCTTCAACTGTACCTGCTGAAGTACTACTAGAAGGGAAATCATCATTCAAGTATTACTTCAAGGCTAAATCTGATTTTGTGCAAGTGCCAATCCCGGAAAAAGGGCTTGAAGGGATTTGGATAAGAATTTTGGAAGAGGATTCGGCTTTAATGATCTTCAATCCATATGGTGGAATGATGAGCAAAATTTCGGAATCTGAAACCCCTTTTCCTCATAGAAAAGGAAACATTTATAAGATTCAGTACCTCACAATTTGGAATGATGCTAAAGAGGATTCAACGAAACACGATTATTGGATTCGAAATCTTTATAATTACATGGCTTCTTATGCTTCTAAGTTTCCAAGAGGCGCATATGTGAATTATAGAGATCTAGATTTGGGGATGAACAAAAATGGTACTACAAGTTTTATGCAGGCAAGTGTTTGGGGTTACAAGTATTTCAAGAACAATTTTAATCGATTGGTGCAGGTAAAGACTATGGTTGATCCTAATAACTTCTTCAGCCATGAACAAAGTATTCCACCACTTCCAAGATCAAGCTACAAATGGGGAAAGTATTCGAAGCATGGATGAAGCACATCATGAGACAACGATTCCATGAAAATCTGGGTTATTTGCCTATTTACATGTAATAAAAGAATACTCTTTCTTTGGTTAAAGAATATGAATTACAACATGTGCTTTTAATTTATAAACAAGGATGAAACAATTTTCACATATCCTAGTGCTTGTATGACATGAGCATGGAGATAATAAAAGTAGTTCCTTTTCCTATTAATGTAATAAATTGAGTTTTCTTTTTGTCATCTTTATCTTAGGCAGTTAATAATGTCAAAGTGATATTTATGTTACGAGTAGTTATGCATTGAGCGACACTTTTACTCTTTCTAACTACATTTAAAGTTTTTAACGATAATTATTTCTCTGACAACATAATTATTGCCCCGACATTATCAACGGCCTTATCTTAGTAATGGTTTTTTACTAAAAAGTTTGATCAATTGGAATATACAACATATATTCCACTAATGACTAATAAATACATGCTTAAAAATTTTCTTAATGATTTTGGGAATACTGTTGGAAACCACCAAAATTTCCAATAAGATGAAATCAGCAGAAATTGGCAGTTTGCTTAGATCAAAGGGGAGGCACAAAGAATTAGTGAGTCTTAAGGACTTTGTTAAAGTCAAAAGACAAAAGAGGCGGGAAAGGGCATAACTGAAAACTAACTGGTAGGTAGGTAGTTATCAATCAATGGCCAGGATTAGAAGATAGAGTTTCTTAAAAAGCAGCCGCCCAGAATCTTTTGCAACTGTCTTGTAGTTTTTTATTTTATTTTATTCCTTTTAATACTTCAGACTGCAATCATCAACGAAATAACCATTTACTCATTTCTCTCACCAATTTCTATATGTTTCTTCCTTCTCTTTTCTTTGGAGTTCATGCTTGAATTCGAACAAACACTACAAGTAAAGAGGTTAATCTCGAAGGAATTAATTCAGACGGAATATGTTCCGTCGATATTATGTTATTCTCGACGGAGTATTCCGTCGGAATTAATTCTCTCGAAAGTATTCTATCTGAGACGGAAGTCCGTCGAAAATAAATATTCCTTTTGGCGCCAAAGCTTCCCGCCAGTGCGAAAGATAAACTCAACGGAATGTATAGATTGTTGACGAAATTTTCGTCGGAAATAACTTATAATCGAAGGACCTAATTCCGACGGAATTCCGTTGGTAATAAACTAAATCCTATTTTCATTTAACAACTGCCACATATGAGATTTCATTTTTTTATCATTTCTCACTACTAGAAAAATGGTTAATTCCGATGGAGTATATTCCGTCGAGATAAATGTATTTTCGAGGGAATTTTCTGTCGAAGATAATTTCGTTAGAAATAAAATAATCTCGACAGATTTCCATCGGAGATAGGATACATCTTTTGGCGCCAATGTTCCCACCAGCGCCAACCTTATGATCGACTGAATGGCTTGTAATGTCGACGAAAATTCCGTCGAGGATAACCAAATTTCGACGGATTTATTTTTGACGAATAGTTCGTCGAAAATAAGCTTTAAAACCTAAACTTATCATCCCCTTTCCAACCGTCACTGCTAGTTTCTCATAAACACTCTCTCTATCTCAGTCTGACTCTCTCCTCTCTCTGACTCTGATCTCATCTCTCTCGTTACTCCACCACCACCATACCAGCCGAGCGACAGGATCACTCCTGACTCCACCACCACCACCGTGTCGTGCCGCTAGTTGTTCCTCCTCGGTTCTCCTCATTTAGATAAGCACAATAATTCAATGTTAGTTTTATTAATTTTTGTTTTAAGGGTTAATTTGTTGCAAAGAGTTGAATGAATGAAAATAATTTTGGAATTACTGAATTTGGGATTACTGAAATTTATAGCTTGTTACTGAAATTGGGGTCAGTTTCAAATTGGGATCATACTGAAATTGTTGCAAAGAGATTTATGAGATTGTTGAAATTTGTGGGTTAAATTATTTTTAGGGTTAATATGTGTTTTAATATGAGATTAGCTCAATTTGGATAATTTGTTGTTATTGAATAGCAATTGCTCAAATTTGGATAATTTGGATAATTTTTGAGTATAACATTACTACTGAATATATATATTGTTGCTGAAATTTGGATAAGTTGTGGTTGATATTGCTGAAATTGGGACAAATTTTGGGCTTCTTCTTCTTGTTGCTGATATTGGATTCTCCTAAATTATGCCCTGAATTATAGTTGTGCACATTCTGTTTTGTTGTTGTGATTAAATTTTGCTGAAATTGGGATTCACATCCTTTGATTTGGGACTTCATATTATTTGAAAATTTGAAACTTCAAAACATTGATATTGTCTGTGTATAGCTTTAATTTTTTTTTTAAAATTCTCAATATTAAAATAAACTAATTAGCATTTACTATACTTCTTACTAATAAAATAAAATAAACTAAGTAGCACATTTACTTAGTTCAACACTACTAAATAAATTTAAAAAAAATATGATATAATATAATATAGTACAAAATAAATAAATTAAAATATATTAAATTAATTTAAATTAAATATAATAAAATATAAATAAAATAAAAAAATTTACAAAAATAAATTAATTAATTTAATTTAACTAAATTAAATTAAATTAATATAATATAATACAAAGTGAAATAAATTAAAATAAATAAATAAATAAACTTAAATTAAATTAAATATAATAACATATATATAAATAGAATTAATTTATTTAAAATAAAATAATTAATTTAATATAATTTAATTTAACTTAATTAAACTAAATTAATATAATATAATATAGTATAATACAAAGTAAAATAAAATAAAATCAATAATATAATATCCATTATTATATAATATAATACAAAATATAATAAACTAAAATAAAATAAATAAAATGACAATGATTTAATTAAAATTATTGACATTATATTAAATTAATTTAATCATTAGAAATAAATTAAAATAAAATAAATCATTATAACATAATATAATAAACTAAGTAGTATTTACTTAGTTCCACTGCTACATAAAGTAAAGTAAAAATAGTATAATATATTCATATAATAATTCTCATAAACTCAGTATTATTTACTTAGTTTATCATGAAAAAATAAATTAAGTAACATTTGCTTAGTTTTCTACAATTACAATAAACTGCATATATACCTGTGCATGTAGTATACTTAATTAGGAGCTTAAAATCCCGTTCGACATTCACTCAATAAGACTGAATGCCGAATAGTCCCCAGTATGGGACCGTTCATGGATGTTATGCCTCTCACTTAGGTCGGTGCCAAATAGATTGAGTACGTTTTTTAAAGAAGAGGTTTTTTAGCTGCTGTCTCTACATGTTCTTCGAGTGCATATTTAGACTAAGTTGTCTTGGTCTATTTCGTGTACTTGGAGACCATGGGGAGGTAATGCTAAAATTTTTTTGAAACAGAAGAAACGTGGTCAAGGTGGTAGCACTAGTGATGAGACGCATTTAGGAACGGGATAAAAGCATAACCCCTGTAGAGTGGACATACTGCTATATAAAATTCATGCATGGACCACATATATGAATATTCTTGTTCTAATTGTGTATTTTTTTCAATTAAAGATGTTAGCTGATCGGAGTTGGATGTACCGTAGGATACGAGTTGATGGGATGGGATTAGTTGATGCGTACCATAATGGGGTGTGAAATTTTATGAACAAAACAATAGAACATGCTGATGATCCGAACAAAAAGATGAGATACCCGTGTCTTAAGTATAAAAACATGATCTGGAAGACTGCCGACGAAATTAAATTTAACTTATTTTCACGTGGGTTTGTGGATGGGAATTCGGTATGGATTCATCACGGGGAATTAGCTTAGTTGAGAGAACTATCCGACTGTGTAAACCAACCAGTTCACGGGAATTCATATACCGATAACTATAATATCGTGAAAATGTTAGTCGATGCTTATGGCCCTACTAATATTGACTAGGCTGAGAACGAGCATTCGTCAAATAGTGCTCAACAAAAGCCAAATGAACTAGTTGTTGCCTTTTATAAGATCCTGTCTGAATCGGGGGTTCTACTGTATCCTGGAAATAATAAGCACACTAGGATTTCTGCAGTGACGAAGCTCTTACACTTCAAGAATGAGTATGACTGTAGTGAGGGAGGTATGATTTGCTTGCTATTATCAGCGAGTTCTTACCTAGGGATCATACGCTGCCCAAAAATTACTATGAAGTGAAGAAAATGGTAAAGGGGTTGAATCTGGGGTATTAGAAGATCGAAGCTTGTGAGCAGGATTGCATGTTATATTATGGGGAGGACAGAGATAAAGTACAGTGTGATATCTGTAACTTGCCTTGGTACAAGACGACAAAACATAGGGGAAGGACAAACATGTGCCTAATAAGATATTACAGTACTTTCCTCTTGCACCGAGTTGCAACGTCTATTCATGTCGTCACACACTGCTGAGCATATGAGCTGGCATAAAATAAGGGAGGCTGTACCTGGTCAGCTGACTCACCCTGCAGACGGAGATAAATGGAAGAAGTTTGATGATTTTTTTTAGTATTTACTGAGGAAGTTAGGAATATCAGGCTTAGCATGGCTACAGATGGCTTTTGCCCATTCAATAATTTTAGTCAACCTTACTCTGTTTGGCCAGTGATCATGGTAGCTTACAATCTTTCATCGTCAATGTGCATGAAGGATCCATATCTTTTTTTGACTTTACTCATACTAGGAGATAAGAGTCCTATAAAAGACATAAACGTGTACCTCCGTCCGTTAGTTGATGAGCTTAAGATGTTATGGGAGACGGGTATTCAGACTTATGATAAATCTATCAAGTAAATTTTTTGCATGAAGGCAACCTTCACTACTAGAAAATCGGACTATAGCGACGGTCGCCGACCGTCGCTATAGGCCAAAAGACCGTCGCTAAAGGTTTTAGCGACGGTCGCCGACCGTCGCCATAGAAGCCGTCGATAAAGCCTATAGCGACAGTCTTTTGGTCTATAGCGATGGTCGCTGACCGTCGCTATAGGTCATGCCAAAACTGTGTATTTGCTCTTTACCAACGGTCGCTGAAAGCTATTGTTACGGTCATCGTCGTAGCTCTAGATGTCTATAGCGACGCTTAGTAACCGTCGCTATAGGCCTTTTTTCTAGAATGCTATAGCGACGGTCGATGACTGTCGCTATAGCCTTTTTAGATTTCAAAAAAAAATTAATTAATAATGCACATTTATTCAACAAACACAAATACAATATAAAATAAAACATAAAAAATATTATATACATCATTTAAAATCATTCACATTACAACATTACAATATAATAATTGGATAATTCATCCCCTAAAATATGATGATCATTATTATACCAAACTACTAAACTAATAACTTTTACGATCATCATTACAATACAATAATTCAGTTATATGTAGAAGACATTTGATTACTTGATGCCACTTGAACATTGTCTTCGGCTGTAGGTTTCAAGTACTTCTTAAAAGCTTCCTTTTTTGCTTCTTTCTCCTGTGAAAAACATAAAAATAGACGAGAATCAGACTTGGCATATACATACGGGTCTAAGAGCCAAAGTGACTGCATAACTACAGTATCAGCAAGCTCCTTCTGCCCATAAGATCATATGAAAACATGAATGGAAAGAAGTGCTAGCAACTTCCTTGAGATGATGAAGCAACAGAGATTTAATCATCGTAAGCTCAAAAAACTAAAAATCATATAAGAAATCTAACATTATTAAATATTTAGCTAAAAGTAGACCCTTTGGCTTTGAATAGAGACACTTGTGTTCTTAAGAAGTTCTAGAGATCTCTTTCCATGCTCTTCCAAGGAAAAAAGGTGAAGCCATATCTAATTCTTATCACTAGCCTCGTTCCCTGTTTTAAACCATCAACCATTCAAGAAAGGACAAGAAAGAAAATTGAAATGATTTCAAAATCACTAGTTATAAACAAAGAAGGAAACTATGTTGATTCCTCCACTAATGTACAGATGCAATTGCAACCCCAATTTGGAAACAAATCATAGTGAAGACAAAGATATAAGTTTTAATTTACTATAATAGTTTAATTTATTCAATATTTTGGTAAGTTATCATGATATTTCCTTTTGGCACCATAACTGAATTTTATATAAATGCTCTTCTATTGTGTTTTTTCTTTTATGTGTATAAATTTATTATAGAAGTAACGTTCTCATTGTGAAATGGAGAGAAAATGGAGGATCAACGAGGAATCTGTCAAGTAACTAAATAAGAGCCAAAAACCAAATAAAATACTTATGTCAACCATCAGTAAGAAGCTAAACCTACCAAAATCATGTACAAATTTTCTTTAAAGCACCAATAATCTATTTGTAAAATCCCAAAGTTTATCATTCTCCTCTTATATAAAAATATTACACAGATAATGACAAATACCACATGTAAGGACGCAAACAAATACTAGTATAGCGGGTCAAGCAGTAATTTAACATCGTTGCTAGTCAAAATTTGGAAACAGGAACATAAGAAAGAGACTAAACTTTTACTCAATGATACATAATTTCAAACAAATAAAACAGAAAAATAAATTCAGAGAGACAATTTAAATAAGAAATTGTACAATTTTAAATGACCGTAGAATCTTGGTTACAAATTTCTTTATGATCACTAACAAGTATTATCTGACTAGTGGCAGGCCAAATACGCACAAATAATTAAAAAACATAGCACTATAACAATTACTATCTCTAGCTCCTCAGCCAACACAATAACAAAAGATGAGAATAGAAGAATACATGTACAGTTTAGTAGTTGTCTTCTCCGGAATAACATCATCTTCACTAGTACCCTTTTTACTAATTAGTGCCAAATAGTAAAATAGAACACCTTTGTTAAGTATAATGTAAAATTGAGTAAAAAGCAATATCATTCTGTGAATTTGCAACCCAAATTAAATTGATAATGGCAGCTTACTAAACAACAAGACAAGATAGATAACACTGGTCATGATCATTTAACAAGTGTAACTAGGAGTCCTAAGAAAATTTTCAGGATTGTTCCATATGTACATGGAAGCAGCACTCCAAAAAGTCTTTAACACTAAAACTTGTAAACCCACAACTGATCCAACAGTCAACCAAAAGATACATGAAAAAGCACTAAAGAAATCTAACCCAAGCAAAATGACATGAATGTTAAATAAAACACTACTAAATAGAAAATAAGATTTGAATGAACATACTGTCTATTGTATGCATCACATAAGTGTAGATGACTACATATTTAAGTTTTACGTAGAGAAGGAACTTGCCTGCTTTTTCTAGAGGGCACTCAAAAAATTGAGCACATACTTGCTGAAGTTTGGAGAGATCATACGGAAGGAGACCAAGAGCCCTGCAAGATTTAAGTAGAACTTAATTTTTTTTTCTCAAAACTCTGGCTCTTTTACCAATTTCAGTACATGGGTTAAACCCCAGGAAAAAAGATCAGGTGTTAAGAAGAATGTAAAATGAAAATTCTATAACCCTCATTTATGTGCACCAATTATTTAAGAACTGAAAATGATTAGACTAAAGCTGCAAGGCAAAGAACTTAACCGATGCACCACATTAGAGTTCGCCAAGTGACATTTTGGTCTCAGATATGCTTCAATCACTGGTAAGAACTGGTTGTCTCTTTGCAAACCAAGTTTACATCCTAATGAACAAATATATTACAAGGAAAGTTAGCTGCACTCTTACTTTCAAACCCAAAGCTTTAATCGACAATAACCAAAATGAAAATTAGGTCATTGCGCAAGCAGAGAAGCATAATTTATATTTACCTGACCAAGCCCGTGGACACCTGCTCAGTAATCACTTCCAAGAAGAATGGCCAAAGTAATTTGAAAATGAATATTATCACATGTCACTGGATATACAAATTAAATTGTAATATACTTAAAAATTAAATTGTAATATACTCAAAAATGACAAGGGTGGACTAGAAAATGCCCTGTCATACTCGTGTGTATGTTGAATGATGGGGGTAAACACTTTCAACTGTCTAGTTGGAAAGGATAGGGAACAAATTTTATATAACTTGTTCATAATCATAGTGCATGGCTTGAGCAAATACATACAGTGCATGACTTTTCCATTGTCACCAATTGAGTTTTTGGGTTCATTTGGGAAATATATCAAACAGTTAGGCGACAACATATGAAAACAAATTCTATCGCTAATACATGCAAACTCAGACTATTTCAAACAGATCGATCTTGCATGATATAAGGATCAATTTTTGATAGAATTACTCCATTTAATGTTAGTTCTTTGTGGTTGCAGCACACTTACTGTGCATTTCAGTAATACAACTACTAATACAGAGAGGTTGAAAGTATAAACTCAACTACTAATAAAACAAAGGAGGACTAAAAATAACTACTAATACAGAGAGGTTGAAAGTATGAACACAACTACTAATACAGAGAGGTTAAAAATTCTATAACCCAACAACCATTATCGGCAGTCATGATTATCAGTAATAATTTTACCCCAAGTTTCACATATTGGAACTAACTACGACATCAACCCAAACAATAAATCCATATCTTTGGCTTCCATGTACGGTTAGTACAGTCACGTAATGAGCGAGAAAAATAGGGGAAAATAGGAAAAAGGAAATAAAATAAGAGGGAGAAAGTAATACATGGATACCTTTTCTCGCCACCAGTATAGTACTCCTGAGGCTCAGCCGAATCACTACCAGAATCACCTCTAGCCATATGATTCAGATCTGAGAATACACGATAGCCTACTACCGGAGGGCCTCTTGTTGGCGGCGTGCATCGATCGAGTGAGAAAGTTCGGAGGGCCTCTTGTCGTACGATTCAGATGTAGAAAATGGCCAATCGATTGAGTGAGAAAGGGTGAGAGATGAGAGAGAAAAGGTTAGAGATGAGAGAGAGGGTTGATCGAATGAGTGAGTTTGGGGGGAAAAATGTTGATACTGATTTAGGGGAAACATGGGAGGGATTTGTGCACATTAAAACCTATATCTAAAAGCTCTGTACCGACGGCTAGATTATGACCCTCGGAATAGAATATCTTCAAAGGTATATACTGACAGTCATCCCGTGACCGTCGCTATAAATACCCTATAGCGACGGTTCTGTCCCGATCGTCGCTATAGCTCGTCGCTATAGGTTGAATTTTTAGTAGTGCTTGTTGTGGACTATCATCGAATTTTCGGCACTTGGAATGATAAGTGGTTGGTTGACTCACGGAAAACTGTCAGGTCCAGTTTGTATGGGGGATGTGCAAGGTACATAGCTATGTCATGGGCGGAAAACTAGTTTCTTTGGCACTGCTCGTAGATTCTTGTCTATTGATCATAATTATAGAAAGATGTCTGGACAGTTCAACAGAAAGACAGAGAAGAAGGGGGTTGTTGGACGTTTGTCAGGCAACGAGATATTGGGTTGGTTTAAATGATCAGACATTTCCACCGCCAAGAAAGGAGCATGGTAAGTTAAGAGCAATAGGGTGCGGGAAAACTCATAACTGGACACACTCGCCCATGTGATTTGAGTTGCCATACTGGGTCACACTATCACTCCGTCATTATATAAATGTCATGCACACAGAAAAGAATGTATTCGAGAACTTGTTTTACACCGTGCTAGATGCGACTGATAAAACAAAAGACAATGATAAAACACGTAAAGATTTGGAGGCAATGAACATCAAATGGGAATTGTGGCTCCAACCTAACAACTCAAAACCAAAAGCTCCATTTTGTCTTACCAAGCAACAAGTTGATGATATTTGCAAGTGGGTAAGTGCGTTGAAGCTCCAGATGGATATGCTTCTAACATATCTCGTTGTAGTAAGGTTAAGCAGTTGAAAATTACTGGGTTCAAAAGTTACGATTGTCATGTATTCATGCAGAAGTTGATGCTAATTGAACTATCAAATTTATTTTACCCAGAAAATTAGTTGATGCCTTAATCGAACTATCAAATTTATTTCGAGATCTTTGCTCAACGGTTATAAGGTATACTAATGTCGAGTAGATGGAGAAAAATATAATGCTGACAATGTGCAAGCCCGAAATGATCTTACCTCTAGGGTTCTTTGACACTGCAAGAAAAAGGCTTATCTGTGACCGCCTATCCGCAACCGCAATCGGTCACAGATACATATTCGCGACCAAATATGGTCGCGAATAGTGGTCGCACATAATCTGGTCGCTGTGTGGACATCAATGACCACTATTAGCGATCGATATATCAGCGACCGCCTATAATCACCGATTCCGTCACTAAGCTGAGTCAACGTGAGTCAGGTCTTAGGGGTGACGTGGCCCACGTGTCAACGACTAAATTTAGCGACCGTTGTGGTCGCTAATACCCTCAAGACATCAGCGGTCGCTGATAGGTATTAGCGACTGCATGCGGTCGCTGATACTTAATTTAAAAAAAAATTGCCTGTTTTGTGGATTTCGCAAAAAAACTATACTTGTTTGTACTTGTTTTATATCCTAACACACATCCGTATCTATAAATATTTTAACATCCGTACAAATCTATTGATATACAAATAAAACCAACACAATATATACAAACATCCACGTATAGATAAACATAAACAAGTACCGTCCGACTAAAATTTATATACAAATATAAAATCAGACGTACAATATAAACTACATACATTCAGTTGGTAAAAAATAGAATAATACAAATGTAAAACAAGAGAAGAAGAGAATATAAATGTTTTCACGCATCAAATATCGTCCAAATGAGACTGTAACAAAAGAATAAAACATGTTAAATATATAATATATATGTTGATACTATTATGACTTATGCAAAGCAAAAAACGACCATTTCTGATGTATTACAATAACAAAAAATTAAACATAAACAGAAAGCTAAACTAAATATGTATTATTGAATGTAAAGCTAAACTAAACATATAAAGCTAAATAATGACAAGATTACCTCGGCATCATCCTGCTGTTGTGCTGTTCTCGCCACTGCATAAGCTAACTCCTCAGGACTTAAAGACTGCAGATGCCCGCCAAGTGTAAGAAGAAGATTACGATCTTGATAGTCAGTCGTCGTCGATAAAGTTTGCCCCCAATACTCATTGAGAAGTGTAAGCTAGTTTTGTCCAACCTCTCCATGAAATCGGGAAACATCCTTAGTTTTAAAGCTTTAGGCATTTCAGCTGGTGCTCTTGTTTTTGCAAAATCAACTACCATAGAGTGAAGGATTGCCAACTAATCGAAGACATTTTTTACTCATAGCTTTATCTGACTCAAGGTATGCATGTACTAAATATGCAGTAGAGATTGTACCCAAGGTATCATTAATCAGATAATCAACAAAGAACTTTTGAATTTCCTACAAATTCAGTAAACTGGGAAATATGAGAGACAGAGGGAGAGTTTTGACAACATAATTATCTCAGACTATTATCAGCATAAATGACATAATTTAACTTTAAAATGCCTCTAAGGTCACATCATGATCCATCAGGCGTAGTTTTCGCCCAGTGTAGTCCATGGGGGTACAGTTCGATGTGGGATCATGATGTGACCTTAGAGGCAGTTTAAAGCTAAATTATGCCATTTATACTGATAATAATCTGAGATAATTATGTTGTCAAAACTCTCCCTTTGTCTCTCATATTTCCTAGTCAAAGTGATTTTATAGGAAATTTAAAAGTTCTTTGTTGATTATCTGATCAATGATACCTTGGGTACAATCTCTATTGCACATTTGGTATGTGCAGATCTTGAGTTAGATAAAACTATGAGTAAAAAGTGTCTTCAGTTGGCAACCTTTCACTCTATGGTAGTTGATTTTACAAAAACAGGAGCACCAGCATGAAATGACTAGAGCTTTTCAACCGAGGATGTTTCCCGATTTCATGGGAAGGTGGGACAAACCAGCTTAATTACACTTCTCAAGGAGTACTGGGGGAAACTTTATTGTGCTAATGTTGAATCTATAGCGCATGAGAAGTCGCACTCTGTTTGTTCAAAGAATATAATATATCATCCAAGACGTTTATATAAAATACTCAAAGATATATTTATATACTCAAAGATATGTATATGTACTCAAAGATATGTTTATATAATCATTATATTTATAAGTTTTCTTTGCATTTCTTTTCTTTTATAAAGTCTCAAACAACACCAAATAAAACTTATAAGTTTTTTATTCTTTTCATTTCAATCTATTAAAGTTTTTTCAATCGTTTCTTTATACAACATTAAAGGTAGGGGATGTGATAAATAGAAGCAACACAAATGGGAAACAAATAGTAGAGAGCTTAAAATAGACAAATGACATGTTAAGTTGGGGGCCTAAACAAATACTACTACTATTACTAAAGGTGACTTTACAATTCTTGGATTGTATTACGACTCATATTAAAGATATGAAGTTTAATTTCAGTCCTACAAAAATAAACTTACCAATATTATGTTTTACTTTTAAAAAAAAATATGAGAAATATAATTTCCATTTGTTGAAAAACCTATTACGAATTATTAATTTGAAAAACCATAGGTTATAAGTTTAATACTTCACTAATTCATTATCTTTGGAATAGGAACAACCCAAGCATAAGTCATGATTTTTTAGCTTATTGCAAACTTTGTTATCTAATAAAGAAAATAAAAAATAAATAAAATAAAAAACTTTAAAAAGAGTGTAAATCCCAACTCCACTTATAAGATTATTCCATCTGTCCGAATTTAATTGCTTTTAACTAATTTATTTATTTTGGAAATGTATCTCTTCATAAGTTCTTTTGTTATTTCTATAAAATATAAGCTTGACTAGATTTGGCTGATGGGTTTAATGAACACATTGGCTCGTGAGTTAAACATGCACATTAATAAAAAGCTTAAAAGAAGAGTTACTAGCAGTAGTGACCGCGATCACAGATAATCTTGATTGCTAATGGGCCATTTTCTTGTAGTGTGACTCGATGAAGTATTTGCCTATTCATCTACCATATGAACTTAAGCTTGGAGGATCGGTACAATATTGGTGGATGTATCCTTTTGAAAGGTAATATAATCTACATTGTGCAATTTTGACGATACTTATAACTCATACTTTGAATTAATTGCGTCCAATCATCGAATTTCAGGTATATGCGTTGATTAAAACAGAAAGTAAAAAACAAAGCTCGTGTAGAGGGTTCTTTTTTTTGAACGCTATACGGAGGAAGAACTTGCCAACTTATGCTCCTTGTACTTTGACGATGTAGTCTCAACGAAGCACAACTATTTAAGTCAGAATGAGGTTGTCGAACCCCAATCTCGTGCTGATGAGTTAGTGGTATTCATTTGTCCAGCTAAACCATTTGGCCATGAGACGATGACTTACCAAACTAACAAAGATTTAAAAATTGTATCGATATACGTGCTTCTAAATATGTCCGAAATATCGTCATACATCAAGTATGTCTTATTATTTGTCGAATCTTTAATATTTAGCAGCGTAATCAACAATTAAACAATGTTATTATTATTTCAGTTCATTTAAAGAGAAAGCCTGTGATGCCCCCAAATCTGATGTCTCTTTAGCCACAGATTCGGTGCTCACGGTACTACACAATCATCGTCTATTCTACCATGCGTTCAATCATAAGGACAGAAATGCAATTACTAAGTTATTACAGCCCGTCTTACGTTACAAATCCCAAGTTCTAAGATCTTTACTAAGACATAACACATAACATCATAGATTAATAATATAATCTATAAACATCAACATCAACATACACAACATAATCTGTTATAAAAGCGGATATGATATAATATCCTCTATTCTGTTACTTTTCCCTTGCCTTTGTCCTTGCGTGACGTCTCACACTAACCTGGCTTTGCTAAAAGCGTGAAGTTCATAGCAAGAATGAGCATTCGATTGCTCAACAAGTAATACAGTTGGTAAAACAACATCAAGAATCATGCTTTCAGTTCAACAACTGAACAATAGTTGTGAACGATATCTCAATAATTAGGAATATGATATAATATTCCAATTCATTAACAATACTTCTGAAAACATACTGAGTGGTCCGATGACCATTGAACTCTTGCTTCTTACAATAGGTTTAATAGTTAGTATAGACTATAAACCGATATTTTTCTTGTAGGGCACTTCTAGGTGATCAACCTATCTGCACCCTATGTTGTACAACACATAACGTCTATTTATCCTTGGTAGAGGACGATCGGTATAACCGACCAAAAAATATTTTTTCCCTAATTAAAGGGTTGTTCTTCTCAATTTTTAGAAATCCGAACCAAATCAATAAGGCCGGATAGCTACATCCAATAATATCTCGATGGTATATGAAGAAAGCATCTCAATGAAAGTCTAGCCGAAATAATTGGCTTAGATGACAATCTCAATAGCTCTCAGTATATATAGAACTCTTAACAATATCAACAACATGCATAATAGCATCAATATATCTTGAATGAATAACAATTCACAATCTTTAGATTCACATAATATATAACATTGCATGAAATGGGCTTTCATTGTAATACTTTGAATAAAAGTATGAATACTTGCACAATAATTGCTAACTCAATGAGTAACTTGAACGGAGTCAAAAAAACTCGCATAACATCGGATAATCGTACAATTAAATAAGAGTTGTACGATTGATAACTTGCTCAATGAATAATAAGCTGAATGATTCTCAATAAGCTTGCTCAATATAACTTGAATTGAATCAAGGGACTTGCTCAATAAAAAAATAAATTGAGTAAGGTAAGAAACTTGCTCAACCGATAATTTGCTCAATAAATAATACTTGCTCAAATATAATCTTGAGTACAGTATAGAAAACTTGCATAAAGTAATTTGGTAAAGTTAGAAAACTTGCCTCGTGCGCTGCTACAATAATATGGTACACGCTCTTCAATATCTTACACATATATATGCACATAAACATACTACAATTAGTCACATACGGACAAACATCATCGGGTCACGCTATATATTGCGTCCCGCTCATTAACGTTAACTAAATTAAACACAACATAGCCTTGAATCGTAGTTCTATGGCTTTACCGTTAGTTCAGGTATAAATAACTAATGTGTCTAATCATTTCTCGGCGTCGCGTAGTTCGTAAACGTTACGACCCTCATCGTCATCCATCCTTATTGGTTTATAAAAACCCTACTCCATATCTTATAATGTTCGTTTCATTTGAATCGAAACACTTTTTAAGTGGATTAACACTTTACACGGCGTTTTGACGTTTATACGTCACACGCCTAATTTGCTCCTTTCGCACATGCTTAACATGCTCATTCAATTATCTAATTTATCATTTATTAATACTACTCATCATTATAATTCATAATGAACATGTTCTAGGACTTAAAACATCATCTTTCATGGTCAGGAGCATTACACGTGCATACGTGCATGCCCGACGCCCTCCGATTGCCTCCAAATACACATCAGTCCTACAAATAGTCAATTTTGACCCAAATCCAAACACTTAAAGAATAAAAGTTGTAGGTCTACTCTTCTCTTTCCGGATCATCTTGAACCACCTCAATCCGAGTTCGGATGAGAAAGTTATGCCCATTTTACTATAAGAGGTCAAAACAATCCACTCGGACATGTCTGTGCCTGACACGTGTCCGACACCACATCGCCCTATTTGACTTTATGAGCAGCGCTGCAGCACCATTCATCAGACCCAGAATCTGCTGGGTTTTTCCCAGCTTGTGATTCTAACCTCCTCTCACTCCAATCTTTATATCTCCTTCAATACAAGTTCAAATTGGTCCATTTCAGACTCTATGGACTCCTAACTTATGGGGCTACAACATACCAAAAATTTAGAAGCACCCATAAATGTTAACAAGTCCAAATCTTTGATCAAAGTACAAAGTAGTACTCTAATTCTCGAGTTCTTAGTGTTCTTCACCAAAATCAACACCACGAACTCGTTTTAACTCCTTTTAACTCCTTTCCAACTGGGTTATGAAGATAACCCATGGAACTACAATAACACAACAACAAATAATCTAAACAAATACATAATCAAGGCTTTACAGTCCTCTAAATCGTCCGAATGTCCATATTATCCAAAAAGTCCAAAGTTTCATCCTTTATGCCAAGATTCGGATCATTCTTCATTTTTGTTCCACTTTAAAGGTATTAATAGCTTAAAAGGTATCGTGGTAACAATATAAACCAAACACAACCAACAATCGTAACAAAAATCTAAAGGAAAGCTCAAACCGATCTGTTTGAGCTCAAGAACACAAAACTTGCAAAAACAATGGAACAGAAGATGATTAAGGCTTGCTACCTCTAGCTCTTGCTTCTGAAGGTGATATAGAAGCTCTTCTAGTCCCTTCCTTTCTTCTTCTTCCCCTCCCGTGCGTCTTCTTCCCTTCCTCCCGTACGCCTTCTTCTTCTTCTTCTATTTTTCTTCTTTCTCTCTATACTCTCTCACTTTCTCTCTCTATACTTCTTCTCTGCAGCTGAACTCTTTTGGAAGAAATGAAATGGAGATAAAAGTGGGATGAGATAATGCAATGGAATGGCTTCGGGAGGAGGAGGGTGTATACACCAAGGTGAGTGGATTTTTCATCCGAGAAGAATGTTTGCATGAAGCAATATCAAGGCATGGTGTACTGTGCTCGGGCAACATGTTGCCGACTCCTCCTTCCTGTCAGCTTTTAATTGGCTCATTGAGACACTTGCTCAATTTTTATTGATCCAAGGCTTAAAATGCCTCCCCATTTAATCCTAATGTATACAAAATATACCTGAATACTCCCACTTTTGTACCAAATTTGGTAAATAACTCTGTCCAAAATTAAAATGGGTACTCCCATAAAATATTGGGATGCGTAAAAATAATTATTATGGGATTTGTCCATTCATTCGGAACACCCATATTATACATTTCGGATACGGATAAAATCACGTATCAGCTCAAATAAATTTTTTGACATTTGAAAAAATTATTCCTTCGCATATACGTCTTAACGAAATTAATAGAAATCGAAAATGACGCAAAAATATTCTGGCGTGAATAGTGCCTCGAGAAACGTGCCCAGTGAATAGTATTTTTGTGATTTTTTGTGAAATCAATTTATTCACTCCTATGAGACACAACACATGAAAATCATCCATTAATATCATACAGGTTATTAAATAACCTTAAAACACATCACATAAAAAAAATATTTTAATCCATTCATTTAATATTAATAAACCTAAATTACAAAGGTATTCATGATTTGCGATCGTTACA
Organism: Aralia elata; assembly: GCA_034770075.1. Classification (NCBI taxonomy): domain Eukaryota; kingdom Viridiplantae; phylum Streptophyta; class Magnoliopsida; order Apiales; family Araliaceae; genus Aralia; species Aralia elata. The sequence goes on along the minus strand of CM068386.1, from coordinate 11,842,105 downwards.
AAGCCTATGCTTCTAACCCGAGACTAACTGCAGCACAGTTGGAAGCATTCACTACTGAAATTTTTCAACAGTGGTTTAAGAGAAGGGTTGAAAAAGATAACGCTTTTGAGCGTTTTAGATATGTTATTTCAGGTCCGTACAAATTTATTAGTTCATTTTCTGGCTGCATCATTAATGGGTACAGATTTAAGGTTGATGAATTGAACGATCTGACATCAGTCAATTCTGGCGTTGTCGTGTTGAGAAGCTGTTATCAAAATTTTGAGTCCAATTATTATGGAAGATTAGAGGAAGTTGTTGTACTCAATTATCCCGGGGGTAAAAAGGTAGTTACATTTAACTGTCGCTGGTTTGACACTGTAAAGGGTGTTAAAGTTGATCGTAATAGAATCGTCATAGTAGATATAAAGTCAAAGTTACAATCTGATGACGTATTCGTGTTAGCTAACTAAGCGGCTCAAGTATACTACGCCCTTAATATCGTAAATTCTAGAAGCCCATGGTATACAGTTGTCACAACGAAGACTCGGGCATTTGATGGTACTAATGTGTCTGGAACGGATGACCCGTTGCAAGAACAAGTTAGAAATCCCAGTAATGTAGTGCTAAATGATGATGATGTGCTGGTAGATGATATCGTTAATGTACTTGATGATGAAGAAGTTGAGGAAGACGTGGTTGTCAGTAACTATCTCGTCATACAAAATGATAACGATGAAAAAATAGATACGAAAAAGGAAGAGACATAATCAGAGGATGACAATGATCATGATTCTGACGGGTTTGATGAAGTACTAAGTCTAAACTAATTGTTATTGTATAAGAATTTTACTAATACAAAAGGTTATTAAAATAAATTAACTACAATTTAATTACTTAATGTTGGTTATTTCAGTAGTATAGTTATGCCTAGACATTCTGGTGGAGGTCGCCGTAGTGGTGGCCATACAAGATCTAGCGACAGCTTCCAAGGCGGGTCGTCTTCATCAGCTAGTAAGCTAACGTCGTTTTGGTCAAGTGTATTCCTTTTGTTTACTTTTTTATAGTTTATGAAAAAATTCTATTTAATATATTAACACAATGTCATCACATATACCTATAGATGCTAGACGTCGACATCACCGAGGGACTAACATCGGTTTATTAGGCTATCCGCCGACAGTTCCACACATAGTCTGTGTTGATGTCGGCTCGAGCCAGTAAGTTTCAACTATAATATATCATGTTCAATTAAAATTGTCCTATCATGTGATTGCACAATTAAATTAAAATCCATTACTTTTTTATGTTGTAGTATTATGGACCCTGTTGCTAAGGCGACCGTACACGCTATATATTTGATGCACCTCCCGACTGGCTACATGCGATTTAGCTAGTACGCGTAGTATGATGCCTCCTTTATGGTGACGGTGTTGCACAAGTTTCACGTAAGTCGCATTTCATTAATTAAACAAAAAAAAATTGATCCTACTTATTTACAAAATATAATCAAATTTTTACTGATACATACGTTATGAATTTTTTTTAAACATATTTTAAATATGAGGAGGGCGTCTCTGTTGCAGCCGGCGACGATGTTATTATTGCACACATCGCGAAGAACTATGCTGGCTGGCTATACGAGATGAGGCAAAAGGCAGCCTAGGCAGTTGTACACCAGCCCGTGATGAGTGTGTTTTATACATACGATTCAGATATGTTTAGGCTTATTATCTTATTGGCTTTTAAGTCTTTTTAGTGCACTTTATTGGTTTTTATGTGTATTTTGCAGGGAAAGGTGAATTAGGGACGAATCGAGCATTTTTCGTAAAGCAGTGGCAAAATCGTAATTTTTGTACCAGGAACGAGGTCGGGGCCTAGTTTTCAGTTCATTTTGGGGCCCAGGGCCTAGTTCCGCGGATCCATGTTGACCTAGTTGAAGTTTTGAAGTTTTTCAATTCCAAAAAGGATTCCAAGGAGCCGCAACTTTTTATGAAAAGAATATGACTTATAAAGGGAAGATAATAAGATTTGGAGAACACATTCGAAGGAGCTGAAAGATTAAATTAGAGAGCACAAGAAGAGTCAGACATTGAAGACTAAGGAGATTGGAGATTCCCACAAGCGTTTTTCTTCTTCTCTTTATTTTTTTTATCTATAACTTTGAATGTTTTCTATATTTAAGATGACGATTTTTATTAGTATGATGAACTAAACTTTTAATTAGGGATGCAATGGAACCTTTTGCTATGCATTAATTTATTAATCTCTATTTATGCTTATTGATCCTATTGAGTTGTTTATTATATCTTGTGCTTAATTATTAATTGTCTAGCTAGCAATTAATCTGATATCTTAGATAGAATTGAAAGAGAAAATCTATGATTAGATCTGGATGTGATAACGTATGAATTTGTTGATTCTTTCTAGAATAACATAATAGTATATAGGATGAAAATACCTATGTGCCATGCGTAACTTGATTAGGAGTTTGTGCTTAATGAATCTATTTGAAGTGTCTTGCATGAAAATAGCAATATAACTAAAATAGGTCTTTTTGTTAATCATCGAAAGATGTTAATAAATTGATAGGAAATCCTAGTTAATAATTCATTGGATTAATAAAGCGAAAATAGGGTAAAGCGATTATTGCAACGCAATTGGGAAAATTGTATTCCTAGACTTTGTTCATCTGGTAATTAATTCTTGTTAGTTTAGCTTAATTTTAGTTTTAAATTAATTTATTCTCAAAATCAAAATTAGTGACTGTTTAAATTAAATTGAATTGGTAATAAATTGATAATTAGGATAATTGTTAGTAGTCGTTCTCTGTGGGTTCGACATCCTTCTTATCTCTATATTATTTGATTGACCGTGTATACTTGCGCATAATTGTTATTATATAAATTGGACAACAAGTTTTTGGCGCCGTTATCGGGGAACGGTTCTAATAGTTATTTTATTATCAGTTTTTATGAGTTTAATTTATTTAAACATTTTAATTTTCTGTTTATTCGCTTTTACAGGCTTTCATCTATTCAAGTCTATTTAAGCAGTGATCCGAGTATTTTGTGTGCATCGGGGTAATTTTAATTGTTTATGCAAACACGATCCAAGGGTCTAGAATTAGTTCCTTACGACAGCGAGATTGAACGTACATTTAGAAGGAAACTAAATTCCAATCAGGCGACCATAGAAAATCAGGAAAAAATGGCTGAAGAAGAATAGAAATCGTTTTGGGAGTATGCTATGCCAAGAGTGAGGGAAATTCAGTCAAACATTATGAGGCCTGCAATTACAGCCACTAGTTTTGAGATCAAGCCAGACACAATTCACATGATTCAGAATTCGGTTTAGTTTGGGTGATTACCAAACGATGATCTTAACGACCATTTTGTCAGCTTCTTAGAAATATGTGATACGTTCAGATACAATGGAGTGTCGGAGGATGCGATAAGATTGCGGCTATTTCCATTTACGTTGAGAGACAAAGCCAAGAGTTAGTTACATTCATTGCCGCTAGGGTCTATCACGACATGGAATGATTTGGCACAAAAGTTTCTCGCCAAATTCTTTCCACCCGCAAAGACGACGAAAATGAGGAATGACATTACCTCATTCAGTCAGCTTGATTCAGAGTCATTGTATGAAACCTGGGAGAGGTTCAAAGATCTACTTCGAAGATGCCCACATCATGGAATTCCCGAGTGGCTACAGGTCCAAACCTTCTACAATGGTCTTAACAGTCAGATAAGGACGAGTATAGATGCAGCAGCAGGCGGAGCTTTGATGGTTAAGAACTGCGAGGAGGCATACAATCTGTTAGAAAATATGGCAGCTAATTACTATCAATGGCCTACAGCACGGATGACTCAACAGAAAATAACTGGGGTATATGAAGTGGATGCAATGACAACACTTTTGGCACAAGTAACGGCTCAGATTTCCGCTTTAACTAAGAAGATTGATGCACTTGGGGTACAAAACGTTCAACAAGTGGAAGTGATATGTGAGTTATGTGCAGTGAATCATCAATCAGATCATTGTGTCATCAATACCGAGTCAGTGCAATTTATGGGGAATTATAATAAATAGTAGCAATTTGGGGTAAACTCAAACAAGTATAATCCAGGGTAGAAGAATCACTAAAAATTTTCGTAGTGAGATAACCAAGCTCAACCTCAAGCACCATGACCAGCAGCATTACCTGGATTTCAGGCCAGACAGCAACAACCCCCACAGCAAGACAAGAAGCCGAAACTTCAGAAGCTTTTGGTAAAGTACATTAAAGAGAATGAGATGTGTAAAAACATTCATGATGTGACCTTTAGAAACATTGAAAATCAGATTGGGCAGTTGGCGTCTGCATTAAATAATTGTCCTCAAGGAGCGTTACCAAGCAACACAGAAACAAATCCAAGAGATGGAAATGAGCATTGTAAGGCTATTACCTTGAGGAGTGGAAAGGAACTGGATGATGCTGCCAAGGAAAAAAGCGAATCAACTGCACAGTGAGGACAACGATGGGAAACAGATAGTGCAAGAGGAAGAAGAAATTAAGAGCAAAAAGAGCAAGGAAAAACAGTTGAGAAATCTGAAGGAAGTAAGCCAAACTCATATGTACCACCAGTCCCCTTTCTGCAGAGACAACATAAGGCAAGAGAAGTAAAGCAGTTTTTAAAGTTCTTAGATGTGTTCAAGAAGCTACAAATTAATATCCCGTTTACAGATGCCATAGAACAAATGTCGAATTATGCTAAGTTTATGAAGGAAATTTTGAAAAGAAAAAGAAAACTTGAAGACTTTGAGACAGTTGCACTTACGGAGGAATGTAGTGCAATCTTACAGAAAAAACTTTCACCTAGTCTCAGAGATCCGGGTAGTTTCACAATACCTTGCACTATTGGGGATAAGTTCTTTGGGAAAGCATTGTGTGATTTGGGGGCTAGTATTAATTTGATGTTGTTATCAATCTATCTACAATTGGGTCTACCAGAAGCAAAGCTTACCAATATCACTCTATAGTTAGCGGATCAGTCATTAACTTATCCATGGGGAATAATGGAGGACATTCTGGTAAAAGTGGACAAGTTTATCTTTCCGGCAGATTTCATCATATTAGGCTTTGAGGAAGATAAGGAGATTCCACTCATTCTTAGGCGTCCATTCCTGACTACGGGGAGAACCTTGATAGATGTACAAAAAGAAGAACTCAAGATGAGAGTTCAAGTTCAAGAGGTTACTTTCAGTGTGTTTAAGGTAATGAAATTTCCGAAAGAGGCTGATGAGTGCTTTCGAATTGATTGAGTTAAGTTAACAGTGGATGCGATTTCTGAGGTAAATTTACATAAGGATGCACTTGAAACAACTTTGATTAGTGCACAAGCAGCAGATTTTTTAGCTTCATTTGAGTGCTTGAATATGTTGAATACTTCTCTCTCGTTTGTTCCATTTGGAAAGCGATTCGAATCTTTAGATAGAGTTGAGAAGTAAAATTCCTGGGCAAAGACATCTTTAGAGGAACCACCAGTCTTGGAGTTGAAATAGTTGCCAAATCATTCGCAGTACGCTTACTTAGGTGGATCTTCTACTTTGCCAGTCATCATATCAGCATCACTTAATGAGTCGCAAGAGAACAAATTAGTGTGAGTGCTGCAGGAATTTAAAACTGCAATTAGTTGGTTAATAGCAGATATTAAGGGAATCAGTCCCTCGTTTTGTATGCATAGGATTTTGCTAGAAGAAGATGCTCAACCAGTAGTTGAACAACAGCGCAGGTTGAATCCGATAATGAATGAGGTAGTGAAGAAGGAAATCATTAAGTGGTTGGATGTAGGTATCATTTACCCTATATTAGATAGTTCGTGGGTTAGCCCAGTGCAGTTTATACCAAAGAAGGGTGGCATGACAGTGCTAGCCAACGAGAACAACGAATTGATACCCACAAGGACAATAACAGGCTGGCGGGTGTGCATAGATTATAGGAAATTGAATAAAGAAACTCGCAAGGATTACTTCCCCTTGCATTTATTGACTAGATGCTTGACAAGTTAGCAGGGCATCAGTTTTATTACTTATTGGATGGTTACTCGGGGTACAACCAAATTGTTATCGCATCCGAAGACCAAGAAAAGATAACTTTTACGTGTCCGTATGGTACGTTTGCGTTTTGACAAATGTCTTTTGGGTTATGCAATGCATCGACCACTTTTCAACATTGCATGATGGCGATCTTTTCTGATATGGTGGAATAGAACCTTGAGGTGTTTATGGATGATTTCTCGGTATTCGGTGATAGTTTCGATCTCTTCTTGGAAAATCTGATTTTAGTGCTGAAAAGATGTGTGGAAACTAATTTGGTCCTCAATTGGGAAAAATGTCACTTTATGGTGCAAGAAAGGATCATATTAGGCCATAGGGTTTCAGTGGATGGCTTAGAGGTCAACAAAGCAAAAATTGAGACAATTGAACATCTACCACCTCCAACATCTGTAAAAGGTATCCGCAGTTTTTTGGGCCATTCATTCAGGATTTTTCAAAGATCACTAAGCCGTTGTGTCAGTTACTTGAAAAAGATGTTCCATTGTTACAGAGTGTCTTGAGGCTTTCACAGTTCTAAAAATGAAGCTTATTACAACCCCAGTGATTGTTGCATCAGAGTGGAGCCTACCGTTTGAACTGATGTGTGATACAAGTGACTACACAATGGGGGCAGTTTTAGGTCAATGGAAAGATAAAGTGTTTCATGTGATATACTATGCCATCAAGACTTTGACAGATGCACAAGTGAACTACACCACAACGGAAAAAGAGCTACTCGCAGTGGTGTTTGCTTTTGATAAGTTCCGAGCCTACTTGATTGGAACAAAGGTGATCGTTTTCATTGATCATTCGGCAATAAAGTATCTCATTTCTAAAAAGGATGCCAAACCAAGGCTTATCCGTTGGATCCTTCTCTTACAAGATTTCGATTTAGAGATTCGGGATAGGAAAGGGACAGAAAATCAAGTAGCATATCACTTATCTAGATTGGAGAACACGCAACAACAAAAGAAAGATAGAACTATGATCAATGAATCTTTTCCGATGAACAATTATTTTATGTGGCAACGGAAGCCCCGTGGTACGCGGATTATTTAAATTACATTGTTAGTGGGGTACTGCCATATAGTTTTTAGCAAAAGAAAAGGTTATTGCATGAAGTTAAACAGTACATGTGGGATGACCCATTCCTCTTCAAGTAGTATACCGATCAGATGGTTTGGAGATGTGTGGCGAAGGAAAAAATTGAAGGAATTCTACAGCATTGCCACTCTTCACTGTATAGGGGACATTATAGGGGTGATAGGACAGGTGTAAAGGTTCTCTAATCCGGTTTCTATTGGCCTACTCTGTTCAAAGATGCTCATGAATTCGTGAAGAAATGTGAAAGATGTCAGCGAGTTGGGAACATATTAAATCATCACGAGATACCTTTGAATACTATATTAAAGGTGGAGATAGTTGATGTATGGGACATTGACTTTATGGGACCTTTCCTGTCATTTTACAACAATAAGTATATCTTGGTTGTTGTTGATTACGTCTCCAAATGGGTGGAAGCAGTGGGCCTACCGACCAATGATGTTAAGGTCGTTCTAAATTTTCTTCGAAAGAACATTTTTACAAGGTTTGGAACACCAAGAGCCATTATTAGTGATGATGGGACCCATTTTTGTAATAAGTTTTTCACAGTTCTTCTCGCGAAGTATGGAGTTCAGCATAAGGTGGCTACGGGATATCTTCCTTAAACGAACGGTCAAGCTGAGATCTCAAACAGGGAGGTGAAGTGGATCCTAAAAAAGACTGTCAACTCGATGCAGAAAGATTAGGCAAATAAGCTTGATGAAGCCTTGTGGGCGTATCGCACTGCGTACAAGACTCCAATAGGTATGTCCCGTTATCGATTGGTTTACGGGAAAGCTTGTCATCTACCAGTGGAGTTAGAACACAAAGCATATTGGGCGGTGAAGAAGCTAGCTTAACCTTAATCTACAAACAGTAGGGGAGAAACGGCTTTTATAATTGAATGAGCTGGATGAGTTTCGAGTGAAAGCCTATGAAAATGCCAAATTATATAAAGAAAAGACCAAAAAATGGCATGACAAACGAATCATCAAGTGCTCTTTTAAACCATGTCAATCTGTACTTCTGTTCAACTTAAGACTTAAGTTATTCCCGAAAAAATTGAAGTCAAGGTGGTCCGGACCGTTCACAATCACTAAAGCCTTCCCATATGGAGCCATCAAAGTCCAAGACCCGAACACTCAACAAACATTCAAAGTTAACGGACAAAAGCTGAAGCACTATTGGGGCGGAGATGTGAACCGTGAAAAGACCTCGATCACTGTTGAGGATCCCGCTTGAAAAGAGGAACTAAGTCGGGCTGACGACTTTAAACTAAGCACTACTAGGAGGCAACCCAAATTTTATTAATATTTTTATATTTATTTAATTTACTTAGGACAATTTTTATAGGATTTGGTAGTGTAGTTGATAATTTAGTATTAGAGTTCATAAGATGGATTGACAATTTTTTTTACATTTTCATTATAGGGGCGCACGCGAACGGAAGCTAATTAGAAAATTTGGAGATCAATTGTATTGTGAAGAAACGCAACGAGGCCCTGACCCCGTTTACAGTACTATACGAGATCATCAGCCGCATATAGTCTCAGAGGCAGACTGGGATTCTATGTGTAGGTACTGGGATGCTATGTGTAGGTACTGGGATAATGATGTGTTCAAGACCAAGTTCGAGCAAATGAAGAAGAATCGAGGCCAGCTCTGGATCGTACACACGACTGGCACACAGTCGTTTCAGGAGGTTAAGTCAGTATGTATTTATATTTAGTTGTTTAGTTTAATATTGTCGGGATCTATAGTAAAGTAATGTGATATTAATTAATGTATTTATTAGGCCATGCGGGCGAGTTTGGGTCAACCTCCTACTATGGTCGAGTTCTGGGATAGGGCCCACACGTCGAAGGAGTCTCCCGCAGCATTAACTATATGGGTAATACAACTAGTTGTAATAATTGGTAACTATTAGTATTAAATAATTAATATAATGATTTAATTAACTCACATATACATAATAAATTACAGAACCGGTTTGAGAAGCTCCGGGACCAGCATATAGCTGAGTTGCGGACTGCTAGGGGCGATTTCGAGACGTTAGATTCCACCATCCCTTTGTCGGATATTAGTTTATCTCAGGATGAGGAGATGACTCTTTGGGTCGCATCTCAGGATCCCTCCAGTAGCACTACCAACAGATATCGAGTGCTAGGATTGTCGAGGATACCAACTTATACATTACTTAGAGGTATTAATTTTAGTATATTTCTCATTTATATATGAACAAATTTAATAGATTATTATTAATGTTATATTTATTTTCGCAGGCTCTAGTCAGCGTCTGCGTCTGAGAGCACCCATGAAACCATCATATACGGGTACTGGCTTAGACGATGCCATGTTCCAGAGGGTTATGGCGGCAGTGTCGGAGACGTTTGGTACGAATCTGATATTCCATCGTCAGGACCTGCCTAGTCGTGCTCGCCTCCACCAGCTTGCTCAGGACATTGCAGTTGGGGCCACCGTCGAGAGTACGAGTATCCTTCCGGAACAGTTTATCGCGATACGCGACGAGGTGGTCCGGATGGTGGTTACCCTACTCACGAAGGCTTTTAGGCCGATACTGAGTCAGCCCTCGAGTATTCAGGTATACTATTCATTTTTAGTTGATTATTCTGCATGTTATAGAATTTTCATTTAGTTGTATATTTAAGTCTGTCATATGGACTAATGAGTTATATTTTTAATTATATCAATAGGGTGGCGATCCCAAATAGAATGGCAATGCCGAGGAGGCTGGTGATGCTGATCACGAGCGAAGGGACGACGACGATGATTTTCATACACCAGAGAAGCACTGTCGACCTCCGTCCGATGATTCTCCTCACACTGGGGGTAGTACTACTAGCTTGACTTAATTTTGTAGATGATTTGTACATATTTTATTCATCTTTACTTTAGTCTAGCTTAATAGGATATAAATCCTTATAATTTAGTTGATGTTTGACGTATTATAATTTAAACATTGTAAATCATTGTAATTTAATGAAATATTTGTATATCTTATGGAAAAACAGTTTATATTTGTTACTGTTGGCCTTGGTAATTCATATTGGACTTGTATGTTGTGGGCCCAAGTGCATATTAGGGTTCACATGACCTAATTAGATTAAATGTACAAATTAGGGTTTACAGAAACCTAATTAAATATACAAATTAGGGTTCATGTGACCTAATTAAATGTACTAGACCCGGGGAAGTCTCCACGTGTTCCAAGGCAGAAGACTCGTGGATGCGACCCATTTTGGGAATTGATTGAGGGATTGGATTGGTGGCTAGAAGAACAGGGCAATTTAGGCATTACTTTGATGATTAAAGGGCATTTCTGGAATTTCTCCTTTAAAACATAATTAAAGGGTATTTCGGGAATTTCCCCTTAAAACATGTCCCTGACATGTGACTATTTCCCAGGAAAACTCTATAAATAGCCCCTCTATTCTAAGAAAAGGGGATGGCTCTCAAGACATTATACCTAGACTCTTGAAAGCTCATTATACTGGGAACTCTCTCACAACACGAAGACTCAAGAAGGCTCTTGGAATCCCTGCTACCTTAACCCGGTTTCCGGATTCTAGGAGTTCTGCCACGTGTCATTGGAGTAATCGCTCACCTGTTCTTCTCCCCTCTTCAATCAATCAATCAGTTCCGTACTCTTCGTGGATTTCTCTCCTCTCCAGCCAACACGAAACCCTAACCCTAGCAAGGTGTAATTTTCTTACCTACATTTATTTGGCGACTCTGCTGGGGAGGTGTAGAATTCGTGAAGGGTATGCCCACAACTCGAAGTGGGAGAATTACAGGAAGAGTTTCACCGACAACAAGCATCACTTCACCGGATCCGATTTTAAGGCAAGTGAATCCAGTGCTCCAAAGCGCGAATCTGGATTTTGATCAACCCATCTTAGAAGACGTTTCGGAAGGAAGTTCAATATCACCTCCAATGGCTGATCAACAACAAACCAGTGCTAGACAGCCAAACGCAGGAAGGCAAGGCGAGGAAGTAACTGGAACGCAGACAACTGCGAATGCTGTGCAGATGGAGATGCTCAAAGCATTACAGGAGGTACGAGAAGGCCAAGGGATGATGATGACCATGATGCTGGAAATGCAAAGGAAGCAGGAAGAGATGGGGAATTTCCGCCAACAGTTGATGCAAATCCCCACTTTTAGGGCTATGTTCCCAGGAAGTTCGCAGGGGGAACGAGCAGAAGTGGAGGACAATAGCAACAACAAAGAGAATCCGACTGTGCTTCCAACAACGGAGAGTCAGCCGATTCCAATCATTAACTTGGAGCCCCAAAACCGCGGTGATGTGCCACAACTCAGATTGGAAGCAAGTCAGCCTCAGCCCAACATCATCCCGACCACTCTTCCAGCATTTTCACAAGTACAGATACCGACCATCCCTAGCCATATCCAACCAACAAGCCAACAAGCACCACCGATACAAATTGTGCAGGATGCAAGTGTACACCAGCCAATTTCCTTACCATACACATCACCTATGCAATACATCACAGCCCCTCAGAGAGTCCATACCACGAGTTAGTATGTGACGAAGGATGATATGATCGATGTGATCAATCAACTTCGCAAGCAGACATCCCGACCTTCAGAGTTGGACTTTACTCCACCCTACCCGGCACACATACGGAGACAACCTTACCCGGCAGGGTATATTGAGCACCCCCTGCAGTTCCCAAAGTATAACGGGGAGAAAGGGAATGCCAGGGAGCACATTGCTAGGTTTGTGGAGTCGATGTCTCCATGGTTGGGTTATGATGAGTTGAATAACCATAATCTATTGATGAGGGAATTCAACAAGACCTTGACGGATAGTGCCTTCAGTTGGTACTATAACTTGGAGAAGGGATCAGTCCATGATTGGGATGATCTGAAACTGCAATTTTTTAAGAAATTTTTCTGTGCAGAAACAGGTAACTATTGTAGAACTGATGCGATGCGAGCAGAAGCCGAATGAGGAGCTGTCAGATTATGTGGACAGATTCAGGGCCCAAGCACAGAAGTGTGTCGAGCCAATTGAAGAGAAAAACTTGGTTAGCATATGCAACGATGGTGCTCTAGACTCCTTCAAGCCACATCTCATTACAAAGGCCTGTGATTCATTTGCAACCCTCTCATCCTTCGCACAAGATTTGGGAGGAATCGTGACAGTGCCCATCAACCATGCGATGGTTACATGGAAGGGTAAAAGAACAGCAACTGTGGTTTTGGCTGACTCTCAGTCAAACCCACAAGGGGGCAAGTATACCAGGATGTCAGTTCCAGAGGCTATCACATGCAGTGAGAAGGCATTCAGGGGCCTGTACGAACAATGGGTTGAGCACGGAGTGGTGCAACCTCCAAAGCCTAAATTTGTGGTGACGGAAGAGATGAAAAGAAGACCAGATTTCTGTGTGTACCACCAGTACGCAGGACATTCCACTATGGACTGTTACAGTATGCGGAGGATATACCATGAGAAGCTGGCAGCCGGAGAAATCGAACTGTGAAAAGAAAAGCACCGTGTATGAAAAGCCACTTCCAAACCACAAAGGAAAAGAAACATGCAACATTATTACCCATGGTGTAGCCCAAGAGGTCGAAAAAAAAAATCACCCAAGATGGTGGTCCACTAGAAAATGGTGGTTGAAGTACTCAAGAGTATCCCTTGCCAAGAAATTGGATGACCAAGGGAGAAGACACAAGAATTGACGAATTAAAAATCCACCCAAGATGGTGGCCAAGTCCTCGTAGATTGCACTTGCCAAAAAAATTGGATGACCAAGTGACGAGGCATGCAACTTAAGCCCTTATGAAACCCTATACGCCAAACAATTGGCACGACGTACCAAGGGATAAGGCACAAAGTTATACTTTGAACTTTAAAAGTAATCGAGGCACCTGACTATAAGTCCTCAAAGTTATACTTTCAACTCTAAAAGTAATCGAGGCACCTGACTATAAGTCCTCAAAGTTATACTTTCAACTTTAAAAGTAATCGAGGCACCTGACTATAAGTCCTCAAAGTTACACTTTATCTCTAAAAGTGGCGAACGTTATGCTTTATCCGACAAAAGCAGAAATCTATTATTATCTTTATGAAATTTTTTGAAACATTGTGCTTTTCGTTAAAAGCAATATGATTATTAATAAAAATGTCAAACTTTCACTTATACTTGAATATTCTTTGATTTTAAAAGTATGGATTCAAGTGTTAGTTTGCGAGAAATCAAAAAATTGCATGTTTACTCTCACTATTATGAATATTGTTGTCTTGGAGTATTAATTTGAATAACTTATGATTCAATACTAAACATTGGGTCTTAAGGAAAAAATTCAAGTTAAAGACAATCACTAATGCTAAAGAAACTCTACTATGATAAATGACATATAAATGAGTTCTTTGATACAGGAAATAACAAAAAGCTACAAAAAGCCATACCTAGAAGTAAGGAGATCTAGCCCAGCACGAAAAAAATATTCATCGGGAGAGGAGCTGCACAAATCACGGGCTTAGAGAATGCCTGTAGCTCCACGACATCTTTGTTGTTGGGTGGATAACCGAGGTCACTAAAAGGCGAGGTGGCAGAATCAAGATGAAGAAAGTCAAATAAGGCGAGCTCCTCAACGGGCAAAGAAAGTAAAACATCGATGCCCCCACCCAAAGAACTAGCAACTGTACCCTCCCTTTTAGGTGATGCCTCGGGCGAATCCTTCTGGGGAGGATGGAAATCAACAATAGGTTTCGAAGGATTCCCCCTCGGGGGAGGAGGATTAACTGCCATAATAGCATCAACATCAACATCGGTGTCACCGGTATCCTCCAAGCTGTCATGAGAAGATGTTCTATATGGGCGTGAAGATGGAACTGTACTAACCACAGCAGAACCTAAGCCTACATCAGACATGAAATTGTCAACATTAAGGCTGCCACGATCATCATGAGGTGAGGAAGACTCGACAACAATCATGTTATGTCAGCGAGGCTTCCAAGTTGTGGAGGTCGCCACCTTACTTGCCGTACCCATAAGAAATCCAATGGGAACATCATCATCATCATCATCATTCTAGGCAATTTAAACACACGGATCCTCAGCTTTACTCTGGAGCCCGTAACTCTCATCTCTCCGACAGCAGAGGATCCCGGGGGAGGAACTCGAGGAGGTACCCGCGACGAAGTCTGGAAGGATCGCGTCACCATGAAATCATGAAGTATAATTGCCAGCCCACTTGGCAGCCTCTATCAAGTATGCAACGCACTCGGTATCCCTAGGAGACAGTCTGGATGGGCTACAAGAAGCTGAAGCAACAATAGGAAGACTGCAAGATATAGAATAAGAACATAATTTGAAAAAACAAAAGGAAGCAGACATACTCTAGCGTAACGAATGTGCATGAAGAAAAGCACCCATGGGAAATCAACACAGTAAAGGCGTCATGATACATAGATCCCTACATAGCTGAATGCCCTACATATCTGAATGCCCTACATAGCTAAATGCCCTACATAGCCGAATGCCCTACATAGCTGAATGCAGCGATATATGCCCGCGCTCTTTAGTATAGCCTTATTCTCAGCATTCCCGAGGATTTCGTCAGTTCAATGTTGCCATCCTTGAAGACGGCTAGATGAGTCAGATAGGAATCGAAAGGGACTGAAAGGATACTCTTGTTTCTCTATGCACATGCGGGGAATGCGACCGGAATGGGGGAAGTCGTCCCAACCTCCGCAAGCCGCGACATAAGGAAACAAGCCTTCTTTATCTGGTGAAGGAAAAGTTGTGCGATCGTAAGTTTTCAGAGCATCCGGTAGACGAGGCCTGCAAGTAAGGAAGACTCCACATAAGGGTACTAAGGATGTCAAGTAAAGCATATGAACTTGAGTAGGCTTACCATGGCAAGGGGAGAATATGAGATTTTCACAAGAGAATACCTGAGAATAAGAAGAAATGAAGTCAGGGAAGGATCAAAATCACAATTATGAAAGAAAAACAAGATTTGAAATTTTTCCAAAAAACTTCGGACAGCCAAAATGCATCCTTCGGAGCTATTTTTTGGGTTATTTTGATATGTGTCATGGCCGTTGGCGATGATTTTTGAAGTACTCGTCGATACGGTCGTTTTGATATATTATGGGCCCCGAGACTCCAAACGGAACAAAAGTTATGGTCAAAACAGCAATCACGATTCCCAATGTTTAAATTTTGGTACATTTTCTCCTAAGATTCGCTCCCTAGGGTTCGGCTCCCTAGGGTTCGGCCCCCTAGGGTTCGGCCACCCTAGGGCAAAAAAAAAAAAAAAAAAAAAACTATATTTTGTGTACCTTGAAAATTCTGGTGCCCCACAGATTAATTTTTTCGGAGCGGATGCTTTTTTGTCAATAAATATTGTGTTTTTCTTTATTATCCGAGGGAACCCTACCGAGATATAATCCAAGTAACGGGGCTCGGAAGACAAAAGAAAAGCTACAATAACCTGAGAAGAAACGTAGGTGAAGCAAAGTCAAGAAAAAGTTCGGCAGAAAGTACTCAAGAAAACTGAAAAAATTGAAAGAAAGAGAAAAGAAATTGTTTTTTTACCTCGTTCCCAAGCTGAAGACTATTGGCTTGACGACTTCTTGGTGATCTTCAGACTTGACTGCGAAGAGAAAAATTTGCACGATGAAAAGAAAAGCCTAAGTTACTTGGGAGATACATATATTCAAGCCGCAAGCTTGCAATAGCAAAGGAAGCAATCTTTATTTTCCTCTTACGGAAGATTTTGCAATATAAAGATAAGTCTCCTTGAGTTTATTTTTTAAATAAACACATATATTTTCGAAATTTGTTTAAATTTGGTATTTTAACGGATTTTCGAAAAATATATATATATTTGATAACTAATATTTTATTCCTATCAATAGTCAATTTTCGAAATTGGTATATATATATATATATATTATATATATTATATATATATTGAATATTTGATTTTCCTAAGGAAAAAAGATCTTGTTTTACAAAATTTTAAAGGAAGATTTTGTTTTCAAATACTAAATTAAGATTTGATTATTGGATTTTATTTAGTGATATCTGATGATCTTCCTTGTTTTAATTCTCAGAAAATAAGGAAATAAATATTGAGCAAAATGAGGAAGCTTCAGATGATCTACCAAGCAGTACTTGGACAAGTGAAGTCACACAAAATTATTTACAAGCCTGGAATATTTTGCACGAGTGTCCCTCAGGAATCGTGACTCTCGCGCAGGGGGCAAATGTGGGCCCAAGTGCATATTAGGGTTCACATGACCTAATTAGATTAAATGTACAAATTAGGGTTTACAGAAACCTAATTAAATATACAAATTAGGGTTCATGTGACCTAATTAAATGTACTAGACCCGGGGAAGTCTCCACGTGTTCCAAGGCAAAAGACTCGTGGATGCGACCCATTTTGGGAATTGATTGAGGGATTGGATTGGTGGCTAGAAGAACAGGGCAATTTAGGCATTACTTTGATGATTAAAGGGCATTTCTGGAATTTCTCCTTTAAAACATAATTAAAGGGTATTTCGGGAATTTCCCCTTAAAACATGTGCCTGACATGTGACTATTTCCAGGAAAACTCTATAAATAGCCCCTCTATTCTAAGAAAAGGGGATGACTCTCAAGACATTATACCTAGACTCTTGAAAGCTCATTATACTGGGAACTCTCTCACAACACAAAGACTCAAGAAGACTCTTGGAATCCCTGCTACCCTAACCCGGTTTCCGGATTCTAGGAGTTCTGCCACGTGTCATTGGAGTAATCGCCCACCTGTTCTTCTCCCCTCTTCAATCAATCAATCAGTTTCGTACTCTTCGTGGATTTCTCTCCTCTCCAGCCAACACGAAACCCTAACCCTAGCAAGGTGTAATTTTCTTACCTACATATGTAAACATAAACTAGATTACTGTATGTACATGTTGTTGGATAGTTACATTATATGTGTTATTGGGATAAAGCAAGTTTACAGGTACAAAAATATGGGTTAAAACCCTAGAAACTGTCAAAACAAAAAAATATTAAAAAATCCCTTATTTTCGACGGAACTTCCGTCGAAATTAGGCAATTAAATATAATACTCCCCCCGTCCCTGGATAAAAGTCTTTATTACTATTTTAAGTTGTCCCAAGTTAAATGTCTACTTACCTTAAATAATTTATTTTTGCAATAATTTGTCCATAATACCGTTAGTGTTAATTGTCATATTTCTATTCGCTATGCATATTTATGGAGCATCACTAGTAAGTGCAAAAAACTATGTAATTAAATGAGAATTTAAATATGGACAATTTTGTCATTTTATCCTCTTTCTTAATATGCGCAAAAAGTCAACCATGACTTTTATCCTGGGACGAAGGGAGTATATAAAATCACTAATTCCAACGGAATGTATTTAAATTCTGACGGAAGTTCCGTCAGAAATAGCCCCTTTTTAGTCCTGCCAGCCGATGACATGTGACAAAAGGTAAGCCGACGAAATATTCCCGAACGAATAAATCCGTCGAAAATAGTCAAATTTCGACGGAATATTGGTCAGAATTTAATCCGTCAACTTGTGCTATTTCTACGGACTAAATTCCGACCTGTATATATCCGACCGAATTTTCGACGGAATATTCCGTCGGAATTAGCCCTTTTTCTTGTAGTGTCTTCTCTCTGCCGTTGCTCTCTCTCTCTCTGTCCTTTCCATCTCTGTCATTGTTCTTAATTTGTCATATTATATTTATAATATGACAAATTAAGAACATTATGTTATTTTATAGTCTTAAAATAAAAATATATCTCTAACTCTGGAACAAAGAGAATAACTAGTAAGCTCCTAAAATTGATGTCTATATTCGTAATTTCTTTATTTTTCAACTTTGTTTATAAATATTCATTAGGGTATCAATTTGGAGATCTTAAAAAAGCATCTGAGTTATCCCTAGGTTACGCAACCACGCGATAACAGCTGTACATCTCTCAAATGTCATCTAAATATAGGTGAATAAGATCATTTAGATAAGAGATCAATATTTGCTAATCTTCAGAAACCAGCCACTTAACTGCATAATTATTTGAGCAATTATGCCTTACGGTGTGATCGGACAGTGGTTTTATTCAAAACTAAAATATACTATTTGATAAATAATTTTTAAAGCACCTCATTTAGATAAGATATTGATAGTACTTTGGTTATGTCACATAGTACTCTCAATCATAATTTTTGAATTTAAAGTGTTTTTAGTCCATCATAATGTTATGCCAAGAGAAATTAATTCAGTTTTGCGATTAAACTTGTGGCTAAAATTTGAGGAACTAAGCCTTTTTTTGGCAAGAGGCACAAAATTTTATTTCCGAATAAAAAGAATATAATCCAAGAGACTTGGATATATTATAGACTTTAATTACATAAACTAACTGAAAATCTCACCCAAAAAAAAGGTACATAATTATAAAAAAAAAAAAAAAAAGAAATTCAATTTATAAGCCTTTTGTTCATTTATATTAACACTAAACTATGCCATAGTGGTTCATTCTTATTTGGCAACTACATCAAAAATATACTAGTCAGATATATAGGGGACATCAATGTGTTAAACATTCTGCACTAAGTGGATTCAATAGTGGCACACAAACTCAATGGTGCTTGTGCGTGGAGTATGGAAGATATTAAGTAGCTATTAAGAAATTTTGGGCAAGATCTTTCTCTTTGTCTTGGTGGAAATTGGTGATACTGGTTCCTAGAAAGAACTATATAGTAATTAAGCTCAAGTCAATTAATACGCGTGATTAATAAAAGATTAAGTTAATTAATACACACTCATATCTCATATGATGTGTTCACCGTTTCACCAGTTATTGCTAAGTGTCCGTTTGACGGAGCGGTCTAGTGTAATATAATCAGATAAAATATTTTTAGATTATAGATTTTTACGAAAGTAATTTCAGAAGTAGCATGGTTACATAATATATAGACGAGTGTTTGAATAAAGATAAAATTATACCAAAATGTGTGGTGTAGACTTGCATCTTTTACAACCATTTAAGAACGAATTTATACATTGTATTTTGGTCAAAGTATTTCTGTCCCAAAATCTTTAGTCACTAAAAACATTTTACATGGTCACAAATATTAAAATATTTTTATAATTAATTTAAAAGTATTTTTAAGTTCAACATTGATGTGGTTATTAAAAATTTGAAAAAAAATAGAACTTCTAATAAGATGTACTTTATTATAGTTTATAGTTCATAATAATTTGAAAAATGAGTTATTGTATTAGAACCAAGAGAATATGTTAGTTCTAGTAGATTTTTCTTGCATGAATAACAAGTAGGCCTTATATATGTTTGACTAGCAAATTAAAATAACTTTATTGCATTCCATAAGTCTTCCAATATCAAAGTGCAGAATGAACATGGAAAGTTTCATGCTTTTATTGCATTCCTCAAGTCTTCCAATATCAAAGTGCAGGATGAGCATGGAAAGTTTCAAGCATGTGCAAACGCAATTCAGATACTTTATATCTAGAAAGTAATTCTATATCTAGATGATGATACTAAAGTAAACGCAAGAAGTATAGTTTGTTAATTTTCATCAATTAGTGAATTCCAAAATGGTGTGGAAGACTCCAAGTCAAAAGTAAACAGAATCTTGGAATCAATCAACCCATTATCTAAAGTTTATCTCATGTTTGTTTGCAAAAATAACATTTGAGATTGAATAATTAATCTTAAATTTTTTATTTGTTTTAAAAATTAGATTTTAGACTATTAGTTTCGGGATAATAAATAACTTGAAAAGATGGCTATTTAATACCATGTCGAACTAAGTATTATAACTCTTACCATTTGAGATTAAAAATTTGTGGACAAAATTAACCTTTATCTTTATTTAAAATGACCGATATATCATACTTTATCCATTTATACTCAAACTATTGAGAATACATTAGTGGTAAGGGTATAATAGTTCAAATGTTAAGTTTTTATCTAATCCTTTAAATAATCCTAGACAAAACAAATATAATGTGAGATTATTTGAAGTTATCCCATAAATAATTTCATTCAAAACGAACATGTAACTAGGATTACTTAATTCTAAGATTAGTAGTCTTGGAATTATAACCAATGAGAAATAAAGAATATAGTCTCAAAATTATAATCTTTTTAAACAAACATGATTATAAAGACCACAGCACATTATTGTGAAGCTGAAGCACCATCATCCAAAGGATTTAAACCTTAATTAATACTCCCTCATTTCCATAAAAAGTGTTTTGAAATATTTGCGAAGACAAAACGATTTATTTTTATTTCATCTTTATTCTTAAAAATACAAAGTGGTTAGTCTAATGGTGACATAATGATATTGAAACTACGATGACAAAATTGAATATATCGTGTCCTTTTAAACTACTATCAATGAAAGAGAGACTGTTCTTCTCGAAATTGTTTTTAGGTGAATGAAACTCAATTTTTGGAACGGAGGGATGTGGTAACCATTACGTTCGCGTCACCTCAGATATTATCGTCATCAAGATTTCACAAGTCTATAAATAAGAGCTTGGATCACTAGACAAAGACACACAAGACAGACATAAACAAAGACGAGAGATTTGATATGGCATCTTCAATATCTATCACACTCCCAAGTTTCATAATTCTGTTCTTAGCATTAAGGGCAACATCATTTCCAATTCAAGACAGTTTTCGCTCGTGCCTTTCTTTCCAAGCCTGGAATTCTATCCCATTATCCACAAGCTTATACACTCCAATAAACTCTTCATTCACTTCCCTTCTTGAATCCTCTGCCCAAAACCTCAGGTTTGTGGAGCCTAATGTGCGCAAGCCTTTTCTAATTTTCACACCATTGCAAGAATCCCACATCCAAGCTGCTGTTATTTGCTCAAAACAGCTTGGAATTCAGCTCAGAATTCGTAGTGGTGGCCATGACTATGAAGGTCTTTCTTATGTTTCAGAAATGGAGCCACCATTTATTGTTCTAGACCTTTCTAAGCTTCGGTCCATCGATGTTAATATAAAAGATAATTCTGTGTGGGTTCAAGCGGGTGCCACCATTGGTGAAGTTTATTACAGAATTGCTGAGAAGAGCAAAGTCCATGGCTTCCCAGCTGGCCTTTGCACGAGTTTAGGCCTTGGTGGGCACATTTCAGGAGGCGCGTATGGTCCTATGATGAGGAAATACGGCCTTGGAGCTGACAACGTTCTTGATGCTAAAATAATTGACGCAAATGGGAAAATTCTTGATCGAAAAGCAATGGGAGAAGATCTGTTTTGGGCCATACGAGGAGGTGGAGGAGGGAGTTTTGGGGTTATTGTTTCGTGGAAGTTAAAGTTGGTTCCTGTCACGTCAATTGTGACAGTTTTTTACAGTTACCAAGACCTTGGAACAGAATGCGACAAAGATTCTTTACAAATGGCAGCAAATTGCAGACAAGCTTGATGAAAATCTCTTCCTTAGAGTAATCATACAAGCTGCACCTATACCTGAAGCTCAAAAAGGCAGAAGAACAATATCAACATCGTACAACGCCTATTTTCTTGGTAATGCTAATAGATTACTCCAACTAATGGGGGAGAAATTTCCGGAATTGGGAGTAGAGGAAAAAGACTGCGCGGAGATGAGCTGGATTGACTCGGTACTTTCAATTGCTGGATATCCTTCAACTGTACCTGCTGAAGTACTACTAGAAGGGAAATCATCATTCAAGTTTTACTTCAAGGCTAAATCTGATTTTGTGCAAGTGCCAATCCCGGAAAAAGGGCTTGAAGGGATTTGGATAAGAATTTTGGAAGAGGATTCGGCTTTAATGATCTTCAATCCATATGGTGGAATGATGAGTAAAATTTCGGAATATGAAACCCCTTTTCCTCATAGAAAAGGAAACATTTACAAGATTCAGTACGCCACAATTTGGAATGATGCTAAAGAGGATTCAACGAAACACGTTAACTGGATTCGAAATCTTTATAATTACATGGCTTCTTATGCTTCTAAGTTTCCAAGAGGCGCATATGTGAATTATAGAGATCTTGATTTGGGGATGAACAAAAATGGTACTACAAGTTTTATGCAGGCAAGTGTTTGGGGTTACAAGTATTTCAAGAACAATTTTAATCGATTGGTGCAGGTAAAGACTATGGTTGATCCTAATAACTTCTTCAGCCACGAACAAAGTATTCCACCACTTCCAAGATCAAGCTACAAATGGGGAAAGTATTCGAAGCATGGATGAAGCACATCATGAGACAACGATTCCATGAAAATCTGGGTTATTTGCCTATTTACATATAATAAAAGAATACTCTTTCTTTGGTACGGTTAAAGAATATGAATTACAACATGTGCTTTTAATTTATAAACAAGGATGAAACAATTTTCATATATCCTAGTGCTTGTATGACATGAGCATGGAGATAATAAAAGTAGTTCCTTTTCCTATTAATATAATAATTTTTCTTTTTGTCATCTTTATCTTAGGCGGTTAATAATGTCAAAGTGATATTTATGTTACCAGAGTAGTTATACATTGAGCGACACTTTTACTCTTTCCAACTATATTTAATGTTTTTCTCGATAATTATTGCTCTGAGAATATAATTATTACCCCGACATTATCAACCGCCTTATCTTAATAATGGTTTTATACTAAAAAGTTTGATCAATTGGAATATACAACATATATTATATTCCACTAATGACTAATAAATACATACTTAAAAGTCTTCTTAATGATTGCGGATTTGCTGTAAGAAGATGTATTGGGAATACTTTTGGAAACCACCAAAATTTCCAATAAGATGAAATCAACAGAAATTGGCAGTTTGCTTAGATCAAAGGGGAGGCACAAAGAATTAGTGAGTCTTGAGGACTTTGTTAAAGTCAAAAGAGAAAAGAGGCGGGAAAGGGCATAACTGACAACTAACTGGTAGGTAGGTAGTTATCAATCAATGGCCAGGATTATAAGATAGAGTTTCTTAAAAAACAGCCGCTCAGAATCTTTTGCAACTGTCTTGTAGTTATTTATTTTATTTTGTTCCTTTTAATACTTCAGACTGCAATCATCAACGAGATAACCATTTACTCATTTCTCTCACCTTCTATATGTTTCTTCCTTCTCTTTTCTTTGGAGTTCATGCTTGAATTCGAACAAAGCAACACTTTAAATGAGTGGAGTTGGGCGCAAAACACTTTTAAATTTTAAAAAATTTCATTCGGGGAATCATCAGGCGGGGGTCGACGAAGCTGCTCTGGTGTTTGGAAATCTTCATCCTCATCATCATCCCCCTGCTCACCATCACCAGCGATATTAGAATCGCCACCCTGTTGATACAATTAAAAATATAACGCATTAGTCAGTATGAGTAAAAAGACAGTATATATGAAAATTAAATAACATGCAGATTAATTAACTTAAAATAAATATAATACCTGAGTAGATGGGGGCTGACTCCCTATCGGGCCAAAAGCCTCTCAGAGTAAGGTAACCACCAACCGGAACACCTCGTCACGTATCGCGACGAACTGCTCTTGCGGGATAGCTGTACTTTCGACGGTGGCCCCTGTTGCAATATCCTGAGCTAGCTAGTGAAGGCGAGCTTGGCTGGGCAACTCCTGATGACGGATAACCGGATCCGTACGAAACATCCCTGATACCGCCGCCATGACCCTCTGAAAAATCTCGTCGTCCAAGCCAGCGCCTGTATGAGATGGTCCAACAGGTGCTCTCAAATGTTGACGCTGGCTAGAGCCTGCGAAAATAAATATAACATTACTAATAATAGTTGTAGTTAATTTATCTTAACTTATCAGAAATAGTATTACCTCTATGTAGTGTATACGCTGGTATCCTCGGTAGGCCCAGCACTCGATACATGCTGGTACTGCTACTAGGGGGATCCTGAGACGCGACCCATAGTCTCAGCTCCTCATCCCGAGATAATTCAATCTCGGGCGGAGGGATGATGGAATCTAATGGCTTAGAAACCCCCTAACATCCCGCAACTCAGCTACACGCTGGTCCCGAAGATACTGAAATCGGTCTTGTAATTTAATTTGTATATGTGAGTTAATTAAATCATTTTAATAACTACCTAATATTAATAATTACTAAAAATTCATTGATATTAGTCTTACTCGTATAGCTAATGTTGCAGGAGACATGCTAGACTCCTTAGGCGTGTGGGCTATATCCTAAAACTCTAGCATGGTAGAAGGTCGGCCCAAGCTCTCCCACATGGCCTAATAAATAAATTCAAATAATATTTATTAAGTATGGTAATGACAATCGAGTAACTAAAGAACTAAATTGAGATACTTACCAACTTCACCTCCTCAAATGACCGTGACCCGGTACTGTGTACGACTCGGAGCTGGCCACGATTCTTTTTTACCTGCTCGAACTTTTTCTTGAAGTCATCAGCATCCCAGTGCGTACACATAGCCTCTCATGCTGCATTAGAGACTATATCGGGCTGATGATCGCGTATGGTAGTCCAGGGCTACTCGACAACTGCCCGGGCGACCCGCTGCCTATGAGATAGCCTCCTCATATCTATAATAAATCTATACAAAGCATGTTAATATATTAGAAATTAATTGATAAATGTGTAAATACCTACGATCGTTTTCAATTTAAATTATGTAACTCGACTTACGTGAAACTCTCGTAGTACAGTGTCCATAAATATGGCATCATACTGCGTGTACTAAGTGAATTGCATACAACCAGTAGGCAGGTCTGTCAAGCAAATGGTGTGTATCGTATGCTTAGTGACAAAGTCCATGATACTACAATACGAGATAGGCAGACAATATGTGTTACTTTAATCATGCAATCATATAAAGTAATTTAATTGTGTGAGTTTTATTATACTAGACACTTACTGCGCTGAGTCGACATCTACACGGACAGTGTGTGGAACTGCGGGCGGACGCCCAAATAATCCGATGTTAGTCCCTCCCTGACGTTGACGACCAGTATCTGTAAGTTTAAGTGATGAAATTATTTAAATATAGTATTTTCATATGCGTTAAACAATTATGTAAAAAAAAGTTAATCTCCAAAACGATGAAAACTTACTAGCTGATGACAAAGTCCCGCCCTAGGAGCCGTCGCCAGATCCTGCACGGCCACCACCGCGACCTCCACCGCTATGTCTAGCCATAAATGTACTACTGTAATTAGAAATAACGAGATAATTAATTTCTAGTTATTATTTTATAGCCATAAATACCGTTTTTATTAGTAAGTTATTTAAAAAACAACAATAAGTTTAGACTTAGTACGTCGTCAAACCCGTCAGATTTTCATCATCAGATTCAGTCTCTTCCTCTTCCTTATCAATTTCTTCATCGTTGTAATCATCTTGTACAATCTTTCTCTGTCCTCCCTATAATATATTATGCAATCCTTCTCACAAGTATCGATCTTCTCATACCCTATATTCAACCATTTTACCATCTTCTTCACTTCATAGTAATTCGCGGGCATAGTATGATCAGCCAGTAAGAACTCGCTGATAATAACAAGAAAATCATTGAAATCTCGCTCACTACAGTCATACTTATTCTTAAAGTGTAAAAGTTTCGTCACTGCAGACAGCCTGGTGTTCTTATCATTTTCAGGATACAGTGGGACCTCCGATTCAGTAGTTGTATCATTTGGCACATGATGAGCACTGCTTGGCGAATACTCATTTTCAGCCCAGTCAATATTGGTAGGGCCATAAGCATTGACCAACATCTCCACGACATCATAATTATCGGTCTATGAATCCCGTTAAATTGGTTAGTTTACAGTATTGTCGGTCAATTCTCTCAACTCAGCTGATTCCCCGTGATGAATCCATACTGAATGCCCATCCACAAACCCGCGTGAAAACAAGTCAAATTTAATTTCGTCGGCTTTCTTCCAGATCATGCTTTTACACTTAAGACACAGGCATCTCATCTTTCCATTCGGATCATCAGCATGTTCTATTGCTTTGTTCATAAAATTGCAGATTCCATTATGGTACGCATCAACTAATTCTCTCCCATCAACCCGTATCCTACGGTACATCCAACTCCGATCGACTGACATCTTTAATTGAAGAAAATACCCAATTAGAAAGGGAATATTCATGTATGTGGTCCATGCATGATTTTCTATTGGACAATATAACCACGCTATAAGGGTTAGGCTTCTATCCCGTTCCTAGATGCGTCTCCTCACTAGTGTCAACACCGTGAGCACATTTCTTCTGTTTCAAGAAAATTTCGGCAGCACCTCCCCACGGTCTCCAAGTACACGAAATAGACCAAGACAACTTAGTCTAAGTATGCACTCGGAGAACATGTAGAGACTCTAGGCAAAAAATCCTCTTCTTAGAAAAAACGTACCCAAGACATTTAGCACCGGCCTAAGTGAGAGATATAACATCCAGCAACAGTCCCAGACTAGGGACTATTCGGCATTCACTCCTATTGAGTGAATGTCGAACGAGTTTCTAAACTCCTAATTAATATACTACATGCACAGGTATATATGAAGTTTATTGCAATTGTGGAAAACTTGGCAAATACTACTTAGTTTATTTTTTCAATACTAAACTAAGTAAATACTACTCAGTTTATGAGAACTATCATTTGAATATATTAAACTATTTGTACTTTATTGTATGTACTAGTCGAACTAAGTAAATGCTACTTAGTTTATTATATTATGTAATAATGGAACTAAGTAAATGCTACTTAATTAAAGGTAGTACGTATATTATATTATAATACTTTAGTAATGTATATTAAAAGTTTAATCTAATTTATTTTATTTATTCTTATTAGTTAATATAATGTAACAAATTATATATTACTTTAATTATTTTTAATTAATTTATTTCATTTAATTTAATTATTTTTGATATTTTATTCATTTCTTTCATTTAATTTAATTTACTTTAATTTAAATTATATTATATTATATTATTAATATTAATTTAATTAATTAATTTTATTTAAATTAATTTATTTCAATTTATTTTATTTTGTTTATTCATTTTGTATTATATTATATTATATTATTTAATTTACTTTAATTTAATTTAATTTAGTTTATTTCATTTGTTGCATTTAATTTATTTTTTATTATATTATATTATTAATTTAATGTAATTAATTTTATTTTGTTTATTCATTTTGTATTATATTATATTATTTAATTTACTTTAAGTTAATTTATTGTATTTTATTTCATTTGTTGCATTTAATTTAAATTAATTTAATTTATTTTTTATTATACTATATTATTAATTTAATGTAATTAATATTATTTTAATTAATTTATTTTATTTTAATTAATTAATTTCAACTTACTTTATTTAATTTTCTTTAAATATTTTATATTATATTATATTAATTATTTATTTATTATTTAATTAAATATAATTTAATTTAATTATATTAAATTATTATTTATTTTAATTTATTTTTTTAATTCATATTATTTATATTTTATTCTATTAAATTAAATTAAATTTGCTTTATTTTATTTTATTTTTATTTATTTATTTTGTATTATATTATTTTAATTTGTTGCAATTTAGTAGTGTAAAACTAAGTAAATGCTACTTAGTTCATTTTATTTTGGGTAACAAACTAAGTATATGGTACTTAGTATATTTCAATATTGGAAACTAATTAAAATCCATAAAGAAAATAAAACAGGGCCCACAGATATGGTAATTAAAGAATTCTGACAAAAATTCCGTCGGAAATAGCAAATATACCAAGTTAATTATATGCAGTCCATATCAGCAAGAATCAGTAGCCAAGATAAAGACATAATGTTGATGAAAAAAATTCATATATACACAGCATAAGTAAGCTAGTCCCAAATTAACTAATAAATTAAACCAATTATCTCAATATACACAGACAGAACCCTAATATCAATGTTCTGAAGTTCCAAAAAAAAATTATATGAAGCCAAAATTCAATAATTTCAGCATATTTATCCTAATTTTAGCAAAATGTAATCCCAATTTCAACAACAATAAGAAGTACAAATAATGACCAATTTCAAAAGAATGAACGAAGTCAAAAAAATTCCACTCAGACAACTATATCAACAACTCAAAACAGTCATCAAATATCAGCAATTCAGTAATCTCAAATTATCAAACAGATCCTAATTTCAGCAACAACGTACACATACATTATCCAAATTTTAGTGAAAATTATTACATTAAAACTTATATATATTAACCCTAAAAACATTAGGAATTTCTATGCGTACTTTGAATTATAGGAGGAGAAAGGAGGAGGAGAGAGAGAGCTCGCCGGAATTATAGGAGGAGAAGGGAGGAGGAGGAGAGCCACCGCAAATGGAGCGAGAATTCGCCGAAAATAGTCACTGACGGTGGCGGTGGTAGGGGGTGAGACCGGCGGGTGGGCGGGGGGAGAAGGGGGGTGGGAGGGTGGCGACGGTGAGAGATGAGAGGTGAGAAAGCTGTGAGGAGAGAGAGAGAAATGAAAAAAATATAACCGAGGCGACGGCTGAAGAACACGAAGCCTGATTAGGTTTTATAGGTTAATTCCGACAAAATTTCCGTCGGAATTAAATTAACCTCAACGGAAATTCCCTCGAAAATAACTAGCATTCCGTCGAAAGTATGCTTCGCATTAGCGAAAAACTTGGCTCCAAAGAGGGCCTTCTACATCCGACGAAATTCCGTCGGAATTAGATTATTTTCGAGAGACTTATTTTCGACGAACTAGAGTCCGTCGAGGATAATTCTATCGATCTTAACCCTTTTTCTTGTAGTGTTGGTGGATCAAACGAGTGATATTAAAGAGGATGGCTCGTATGAGCTAATGCTCAAAATAGTATAGTTAAAGTTCAAGGGGGAGCTTGGTGTCAATGTAAATGGAGAGATCACGTGTTAAGGGGAGATTGTTAAGGTACCACATGATAATAAAGTCTCACATCGAAACACAAAGAAAAACATTAAGGACATATATGCTCTAATAGACCATATACCTAATGGGTTAACCTTTTGAGTCAAGATGTTGTTTTAGATGAACATATATAGATCATATATTCCCAACATATAAATTGCAAAAGTTTTCAGCCGAATTATGATTGTGTCGCATACACTTCCATGTTGGTCGCAATCTAACTTCGTTAAATATTTGGCGATATGTATATCAGTTTCTCTCAATTAATATTGAGTTTTTATTTACCAATTTATTTATTATATATCTTTCCAATATTTAGACAGTCCTTTTCTCTTCTTTTTTTTCCTGAATGTGGACAGTCCTTATTTATCTCTCTAATCCCTGTTCCAAAAAAAATTGCTACATTCAATTTATTCTTTCACACACACACACACAGATATATATATATATATATATATATATATATATATATATATATATATATATATATACACACACACACATATTTAAGTAATGCTCATATTTAAATTTAGTTTTTTTTTATAAAAAAAAAAGTTTTATACAAGGGTCCACCCATATCCATTTATAATTGTTTGTTTATAACTCACTTAATTTTCAACCTACATAGAACTCACCCATACAAACTTAAACCCATTTATGATCACTTAAACCTGTCTACACTTGTCCATTTACCGAGTCTAATTTTGATTATTTTGCTTTGATACAACTTGGGTTTAAGGTCCTTTTACTGGGCTATCTCCCACAATATGAAGTCTGTGGTTGGGTTGGGATAGGACTATACTATTTCTTTCCGAAAAATGATATGTACAGCTTAAGAATTAAATGATATGTCCGTCGCTAAAGGGAGGTGAGCTTGGGGTGAGCTGGACAAGGGTGAGCTTAAGAAATGGACTGTATATATATATATATATATATATATATATATACAGTCCATTTCTTAAGCTCACCCTTGTCCAGCTCACCCCAAGCTCACCTCCCTTTAGCAACGGACCCGGCGACGGTTTGGTCATACAACCGTCGTCTATACTTTTAGCGACGGACAATATATAGTGTCGCTAAAAGTATAGACAACGGTTGTATGATCGAACCGTCGCCGAGTCCGTCGCTAAAGGGGGGTGAGCTTGGGTGAGCCAGATAAGGGTGAGCTTAAGATCCGGACCGTATATATATATATATATATATATATATATATATATATATATATATATATATATATATATATATATATATATAGTGAGAGCTTCTAAAGCGAACCTTAAAAAACGAACTAAAGACGAACTGTCGCCTTTGGTGTTTATGGCGACGATTCGACCCGTCGCCGTAGCCATGTAATCTTTGGCGACGGACCGAATCGTCGCCATAGACACCAAAGACGACGGTTCATCTTTAGTTCGCTTTTTAAGAGTTCGCTTTTGAAAATTCTCCTATATATATATAGTGTAGACCTGACACAACTTATATTAACTAGAACTATTTGGGTTGGTTAACTACTTTAAATTCTTTGAATTGGTTAAAGTTTGAACCCATATTTTTCAAAAATAAAAAAAAAGCCCAAATCAGTTAACTGATTTTGACCCATTTTTATTTTTTTCAATTCCAACTTAGATATCTTAGCAATCTAGGCCTCCCGGCTCTCACTTCATCTTCTCCTGCTGCTTCTTCCAGCTCCACCAAATTGTAAGTTTGAAAGATATTAAATTTATGAGATCACATCACACTGTACTCAATCAAGGTTATACTAAAGCTTAATTTGTTATTCTTCATATATCCGAAAACACTGGAAGCTTGCACTCACTTTCTTTAACAACGAAACAAAGTTATACTCTCTATGTTCTACCAAAATAATTTAACTTTTAAATTTATAAATATTAGAAATATATATTTATTTTATGTTCAATAAAAAATTGTTAATTTAAAAATAATAATATAATAATAAAATTATTATGACATTATGTCATTATATACCAAGATCAATAAAAATATTACTCCCTCCATTCCAAAATTAGAGATACATTTTAACCTTTTTTGAGTCAATTCGCGAAATCCTAAAATTCAAAATTGATATGAAATTATTTAGTTTTAATACAAACAAATATAACAATTGTAAACTAACTATAAAATATTACTAATTATCATCTTTGTTGTTTCCAAAACTTGAACAAAATTATATCAATTTGGAGTTTTAGGATTTCGCAAATTGATTTTAAAAAGTCAAAATATATCTCTAATTTTGAAACAAAAGCATGACTTTTTTATGAAAAAAAATACAAATTGGACTCTTTTTATGAGTACAAGGTAGAATGCAACTATAAAATGCTTATATATAATATTTGGTAATTAAAGAAAAGAAAGTGTTATTTTGGGATGAAGGGACTTTTCTAAATAAATGTGCTTTCTAAGTATGTTTCGTACATATGTTAAAACTGGTGCTAGGCCACTTATTCTCCTCTACATTAATCACGTGTTAGGTATTTTTCTTCTAATTGATGTTGATGAATTTTTGAATTTGGATTAATTAATTCTCAAGTTTAATTGGTGCATGAGTTTGAAAAAAAGGCTAATTTTGTCCAACAAAAAACTTAGAAGCACCACAAGTAATTAAATTTTAGAGTGTATAAAAAATTTAGAGAGAGTGTGTGTATAAAAAATTTTAGACAGAGAATGTGTAAAATATTAGAGATAGAAGGTGAATAAATATAGAAATTAAATATCATAAATAATTTATTTAATTGGACCATAATAATAGCAAACTTGAAATTTAAAATATGAGTTCACCTATATTTGGTCCATAATATGGTTCTAACCCATACAACCCATATTAAAAAAGGTAATGTGGTTTTAGTTCTTAAATGAAACCATAAGCAAATTTTGTAAACCAAAATTAACCCATAACTATATTTTGTCACGCATAATATAGTGGTTGTTGAGGGCTTTGCTTCAATTTTATGTTGTATTTTAGTTTAATTCCTTGTTTTGGCACTCTTTGCTAGCAGGACAATATATAAAATTTGATAGAATACAATTATATATGCAAAAAAAATACAGCTTATAAAAAAGTACTATAGATCATTTTTACAAAAAGAGTAATGCTAGGGATTTCAAATGGGTCTCACGTGATATTGAATATTTTAGTGATAATTTATGGCATAGTCAATCACATGAGATCTACTCAACCAATGTTATGGTGACACATAATATGAGGCACTTTTTGAGACTAAAATTTTGAAATCCCTTGCATCACCCTTACAAAAAATATTACTTCCTTTGTCCCACGATAAAAGTCTTCAATTGACTTTTATGGTTAAATTAATTGACCATTTTTTAAATTAATATATTTTATTATAGTAATTTTAGAAATCTCAAATTTTAGGTCTCAAATGAGTCTTAAGTGGCATGCCATTGAATGTTTTAATGATAGCTTATGTCATTAGCCAATCACATGAGATTACTCAACCAATGTTATGATGACACATCATCTAAGACACTTTTTAAAATAAAAAATTTGAGACCCCTAACATCACCCATTTTATTATTTTTTTATATATATGCAAAAAGTCTATAAACATTATGAACTACACACAATTTAATACGAATCTCAATTTAATATATTTAATTATTAATTTTAAAAATAATTAATTTGATTACAAAAGTCAATAAAAGACTTTTATCTTAAAACGGAGGGAGTACTAAGCTCCCCAAACACCAACTATAATTATCCACGGATATCATAGATTTGGTTGATACCATTATAGCTATAGTCCTCAAGTCTTCCACTCTCAAAAGTGTAGGATGAACATGAAAAGTTTTATGCATGTACAAACGCAATCCACATACTTTATCTAGAAATTAATTCTATATATATAGATGATGCGTAATAATTGCAGGTTTTAGTGGAAAATTTAGTCCAAACGTAATCACTAAGGGACTGTTTATTATGTCATGATGAATACTCACTTTAGCATAGATTATTGGATATGATGAATACTCACTTTAGCATAGATTATTGGATATTTAATTTACCAATAATAAAAAATAATTTATGTTTAGTAAAAAATACGTGATTACCAGTAATTATTATTGTGAATGTTTGGTATAATTCAAGATTACTAAGTATATTTTTGTAAATATTGATCTTTTACTAAAATATCTTTGTACCTATTTTAGTTGAATGATTCATCCATCTAATTATTGTCAAATGTAATCAACAATCATCAAATTATTTTCGAACTAATTAATTATGTATTACTTAGTAAATCGTGTTAAAAATTTTAATATGTTTATAAAATAACAATTCATGATTTATTTAATTACTAAGCAGAACATTTTCATATATGTTGTTAATAATAAATTAAACTTATAATTATAATAAATAATAAACAACACCACATATTTGTATGGACAATGAGTTAGTTAAACTAAACATGTCGACAAACCAAAAAAAAACTAAAAAATTTAAAAATAAATATCACTACTAAAAAAATGGTCATTTGTGATGGCCAAAATCAATCACAAAAACTAGGAAAACCATCACGAAAGGTTTACGTGATGGCTTTAAGCATCACGATGGCCGTCTTGTATACGCCCATCATGAAAGGTTTTACATGATGGTTTTGACAATCACCGAAACATTCAATCCTTTTGTGATGGCTAAAGCTGTCACATTAGCACCAAGGTTTTTTGCAATTATTTGTGATGGCCGAAGCAATCACATCATTTTGTGATGGTCGTGACCATCACAAAATTGGTAAGGTTTTTATAATGGCCAAAAACAATCACCAATTTTTTGTGATGGCCGAAGCAATCACAACCTTTTGTGATGGTCAAGACCATCACAAAATTGGTAAGGTTTTTATGATGGTCAAAACAATCACCAAATGTTAAGGCATTTGTGATGGCTAAAGCAATAACAGACATAAGTCTCTTGTGATGGCTAAAGTAATCACAATTGTCCCTATTTTTGTAACCCATTTATACTTTTTGGTGATAGTAAAGTCATCACAAAATTCCTATATTAAAATATATTCAATTGCCAATTTTATATTTCAAATCTGTAAATGCCATAAATTTCAATAAATTTGAAACGTAAACTCATACAAAATTATTAAAATGAAGAAACCTGATCCATTTAATTAAAAATCAACTCATAATCAACTACTTAATAGGTAGCTACATGTCATAAGTTCATCAAACAATTAACTAACCCAACAACTATCAAAGAACTCCTAAACTAATAAATTGATAATTAAAGAAAATCTAGATCATCCCAAATTCTGCATGGAGTCCTCGTCAGAGTCATCATCATCTGCGTCGTCATTCACTTGTTCCTAAGAGCCAAGACTTATCTTGTGCATGCTTCATGAACTATGTAGTTGATTATGCCAAAAATGTAAGACTCCCGAGCTGAGGTCAATAGGGTTAATCAAATGTACAATTCTTTCTTGAAACTACAATGAGGAGGATAAGAATTAGAACAAATTATATGAAATCCAAAAGGATTTTTCATAGTATAAGGCAATAAGATTATGCCTAAAATATACCATAATAGAATTGAAGATAAAGGATAATTATATACATACCTTCATTGGCGGCAAGATGCAGCAGCAGCAAGCACCCAGCACCCAACAGGTCAGCACTCAACAACAATATGCAGCAGCAACATGCAACAAACAGCAACAGATTAGCAGCAACACAAGCACACAACAACATGCAACAGGCCAACATTAGCAACACAGCAATATAACATTATACCAAAAGATATATGACGTAAACACAGTAATATTATGAATCCTTCGCTGGAATCCACATAAACACGATAATATAAAAATAAAAATCGCGGCTGAAAACATAGAGCAAAGTGTTAAAATGTATTTACAGCAGATTCAGATTTATTTTTCCATCATTTGATTCTTGAGCAGATATGCTCTCTCCAATGTGTTTGTGTCGTTAAATTGCACCTGCTTATTGTTCAGCACAGCATCAATAAGACATTTAAAGCAAAAAGTTTTTAAATGTCAAAGAAGACACAAATTCAGGATCATAGATATTCTTACAATAAGAATCTTTGGATCATCTCATAACATAAACCTAAATCTTAGTAACACTATAGATAAAATATTAACTAAAAAATACACCAAATCTAGTACAATATCAAAACACTGAAACTAGGCAAGTACTTACTCAAATCAAAAATGTCTCTGGATATCTTCATCTTCTTGGTAGTACCGTTATAAAGCTCTTCGAGACTACAAGGCATAGTGTTCTCAATTGGAGGTGCTTTGTGAGGAGTTGTCTCATTTCCAAGTTCCAACTCCACCTCCTTCCCCAAAGAACAAATCATCACCAAATATACCACTTGAGAAGCTAGACCCTGTCATTCCACCACCCACACCTCCTCCCATCCCTCCAAATGGGCTTGAAAACCCAAAAAACTCCGCCATAGATTCTTATTTCAGTACAATTTATGCCAATTTTAAAATTGTCCATAGACATGTTCATACCCTAGCCTTAATTCATGGAATGAAGATCAAAAAATAAAAACAATTGACGTACCAGTAATCAGTAGAGCCGAGGTGGAGTCAAAGACGCGGAGAGACCGGAGGAGGAGACGCGATTTGGAGTTTCGGATTAGGGCAGGTAGAGAGTGAGATGCGATTTGGTTTGCCTCTATACTGGTTTTCACGTCTAACTCCTCCTTTACCATACCAAGTACACAACGACTGTGTTTCAAAAAAAGAGTTTGATTTTAACTTATAAAAATAAAAACTCTTTAAAAAGTAATATTATAAATAAAATTATTATTTCAAAAACTTAAATAGATTTAAATTTAAATTTAAATTTTAAGATGTCATAAATTAGTTAATAACAAACCGAAATATAACTCTTTTGTGAAATAGAAAAGTAACAATTTAGCACATGTGTGATCTGTTCCACAAAAATAGTCTTAATTATTACAATTTTTTTATTATCAGTTTACAATATTTTAAAATTTGAATTATTGTAACTTAATATTTTAATTAATAAAATATTTAATATTATAAATTATTTAAGTGTTATTAAGAATAAAATTTTATTTTAAAAAATTAATTACATTACAATTTGAGTTGTAGAATATCATAAATTAACTAAGAATAAA
This sequence comes from Aralia elata, assembly GCA_034770075.1. Taxonomy (NCBI): domain Eukaryota; kingdom Viridiplantae; phylum Streptophyta; class Magnoliopsida; order Apiales; family Araliaceae; genus Aralia; species Aralia elata. The sequence continues at coordinate 11,805,822 of CM068386.1, read as the reverse complement.
ACTCAAACTTAACTCTTTCTGCATAATAGATGAGTAATTTTTTAGCATTTATGGTCTATTCCACAGAAGAGTCTTATCCTCTCTTTTTTTTAATTTTTTTATGGTCAATGTATGAAATTTTAAAGTTTAAATTATTGTAAATTTATTTACTTTTATTTACTTTGATTATTCAATTTAAAGTTTCTTTTCCTTCACAATTCCTTCGCTAAAAAACTTCTCATGTGAAGGAATTCATTCCTTCACAAAATTTCCTTCACTATATCTATAATTTCTTGTAGTGAGTACATGAAATTAAAAATAAAATAAAAAAGGAAAATTGAAAAAAACTAGTAGACCGAGGCGTAAATAAACTTTTAAAGGTTTAATATACTATTTGTACGTACCACATTTTATATTTGACATTGTACCACTGGTATTTAATTTTTTGTGGGCATATATTTTTTTTTATTTTTATTAATTAATGTCATTTTTTAGTGGATAAATTATTTTAATGTTTGAAGACTTTTTGGGGGACAAAAGATATATTACTTATGTTAGAGAATATTACTCATAGTGATATTAAATATAGTGGATGCGGATGATAGTAATGTTGGATAAAACTTGTTCAGGTCAGACAAAGAAAAATATAAGTGATTGCATAGGTATCAAATATTCTCTAACATAAGTTTTAATATTTTCCTTTAGATGAAATATTGTGTGATGGTTCAAACACAATCAAGAAAAATAAATTAAAAAAAGACCTCCTTTGATAAATGGCAAAACAAATATATTCCTGCGTTCGTTGAAATTTTTATCAATTGTACCCGCCTCCCTTCAAAAAACAAAAAACAATTTACGCGAAAAATTTAGTGATTGTAATGGTTGTCACAAATATTCTACAGTGATGACACAACTAGACATCAGTAAGAGCCATCATATGTACTACCTATTTTGTGATTGCTAGTAAATTCCATCACATAATATATTTGTTGGTCATATATGCTTGTTTTTTAGTGATTGCCTTGACCGTGACAAATAGTTTATAGTGATGGCAAAATTAGCCATTATTAAGAGCCGTCATCTATATTATTATTTTGTGATTGCTAAAAAAGTCCATCATATAATACCATTTTTTGAGATTGCTTTAAATGTCGTCATAAAGGTCCATCACATGTGGTTTTCTTTTCGTGATGGACTTGGCCGTCACCAAATAGTTTTAAGGAGAAATATATAGGTGATGGTTGCATGCCATCACAAAAACTAAAAATTATTTTTGGACAATATTTGGTGATTGAAATAGTCGTCACATATATATATATATATATATATATATATATATATATATATATCCACTATGGCAAAATTAACCATCACCAGAGACATTATATATATAATATTTTTTGTGATGACTCAAATAATCCATCACGAAATATTATTTATTGTGATTGCTTTTGAAAATCGTCACTAGGATCCATCACGCATGCTTGATTTTCTAGTAGTGTGAATTATGGGACTAATAAGAATATTTATGTCTCAATTATTAAATATAAATAATATTTTTGTTCAAATAAAAATTTCAAGAAGACCACTATGTGGTAATCTCATATTACCACCTATTTTTTGGTCATTTGATTACTTTGCGGGGAATCTTGACACTTTACCGAGTATTTGCTTACCGGGAACGTAAAATTACCGGTGTAATAAACATGATATATAAAGATAACCAGCTCACACACTACAAGAAAAAAGGGTTTTAGTGGCAAAATTTTTTGCTTCTATATACCAAAATTTTGCCACTAAAAGGTTTTAGTTGCGAAATTTTTGTTGTCATCATGTTGTCGCAACATGCTCATGGCAAATCTTTTGATTTTGCCACTAATTGAGAAACCATTAGTGACGAAACAAATTTGTCGCAACTTACTAGCCAATCAGTGACAAATATTTTTGCCACTAGATAGACAAATTATTGCCACTGTAAGCATACTTTTTGCCACGAATTCCTTATTTTTTTGTGACAATTGGTAAATTTTGCCACAAATTTTAAATCCATTAATTGTGACAAATTTTATTTTACCATAAAATTAGTCTTTTTGTCATAAATTTAGCTTTGTCAGTGACAAATTCTGAACATATTCCCAATATATAAATTATTAGTGACAAATTAAAATTGTCATAAATATTAAAATTTTGAATCAATCACGAAAGACGATGGTATAAAACGAAGTATGATCCTTTATATAACAAATACAAGTATATTACAATAGAAGGCAAACATATGGCAACGAGAGTAATTACCAAAAGGAAGAAAAAAAAGAAAGATTGTACAACATATTGTAAGAAGTACAACGTGCAAAAAGAAAGAAAATAACTTCTAAACATGATAGTTGATGCGCTAGTACTTTTGATGCACTTGAATATTTGCTCTTCTTTGCAATTTGTATTACCTGAATTGAAAAGACAAGATAAGTCTCTACACAAAAATTGAGTAACTCAAAGAAAGAAAAAAAGTCGAAAAGAAGAAGGAACGAACCAAGTGACAAGAACATACCCTTGAAAAAAAAAAGGGACTGCCAAGTGATTGCTAAGCACTTATATAATGGTATGCATGTTCAATACAAATAGAATTTGCTACTTGAAAGTAAAATAACCTAATCTCATAACTAAAATTCAGTTGTAAGGGTATATAGTAATATGAAGACCTCAAAGATACCGAGTTTAAACCCCCTATGTTTCTCTTTTATACAATTCTAGGGCCTCCACAGCACTGGTTGACAGTTAGAAAAGGCCATGTCGAATGAAATGGTTTTTTCCTTTATTCTAAATACTATTAGCTAAGAAATTTAAGGAGGTCCAAAAGGAAACCTCAAGTAATCAAAAACTTCGACCTCTTGTATAAAAAAGAAAACTAGTTGCAGTTAGTTTAGTTAGAGCCTTTCAATGAGTATGCTTAAAGGTACACCAAAGTTAGCGTTAAGTTAAGAATGCACATAATGCCACATATCTTTTCTAATCAGCTCGAGTTTACAAAGAGAATTATGATATTCATATGAAATAGTCTACTACTAAAATTCATAGGCAGCTTACCACACAAATGAGAAGTCAAACTGCCTTTACTCATGTAGACATATATAAGCATGTGTTGTCCCTTTTCCGCACAATATCCAACCAAATTAACTAGGTTCCTGTGATGTATTCCCAATAATGTGACCTAAGAAGAAATATAGATAACAAAAGGTTTACAATGTATAAATAAAAGTGTCATGAGTTGAAGCATATGTTAAGCACATATAGAGTAGAGAGGAGGTGCGCAGTGGCAGAATCCATTATCTCCCATGGTTTTAAGTTTTCAAGTCAAAACTTCAAAAGAACTAGCAAACAAATCTTAGTTATCAACACCAATAATATGAGCAAGTTGTGAGATGCTAAATAGTGATTAAAACAATCTGCAACTTCAAGGCACGTATCTATATGTGGTTGTTATAAATACTGATAAATTTGGACAGTCTCAATTAATTAACTACAATTACCTCTGTCTGGAATTCTTTTTCTCATCGTTTAGAATCAGTTAATGCAAGCACTTTAACAGCAACAATCTCACCAGTTGACATTTGAGCTTTGTAAACAGGACCAAATGCCCCTTGTCCAATCACTGTGGTAAAATAACAAGTTGCTTTCTGTAGATCCCTGTTTTAAGCATTAAAAAAGGGGGTAAAGAAACTTGCAAATCAAGTGGGAGAATACTAAAGCGGGCAGGAAGGCTGGGGGGAGAGTATGACTTAAACTTCCCCATGATAATTTATTTTCAGTAACAAATAAGCAAAAGAAAAGTGAAACTTTTACTAATGACCAAAAGATTAAATACTGCTAAAAATTCAAGAGAAGAAAAACAAAAAACAAAAAATTGATCAATTAGTAAAACAATTAAACATCTATATTTTGTTTCGGTAAGCGCAAGCACCAAACATCTTAAGATTCAAGTTTGCATAACATGAAAAGATATAAGTAAACATGAAGTATATAATTAGTGTCAGATGACCAGTTTAGATAAATCTTAATGGACTTCATGCATCATTGACATTTTTATCTGAGACTCCATGCAACAAAATGATCGCTAATTCTTTTCTTTCATAAAATAAATTCTCACACAAACTTTAGGTGTTCAGGAGGGGGGAGACGAAGGAAGTAGAAACAATGATATATATATGATATAGAACCGTTCTCCAACGGACCTAAAAAACGGGTCTAAAAAACGGACCGGCTATAGCAACGGACAGAACCGTCGCTATAGCATAAACCATCGCCCTTTGGCGACGGTTCTGTCGCCATAGCTAACCGTCATCGTAGACCTATGACGACGGTTTATGCATAGCGACAGTTCTGTCCCTCGCTATAACCGGTCTATTTTTTGGACTCGTTGGAGAACCGGACTCATATATGATATATGTGTGTGTATATATATATATATATATATATACACACACACGTACAAGTTACACCAGCGGAAAAGTCCTAGTAGAGTAGTATTGTACTTGTAACAATTTTGTTAAAAAGGTACACTGGATTGTTTATTTATAAATGACAGACACCCGAATCATCTCATCCAGTTAGATGAAAACAATAAATTAAATGAACAGAAATAAAAACATACTTGTAAGAGTACTCGAGTATTCCAGAAGCAGAGACTACATTAGTCTTTTTGAGTCCTCCAAGCCAAAAGGGCATGCTACTTTGTATAGATGTTTTAGGCGACTCCGTACCGAAAGATGAGTCTGATAATATTATACAAGAATCAGCCCCATTTGCTCGAATAGGAATGGTTGCAGCTCGCCGTGAACTGCTATTTCCTATCTGTGACCGTTTCTTACGGATCCTAAAGCAGAACAGTGCAAATATAGCCAAAAGCACTCCAATTACAACCCAACACCATTGCAACTGTATGAAGAAAATTTAACCCATGTTCTATCCCTCTTTCTCTTTCTTTTTTTTTTCATAAAGTTGTTAGTCCAGTACTAAATTGAGAGAATGATGATTAGAAGATGGATCACCCGGCATATACGCTCACTAAATATTGTCTCAACAGTTTAAAATGAACTTGAGAGAGGTCTTAAGGGAGAACAGTTAAGTTATTTCACTTGGTCATTTTGTCGAACAGAGCAAATACGTCGGATGCTTTATGAATGAGGAACCTGTAAAGCTTGATCAAGTTGTACCAAATCAAACAAGATTTTGTGCCAAATTAATTAAACAAAATTTAAGGTATGAGAAAATTATAACTCTGCTACGAACCTAACAAGATGTTGTGCCAAATTAAACAAAATTTAATGTATCAGAAAATTACAACTCTACTATGAACCTAACTGTTATACACTAATGTGAAGTTGTCATAGGGGCAAATCTCACATTGGTAGTATAGGATATTAATGTGGGGTTGATATAGGTTTGGACCTCTCATCTTGAATAGTTAACTTTTTAGGAGGAAAGAAAATAGGAGTTTGAGCCTATATCGTAACATTTGGTATCAGAGCTGACTCCATAGAATTTGTAGAACTACCGACTAAGTGGAAAGAGCTATCCATACTGATTTCAGTAGCAACTGAGGGGAGCTGATCTGGGTTATCAAAATAGTAAAGGAAATTTTCCATCCGCTTACTAGCCCTCAGTTTCCAAAAAAATAAAAAAAAAATTAAAAAAAAATCATTAAAAATTAAAAAAAAAAAACCCCGCCAATGCATTTAATCATAATCATGATTGTGGCAACAAAAAATTGTCACTAATATACATTACATTAAACAAATTGTGACGAAAATAAATTTTGTCACTAATTATAACATAATTAATGACAAACTCCAAAAAATATTGTCACCAAATGTTTAAAAAAATTAGTGGCAAAATCTTATTTGTCATTATAAATCTTGGCGCCAAGAAGAGCAAATACCGCGAAAGAATTGGCGACAAACTTAGTAGCAAAATAATCATGTTGTCATTATATGATAGCCAAGCTAAGTGTTTAATGGCAAATTATAAATTTGTCACAAGTTTGCCTTTTGTACAAATTCGTGACAACAATTTATTTGCCACTGATTGTTTTGCCAATAATACTAATTTTCCTTATAGTGACATTACCAGGTATTTAAAATGACCACTTTAGATAACCTGTAACAAATGCCCCTAAACAAGGTTTTCCTTGGCTTCCTTGTTCCACATACTTTTTGATTTTGTTTGATTCCAGACAATATATTGTAAATGTTTACATCGATTTTTTGATTATCAATGTAGTACAAATATTTACGATGATTTTTTTATTGTCAGTTACGTAGATAAATATTAGTGATAATGTTTTTAAAAAGATAGATAATAAATGAGATCTTCTTATAATTATATTCAATCCCATATCAATCATAAATAACTATTATGTTGTGAGTAATCCCTCCTCATAAAATAAAATAATAAATAAATAAAAATAAAACTTAATTGTTGGAGTCAACAGCTCTAGTCAGCCTTTGATAAAATGGTCTACAGGTATTAGTGGAAAATTTAGTCAAAACGTAATCATTAAACAAGGTTTCCCTCGACTTCCTTGTTCTACATAGTTGTAGGCATCCTAGAACCTTTCAACAATAAGGAGACAAAAACCTAACATAGTTTAATGAAGGCCAATTAATCGAACTGGTGTTAATGTATCGAAAGATGCTATATATGTTGAGTTAACAGTGTATTTGTGAGTTTGAATTGAGAAGAAAAAAAATAATAATTTAAGATTTATAAAATAAAAGAGAGTGAAAGAAATAAAATTTATTTTTTTTCTTTGTGTTTATGATTTTTAGAAAGAAATTTTAACTTAAAATATATAACATATTACTTTTATCCTTAGAAGATTACATTAAAAATTATTATAAGGATAGTTTTGGTGTTTTAATATGACATCGAAGTTTTTAGTAAATTTCCTTTTAAATTTTTCCAACTTTATGAGGAAATTTTTAAAATTTCTCTCTTTTTTCTCCTCTCATCGAAAAACTCACAAATAAGGGATTTTTAATCTCTTTCCTAAATTTTCCTCTTTTCCTTTCTTTTCTCTCATTTTTAAAACTCATAAATAACTCTTACTACGAATATATTGATATGGTAGAAAATAACAATGAAGATTCGGATTTCTATAAAATTTAGCATGTGTGGAGATGTAATATATTGTGTACTTTTTTATTTATTATTTAGGAAAATTCAGTAGGTTAATTTATATTTGACCCGTTTATGTTTTGGGTTTTAGTTTTGATAATTTTATGTAGTTTAGGATTTAATTATTTTTGTTCTTCAGTTATTCATATGAAAGTAGTTTAGTATTATAAATGTTTTTTAAGGTTTATTTACATGGGAATGTTTTCATCAATTAATATTTTTATATATTTGTTCTATTTGTAAGTTCATATGTTCTTTGTGGATTCAAGTGTTTATCTTACGTTATTGTTAGTACGTTAAACTTATAAATCACTTTTGTGTTAGAGCGTTACAATCTAATCATATTTTAATGCGTCAATTGCTCTGATATTAATTGACGCATCAGAATATGGTTCACTAACTGTGTCTCTTTTTTTAGTGATGAATGATGCAGATTACATGCTATAGTAATTTAAATGCTGAAGAGGTGATGAAAATTAAAGGTGTAGACGAGTCGAACTAAATCGAACAGAAAGCTACGCCAATTAATAAGATTGATGACGTAGCAATTAATGCTCAAATTCGACTCAGATTCGAATTGTATTTGAAAAACTCTACTCATATTCGAGTCGGCTCGAATATTCATTACTCGAATTCAATCCGACTCGGATTGAATTATATTCAAACTAATCGTGAGTTTTGAATTCAAGCTCGAATTCGGGTCTCCACATAGTAACTAGCTTTATAATACATATTGAACTTATTATTTTACTTAGAAATGAGAAAATATATTTACAATTACACTTTATAAATATAAAATCACAATTAAAATTAAAAATAAAATAAAAAATAATAACTAATTATCCTTATTTTATTTAATTTTGTATATATTATAAGAGAATGTATATATTGAGTATCTACTCGAATATATATCAACCAAGTATGTATCGAATTACACTCGAGAATTCGAGTAGTTTGAATCCTAAACGAGTCGAGTATAATCTTGCTCAAATTCTACTTGTATTTTTATTCGAACTATTTTTTGTGCTCAGATTTAGATCATATTATTAACAAATCCGAGTTTCACTCGCATTTTTTCGAGTCGAGCCCGAATTGAACCCGAATGGTTTTGTTTGATTTACAGCCTTAATGAGAATTATTCATCTTTTGTATTTTAACAATGTAATATCAGTTGTTTCAAGCGGTTTCAATGTAAGTAATTCATCAATAATTATTATTTCAATCGTGATAAATTTCAGCTATATCTAAAATTCGTAAAGAATCAGAAGAACTTTTTTTCAGTTAAAATTTAGGAAAGGAATACATCGTATATTTAAAATATAAAAAAATCATGTTTTTCTAGGAAAAAAATGCACTCAAGTATTTTTTTCATCCTTTATTCAAGTTTAAAATGTTTCTATCTACATTCTTATTATCATAATTATGTACTTACCACTATCTCTTATTCATATAATTTTTAATTTATTTAGTGTGTTGTAAAAATTCATATTATTATCAATTATATTTAAATTATATAAGTATAATTGTTTGAATTTAAATATAATTTACTATTACATAAGTAGATGAATTAATATATGAATATATAAACAAATGAATGATCAAATACTATTCCCTCCGTCCAAGTTTATTTGTCCTAATTTTCTTTTCGGTTTGTCTAAATTTATTTGTCCTCTTTCCTTTTTAATACTATTTTAAACTTTACTTTTCCAATAATGCCTTCATTTAATTTTTTTTTAAATGCATTGAAAACAATATTGCATACATTGAAAAAAGTAACACTATTAGTTTTGACATTAGAATCACAACCGCACTCTTTTTTTCTCCACTCTCTCTCCTCTCTTTTATTGTTTCAAAAAAGAGTTAGAAGATTAAATAAAACAACAAAGATGATAATAGAGTAATTAATATGAGTGATTTGGAGATAAAATAAATTTCTTAATAAGCGTGTATTTTCAAACTAAGACAAGTAAAGTTAGACGGAGGGAGTATTATTTATATTATATGAATAGATGAATTATTATTATTAAATTTTTATTTTTTAAATAATATATTTTAGAAAGAAATAATTTTTATATAAGAATTATCGTACACAATATCAATCAATTATTAATATAGTTAATATATTAGCATATATAGTATAATACTAAAAATATAAACAATACAATAATTTTATAATAAAATATGTGTTTCGCATGGGATCATGAGTTAATCTATATATATAATAAATAAAACAAAATCGTAGTTCAAACCTACTTTTTAGGAGTAGTTATTCAATCGTTCAACCCTACTTTTTAGGAGTGACCCCCTAAAATTTAACAATAAATTTTAACTATAAATAAAATTCTCTTTAACCCTAACAAAAAATTCTATTTTAAGCCAAAAGTAGAGCCACAATTTATCATCTACATCAACATTCACAACTCCGTCATCTCCATCTTTTGAGTGTTCTTCATCAGATTTTGGTGGTTAGTACATTTAGACATTCACATTCTAAATCTAATAATATATACATTTATGATTGTATTTGTGTATGATTTTATTTATACTAGTGTTAATGTTCGTAGTTTTTATATATAATAAACAAAACAAAATTGTCGTTCAAACCTAAATTTTAGGAATGACCATTCAACCCTAAAATTTAGAAATAAATTCTAACTGTAAATAATATATATATATATATATATAATAAATAGCACAAAATAGTTCCTTAACCCTAAAACTTAGGAATGGTCTTATAACTCTAAAATCGTCTCTAGCTCAACCCTAAAATTTAGTAAAAGAAACTATTTTTTGTATCTATTATTTAATTTCAAAATCTTTTCATCTATATTCTTACTATCATAATTATCTACTTACCACTATCTCTTATCTTTATACATTTTTTAATTTAGTTAGTGTTCTTTAAAATTCATATTATTGATAAGAATAATATTTTATTGTATAATATTTTTATTATTAAATTATATAAGTATAACTATTTGAGTTTAATTAGTATTTTATTATTACATAAGTAGATGAACATAGGAATATAAAAACAAATAAATCATTTTTAAAAAGATTACTATCATTTACTATATTATATAAGTAGAAGAATTATTATTGTAGATTTTTAAATTTATTTAATTTTTCATCAATAATTAGTTATACATTATTAGTTAAATAGGATGTTTCAAAAGAAAATATTTTATTTATATAAAAATTATTGTACACAATATTAATCTATTATTAATAAAATTAGTGTATTAGTATAGTATAATATAAAAAATAATATAAATAATATAATAATTTTATAACAAAATAAAATATGTGCTTCAGACGGTATCATGAACTAATTGATATAATAACCAAAAACAGTACCTAAACAAGCTGAAGTGCGTAGTCTTGAATCTATGCACACCGAACTTGACTAATGAAATTCCTTGGCACTTTCAGCTTGTAAATGGGCGTACTAACTCCCATGATACACAGTCCTTACCACCAATATCACAAATGCAATATGCTAGTTTTATAGAGCAGCTATTCTGTTTTCCTTTTCCGGATCAAGTAAACGTAAAAATTATACTTCCTCCTTTTCAAATTATAAGTTATTATTGACTTTTAAAAATTAATTTAATATATTTTAAAACTCAAATTTGTGATAATTCATTAAAGATTATGAGTAAATAAATTTTACAATCAATAATACTTTTGAAAAAATTAATAATATTCATCATTGTATTAACTAAATTTAAAGCAATCTATGTTAATTTTTAGAAAATGTCTTTACTTACTTTTAAAAAATCAATAACGATCTTATATTTTGAAACAGAGAAAGTAGTTTCTTAATTTTCATCAATTACTGAATTCCAAAATGATGTAGAGGCCAAAAAGTAATAGAATCTTGGAATCAATCCATTATCTAAAACCTCATCCTTTGTATCCACAAGGACCACAACATATTATTGTGGAGGTCAAGCACCATCATCCAGAGGATTCAAACCTTAATTAATACTTCTCCCTATGTTCCATAAAAATAGTCCCATTTTGAAAACTTTGCAAGCATTAATGATTTATTGATTTATTTTTGTTACTCCCTCAGTTCCGTAATATTTGACGTTTTAAGATAATTTTTTTGTTCCTAAATAACTGTCGTTCTAGGATTTTTAAGAGAGTTAGTTATAATTTTTTCCAAATTACCCTTAAAATAAATTATCTATAATTTTCAAAACTCTTTTCTCTTCTTTATGTATCTGTCCAATCCACATATTATCCTCTCTCGATCTCTCTTCTTTTTCTTCTCTCTCCTTCCCTATCTGACTCACTTTCTCCCTTTTCTTTTTCTTCTCTCTCCTTCCTATCCTATTCTCTTTCTCTCTCTTGCAATCACTCTTTTTAATATAATTCACACAAAAAAGTAGAAGTAATTTTGTGTATTTTTAATTGCAAAATATTTAAATTTATTTCTTTAATTTGTTGCATCTATGGTTAATATAGTTTAGTTTGTTCTGTTTTATAAGAACATACATAATCTAAATACTCCATGGAACAACTTTTTAATTATAAAAAAATGGCGGAAAATAAAAAAGAGAGCTAACAAAAATTTTAGACAGCAAGTAATAAAAAATAAAATAAAAAATAAAAAAGAAGAGAATTGAGATGACTTAAATAAATGGGGTGGGTGAGAAAAATTAGGTACTTTGAATTTATCGGATAACTATATATTGGTTAAAGATGAGGAGAGAGAAAGTAGATGAATAGACAAATGAAAGGGTGTTTTGGGCATTTGATAGCATATTTAATTATCGGCAATTAGGTTTCTTAATATATGTGCTCAACTCTAAACGACAGATAAAACGGAATCGAAGGAGTACATCTTTACCCTTAAAAATATCACGTTGTTAGCTTAGCGGTGACGGTATATTAATAAAACTATGAAGTTTTCGGTTATTTACCTATTTACGGAGAAGAAAATAAATACTCTTCTTTGGTTAAAGAATATGAATTACAATATCAAATGTGATATATGTTTTTAATTTATAAAGAAGGGCTTGTGTGATATGAGGCATCAACTTCACCCTAATACATTCTATAACTTATTATTATAATACCCGATTAAAAAAAAGATAATAATAATAATATAATTAGATAATAGAAGTGTAACTAATAATGTTTTTTATACATATCTAAAACCTATAAAGATAAGATAAATCATTTAAATTGTAACAACCTTTTAATTTTAAAAGAACTCTTTTACTTGGTGACCTATTTTGCAAAAGAATTAAATATATTTAAATAACTTGAGAGATAGAAGAACGTAAAAACTACTTGGCTTTGGAGTACTGTATAACAGAGAAGAAGAAAACTCAAATAGGTAAACATAAATCCTTCTTTTTCAATTATGAGTTGATTCAATATATATATATATATATATATATATATATATATATATATGATTATATTTTAAATCAATGATTATAATACACAAACTCTATCTGAATAACTGAATAAAAGAGGTTTTTAAATAGTATTTATGTATATATATTTTGTGGGTGTAATCTGCTAAATTAACTTGTAAGTCTTTATTTAATGAGTAAATAATTCAATTTATTTGTAAGTGGATCGTGATCCATTAATTGGTGTATGTGGGTGTTGCGGTTATATATAATATGTATGTATGTATATATGTTTGACTATATAGTCTGATTTGTGCCATAGATTGTGCAATGTTGCAGTTATAATATATATATATATAGAGAGAGAGAGAGAGAGAGACTATTTTATGCCACTGCCATCTCAGGCAATGGTTTTGTATTCTTTTTTTTTTTGAATTCAATAGTAATAAGCATATCTATTGGGTATATATACATATATATTATGGTTATTGTCAAACTAAGAACTTAACTATTTTCTTTATTTAATTTAAACTTTAGCTCTTAAAGCCAAAAATATACTGAAAGACCTATGACTTCTAGAATAAAATTAATTATATATGAAGTCAAAATTAGCTATAAATGTTTCTAAGATTTGAATTAAAAAAATGTTTGAGCTAGGATAAATTATCCTAATGATTTTATTTGTTCTAATTTTATACTTAAGATTTGTTCGCTTTTAATTTTGTGTTCCGCATTATCGAGGTAAGTGGCTTTCTGAACTATTTAGCGTTCTTAAATTATTGTTTACTTTTATGTATACCTTAGTAATTACTCGGATGCCTAAATTTACTATTTCAAAATTTGTTGTGTTTTATTTAAGGCTTCCATTTAAATGAAAATGCTATGTTCTTTTATTTCAAACTTCGGATCAAGTATTTATTTTTGAACTGTGAAAATGAAATTATATGATTTTGAACTATGAAATAAGTATAGTTTTGAATATCGATGAGATTGTGAAATATTTTTGAAATCCTCAGTCCAACTATGTATAGAACATGTTAGTGTTTACGTTTAGTTCCGGAGTTAATATAGGACCTACTAAGGTGCATACCTTTTTAGATGCTCTTCGGAGAACGTGCATATTAGATACCTTAGTAGGGTGCATGACCATTGACATTTATCAAACTTTTAGGTCATGTTAAAGGGCTACTATAACTTTAGTCGCTAGGGTTGTGGATTAAAAAGATATATTGTATATATTGAAATCATTTTTGAGTGTGAATTCACTTTATCATTATCTGTTTTACTTTTTGAAAGTATATTTACTATTGTTATCGAACAAAAAGTTATTTCGAAAAAGTATTGTTTTGCAAATTATACTTGATCCACCCAAATATTAAGGATTGTCACTTGCTGAGTTTTATCGCTCACCCCTTACATAAATTTTTACAGGTTACATCGTCGATAGCTGAGCACTTGTTTGATATGCATTAGATAGCTGGAGTTAGTTAACATGTTTATTTCTTTTATCGTCAAATTTGTAATAAAACTCTTAGTTTCGGAGAACTCTGCGTCTCCATTTTAAGATTCTGGTATTTAGTCGGTATTCATGTGAATTGGTTTTGAAGGATGTTTATTGTTAGGTTTAAATTAAGATTATTGTTGAATTGTTTTGTTTGGGCTACGCGCTATTGATATTTTGTCTTACAGGCCTTTGGGCTTGCGGCGTGTAGTACTTCTAACCTGTAACGGGTTCGGGGTGTTTTAGAGATGGTGTCAAAGCAGTGGCCTCTCGTAATGTGTTGGGTTGAAAAACCTACATATTCCCTAGGGAGTGATTTTGGGAGTTAGCTGTGGGTAATAGTTTTGACTAAATTTAAGAATTTTGGAGTTAAATAGAGAATAAGGTGAGAAATCTTCGTATTGTTTGAGGTTTAGTACTTGAGGCTAAATGGGTATTTTATTTTATTTGGTTGTAGGATGGGTGATCAAAACATGGTAGATGACTTAGCTGAGGGATTTGGAAATTTTGACCCCAAAATCTATTTCGCGCCTCCTAAGAAGCCAACCAATAAGTCTGTTCATGATTCATCTCAATACGAGATTAGGTATGAAGAGTCAGGAAAACCTCAAGGACCTAGTTCTGGAGTGAGGAAAGAAAGGGAGAAAAAAAATAGGCACCACTTCAAGGATAAAGTAAGAGATCGTGGCATGATCGCAAAGTTAGAGGACGAGGTTAAACACCTTAGAAAGACATTAATGGATATGGATATAAAGTTAGAGATTACCCTAGACAATCGAGATAGATAGGCAAGACATGTTTTGAAGGGATGTGAAAGTCTTAAGGAAGCTGTCCATTGTGCGTTTCCTGGTGCAGCGGAACCACAAGAGGCAATGGACAAATTTATTGAGGAGTTCGACAAACATCTTGAGAGGGTGAAGAAGAGGGACGCCAAGTGGCGTTAAATCTTGTAATAAATTAGAATTTAGGAAGAGTTTTGTTTAAGAATTTTATTGTCGTTTGTTAATTTGGTTATTAGTTTGCTTTTTGAGCATGAACATGTAATGGTATTTTGAATTAAATAAATTGGAGTTTTTGAATTACAATTATGTGTGTATTTTTATCTTCATTCATTTTTGTTACTAGGTTTGTATAGTGTTGTTGAGTGGGGATTGCTTTTTGTGTAGGAAAATGCCGCCTAGAAGAAGCAACCCTACTAACAACGATTTTGGCACTGATGGTATGACTCAGCTGGCTGCTACTTTAGCTCAGCTAGTGCAGAACCAACAGCCTGGACAGCGTGGCATTGTAGCAGAACTCAAGCGATAGAACCCGCTAATCTTTGAAGGGGCTACGGACCCTGCCATCATTGAGAAGTGGATTCAAGAAATGGAGAAGGCGTTTGACTTGCTAAGAAGTAGTAAGGCTAATAAAGTGAAGTTGGCGGTTTACCAACTTCAGAGTGGGGCATATGATCGGTGGCTTATGGAGAGAAGAAAGCACGAGGGGAATCCCGAACCCTACACTTGGACTATGTTCAAGGAAGAATTTACCAACAAGTACTTTCCTAGAAGGTCCGGGCACAAAAGGAGAGGGGATTTATCAAGCTCGAACAAGGAAGTAAAACAGTTACTCAATATGAAGCCGAATTTTGTGAAGCTTGCCAAGTATGCACCGACCTTGGTGGTAGATGAGGAGATGAAAGCACGTAAATTGGAGGATAGATTGCGGGCTGACATAAGACATGATGTGGCATCTTTTGAGCTGCCCACATATGATATAGTGCTCAATAAGGTATTAATAATTGAGAAGGGCTTAACAGAAATGGAGAAATGGAAGAACAATAAAAGAGAAGAGCCATTAGGGGGAAAGTCCACCCATGAAGGACCTACGAAAAAGTTGAATATGCAGACCACTAAATTTAGAGGAAATCAAGGAAACCAATGGAATCAAGAAAACAAGCTGAAGTGTTCGAGGTGTGGTAAGAACCACCCAGACAATGAATGCCACTAGAATACGGGAGTGTGTTTTTATTGTGGAGGGTTCGGCCATAGGATTGCACAATGCCCCAAGAACCCTTCACCTAGAGGAGATGAAAAGGAGGAAATAGCCTTGGCAAGCCTAGGACCAAATCGAGGACGTGTGTTTCAGCTTTCAGGCAGCCAGAATTAAGGTATGGAACCCTTTTAACAATTGTATTTAATACATAAATAATAAGTTTCTTAATTGTGTGGTATGTGTATTTCCTTTAGAATTGTGATTTGGGAATTTGGAGGACCAAATTCTTTTAAGATGAGAAGAATGTACTGCTTGGTTAAAAAAAGATGATAATAATAATAATAATATAATTAGATAATAGAAGTGTAACTAATAATTTTTTTATACATATCTAAAACCTATAAAGATAAGATAAGTCATATAAGTTGTAACAACTTTTTAATTTTAAAAGGACTCTTTTACTTGCTGATTTATTTTGCGAAAAAATTAAATATATTTAAATAACTAGAGAGAGTGAAGAACGTAAAAACTATTTGGCTTTGGAATACTGTAGAACGGAGAAAAAGAAAACTCAAATACGTAAACCTAAACTCTTCTTTTTCAATTATGAGTTGATTCATATAATATATATATATATATATATATGATTATATTTTAAATCAATGATTATAATACACATACTCTATCCGAATAAAAGAGGTTTTTAAATAGTATTTATGTATATACATTTTGTGGGTGTAATCTGCTAAAATTATCGTGTAAGTCTTTATTTAATGAGTAAATAATCCAATTTATTTGTAAGTGGATCGTGATCCATTAATTGGTGTGTGTTGCGATTATATATAATATGTATGTATGTATGTATATATGTTTGACTATATAAACTGATTTGTGCCATAGATTGTGCCATTTTGGGGTTATAACATACACACACACACACACACTACGGTTATTGTCAAACTAAGAACCTAACTATTTTTTTATTTAATTTAAACTTCAGCTCTTAAAGTCGGAATATACAGAAAGACTTATGACTTCTAGAATAAAATTAATTATATATTGAGTCAAAATTAACTATAAATGTGTCTAAGATTTAAATTAAAAAAAATGTTTGAGCTAGGATAAATTATCCTAATTATTTTATTTGTTCTAATTTTATACTTAGGATTTGTTAGCTTTTAATTTCGTGTTCCGCAATATCGAGGTAAGTGATTTTCTAAACTATTTAGTGTTCTTAAATTATCGTTTACTTTTATGTATACTTAGTAATTACTCGGATGTCTAATGTACTGTTTCAAAATCTGTTATGTTTTATTTAAGGCTTCCATTTAAATGAAAATGCTATGTTTTTTTATTTTAAACTTCGGATCAAGTATTTATTTTTGAACTGTGAAAATGAGATTATATGATTTTGAACTATGAAATAGTATAGTTTTGAATATCGATGAGATTGTAAAATATTTTTGAAATCCTCAGTCCGACTATGTATAGAACCCGTAAGTTTTTACGTTTAGTTCCAAAGTTAATATAGGACATACTAAGGCACACACCTTTTAGATGCCCTTCGGGGAACGTGCATATTAGATACCTTAGTAGGGTGCGCGTGAACATTGACATTTATCGAACTTTTGGCTAGAGTTGTGGCTTAAAAGATATATTGTATATATTAAAATCATTTTTGAGTGTGAATTCACTTTGTTATTATCTGTTTTACTTTTTGAAAGTATATTTACTATTGTTATCGAACAAAAAGTTATTTCGAAAAAGTGTTTTGCAAATTATACTTAATCCACCTAAATAGTAAGGATTGTCACTTGTTGAGCTTTATCGCTCACCCCTTACATAATTTTTTACAAGTTACATCGTCGATAGCTGAGCACTTGTTTGATATGCATTGGATAGCTGGAGTTAGTTAAGATGTTTATTTCTTTTGTCGTCAAATTTGTAATAAAACTCTTAGTTTCGGAGAGCTGTGTCTCCATTTTAAGATTCTCGTATTTAGTTGTTATTTATATGAATTGGTTTTGAAGGATGTTTATTGTTAGGCTGAAATTAAGATTATTGTGAATTGTTTTGTTTGGGCTGCGCGCTATTGATATTTTGTCTTATGGACCTTTGGGCTTGCAGCGTATAGCGCTTCGAACTTGGAACGGGTTCGGGGTGTTCCAATTATTTTATTGGATATAGAAAAAATTGCATTGATAAGTTTTATAGCTTTATATTGCAATAGTTAATGCAACATTTTCTATACCCAATGCGATAAAAAGTTATATGAACTTATTACGGTGAAGTTAGTGTCAAACTCACCCTAACCGGATCTTAAGCATAGACATAATAAAAGTATTTTCTTTTGCATATTAATATAAGAAAATTTTCTTTTTATTATCTTTATCTTAGGCAGTTGATAATAACAAAGTAATATTTTATGAATTAGGATCTCATTTATTACATCTATTTTTCAATTTCTCCTACTACATATTTAGCGACAGAAAAATTATATTTAGCGATAAAATAAAATTTATTGCAAACATTTAGCGACAACATAAAATTTGTTGTATACAATTGTGCCGCTGAAAGTGTCGTTAAAAGTACTATATCTATCGCTAAATATATATTGAGAAGGATTGAAAAATAGGTGTAATGGAGGAGATTTTAATATAATACAATATTTATACTACCAAAGCAATTATACATTTAACAACACTTTACACTTATTTCATTTATATTTTTTAATTTTTAACGACACTTGTTACTTTAATGGCATAATTATTATCTTAACAGTAGTTTTATACGGAAAAGTTTGATGTATTGGAATCTACAACATAGTTCACTAATGACTAGTCAATACATAATTAATTAAAACTTTCTTAATGATTGCGGATTTGGTGCAATAGGATGTATTGGGCATACTGTCCGAAACCACCAATATTTCCATTAAGATCAAATCAACAGAAAAATAATGGTTGTTAGCGCATATTAAAGGGGAGGAGCAAAGAATTAGAGAGGCTTGTTAAAGTAAGGCAAAAGAGGCGGGAAAGGGCATAACTGACAAATAACCGTTTGGTAGTTGGTTAGTTATCAATCAATGGCTGGGATTAGAAGATAGAGTTTCTTAAAAATCAGTTGGCTAAGATTCTTTTTTAACTGTCTTGTAATACTTTTTATTCCTTTTAATACTTCAGATTGAACATCGCCACATTGGCTAGAATCATCTATGAAATCACCGATTTTTATTCGTCTCTTCCTTCTATTTTCTTTGGAGTTGATGCTTCAATTCTATCAAGCAATACTTAAAGAGTTAAAAGTGTCGGAGCCGGGTGAAAAACACTTTTTAATTTAAAAAATTACATTCAAGAGTTTTTGTTATAGTAAAAAAATGTTGTAAAACAATAAGTATTGTTTAATGTTTTAAGTGTTCCAAAAACAACCGTAAAAATGTCACTAAATATATATTTGTTGTGATCATATAATTTTTGCTCGGACCATAACAACAAACAATAATATAATGAAAATAGTATAATAAAAGGATATTAGGATCCACTCTATTACACCTATCGTCTAATTTCTTCCAATACATATATATTTAGTGATATAAATATTATATTTAGCGATACTTTCAGTGACACAATTGTTTGAGACGAATTTCATTGTGTCGCTAATTGTTTGCGACGAATTTTGTTTTGTCGTTAAATGTAATATTTGTGTTGCTAAATGTGTATTAAGAGAAATTGGACGATAGGTATAATGGAGGGGATCCTAATCCATAAAAGGACTTATGGGAGAAGTTTAAATTTAACTGCTTTTCTGAAAATGTGTTTACATTTAAACGTGAAAACTTGCCAAAATATCTTAATAAAGTATTTTTAAAATCTATTAACGTACCTAATTAAGTATTGTTGAGTTTTATATGAGACCAAAAGGTTCTCCAACCAATCCTTGCATTTATTTTGCCTTGATACAACTTGGGTTTGAGGTCCTTGCTGGGCTATTTCTTACTGTGAGGCCTGTGGTTGGATTGGGCCAGGACTATACCATTTCTTCCTGTAAGTGATTATGTACAGTTTCAGTATTAAAGCTTAATCGATCTTCATGTAACTTTTCAATTTAAAGTACAGTACATATATATATATATATATATTGATTGTTGAAGGCTTTGTTTCAATTTTATGTAGTTTTTTTTAGTTTAAAGTACTCTTTGCTAGCAGCTATAATTATTCACGGATATCATAGGTTGATTGGACCATTATCAAAAGCCCAAAAATATTAAAGACCCGAGCCTTATTGTCTTGAGGCCCAAGGTGGCGACTCGGGGACCCACTTGTCACCAGGCACTCGAGTGTCGAAATTCCTCCCCCGAAGGTCCAATCTGATCATATCAGGCAGCCTGGCATGTCTTCCTTCAAGCAGATTGGCCACCTCTGACATCCACTTGGGTTTGTTCCGAAATTCCCTGTAGCCAGTAGTCTGATGGGACAAGCCCAAGGTAGGTAGACAGCTAAGCATTCCTATAAATAACACTCTCTTGCTATGTTGTTGATAAGATTACACTCATTACTCTTCAATTTCATAAATTATGCATTACATTTATTATCTTATTTACTAAAATGTATTTCTTCGTTCCCTTAATATAAATCGTTTTAGAAAAATATTTTTATCTCTTAATATATGACGTTTGAGAATTTTAAATAAGCATTAATTGCTTAATTTTTAATATTATCCCAAGTATTAAATATAATTTTGATTCTCTCACTATTTTTGTCCAATAAATAACACTATCTTTTTTAATATAAGGATAATATAGACAATTGATATTATATTTAATGTTATATAATCATTTCCTTAATACTTGTGCACAACTCTAAAACGACTTATATGAAGGGACGGAGAAAGTACTATCATAGACATTTAATGATAACTTGTAGTTGTTAACCATAATAAACAAGAGATTTTAGGTTCAAATCTCCTCCTTTTAAATTAAAAAAAAAGAAAGAAAAAGAAAAAAGTTAGTGCATTGGGAACCCAACCCACTCAATATAATTAAAGAATACTCCGGAACCATTCACGCAATATTCAACGCCAAGTGGGTTAGTGCAATAGAAGCCGACTTGACTTGAACACTGCTTTTCCCATCCTTTTTCAACTTCATATGAATCTCTTTAGCATGTGTATTTATTAATTATATTTGACCTTTGACTTTAAGGGATTGATATTATTCACTCTGTCCCACATTTTTGAAATTAAATTGATCATTTTTTAAATTAACAATTAAATATATATATTTAAATTTTTCAAAAAGCAAACACTGAGATTAGTACTAAATAGTATGTAATTTATAATATTTATAGGCTTTTTACATATATATATATATATATATAAGAATAATAAGATATATTGATTTGAAAAATAGTTAATTTAATCATAAAAGTCAATAGAGGACTTTTATATTGGGACGGAGGGAGTATTAGAATAAAAACATCTTGCAAGGTGAGGACAATAAGTATTGTCTACAGTATAAGTGTTATTAAAAAAATAATAATTAAAAGTGTTATTAAATATATATTTATTCTGACAACATTATTTTTGTTTTGACAATATCAACAGTCTTAAATAATTTGAACACAAAACTTTCGTGACTAAAATTAATGAGTAATGTCAAGAAAAACAAATTTAGAGTTTCAAATAAAATAACAAATGATGTTCTATTATTATTAGAATTTACAATGGTTAATAACAAATGTAATGATTTATAATTGAAAAAATAATTAGAATTTGGCATACTAATACAATTATTACAATTTATCGGAAAAAAAAACACATGCTTCAATATTTTTCTCCCCACACAAGTTTTAGTAGCTCAGAAACTATATAGACTTGTCAAATTGTTTTCACTTGTCGATAAACATTTTTATGAAAAAGAATAAAAACAAGTTAATCGCCCTTGGTTTATATTTGTTCACAACGTTTCTTCACAACATATGTTGTGTATGTCTATGAAAGCAAAACCCCAAATTAAAACATATAAGACACAAAAGTTGCATACAAATTGTAGTGGCATCAGTTACATGCACTTATACTTGCATTAGATCATGTTTCTTGAATTTATTTTAACAACTAAATATACTTCAAGACGGGGTTTAACAACTAAATATAGTCATTATATGCGACAAATTGAAAAATCAATTTTGCATTTTAGTCGAGAAATTAATAGTATCTGTTGTAGCTATTAATTTGAAAAAGTCAACCACTACCAACTTGGAATTAATAATATAATCTATGCAATTATATATTCATTAATGTTCAAGCACTAAGAATTTAAAGCCCTACATAAGTATGTTATTTGCATGATCAGTTCATACATTGTCATCAAGTTCCACGAGTCCATAAATACCACCTCCCACTCATACATCAAACCACAAGAAAAAGACTCAAACATGAAATATTCAATCTCTGCCATGTTTCTATTCTTTGCATTTCTGTTATCGGTTTCATCCGCTGCTTCAAATCCAATTCAAGATAATTTTTATAAATGTCTTTCGATCAATTCGAAAATCCCCATTCCCTTATCCACATCTTTATATACCCCTAAAAACTCTTCTTCATTCCCATCCATTCTTGCATCTACGGCACAAAACCTGAGGTTTTTAGTGCCTTCTGTCCCAAAACCTGAGCTTATTTTCATACCATCGAAAATATCCCACATTCAAGCTGCTGTTATTTGCTCGAAACAGCTTGGAATTCAGCTCAGAGTTCGTAGTGGT
This sequence comes from Aralia elata, assembly GCA_034770075.1. Lineage (NCBI taxonomy): Eukaryota > Viridiplantae > Streptophyta > Magnoliopsida > Apiales > Araliaceae > Aralia > Aralia elata. The sequence goes on along the minus strand of CM068386.1, from coordinate 11,783,062 downwards.
GGCCATGATTACGAGGGTCTATCTTACATATCCAATATAAACTCACCATTTCTTGTTCTTGACCTATCTAAGTTTCGATCCATCAGTGTTGATATAAAAGATAACACTGCATGGGTTCAAGCTGGTGCAACTATTGGTCAAGTTTATTATAAAATTGCCAAGAAGAGCAAAATTCTTGGATTTTCAGCTGGCCTTTGCACGAGTTTAGGCATTGGTGGACATATTACTGGAGGCGCTTATGGTCCTTTGATGAGGAGATATGGCCTTGGAGCAGATAATGTTGTTGATGCTCAAATAATTAACGCGAATGGAAAAGTTCTTGATCGAAAAGCAATGGGGGAAGATCTTTTTTGGGCCATTAGAGGAGGGGCAGGAGGGAGTTTTGGGATAATTGTTTCGTGGAAGATAAAGTTAGTTCCTGTTCCATCAACTGTGACAGTTTTTAATGTTGCCAAGATCATGGATCAAGGCACGACGAACATGCTCTATAAATATCAAAAACTCGCAGATAAAATTGATGAAGATCTCTTCATGAGAGTCATGTTTCAACTTGTGGATGCACCTAAGAAAGGCCAAAAGACGGTGCAAACTTCTTATAATGCCTTGTTTCTTGGTGGAGCCGATAAACTCCTAAAAGTCATGAAGAAGAGCTTTCCTGAATTAGGGTTGGAGCGAAAAGACTGTCTTGAAATGAGCTGGCTTGAATCAGTTCTTTACATATCTGCATCCTCCGGATACAATACAAGTTTAGAAGCCCTAATCCAAGGAAAATCCGCGTTTAGGTCATCTTTCAAGGCAAAGTCTGATTTTGTGAAAAAACCTATTCCAAAAACTGGGCTTGAAGGGATCTTGAAAAGGCTTTTACAAGAGGATTCTCCCTTCATGATATGGACTCCATATGGTGGAAAAATGAGTAAAATTTCGGAATCTGAAATTCCTTTCCCTCATAGAAAAGGCAACAAATTTATGATTCAGTACCTAACAGCATGGAATAGTGCAGATAAGAATTTGGAAGCTAAGCATATTGATTGGATTCGGAAGCTTTATGATTACATGGCTTCTTATGTTTCCAAGTCTCCAAGAACTGCATATGTGAATTATAGGGATCTTGATTTGGGAAGGAACAAGAATGGTAATTACACAAGTTTTAAGGAGGCAAGTTCTTGGGGCAAAAAGTATTTCAAGAACAATTTCAAGAGATTGGCATACATAAAGAGTAAGGTTGATCCACAAAATTTTTTCTACCATGAACAAAGCATCCCAAGATTTCCATAGGAGACCAAAAGAAGAGGATAGATTGAACCACTGAAGCATTTTCTTTGAAAATTTTGATTACTTAGCCTTTTAACTTGGAATAAGATATACTATAGCTAGAATATATCATGATTCTCAATTGTATCTCTAATATTTGATAGTCTTAATGAAGTCTTCTAATATGTATAAGACTAAAATGCAGAACGGTCCCTTGTGTTTGTGTCTATATGATAATGTTTTCGTCCTTTATCGAGTTTAATTTATTAGCAAACCTTATCTCAATGTATAGTTATTTTTATTAGTGTAAAAAATTTCCATTTTTAAAGTATAATTAACTGCTCAAAAATAAACAACTGTCCACTAATAATTATATCATGAGAAAGAATTTTAGTTTAGGATGAAGTGACCATAAACCACTATTTCAACTCTTGATCTCTTAACTACATTATTTTTCTTGGTATGTCAAATGCTATAAATAATTCTTGTAATTGTACACGCGTCATATATCTGCCAAAACTTCAAACAGAAATCATACTAGAGTACTTTTAAAGTTATGAAAGTGTTTCTTTAGTCTTAAAGTTATGATATATATATATATATATATATATATATATATATATATATCAACTGAAGAAATATATTTATTAAAATACCAATAAACAAGTACTGTTCATTAATTAGAATTGTTTGGCCAGTTATATGAGCAAATACCCATCTTGGACTTTGGAGACCCCTTTCCCATCTTTGTTAGGTAGGAGTGCACATGTTATAAATCCCTTCCCCGGAGTAAATATTCAAAATAAAAGTGACGACATTCTTAGTTATCACTTGTAGATCTATCTATCTCACTATTGCATCATGAGAATAGAAGAATTAAAAGTCACATGATGAACGACAAACACGTGGTAATAATTAAGAATGTAAATAATACTTATAACCATTATAAGGAATATTTATTCCTATATTTTACATGATTTTATGCGAGAAATGTATGTGTAACGTTTTTGGTATTTGAACCTCAATTTAATGGCATGTTTGTGGTTTTATGAGTATATCTATGTATATATTTAAAGTATATATTTAAAGACATATTTAAATGTAAAAGGATAATATCTTTTTTTCATTATGCAAGTAGTTTAAGACATAATTTCATATATTAAGAAATCTCATTAATAGCAAGGGAAAATTAAGAGACCGTCTTATATGTGTTCTATTATTTTAAGAGATTTTATTAATAATATTTTTGATATTTTATCATTTTCATTAATGATTGTTTTGACATTTCACTAATTTGTCAATCAAAATTACGTCGTATTAAGTGCAGGACAAATGTAAGCTTATGTGTGTCTAAGATACAAGCTCTCTTTTCTCTAATAGTAATGCTAAGTAATTAATGCATGTGTAACGTTTTTGCCATTAATTTGAACCTTAATTTAATGGCCTATTTGTGGATTTTATATATGAGTATATCTATGTACATATAGAAATTGTGCATCCAAAGACACATTCAAATGTAAAATGGTACTTTCTTTTTCATTATATAGGTCGTTTAAGACATAATTTCATATATTAAGAAAATGCTATTAAGAAATCTCATTAATAGTAAAGAAAAATTAAGGGAGCGTGTGCCTTGGACACACACAAACTTATATGTGTTCTATTATTTTAAGAGATTTTATTAATTGTGTTTTTGGTATTTTATCATTTTTATTAATGATTATTTTGACATTTCACAAATTTGTTAATCAAAACTACATCGTATTAAGTGCATAATACATATAAGTTTACGTGTGTCTAAAACACAGACACCTTTTTTCCCTAATAGTAATGCTAAGTAATTAATTTTGCTGTAAAATTTCATTTTTACTCAGTAGTATTAATTCCTCCTCCTCTCTCTCTCTCAATTACTCCTGATCTGTTCAATTTTACGAATCCAGCATGCAACTTTTTATTTCCTCTCATTTTCTCCATAATTCCCACATTAATTATCCTAGATATACGCAAAACGTCTTATATAAAATTCCCCCCCTCTAAAACGTCTTATACAATGGAAATGAGGGAGTATTAAAATATTTCTCTCTCTTCACTGTACAACACTTTCTCTTTTCTCATTTACTACTCCCTCCGTTCCTTTTTAAATGTCGCTTTAGAAAAGTATTTTTGTCTATTAATATTTGTCGTTTGAGAATTTCAATTAAGTATTAATTGTTTAATTTTCAATATTATCTCATGTATTAAATATAACTTTGGTTCTATTACTACTTTCTATTTAATAAGTAATATTCTCTTATTCCAATACAAGGACAATATTGACACTTAAAGTTATATTTAGCTAAAAATCATAGTATTAATTATTTTTTTAATATGTATGTCTATTTCTAAAAAGATAAATAATAAAGAACGGAGAGAGTACTATTTAACACTAAGTGATATATTTGAATTTTATACTTAGGGAAAAGTAAGAAAAAAAAATTATTAAAACTTTTTCTAACTTTTTCTTCCTCGTCCTTCAAAATAAAACACACACAACAGACCATTAAAGTCAATGTCATGATAAACATGTGAAGTCCGGGTTCAGCTTCTACATGAAAATGACTAAATGAGTACCAATTTAATGAATATTTCTAGACGTGTCCGTCATGACATCACCCCCTTTACCTTTCATATTAAATAAATATTTTCCTTATCCATGGTGACATTTTTGGCTTAATATTTGTATAAATCATACTGGCTGCTTTCTGTTCAACTAGCGATGGAATAAGTACGTAATCTAGTCAAAAGTCTTTGTCGTCACAAAACCTCTGACTTTTAAAATTTGTTAATTAAGGAATTTGTTGGAATATTGGTTAAAATTAAAATGGTGGAGAATAATGAGGTAGGTAGGTGTGGACACATGAAATGAGTGTTCTCTCATTAATTGCATGTGATGGGTTTATTCCAAGTGTGTGTGCTAGCACACCAAACTTTCTAAGTTGGTGTGCTAATGGAGAGGAAAACATTGCCTATAAATACTTGCCTTATTGTAAACCAAAGAATGATCCTAAGGGAGTAGGATCCCATCCGGGAGAGGGTGAAGAGGGTTATCCAAATGTAGAGAGATAAGAGGTATCCAAGTGTTAGAGACTTTTATGTGGAAAATTCTCTTGGGAAGAATTATCTTTCTTGAGTGGATGTGAGGAAATTTCTGAGAGTGTGAGTGATTGTAATATTATTCACATAGTAAATTTTCTCTGGTTGTCTTTGACAACGAAAGTGATTTTTCTCCGGTTTTGGAGTTTCCACTATAATTCTTGTGTTGTGTGATTGTGTTCTAAATTCTCAATTTCTTATTTTTTTTTTATATCGTGAGACGTTGTAATTCCCAACAATTGGTATCAAGAGCTTTTGGTTCACGCCGTTGGTGTCTCCAACGGGTACGATCCGTTTAAAGAAAAATGTCTGGCATGAAAATCGATATAGAGAAATTCGATGGGAGAATTGTTTTTTGGCTTGTGGCAAAGTCAAGTCAAAGATGTGATAATTCAATCTAAGTTACACAAGGTGTTTGATCATCTTCATGGCATGCCGCTAGTATCCAAAGTTGTCATGAAAGAGGATGTGTTACCACTAGCCGGTTTTTTGCACACGGGCATTGGTTGGCATTGATGCAAGGTGTGTGGTGATGTCGATGGCTGATGTACTTCCGGGAAAGCCAACGTGGAAGTAGCACCATAATTTTTCAGCAAGGTTGTTCGACATGAAATCTTAGAATGTTTGATTCTGAGTGAAGGTATACTCTTTATGGTGGAGTATGATAATTCTCTATACCGAGAATTATGACTGTTGGTGAAGACAGTGATAGCGGAAGCTATGAAATATCTTAGAATGGTTGATTCTAAGTGGATTTATACTCTTTATGGTGGAGTATGATAATTCTCTATACTGAGAATTATGACCGTTGGTGAAGACAGTGATAATAAAAATTATGAAAAATCTTAGAATGGTTGATTCTGAGTGGAGGTGTACTCTCTATGGTGGAGTATGATAATTCTCTATACCGAGAATTATGACTGTTGGTGAAGACAGTGATAGTAAAATTATGTTGATTATTTTATTTTAACCAAGGTGGAGTTTGTTGGAATATTGGTTAAAATTAAAATGGTGGAGAGTAATGAGGTAGGTAGGTGTGGACACATGAAATGGGTGTTCTCTCATTAATTGCATGTGATGGGTTTATTCCAAGTGTGTGTGCTAGCACACCAAACTTTCTAAGTTGGTGTGCTAATGGAGAGGAAAACATTGCCTATAAATACTTGCCTTATTGTAAACCAAAGAATCATCCTAAGGGAGTAGGATCCCATCCGGGAGAGGGTGGAGAGGGTTATCCAAATGTAGAGAGATAAGAGGTATCCAAGTGTTAGAGACTTTTATGTGGGAAAATTCTCTTGGGAAGAATTATCTTTCTTGAGTGGATGTGAGGAAATTTCTGATAGTGTGAGTGATTGTAATATTATTCACATAGTAAATTTTCTCTAGTTGTCTTTGGCAACGAAAATGGTTTTTATCCGGTTTTGGAGTTTCCACTATAATTCTTATGTTGTGTGATTGTGTTCTAAATTCTCAATTTCCTATTTCTCTATATCGTGAGACGTTGTAATTTCCCAACAGAATTATTGACTTCTGACTTTTTTGTTAAGAAATTAATGTAATCCTCTTGTATTTCAAATTAATGATAGAATTTCCGTGGAGGCTTTTGGTCTATTCCTTCATAAATAAATAAATAAATAATTATATTATTGGGCATATATTAATTATAGAAGAAATAGGAGACGAGTTTCTTAAAAATAGACCATCGTCATAAATGAGTCATGCCTAAGCAGAACTTGCTTAAAGTTCCAACTATTTACCGATCTTAATTTTTTGCACTAAAATATGAGTTTAATAATTTTTTTATATTTATGGGATGTCAAGAATATTCTTGTTTAAAAACATAATTTTTTTTTTAAAAAAAAAGTAAAGAAAAAGAATATACAACTAAAGTTACTTTCTTGCAAGTATTGTGTTGATATTATAATTTGTAGGAAGATATGGCCTAAACTTTCTCATAACGAAAATTCATATTAAAAAATGTATAATGAAATTTGAGAAACATTATTTATCGTACGAATTCGGTTTACTCTTAATTTCTCTTGTTCATGTATTTTAAAAATTAGAGTCTAGTTTACTTGTAATGGATAATTAACTTGTTAAACATATCTCTTAATTAATACTTCCTCCGTTTATTAAATCAGTCTCCTTTGGTAAATTTATAAATTTTAAGGATGTAATTTTGTTAATTTTCCTTCAAAATAATATTTAAGTAGTTAGTTTAATAGGAGTAGGATGATGATGAAATTTGATACAAAATTGAATATATTGTATCATTTTATATTAAAATTAAGGATATTGAGCTGTTTTGTGGAATAAAATATAAGAAAATAAAACCATTTTTGTAAAAGTCTTGGCTTTCATATTATGATAATGTATTTCAGCTTCATTCTAAGATAATACTTGTGAAAACATCTAAAAACAATTTAAGTAAAATGACCAAAACTCTTTTTTTCTTCTTCTTCTTCTTCTTCTTCTTCTTTTTTGATCAGCAAAAAATTTTTTTTTATTAAAACCTCAATGTCAAGACAAAATTTTGCAAATCTTAAAGACACGAATAAGACCACAACAAAATTACATATCCGCATCAACTAACAAAATACCTAAAACTCAATTACAAACCCTCAAAGATCGGCATATAATCTCATCAAGAAAAGCATTTGATCCCAAAACACCTGAGATATTTGCATAATAACAATAGCTCCATACAAGAAAAACACCCAGTCCAATATTGGAAAAACAATAATCCCAGCAAAAATATCACTGCAGCCTTAGCATGGAGAGTATCATTTGAATCCCAACATCAGCATGATCAAGTAGATGAAATATCCCATTCCAAAAGAAAACCATATTCTTAGAAAAGCTGAGAATTAAAAAAGCATAAAAAAACTCTGACCTGCCCAGCCTGACTTTGTGCCAAAAATTGAAGCTGACATTACATCAACGCATAGCAGAAAATTTGCACAGCAACGTACGCTAAAGTAAAATAATTCAGGCTGAGAAGACTTTAATTAGTCTACTAAAGCAATTGAACCCCACAAATGACCAAAACTCTTGTTTGACCAATGTTCTAGCCAAAGTTAATAAAGGAATACGAAAAGCAGCATTCACAAAACACATGTGACCTATGCTTTTTTCTCATTATCTTTTGTCTCCCACTCTTCCTTTCTGATGCGGTTGATGAGCAAGCATGTCAGTTTATGGAAAGATTTGATAAGATTTGATAAGATTTGATCTAGTGGCAATTTGGTAATTTCTGTCAAGTTTGGAGTATCGAATTTTGACGTTTCCGGAGCCTAATTTCATTGGAAACGGGCCAACGGTCAAAAGTCACCAGCGCTTCGCTCGTGAGCTGTAGGGTTTTTTGGTCAAATTCCATCGTTTAGACCTTCAAAATTGCACTTTATTGTTTTTGGGTTATTTTTGTAATTTCCTTTATTAGTTTTCCTTTTCCGTTTGGGTTTCTGCTATTAGGGTTTTGCTATTTAAGTGTTTGTTATGATGGGATTGAGCAGTTTTTGATGAATAATAATATTTCTTCTATTTACCAAAATTCTCTGAATTAGAATTTTGTTGCCTATTTCCTGGAATTCGTAGAATCAACAGGTTGTAGAAGGTTATCGTTGGCAATCGTGCGCGATTCAACAATTGATAACGATTTTCATTATTTCCGCTACGTCACTTTCCCTTGTCTGCCATTCTTATTCTTTTTTTATGGGTGAGGACACCCGTGACCAACATAACTACATATAGAACCAGTAAAGCCTACAGATAAAAATTAAAAATACCAAATTAGATCATTTTCTGTTAAATTTTTTTTTGGGGAATGGGGACAAAGAAAACTACAAGTAGCAACTGATATTGGATCAAGTCAAAGATTACCAAATTGGAATAATCTAGCTATGAATTATCAATTATTGAATTTCAAACCTACAACTCATCCATTTCCATTAGTTCACACATGCTCATCAAAATTTCACCAGTCCATAAATAACAGAAAAACTACCACTCTTCTTTCCTCACACCTCAAAGAGTGAAAATATGTCATCTTCCATCTCCGTCATGCTTCCAATTTTTGTGACTCTGCTATCGGTTTTATCCGCTTCTTCAAATCCAATTCAAGACAGTTTTTACCAATGTCTTTCGCTCAATTCCGATATCCCCATTCCATTTTCAACAGCATTTTATACCCCAAACAACTCTTCTTCATTCACATCCATTCTTGGATCTACAGCACAAAACCTAAGGTGTTTGGTCCCTTCTGTCCGAAAACCTGCGCTCATTTTCATACCAACAAATATATCCCACATTCAATCCGCTATTATTTGCTCAAAACAGCTTGGAATTCAGCTTAGAGTTCGTAGTGGTGGCCATGATTATGAATGTCTCTCTTATATATCCGATATGAAATCACCATTTCTTGTTCTTGACCTTTCTAAATTTCGATCCATCAGTGTTAATATAGAAGATAATACTGCATGGGTTCAAGCTGGTGCAACCATTGGTGAAGTTTATTATAGAATTGCTGAGAAAAGCAAGATTCATGGATTTCCAGCTGGTCTTTGCACGAGTTTAGGCGTTGGTGGACATATTACAGGAGGCGCATATGGTCCGATGATGAGGAAATATGGTCTTGGAGCTGACAATGTTGTTGATGCTCAAATAATTGATGCGAACGGAAAAGTTCTTGATCGAAAAGCAATGGGAGAAGATCTTTTTTGGGCTATTAGAGGAGGGGCAGGAGGGAGTTTTGGGATAATTGTTTCGTGGAAGATAAAGTTGGTTCCCGTTCCATCAACCGTCACAGTTTTTAATGTTCCAAAGACATTGGAACAAGGCGCCACGAAGATTCTGTATAAATGGCAACAAGTTGCGGATAAAATTGATGAAGATCTCTTCATTAGAGTCATGTTTCAACTTGTGGATGCAGCTCAGAAAGGCAAAAAGACGGTGCAAACTTCTTACAATGCCTTGTTTCTTGGTGGAGCTGATAGACTCCTAAAAGTCATGAACAAGAGCTTTCCCGAATTAGGGTTGGAGCGAAAGGACTGTTTTGAAATGAGTTTGCTCGAATCAGTGCTTTTCATTGCTGGATACAATGTTACAAGTGTACCTACAGAAGTCCTACTACAAGGCAAGCCGGCGTACAAGAGCTATTTCAAGGCCAAGTCTGATTTTGTGAGAGAGCCTATTCCTGAAACTGGGCTTGAAGGGATTTGGAAAAGGTTATTGCAAGAGGATTATCCTTTCATGATATGGAATCCATTTGGTGGAATGATGAGTAACATTTCGGAATCTGAAACCCCTTTTCCACACAGAAAGGGAAACATATATATGATTCAGTACGTAACAAGCTGGACAAGTGCAGATAAGGATGGTTTAGGAGCGAAGCATGTTGATTGGATTCGGAAGCTTTATGATTACATGGCTTCTTATGTTTCCATGTTTCCAAGAACTGCATATGTAAATTATAGAGATCTTGATCTGGGAATGAACAAGAATGGTAAGGCAAGTTTTATGCAGGCAAGTGTTTGGGGTTACAAGTATTTCAAGCACAACTTCAACAGATTGGCATTTATAAAGAGTAAGGTTGATCCAACTAACTTCTTCAACCATGAACAAAGCATCCCAAGATTTCCATGACAAAATGGTAGAGAGTGATCCAAGCCCAAGTGTTATTTGAACAACATAATTTTTGTGTCTATTTGACTTGAAACAAGAAATATTATTGGATGTACTGAAAGTCAATTGTATCAATATGTTTTTTTTCATGTTTTAAAGAAGGGTTGTTGATAAATGTTAAAGTAATATATATGTTGTTACTGAAATAAATGTAAGAATATATAGCTAAACATATATTTATTCTGTTTGTTGTGGCATTATCAACCTGAATAATAATGTTGTGTTTGGTTCTCATTCCTTAATTTGGATGGAATAGAATGAACGACTGAATGAAATGAGAATGTTCATTATTCTAACTCCTTATGTTTGATTGGTCCATTCCATTCCTTTAGGAAAATAAACATTCATTATTAAGAAAATGTTTACTTAAATTATCTTAGGAAATGAATATAAAATTTAATTAATTCAATTTTAGAAAGAGAAAGTGAAAAAAGTTAGAAAGTAAAAATAAGTGAAAGTTTGTTAGAGTATAAGATATGATATACATTGTTGGTGCCTCTTTCTAATAACTTAAATTTTTAGATGAGTTGATTACTTAATCTTTCTGACCACACATTGTCTTTATAATTAATTTAATATATAGTGCAAATACACTTTAATTTATCTCTTCTCTATAAAGTTGCATTTGAGAGAGGGCAAGTGAACATTTTTACAAAGTCAAAGGTTTTTAGAAAGAGGATGTGAAAACATTTTAAAGAGAGAAAGTAAAAAAAAATCTAGAGAGATGATGAATTTTTTTTTAGAGAAAGTAAACATATTCTAGAGTGCGAAACAAATTCTACAGGGAAAGTAAAAAAATTAGAAAATTTTCTAGAGGAAGGCGGAACTTTTTTTAGGGAGAGAAAGTGAAGTTTTTTTTAGAGAGAAAGTAAAATTTTAAATATATTTTTATAAAGCACTTTGATCGCAAATGTATGTTGAGCTGGAATGGAATGGACTAAACAGTAAACACACCCATCTAAGAAGGAATCAATTGGTGGGAATCTAATGCAAGGATGTGTTGGGTGCGGTTTGATGCAGTTATAAGGTGTAACCGTAATCAAATTGTACAGATTACTAACAATTTTAATTAATATTTTGTGGTTATGATTTTTTTTTTTGTTAATATGTTATTTAAAGAATGAAAGAAACAAATAAACAAGTTAATAATGAAAGAAGTTTAAAAGTTCAAACCACAATTATTATCCAGTATTAATATTGCTAATAATGTATCTATGAAATTATTAAAATTTAGAAGTAACATTATGCTATTAAAAAAAATTATAAATACTCCCCACATGTTTGTCATACATGTATGATATGAACAAGTAAAAAAAAATCATCTAAACAACTAAAAAGCTAACAACATGTAAACAATTCATGAATGCACTTTGTACTATCAAGTTAGTAATCATATACCACAATTTTTTCATACATGTGTCTATGTGTGTGCGTGCATATATATATATATATATATATATATATATATATATATATATATATATATTGGTTAAGTTCGGTTAATTTGGTGCGATTTTTCGTTAGTAATCGTTGTTGTAACCAAATGTGCGGCTCGATTTTTTTGAGTTTCAGTTTATTGAATTTTTCATTGGTTTCGGTTTTTTGCAAGTTTTTTTTTTTCTATTTCCAACATTTTTTACTCACCCTTATTGTAATGGGTAATAAAAAAGGACGTTCCATTCTTATCGACCAACCAAACAAACCAAAAGTCATGCTCTAAGGTATAGTCATTCCATTTCCGCCTAATTCCATGCCGTTCACTCCAACCAAACTAACATAAGTGATAAGTAGTTTTATCTTAGTATCCTTTATTTATGTATTATCATTTTATTTTATTTTTCACGTACAAGGCAATTGTATGAACCACATAATATAATAAACCATAATCTTCCCCTTGCCAAAACCCTTTCCCTCTCAAATAAAACTATTGCTTGCAACTACGATAAACTACCCTCGCAGATGATATTTTTTTCCTCAGCAAAAAGGAATTTTATTAAAAAACCTCAAAGTGCATAGAGTTTTATTAAAAATTTATGATGCACATCCGTCGCAAATATTATTCTTGTTTGTGCTTTATATATTATTTGGAGCGGGGAAAAAATTAAGAACGGAACTACGAGGGAGGACTTATCAAGAAAAATGTGTTGGAGAGAAATTAATTGCTGCAAACCCAGTGGGTATATTTTTCTTTTCTCATTAATATACTTTTCTATATGCATGTACTCCCTCACTCTCGTATTAAATGCACAGCTTTGACTATTTTGGGTTAAATTGACCATTTTTAAATTAATTCTTTTATTTTTTTTTGTCAAAATATAGGTGAATCGATTATAATCAAAAGAAAGTATGATTACTACTAGTCCAATTTCTATAATTCTAAATATATGTGTGCTTAATTATTAATTTTAAAAAGGGTCAATTTGACCGAAAAAATCAAAATTGAATATTTAATTTGAGACGGAGGGAGTATATTATAATGTTTCTATACATTTGAGTAGTCTGAGTGTGGAGATACTTTAAATGCTCTGACCTGTGTTTCAATTTTTATACCAATAGACATTTCGATAATTTCTGAGTGGCAGTTTTTTTTTTAATTTATTTGTTTAGCAAATAAAATATATTAAAATCAAATACTAAATACACTTGTGAATCCAAAAGGCCACAACGAGTGACAATTATAATGGTCGAATCTAAGTCATATAGTGTGAGAGTCTACGAAGTGAATTATAGATTTAGACCTAATCATAATATCATGTGATTGTGTTTTATGTATGGTGATGGAATTCATAATTTGTGTCTACGATAGAGATATACCTATACGCCGCATGTAATTTGAATGAGAACCTGAGCTTTAAATCTTTTTTAATTGTAATTCACATAGAGATATAGTGAATTAGTTAACTAGGGTGTTCATCTTAATTCTATCTTTTGTGGATTTAAGTTGATTCGTTTATGATACATCGAGAGATGGTTATAAATATTGATGAGTTCTTGATTAACAATCCGGAATAATTAATATAACTTAACAGGAAGTATATTAATTCAAGTGAAACATTAAGGGAAATTGTAATCTTGAGCCTTTTTATCTAAATTCCATTCTTGGTAGTTATTAATTAGTTAGTTTAGTACTTTATTTTCAAAATTCAAAATCTTTTATCGAATTGTTTAAATAAAATTAATTTGATTATGAGTTAGTATTTGGTAATTATTATTAAATAATTCTCTGTGAGTTCGACACTCTCTTATTATTATATTACTTGTGGACTGCGTATACTTACGTATTTTACTAGTATAGAATTAGACAAACACTAATAATTTGAAATATTGAGCTAATGATTGGATTTGACTTACGTTTATGGTTGTATAGCCATGTTTGATCGGTCAAGAGGTCCATGCTCCATTCTTCTTCGGGTATTTTGGCTATGAGTTGAATTAACTCTTCAGCTCAGCTTCGGGAGAGCTTGTCTAGCACAACATTGGCTCTGGAGGCTTCGACATTGGCAATTATAAATGTGGGGAGTATTTATAATTTTAATCAAATGAAGTCAGATGATTTAGAGGAAAAAGGCGAGGCAGAAGTGAAGTAAAATTCATTGCAGGAAAGGACAAGTAAAAAGAATAAAAAGAATAATGTGAATGTGGGAAAACCTTGTCTAGTAACTGGCAACAAAATGAAAATGTACATACCGTAATGAGACTAAATTCAAGGCAAAGGATTTGATGCATTACAAGGAAAAAAAAAAACAAAGAAAACCACCTTCCCTTGCTTATCTTTGAGACATAAGCGTAAGACCTGATGAAAGAGCTACTCAGACAAAAACATCAGATTAATAACCATTGCTACAAATGAGAACTCAATGTATCGAGTTTTAAAATTTAAATCAGAAGATAACCAAGTATTGGGATTTGGGACATGTATTTTCGTATAGATTTACAATCATGACTTGTCCATCATAATATTAAAACGACAACCATATCATACTAGAGGTACTACTCAGAATTGCTAGAATAAACTTCCATCTGTATGTTTCATGTCACAACCAAATCAAATCAAAACAAGTTACGGTTTTGACTCTATAGTACATATGCTAGGTGCCTAGGCCTCAAGATACTACTTGTCCACACGGCCATGATGTAAGATGTACTATAATTTATTGCAACATGCCTGAACAGTCAATTTGCACAAGCAGACAGAACACTATTCTAAATGACTCGCCAGTTGTTTCTCTTCTTCAGAAAGTGCTTTATCCATCTGATCAAACAGTGCACTCCATCTGGTTTTGTGCATGGCAGCTGTTGCATTATCCGAAGAACCAGTAACAGAAAATCTTGTAAGATAAGGATCATTATTCTGATTAGAAGAGAATTCTCTAGACATTAAGAAATGGCAATTTTGTCTTAATTACGGCTCACACTCTTTTCTTACTACGTGCTGGAAGAACAGAACAGCTGCATTATCAGGCTGACATTAGAATTGTCTACCCTCAACAGTCTGCAATAATGCTTTAAAGTTGAGCATACCTACTTATGGCATGACTTTCCTGCATGAAATGACATGAAGATTATAGCATCTGCCACCAATTTACTTTAATTACAATGTATGAAAAGTAAAAACCAAGTAAAAGCTAAACATGCTCTACAAAAACAAAACATAGGTCAAAAAATATATTTAACATCATCCTATACCTGGGTATCAACCCACTGTAAAAGGTAAAATGTCAAAATGGTTTGGAAATAAATAAGTAGAATTTACAAAATGGCACCTAACCGCAACCAAGAAACCATAGAGACTCCTTTTCTATATCTCCAAGTAACAAGTTTGAGTTTTGTCAAAACATAAGATTCAAGAATTCTTAATTTTACTCCAATTTTACTCGCAATCAAATATATTGCAACAAATCATTCGTCCGAAAATTTAAAACAAAGTTAAAGTTCATATAAACAAGCTCACCTAGAATTGGACAAATCTCTAGTATTGAATGTAAGTGGTAGCTCCAAACAGTAACAATTGCCATTTTCTCAAGTTCACATAAACCTACAAATACATATCAAATAACAAGTATTAGGGTTTATAATTACACATGAGAGAGAGTAAAGTGTTTGATTTTAGGCGTATGAGAAAGGAGAGAGATCGTGGGTGTAAAATTAAAAAGAAATCAGAAAGAACCTCGATTGAAGTATCACTAGAATCTTTCAAAATTACAGGAAAGAGCAGCAGCTGTAAGAAATTTTTGTCCTTCGCTCTGAAACACATTAAGCAACCCTACCGCCTTCACCAAATACTTGCCGCTTGTTTTTTCATCCACTTCCCTCTCTTTAAAATGACTACTGTATAAAAACCAAAATAATACTCCCCATCCTTTCCAATAAAAAAATAAAAAAAAAATAAGTAAATAAAACTTCGACTTGATCTTTTATAGTCCATTTATGAAATTCTATAATTTAATGTTATAGTTAAAATTTAAAACTTATATAAAAAATATTTTTTCTATTTTAAAATGATACTCCATCTGCTTCAAATTATAAAATTTATTAACTTTTTAAAAGTCAATTTGAGATATTTTTAAATTTAAAATTCGCATGATTTATTTAAGTTTCGTAAATAATAAATCTTATAAATAGCAGTACTTTTGAGGTAATTTATAATATTAATTACTCTATTGATATAAATTAAATGAATTCATCTAAATTTGAGTTTAGAAATTTTTGACTCTGATTTTTAAAAATCAATATTAACCTTATAATTTGGAACATAAGTAATATTTATATTTTTTATTTTGTTAAAGAAAAGAAGATGATATTTTTATTTTAATATTATAAAATTGTCATGATAATTTTAATTTGTCATTTCTTTTTTATTATCATTTTCAGCATCACACAATAATAAATATATTCTTACCAAATATTATGGATACATTTGGTAATAAATTATTTTTAAAATTCATCGTTTATAAATAGGTCTCTAACTGTGAAACATAAGAGTATTACTAAGTATAAAATTATTATTTAATACTAAAATAAATTTATTTCACAATTTAAATTTTAAAAATGAACTACAATAAAAGTTAAATAAAACTATTTTTTAGAATAGAGAATAATAACTATCACCCATTTAGAATGGTAAACTACCAAATATACATACATATATTTAGACACACTTAAGTACTAATCGGACAGTTTACATCTTACCATCTCTAATAATAAATTAATTATGACGTTTTGTGTAACCATCTCAAAGTCTTCACTATTTGAGACGATTTTCAACTAGATGTCTCTAATACCTCTACTTATTTAAGACACAACACTAAACCGTCTTAAATACATGTACCGGAGACAGTTTACTTGTTTGTCTTAAAATCCCGTGTAGTTTAAAGTCCTTTTTTTTATAGTGTGAAATATGTTACTCATGAATGGTTTAACATTGCTCAAATCATTGCAATTCAATTAGAAATAATTTTAACCACAAAAAAAAAGGTTTAAAAGTGCATAACATAATTAAAATTGTCTATTATTGTAACACCCCCTTCCCTCCAAAAATTTATAGAATAAACAAAATTGACCAACACTTAAAATTCAAATCAATCTTGATGGCCAAAGGCAAACTCTCTCTTCACACCAAATCTTAAATCACCCTGCAAACCTACCGGAAAAAAAATACAGCATAAGCCAATTTACTGGATGCAAAGATATACAAAAGATGAACAACTAAAATATGGAATCAATTGACAAAATACTGAACAAAATCTCAAGAAGAAATACCGACGAAAAATATAATCTCCAAAGTCTGAATAGAATATATTTGGCTCAACAGAATTAATAAGACAAACAGATAGAGTACAGAAATAATGAACTGAAATAACTAACTCAATTAATTGATCTGAACAGAACTGAACAAAACTAACACAATGAATTAAATGGATGAATCAAACGATTAGGTGTTATAATTTCATACTGAGCTCAAATACAAATAGCTAAAGGCTAACAAAATACATCGGTACCATGATGTATGCAAATCAAACCGGATAGTACGCACGACACATACGTCACTAATCCGACAGACAAATCAAATCAAATATTGGGTCGACCCATACGTATCCTGAACAAATATATCAAATGGTCAAAACTCATATCCAGAGCATCATACAAAACAAAAGGATATGTCGTGGACTGATCACACCGCCACGGAAGGTGTCATGCCCCTGTGTCAAGAGGACATGCTTGTGGTACCCCCACAGGTGGTTAGCTCAAGTATACCCTAAGGATCGAACTACAAAATGTAAGCCAAAATGAGTTCAAATCACACAAGGCTTACATGACCTTGGCTTACATGACCATCTTCAAATAACATCGATTTATTCCAAATACGAACATACTTGAATATCAAAAGATACCAACGATCTAAATATTTCCGAATGTGAACGAAAATGTACGAATAATGATACAAACGAATAAAGTTTCCAAAATATATTGACATTTATTTTTCTACAAATATCGAAATAAATATCAAACATGATGAAATAGTTCAAAGAGTACAAATACGAGTTCTAAGTATCAATACCAAAACAAAACTATCACATAGATTTGAGAAGGAACAATCAGGTGAAATAATAACTCACTTCTAAACGAAAAGCAAAACGTACAAATCAAAATTAAAAGGATTATAGTTAAAAGAGTACGAAATTCGTACCTGAAGTAAGCAATGTAATACCCAGATTATAATTCCAAATATTATTCGTTAAACTTCTTCCATCCGGATTAATTAAACAAAATAATAATAACTATAAGTATTGGTGTATTGGGCCAATTTTTAATACAATAACAATACTTTAATTATGTAAATTACATGCCTCATTACAATCCAGTTTGTTCTATACCAAATGTGATGTCCAGCTTATTCACTAACATCATAAACGAAAATGAAAGAAACTTCTAACTATTACTTCCCTGCAGGTTTCGCAATAAACACGTGTAGTTATAATATACTTATATCCTGTATAAGTATTACTACTAGTATATTAAACATCATCTTGCTAGACTTTTATATATTAAAAAAAATACCAATTTCTCTTCCTTTTATATATTTAGGCTCCACACAACAATAAAATTTTGACTCATGATCCCCACAAGCCCAACATAAAATTTTAATTTAATTTCTTCACCTTATATAATTAACTTAATCACACGTAATCAATTAGCTTATTAAAATGGCAATTAAAGTTCATTAATTAAATTAATTAACTTGTGTCAAATAACCCCACTATAATGTTGCTTTCTATTTGCAACTTTCTCTTAGTAGTTTGATGTAGACCAATGAAATCCCATGATTTTGCAATGTGTAGCGTGTGATATGTATTCTGAAAAACTGAGAGTACACCGCATGATGCAATATCAATTTTTACATATCATGCGATGTATAATACTCATATGTATGTATATCTATTAAATAATAAACTTACATGATTGTTGTATCCTTCACAGCTCGATATCCTTTTATTCTCGACCATCGCAATCCTCTCTTCCCTCAGTTCGTATCAGATATAATGAAGTAGTTAGGTTTTACTTATTTATTTATTAACAGATTTTATTAATTATCTCAATTATAATATGATTTATTATTTCCCACATATAAATTAAACTCAATTAGTTTTAAGGCCCAATTTTATCAAATCAATTTAGGGTCCTTAACAAAAATATACAACAATTAAAAAATATTTACAAAAACAAAACATCCACAAAATAATTACAAAAATAACGCCATCCCATCCTCCTTTCACGTGATACCCTCTTTCTTCTCCATCGAGACCCTCCACAATTCACACCCACGGTTTGTGTTCTAGTGCCACTCCAACCCACAGTCCGCCGTCGCTGCCTTCTTCCTCCTCTTCCGCCGTCGCTACCTTCTTCCTCCTCTTCCAACCCGCCTTCTTCCTCCTCTTCCAACCCGCCTTCTTCCTCCTCTTCCACCGTCGCCTTCTTCCTCCTCTTCCGTCATCGCCTTCTTAAGCAAAAGCTGCCCCGACACCGACGAGAAAAAACCGAAGGACTAACCACAAAGTACTAATTCGGGTGTTCTCTTGGACTACCATACCAGCCACTGAGAAAACAAGTCATATTCATTTTCCTATCCGCTGTAACCAAACACTAGTATGGAGGTAACTAAACACTAGTATGGAGGTACCTAATTTCTGAAAGTATAGTATCTAGTTTTGGTTACCTTTGTATTAAAGTTTGGTTACCTTTATATTAAAGGTTGGTTACCTTTGTTTTAAGGTTGGATACCTTTTGTATTAAGTTTTGGTTATTATTGTATATAGGGTTGGTTACCTTTTGTATTAAAAGGTTGGTTACCTCTGTATTAATGTTTGGTTACGTCTGTATTAAAGTTTGATTACCTTTATATTAATACAAAAGATATTCAACCTTAAAACAAAGGTAACCAACATTTAATACAAAGGTAACCAAACTTTAATACCAAGGTAACCAACCTTTAATACAAAAGTAACCAAACCTTAATACAAAGGTAACCAATCCTTACTATAAAGGTAACCAAACCTTACTACAAAGGTAATCAAACATTAATACAGAGGTAACCAACTTTTAATACAAAAGGTAACCAACCTTTAATACAATGGTAACCAAAACTTAATACAAAAGGTATCCAACCTTAAAACAAAGGTAACCAACCTTTAATACAAAGGTAACCAACCTTTAATACAAAAGGTAACCAACTTTTAATACAAATGGTTACCTTGGTATGAAGGTTTGGTTACCTTGGTATGAACGTTTGCCGAACCCATTAACCATTTGTCCGAAAAGAAGGAAGAAAACGAGCATGGAGTAGTCATGAACGACGGCTCCATAAAAACGGACATGGAGGAGCCATGAACGACGGGAGCCATGAACCCATTAACCATTTGCTCCGTCGGAGGTGGGAGGGGATGGGAGAAAAGAGGGCGGCGGGAGGGAGGGCGGGGGAATAAGAAGATGTGAGGGGGGACGGTTGCGGGAGGAAAGAGGGCGAGGGTAGGTGGAAGAAAAAGGTGAGAGGGGATGAGAGGGAGGAGGGTAGCGGGATAGGAGGGGATAGAAGGGAGGAGAGAGAAAGTAATTAATATTGTAAATAAAAATAAAAAAGTGTAATATTTTTGTAATTATTTTATAGAGGTATGATTTTTGTAATTATGTTTAAAAATGTACTAATATATGTAATTTATCCATCAATTTATTAATCACTTATTAATACTTATTAGCCCACAAAAATTAAATGATTATTTTGACCCAAATAAAAGATAAAGTCCAAACAATATGTTTTAAAAATATATATATATAATTTTATTTAGTTAGTTAGTTTTTTTTTTACCAAGTATTACAATTATATTATTAGGAATTTGCCTATATAACTTCTAAAAAATATATAATATATAAGAGAGGTGTGGTGCGATTTGAGTGATGTGGGAACCTCTCAAAATCGCACACAAAGCATATATGTTGTTTTCTAGCCCTTCTAAAATCGCACATATGCCGGAACCATTGGTGCGGCTCAATCAGTGCAGTTTGGTCGGTTTTTTATGCGATTTCGGGGCCAATTTCGATTCTTTGCTCAACTCCAGGTGAAAATATACAAATTATTCAATCTTGTATCTAGAAAAAATTAATAAAAAAAAACTAGTATTACTAAAAAAAATTCCCTTTTTTTGTCAAAGATGATTATAAAGTACTACTATTATTCTAACTTATATTTTTTATTTAACCCTACAGTAATACTTGTGGCGCTGTATATTCATGAGCAGAAGGGTCTCATCTTTATTTTTTTGGGTCATCCAATAAAAACTCTCTATTAAATTATATTAGAAAATATATCCACCAACCTCTCAACGGTTTAGGCAACAACATACCCCCACCAAAAAGGGGTTAAATCACTTTTACCCTACTGAATTGAACTCCAATTTATATTTATATTATCGAACTAACTTTTTTTCCAGTCAACTTATAGAATTGTTAATTTTTTACAAAAATTCAAAAAATCGTCTACTCTGTTAAAACCTTAACAGTAAATCTATGTGGCAGCTCTGTGGTGTGTTGACGAGGATAGAGAAACTGAGTTAGAAAATTAAATTAAATTACACTCAATTATATAACAAATTAAATCCTAAACAAGTATAAATTAAAGTAAAACATAACAAATAATTTAAATAAATTAATAAAGCAGACTAAACAAAATATACAACAAACAACACGTTTTTTATTTTTTTCTCTTTTTTTATTTAAAAAAGGCTACTTAAACAAACTACATAATTTTAACTAGGGCTAAATATAATTATGTTACACCAAGTACCATCAAATTCATAATTCAGCCTTAAAAGTATTTGGGTTTTACAATTTACTACATAAAGTACCTAATTTCATACAATGTAACCCTAAATTCAGATTCCGGTCAAAATTGGCCGAAATACCTAAATTGTCAGCCAGTTAAAAATTGTATACAGTTTGACTGTATACAATACAATTTTACTTTAAAAAAAATATAACAGCCTTTGTTTCCCACCCTAATTGGCTTCCCACTTCCCTCCATACTGACAATAAATAGAATAGGAGAGCAGAAGAGCATCAAAGAAGAAGACCAAAGCAAGGAGAGCAGAAGAGCAACAAAGAAGACGACCAGAGCAAAGAGAGAAGAATAGTAGCAAAGAAGAAAACCAGAGCAAGGAGAGAAGAAGAGTAGCAAAGAAGAAATTAACGAATGGTTATTGTGCTTTGTCAATGTGGTTTTTCGGCTGCACTTAGGACCTAAATCGTGGGAGAAGGTTCTTTGCTTGTCAATCCATTGGGATAATTTTTTCTTCATTCCTTAGCTAAAATTTTTGCTTCAATGAAATAGTGCTTGTAATTTTTCTATCAAAGCTTCATGTTTTTCCCTTTTGCAGAATAGATGTAGATTTTTTCGTTGGATTGATCCCCCAATTGAAGGTGGGTTGCTGGCAAGATGCACAGAAATAGAAAAGAAAGTTAAGAAGATAAGCAAAAAAATTAACATATGTATTGCCCTCATGGTGCTGTCATGGTTCATTATGATAATCCATGATTGAATTATTTAATGCAAGAAATGTAATATCAGTTTTGTTAGGTCCAAATATGCAATAATTAATAGGAACTGATATTTCTGAACTTTATTCATGGCTTGTTTTTGTGTTTTTTTATTATTTGTAATTGAGGTAATATTTTAGTTTAAAATAGATAAAATATTTCTCTCTGAAAAATCCTTTTTTTCCTATAAAACCAAACTTATTTTTTTTTATTTTTTTTTTTGATAATATGAGGGATGTAAGCTTATTAAAATTCATATTGTGTTTTTTTATAGTTGGAGCAAACTTAACATAGTTTATTACTAGCATAGAAAGAACATTAATAGTTTTGAATTTCAATTAGCTCTTACTCATTCCCATGACGAGACCTATAAACGATCGTAGAGTAATGACTTAAATTGTAGAGTTATGACTTAACGATCGTAGAGTAATAATTAACTTAACGATCGTAGAGTCATTATTTAAATCATAGTATAGAGCAAAAATATAAGATAATCCATCATCAATGTTCTACTGAGACTTCAAAAACATTGAAAGCCCCATTCTCATTTGTTGTAATACCTTTCTCATGTACTTGTTTTCCAAATAACTCAATCTTAGGATCAACGTAATTGTCAAACTCCATATCATCTTTTTCATATCCACTATCATCAACTAGTTCAAAATGAGAATCATCAAAATCAGTATCGTTAAAATTCTTGACAGCTTGATGTATAGGTTGATCATTGGTTGTCCACTTAGTTCCAAGTGGGTCTATAACACTCAAAATAATTTTCAGATCCATTCCTTGACGGATAAAAGGCTTAATACCTTGCACTGCTTCATTGTTTTTCAATTCCCTATAACCTTCATCAGATATATAGTGGAAAAAAATAACATCACCTGCAAATCCCAACTCCATCCCCATTTTACGCAACTCCAATAAACTCATCTCTTTCTATTCAACATAATCAAAATATTTGAACGTCCTATTATGATAGCCATGTGTACTGAATATTTCATCATACAGTAATTTTTTAGTAAATACAACATCATCATCAATGGGTTCTGAATACAAACAAGACTCAGTGATTATAGAATAAAAAATTTACAAAGTTCATGAAACGTCACAAAAACAAAGTACCCATGACTCTGTTCGGTTTTAAATATCCATTACTATATATATTGTGTGTGTGTGTCCGTGTGGGCGTGTGTGGAATATATATATATATATATATATATATATATATATATATATATAGGGAATCTTTCTAAAGCGAATCTTAACAAGCGAACCAAAAACGAACCGTCGTCTTTTGTGTCTATGACGACGATTCGACCCGTCGCCGTAGCCATGCAATATTTGGCGACGGGTCGAATCGTCGCTATATACACCAAAGATGACGGTTCGTCTTTAGTTCGCTTTTTAAGAGTTCGCTTTTGAAAATTTTCCTATATATATATATATATATATATATACAGAACGGATCAAGAGCATACTCCATTATCTGACATACCAAGCATACCCCCTTTAGCGATGGACCGGACGACGCTTTGGTCCGTTGTCATAGGTCCGGTCCGTCGCTATAGCTTTGGTTCGTCGCTATATGTTGTTCGTCGCTAAAAGCTATAGCGACGGACCGGACCTATGGCGACGGACCAAAGCGTTGCCTGGTCCGTCGCTAAAGGGGGTATGCTTAGTATGTTAGATAAGGGGGTATACTCTTGATCCGTTCTCTCTCTCTCTCTCTCTCTATATATATATATATATATATATATATATATAAGACACTATAGAGGAATACACCATTAAAATACACTTTACATATAAAGCAAGATGTAAAGTTCATCACACAAAGCCCTAAACTTATTAAACAAAGAAAATGTACAACATACCTCCATATAAATGGGTTCCTAAGTCATCAAACACTTGCAATCTCAAGGTCCACATGACTACTGTTGGTCGATTTTGCAATCAATAACTACGTACAAGTATACACAGTCAACAAGTAATAAAGTGATAAGTAGAGTATCGTTCCCACGAGGAATAATAACAATTAATTACTCTAATTACTAATTCTTAATTGACTCAATTTTATTTAAACAATCGAAATTAGGAGATTAACTAATTAACAAAGATATTAGTATATTAAAAGCATGAGATTACAATTTTCCCCAATATTTTACTTCAATCACTTCATTCTCTTATCAACTAATCAATCATAATAAATTGTTAACCAAGAATACATAATTATCCATATAACTCTTTCCCAAGTAATTATATAACATATTCATTCATATTATTTCACTATATCCTTATGCAAAACAACTACGAATAAATTCATTAAGAACAGATTCCCAATTTGGTTACATACGGTATTTAAGTATATTTCTATCCTAAACACTAGCAAACTACTCAATCTTTTGAATAATTAACTTGACACATGTCACCATATAGGTATATTCCTATCCTATATGCAAATCTCGTTAATTACCCTAAGAAGAATAACTTTCGCATGTCATCATATTCAATCTAAACATATACTTCATCTCCCTAATTCATATAGGTTATCTCATATAATTGCTAGCTAGATAATCATTCATGAAGTACAAAATATGACGAACAATTCATATATAACCAACCATAATCAATAAGAGAATAAATTAATAAAAGTTAGACATTGGGTTCCATTGCAATCTCAATAAAAAGATTAAATCATCTTAAATAATAAAATAACTAATACGGTAAATTCAGAAAATATCTTTAAGGTACAAGAGATAAAGATTTATAGTGAAGAATGAACTCTGTCACAGTTAAGCTTCGTTCCTCCCTTCAATCCTTGCAACCTTCAAGTGCCTTTTTCAAACCCCAACTATTTTCCTTATTTTTAATTCTACTCCGATTTTAATCTACTCATTGTAACGATCGCGGATCGTGGGTAGCTTTGTAACACGAGCCTATGAATTTTATTGAATAAATTGAACTTTTATTTATATTATTCCGTGTTATGTGTGTGAATATTTTATTACTACATATGATGTGTAGGTGATAATTTTTGATTGATATTATTTTTATTAGTATTGATTAAATCATTAGAGAAATAGCGCTAAAACGTTATTTATGCAAAGGACGCCTTTTTCGATTTTATGACTTTTCATAATTTCGCCAAAGCGTTAATGAGAGGGATTAATAATCCAAGTGTGGGATTTTATTTGAGCCCAATTGAAGATTTATTAGAAGCCCAATTGATTATTTGTTAGAAGCCCAAAAGGTTATTAAGTGAAGCCCAAAACCCATGGACCTAATCCATGAACCAAACCCACCATCCACGACCCAAACCCATGACCCATGAAGGGAAATGGGTTATAACAATCAGCTGAGAATTGGAGGAGAAGAGTACGGGAGAAGAGTGATCAAGAGAGGAGAAGAGGAGGAAGAACGTGGAGCTTTTGGGGAGAAACAACGTTGCATTTGGTAGAGGAAGAACAACTCGGGAGAAGGGAGGGGGAGAGCCCAATGGCTGACCACACCTTGGAGGAGCCGAAGCTCTCCTACCCGAGCATTGGGAGCTGCCGTGTCTGGCATGCTCAGCCCACAACCCATCCATGAAGCTCTGATCACTTCTTCTATATATACTCTCCCATTGCTTAGCCTCCATTCCTTTCACTTGTTGCTTGGTAAGATAACTGAAACCTGAGAGAAAATAGTGAGAAGAGTGTGTTCGGGTGATTTGAGGAAGAAGAGGAATTGTGGTAGCAGCTGGTTTTGAGTCCATTTAGCATCCTTAGAAGTAGCTCAAGAGGTATACAATATAGAGCTTAGCTCATTTCCACTTTCTTTCCAAGTTTCTAGTTTTGCTATGATTGCTTGTTGGAGTAATGTTGCTGAAATTGCTTGGTTGTTCATGAACGTGTGTATATGTTGTTAGCTCTGTATAAAGCTTGTTAATAATGTGTAAAAGTGGAACAATGAATGAGAATCAAACCTATGCATAAGGAATCAAGAAATGGACTGAAATGGACATTAGTGGACTGTTATTCATATTTTGTTAATAATGAAGTTGAAATCATCTTGGTTTGGTTATGTGCATTGGTTGTGTATTGTTGGTATATGCCAAGAAGGTATGAGTAATGATTTCAATGGGAAATCTGGACTAGAGTATAATGAAACTCTACTCCAATGTGAGTTTTCAACTCATGCCCACCAACTATTTGGTTTAATGTCCAAGAGAATGATTTCTCTAAGGAACATGAGAATTAGAGATGATTAATTAATTAAATGATGTTAGGATGCCTAGCTCAGTTGTAAAAGCATGTTTTAAGTCTATAGACTTGTTGTATAATGGCTAAGAAGCAAAAGGGACGGAATCAAGAGTTTGGATTTTTGGGTTCTGCAGTAGCAGAACTTGAAAGTCCATGGATGTAGAGTGGCGCAGCTGCGCCACTCCCAAGCATAGCACCTGCGCAGCTGCGCTGGGTTGCAGAGCTGGAAGTCCCTGGATTAGAGTGGCGCAGCTGCGCCACTCCCAAGTACAAGACCTGCGCAGCTGCGCCGGTCTGCAGAGGTGAACTGTTTTGCTACTTTGTGTTATTGATGAGATGCATGTTTACATAGGCCTAACATGTTATAAATACCTCAAAGCATATGTATGATATGTTAGTGTAATAGTTGAATGACCCCAAGCAGAAATGACTAAGTCACGTGAGCGAGACCCCCGTTTGGGTAAGCGTAGTGGCAATAAATGTTCGTAATGATTATAATGTCTTGATTAATGTAAGCCAATGTTTGGTGTCTATTGTGAGACTAATTGGTATGTGAATATATGTTTAAATGCGTAGGACATATTTGAAGGACGATTAACGTCAACTAGTAGCAAGCGCTTAAGGCAAGTTTCCTAAACCCTTGTCTAACCTTTGTGTTGGGCAAGTTCACTAGCTTCATTCATTTTCAGTATTGAATGCAAGTTTCGTATCTTATACAAAAGACGTATATTGTGCAAGTTATTTGATTCATTTGATTATATTCTCTTGACTCTCATGCGATGTTTGAAGTTTCGATTTACGCAATACATACATGGTTGTGTGAATTCCTTACTTATGTAAATCTTTCAGTATTTGCACAAGTGTTCGAGCTATGTTATGACATAAATTGTTGAAGCTTTCAAGTTCACATATATATGAACTGTTATAGAGAACGTCGATGCCAATTGTTTCGGCTAGACAGATATTGAAATATTTTATTGATTTGATAATAAATCCTTGAAATGTTATTGATGATTAAGTAGAGCTATCCAACCGAATTGTTTTGGTTAGGATTCCAAGACATGAATGAGATGAACAACCCTAATATTAGGGGCAGTTTTTAGTCAGTTATTCTGACAAGGCATCGAGCGCCTAAACAAACGCATATAGTCGTTTCCAGCTAGAGTGTTGATCAACATAGAGTACAATAGGCTGATCACCTAGAAGTGCTCGTAAGTAAGACGGTTTGCAGTTATAATGTTGTGTACCTTTTCAAGAAAGCAAAAGAAAGTTCAAGGTCTTATGACCACTCAATGTCGTTTCGAAAATATATTTTTTTTAAAACGAAAGCAAAGTATGATTCCTGTTTATTCAGAATATTTCACAACTATTGTCCAGTTGTCGAAGAGAAATGATATGATTGATGATATTGTTGTTATTCAACTGTTATACTTGCTGGGCAATTGAATGCTCATTCTTGCTTTATATTAAACATTGCAGCTAAGTCTGAGCGGGCTGAAGGTTCCGGTAAGGACAAGGGAAAGGGCAAGATGAACGTCTAGATGGCGTCATAGTTTATTTGTATTAGTAATGTTGTAATACTAAGACTTATTTTGTATTTGGAATGATGTTATGGTATTAGAACCTGGGAATTGAGAGTAAGACGTGTTGTAATAAATAGTAATTACATTTATGTCTATTATATTGTATGGAATGGGATGTACCGTGTAGCACCGGATTCGGGTTTGAGGTACCCGGATTTGGGGGCGTCACACTCATGAATTATGTTAATATCCCTAGTTATATGCCTCACATCATGTATTTATAGGTTACAAGTCCAATTCCTAAGTTTAGGAGGAAAAATAATCCAATTTGGAGTCAAAAACATGCAAAAACGCGTCAAAACTTGGTCTAGCCGCGTCCCGGGTGCTGCAACGCCGCTCACGGCGCTAATTTTCTGATTCTGGACACCCTGGCGCTAGAAATATACTAGGAATGGGTACGCCGGTGCTGGGCAATTTTTTGGAATTTTCTGCTTCGACGTATGTTGGTAAAATGGTCATAACTCTCTCATCCGAAGTCCAATTAGGACGATTCAAGATGTTCCGTAAAGTTAAGAAATAGATCTACAACTTTCATTCTTGAGCTTTGAGAGATACTGACTGGATCAAGGTCAAAATTGGGTGTCAAGTGACTGTTATGTCAATAGCAAACCGAAAACTTGAATTGTTTGTATATTTTAACCAAAAGATGTTCGAATTGCCCATCCTTACTTCTTCCTACAACATAAACATAAAAACATCCAAAACACATAAAAAGGAACATAAACTACCCAAGAACACACAATTTTATCAGGCCAAAAGTACCCAATTCGTAGGTATAAAACCTATTTATCAACTACAAATCTACAAAAACGATTTTGTTGGGATTTGCTTACTCAGCCGCACAAATTGATCGGACAAAACTGAAAAGGGAGATGGAAAAGGAAAGTGAAGGAATCCTCAAAGGAAAATTGATAATTTATACCGTATTTTAATCATATACAGTATTAGTTAGTTTTTTTATAAAAAAAATAAGTCAATCCATATATTTCTACGGTCAAACAGTATAAAACAACCAAAGACCCAATCAGATTCATGGACGGGTCGGGTATTTCAGCCAATTTGGCCGGAATCTGAATTTGGGGACTACATTGTATGAAATTAGGTATTTTATGTAGTAAATTGTAAGCTCAAATACTTTGGGGGCCAAATTATGAATTTGATGATACTTGGTGTAACATAAGTGTATTTAGCCCTTTTAATTATCATCTCCTTCTTGATGAGCCTGGTGAAAAACTTCATGACCACATGAAGAACACGATGACTCCCTGCACCATGTCCTACACACATTTTTAATCAAATTAAATTGGATATAAACTTAAAAAAACACCTTTGATGATCCACCCAAACACCTTCAAATCAGTAACCAAATCCTAGTCTAAATTGCTCGTAAATCAGTAAGAAAATGTAGAAAACATCAAGAAAAAATTAACAATTGACTCACAATAACCTCCGAGGATTGTTACTTGTCTAGACCTAAGATTCACAAGAGTGATTATAAATCTAATCGATCGCAAGTCTTGCCGAAAGCATGGTGTTGGTGTTGATGTTAATGATCGACAGTGGATCCATCTTCTTATTTCCTTTCCCCAATCGCAAATCTATCTCTCTCTCTCTCTACTTCTTCAACAAAACCCACTGTTCTGGTATAGGATTGGTGGTGAATCATAGTTATTTCTCTCTTCTGGTGTTCATTTATTTTATTAATTTTGGATCATTCATATATATACATATATGTGTGTATGCGTGTAATGTATGTATATACCTAGATTTATGTGAATATTAAGATTCATGAAGATGGAACTAATATTTTCATAATACTTTTTGATATTTCCACATGAAAAGTATCGCTATAGATGTATAGTCACGGGGAAAACCTTCGTTATAGGATCTATAGCGACACTTTTCATGCGAAAATATCATTTTCTGTTGTAAAAATATCAATTTCCATAAGATGTGTCATGTATATATGTGTGTACAACAATAATAGGCAACGGTGATGGAAGAACCAAAGAAAGTCGAAAGAACGTTATTTCTATTCCGATTAAGTAGAGTGTTAGTTTTTCTTTTTGTTTAAGTGTAATTTATTAATTTATTTAATTGGTGTAATGGTTTAGTTTTGTAATTTACTAATTTGTTTGATTGGTATAATTGTTATATAAAGTATAGATACAGTTAAAAATATTTTACTTTTAAAATACTTTTTATTTTACAACATATTTTAAATTTTAATAAATTTTTAAGTTTCTATATTAAATTCTTTAATTTTAATTTAACATTAAAATATTATTTCACCACGGTAGACTAGATGGACAAAGATGTGACAAATAAACTCTCTCTCTCTCTTATGGAGTAGTACATTCAGTTTTTCTGTTTAAAGTCAAATTTTGTAACGTTTTGAAATAATTTATTAGTACAGTGAGCCGAATGAAAAAAAAATAATTCAATAATACAAATATAAATTGGGATTCAGTTTAGTAGGAAAAAAGTGATTTAACCCCACCAAAAAGCCAAAACCTCATTTAAAATTACATACTTCAAACTAAGACCTTCTTTAAATTTCATTGCTATGAAAAGTATTTCTTTTATCTTATAAGTTTGTACAACCAGCATCCATTCCATTTCAAGGTAAAAATAAATAAATAAATAAATAAATAAAATAAAAAAGCCGATTAATAATTTTGATAGTATATTGGAAGGCTCGGCCACAGTCGACCAGTTTTGCTGATAAGAATATCTCAAAAATGAAAAAAAACTAGTTAGTAGTGGACAATATTGCACAATTCTAAAACCAAAAGAATAATTAACAAGGACTAATAGACTTATTCATGAGTCATGACATGTTTGAACTCAGAAAGAAAACATGCGATTAGACGAGAAGAGGAAAAAGGCTAGGGATCAATACTATAAACTTTCATGCCCTTGTAGGACGCAATACAAATCAAGAAAAACAGAAATATTAAGTGGATAAAAACTGCCTATTGAGGTGTAAAAGGACAAAGTACTAAGTGCTTAATTACTCATTTAAACCTTGCATCCCTTGCTTTGAAATCATCATAATTCACTAGGAACCACACTAACTCATAGCTAAAATCTAACATCATGTAGTACCCGTGGAAATCTTCTGCCCCTCAAACTTTCGTCTCATCACATGTATTGTTGCGAGATATTAATTTATATACTTTTTTACAGTTAACTTTATAAATGAATAAGGATTACCTGGCAGCAATAAAAGGGATAGGACAGGAGGTGCGACAGTAGATTTGAAGTCAAAGCGAAATTATGTATATATAGCAAAGAGTGCAACCACTTATAAGCCTATAACAATGTCATAGATGGGCAACCTCAGACTAGTTTTTCTCCTTTTTCTTTCGGTTTTCTGGGCAACTAGCAATGCAACACATGAGGCGTTTCTCGAGTGCATGTCCTTCCACTCCACTAGATATATCAACACTTCAAACTACATCCACACACAAGGCTCACCTTCATATTCATCTCTCTTGCAGTCTTCCCAACAAAATCCGAGATGGGTAAATTCCACAAGTCCAAAACCTCTTGACATCATTCCCCCCTACACCGAAATAGAAATCCAAGCCACCATTCTTTGCAGCAGGAAAAATGGCCTCCAAGTTAGGATACTAAGTGGAGGCCATGACTATGAAGGCCAATCATACCTATGCAAAACCCCATTTATCATCATTGACCTAATCAATCTCCAATCGGTCAGAGTAGATATAAAAGACGAAATAACATGGGTACAATCTGGGGCAATACTAGGGGATCTTTACTATAACATTGCAAAGAAAAGTAGGGTACATGGATTCCTAGCTGGGATATGCCCTAGTGTAGGCATTGGTGGGCACTTTACTGGTGGAGGATTCGGTAATATGGTAAGAAAATATGGACTCGCGGCTGATAATGTCATAGATGCCTATTTGATAGATGTGCATGGAAGAATACTCGACAGAGAAACAATGGGTGAAGATTTGTTTTGGGCCATCAGAGGAGGCGGAGGGGCTAGTTTTGGAGTCGTCGTCTCGTGGAAAATCAAGCTTGTTCGTGTTCCACCGATTGTGACAGTTTTCAACATTAATAAAAAGTTGGATCAAGGTGCCACAAGGCTTGTCCATAGGTGGCAATATGTTGCTCATAAGCTACCAAGAGATCTCTTCATTAGAATTTAATTCAAGATGTTGATGGACAAACCAAAAATAAGACAATTCAAGCTTCATTTAACTCGCTATATTTAGGGAGAATCAATGAGTTGATACCATTGAAGAACAAAAGGTTCCCTAAATTAGGATTGAGAGCTGAAAATTGCACAAAAATGACTTGGATTGAATCTATTTTATTTTGTGCAGGTTATCAAAAAGGGCAGTCTTGGGATGTTTTACTAACTAGAACTGACCTATACAAGAGCAATTTCAAGGCAAAATCAGATTTTGTAACTAAGCCAGTATCTAAAAATGGGCTAGAAGGGATTTGGGAAAGATTTTTGGAAGAAGAATTGGTTTTCATGATAATGGATCCATATGGCGGAAGGATGAATGAGATTTCGGAATCAAAACTTCCTTTCCCACATAGAAAGGGAAATTTGTACAACATTCAGTATATGGTGAAGTGGGAAGTAAATAATGTTAGGGTTTCCAATAACCATATGCACTGGATGAGGATGTTGTATAAATATATGAAGCAACGTGTTTCTCACTCTCCAAGGGCTGCCTATCTAAATTATAGAGATCTCGACTTGGGGATCAATAAGCAGGCTAACACAAGCTACAAAGACGCGATGATTTGGGGGAAGAAGTATTTTAAGGGTAACTTCAGGAGATTAGCATGAGTAAAGAGCAAGGTTGATCCTAACAACTTCTTCAGACATGAGCAAAGTATTCCGCCTCTTTAGACGCCAAAGAAAAGACAATATAGTAATAAGTAAGTAAGGCCAAAGTACTAGAAAACCAAAGTTCTAATGTATTATGAGAAAGAGTTATTATAATAGGTTAACAAAATAATTATATGTTGCATTTTTGCTCCCTTCAAATGTGGCAATGGAAGAAAAAAAAAATTCTAGACATTTCAGCCTCCTATGCATCAGGCCATTGTTCAGTAGCTTACTCTTTAGATATTTCTCCTCAAAAAACTAGGTCTTCTAATAAAGACACATCTTAACGATCTTTACCTTGGCTCTTCTTCCCCAAACCAGCAAACCATTTTCTGTGATTCTCGATATATAAATCAAAGCTAAATTGAGATATCAAAATACTCCACCTTAAGCTAAACTCCATCCAGGGACGAAGCCAGAAATAAATTTCACAGGGGTTAAAATTATTACTGAGCTATAAATAATTTGACGGGGGTTTGGGGGCAGCGCCCCCGAGTCAAATTTTTGTAATATTTTTGTACTTTTGAGTCACACACACACACACACATATATATATATATATATATACTATATTACAATGACAATATAATAAGTAATAATATATGGTATATATACACTATATTGACTCATAATAGACTTTTTTAATCATAACTGTTCATAAGTGATTAATTCATTAATTATTTTTAAAAATAATATAAATTAGATTATTATTTAGTTTAAAATATTATAGAGAGATATACATATGTTGAGAGGATATGAGTTATATGAGGTTAAAATTTGATTGACAAATTATAAATTTTCAATTTGACCCCGTATAATAGAAATTTTTTAAAATTTTAGTGGGGTCAATTTATATATAATACTTAAAATTTTTAAAATTTACCTTACATTATAAAGCAATTATTTTTTTTTCAGTGGGGTCAATTGACCCCACAATCATATACGTAGCTTCGTCCCTGACTCCATCAACATTGTGACTGTCCGAGTTTTTGAGTAATATTAAAATAATAATTTAAATAAATAAAATTCTTATTATCTGATATATTGCGTGAATTGTACTGTATAAATGAATAAATATTGTGTAATATGGTAATTTACAGAATAATAATATATATTATTATTATAATTGTTAAAAACAATTTATGGAAGCAATGAGATGGTCTAATATGCCAAATGAATATAATTAAATGAGAAATTAGAATTTTGTTACAATAATTAAGTGTAACATTTATACTGGCCTAATAAATAATATTATGCCAAATGGAAATGAATTATTAGATATATATATATATATATATATATATATATATAAGTTGTAAGGAAGAGATTAACTTATATTAGTTAATCAATTTAAAGAAGTAATTGAATGATTTTTTAATTATTTGAGGAAGGAAATGATATGAATATATATATTTAATGATATAATATATGTATTAATAATAATGTATATATTAATATTAAGGTATTGAATATTAGTATATACTGATGTGTTAGGTAGTATTATATTTATATTGTGCAATTAAGAGTTTGTGCTAGAGTAAAATAATAAGACTTAGTGAGCAGGAGCTGTCATTCTTATGGAGAGTAATCAAGCCACTAAGCTAATACGAAGCATGAGCTGGCAGCAGTGTAGTGTATTATCAGTAGAATAGGCAAGGCATGAGGATAATAAACTTTGTTCCGTTCATTCTCTCTGAACTTGCCAAGCATAAGTGATCTCCTTCCATCCCAAATTTAATTCCTTTCCCTCTTAATTACCGAATGCATGTACCCCCAAATTTTATCAAAATTCTTGTTCTATACATTGAAAACGTTGCTTGTTTCTGCTAAACTAAGAGTGATTATGGAAGTTAAAGTGTGAGCTGGGCTAGGATCTATTTTGGATAGTAAGGGCAGGTGGAATATAGCTGAACCATAACTCAGCACAATGAGCTATTATTACAAGGTGCTATACGGGAGCATAATACTTTGAATTCGTGTAATCGCATAAATTTGAAGCTTTGAATTCGTGAAATCGTGTAAATTTGATAGCTTCGCATCAAGAAGGCAAGTTCTTTCGGTACTTTCTGAATCTATTGCTATGTGAAAATGTGTTATATTATGATGTTGAATCATTGGTATGTGATAAATGATAAAATTTATTGCGTTATGTGAACTTGATAAATTTGATAACATGCGAAACATGTTTTAATTGTGAAGTAATTAAATGATATTTATGCGAACTGAGAAGCATGTTTAAACTGCACAACATGAGATGCATAACACATGTATAAAGTGCACCGCACGAGATGCATAATACATGATTAAAATGCAAGCATATGTGAAACGTGAAGCATGAAATGTGAAAACTGTTAGACTTGTTGAGCCGTTGCGCTCATACTTGCAAATATTTTATTTGCAGATTAAAGATTGAATTACTTGGTGATCATGGCGATAAAGAACTGAAGCGCTTGTAGAATGCGAATGTTATCGTTTTCTTCCTTAAATGTATATTAAGTTGTTACAGTGATTGTATTACAAAGAGAACAAGTTGTAATAAACGTTGAAGATTTTGAATAAAAGATATTCATTTTAAGACTAAATTATAAATTTTACGTTATAATTGTAAAGTTAAATTGTATGATTTATTTAAAAATGATGATATAGAGAATCGTAAAGGATGTTGTATTGAGACTTGAATTCTTATTCAATAACTCTGATAAAATAAATCATAGAATAAAAATGATTCTGAAATATGTAATCATAAAGGTTGTGATTCAGGGAAAAGAAGGAAAAAAAGATATAAAAAGTTTTTAATTATCCGAATTTTCAGCTATTATTTCATCTTAGTATGATGTAAAGCTGAATTAAGATAGTATTTAACGCACAAGGTCGAGAATAAAATTAGTCCTAATTTTAGATTAAGTTGATCCCGATTTTGGGGTCGTTACAAACATAGAATAGTGAACAATAACATTTATCATGTCTTCATTTCTTAAAATATTGCTTAATATCCAGTGTGTTAATTGTATTAGGTAAAAAATTGTATGAAAATTGTATTTTTGCCAATTTTTGTTGAGCCGAATGAGCAACTCTTTCAGCAAATTTTATTTCTAAAAAATAGTTTAATGTGTCAAATTGAAATTCTTTTATAAAATTGAGGGCTTTTTATATAGTACTCCTTGTGTTCCACAAAAAGTTTCATTTACAAATAAATTTATTCCACAAAAAAAGTACTTTTTTGTTGATAATATTATAAAATGACACAATATTCTTAATTTTACGTCACAATTTTACTAGCATATCATTATTATCAAATCAAATACTTATATATTTAAGAGTAAATAAGAAAGAAGGTTTATCCTTAATATCTATACAATTTTTAAATAAGACTTTTATGAATTGAGAAAATATTACAAATTCTTGAGGAAGGTAGAAAGTACTACAACTTGACTATTCTAGATGGACACAAATCTTGTGAACTACTCCCTCCGTGCTCTAACCAAAAGAATGACTTAAGTGAGAAGGAAAAAATGTTCTAAGCATGACTAAAGTACATAAGTTAATTAGATAAAATTTTACATTGATTAATTTATCATTTGTTATATTACTCTCTCCATCCTCAAAAGGATGATTAAAAGTACAAATTTTTTTTGTCCCCAAAAAGATGAGATAAAATACAGAAAGTGAAAGGTATTATATGTCATTTAGTGGGGTCCATTAATATAAAAAAATAAAAATACTCATCACTTTATATAATTTTATGAGGCCACTAAGGATAAATTTTAAAATTTTCTCTTTCTTTTATTTTTTTTCTTTTCTTAATATAGGTGTAAATTGTAATTTGTTCATCTTTTTAGGGACGGAAAGAGTACATTCCAGCTAAACAATAAATCATCGAAATGAATGACTTAAATTAATTTAGTCTCTCACAAACTCAAGAGCCAATGAAATCAATTAACACACATACAAGGACAAAATATATAGAAAGTAAATTTATACACTCTCGTCTTATTTAAGTATCTTAATTTGTGTGAATTAGGTTCATAAACTATCTGTTTGAAGATGGAGGGAGTAATTCGGGAGACGGAGGGAGTAGTTCGTTGCGAACGGGGAACAAGCTGCTTGTGCCGCATGGCCGTCGTGTCCCATAGTCTATATACAGTCCATACATAGTACAAATGCACAATTTTTGATTTTGGTCAAAGATTTCAAGAACAGATTATATCATCAAAAGTCAAAATGTTCGAAACAATCAAATCCAGCCGCATAAGTGAGCTGTCAAAGGAAAGGGTGGAAAACTGAGGATTTGAACTGTTTAAAATTAGGAAATTGATATATTTCTACAAAAATTCTCTCACGTGAATAATAAATGAGACTTACTATTAGGAGCTTATGAAAATATCAAAGTCTCTTGAAACTAACAATTTCCTACAATTACTTCTCCATTCATCTTAGTCGAATATTAACATTAATATTTTGAGTTAATTTCTATATATTGCAATAAAAATATGTTAATTTTTGTTGCAATGACATGACGGATAATGTTAGGGGTCTCAAATATTTTGTCGTGACATTGAATAAGTCAAAATGCATTGTATAGCATAGCCAATCACAAGTGATTTATCCAACCAATGTATTGATGCCACATTATTTGAGACACTTTTTGAGATAAAAAATTTGAAACCCCAAATATTACTTATGACATAATATGTTAATGACGTAATTCATTGATATGTTTACTTGCAACAAAAGTAGACAGATTGATCAAGTGCCAATGGAAAAACTACAAGTGCTTACAGATTTGAAAACTCCAATCCCTTGCATCATCATCATCATAATTCGCTAGGTGACAGTAAACAGACTCAGTACCAGCCGAAAATATGGAATTCAAGTGAAAATCTTTCAAGCTTTGTACCAAATGTTGTATATATAGCAAGCAAGGGCTCAATCCCTTGGCAAACAAAAACAAATGGGCTATCTCAATCTAGTTTACCCTGTTTTGGTTTTCTTTTTGTGGGCAGCAACGTGCAATGCAAATGCAACAAATGAAGCATTTCTCAAGTGCATGTCCCTAAACTCCACTACACATATCAACACTAAGCAATATCTCCACACACCAAGCTCACCTTCATATTCATCACTCTTGCAGTCTTCTCAACAAAACCCTAGATGGGTAAACTCCACAAGGCCAAAACCTCTAGTCATCGTTACACCAAACGCCGAATCCCAAATCCAGGCAGCCATTATTTGCAGCAAAAAACATGGCTTGCAAGTAAGGACACTAAGTGGAGGCCATGACTATGAAGGCCAATCATACCTCTGCAAAACACCGTTCATCATCATAAACCTCATCAATCTCCGCTCGATCAAAGTAGATATAGAAAGCGAAACAGCATGGGTACAAGCTGGATCAACACTGGGTGAACTTTACTATAACATCGCCAAGAAAAGTAAGGTACATGGCTTCCCAGGAGGGATGTGCCCCAGTGTAGGCACCGGTGGGCACTTCACTGGTGGAGGGTTCGGTAAAATGGGGAGAAAATATGGGCTCGCATCAGATAACATCATAGATGCTAACCTGATTGATGTACAAGGACAAATTCTTGATAGAAAAAGAATGGGTGAAGATTTGTTTTGGGCAATCAGGGGAGGCGGAGGAGCCAGCTTTGGAGTCATTGTCTCGTGGAAAATCAAGCTGGTTCGTGTTCCACCAATTGTGACAGTTTTCGACGTTGACAAAAAGTTGGATCAAGGTGCCACCAAGCTTGTCCACAGGTGGCAATATGTTGCAAATAAGCTACCTAAAGATCTCTTCCTCAGAGTCGTCGTTCAAGATGTAGAAGGACAAAGTACAATCACAAGGGAGACAATCCAAGCTTCCTTTGAAGGGCTATATCTCGGAAAAGTAAATGAATTGATACCGATGATGAGCAAAAGGTTCCCTGAATTGGGATTGAGAGCAGAAAACTGCATAGAAATGACTTGGATAGAATCTGTTTTATATTTTGCAGGTTACCCAAAAACTCAATCCTGGGATGTTTTATTAACAAGAGTTGATCAGTACAAGAGCAATTTCAAAGCAAAATCAGATTTTGTAACAAAACCGATACCTGAAAGTGGGCTGGAAGGGATTTGGGAACAGTTTCTGGATGAGCCTGAGCTTCAGTTCGTTTTCATGATAATGGAGCCGTACGGTGGAAGGATGAATGAGATTTCGGAATCAGAGCTTCCTTTCCCACATAGAAATGGCATTTTGTACAAATTGCAGTATATGGTGAAATGGGAAGAAAATAATGTAATGGCATCCGAAAAGCATATAAACTGGATGAGGATGCTTTACAAGTACATGGAGCAGCATGTCTCAAACTCGCCAAGGGCTGCTTACCTCAATTATCGTGATCTCGATTTGGGGACTAATAAGGAGGTGAACACAAGCTATGAGGAAGCTTTGGCTTGGGGGAATATGTACTTCAAGGGTAACTTCAGGAGATTGACACAAGTAAAGAGCAAGGTTGATCCACAGAACTTCTTTAGAGATGAACAAAGCATTCCTCCTCTTCTGCACACCAAATAACTGGATTGTTACTGTTAAATTATCTACTTGACAACAGACTTGATCGGTTATATTTTATATTTCGTTAATATGCCCTTTTTATTTGATGTTATTGTTCAGAAATTTTAATAATAAATTTAAATATGATTATATATTTTGGTATTTGAATATGTGCCCCTTATTTCGATAATAAAACACAAAACTCTCTTCGATAAAACGCACGTCTCGCCTCGCTTGCACCTAAATTAAGACACGTCTCGCCTCGCTTGCGTCTAAATTAAGACACACCAAGGCGTCTCACCTCGTTTGCGCCTAAATTAAGACACGCCTCACTTGGATAATAAGACGCCTAAATTAAGACACGCCTCACTTCGATAATAAGATGTGCGCCTCACTTCGATAAGAAAATGCGCACCTCACTTCCATAAGAAGCGGCACGCGCCTAGACACCCCTCCCCACCAGACTTTTGTGTCATGGTACGCCTCAACCAAGATCAAAGTAGGTGTACACAAAGTAAAATACAAAACAACATTTAATACATGAATAATTAATTAATTATAAATAAATCAACAGCCAAGAAGCCAAGTCATATAGCCTTACTCATTAATTCCAAAACCAAATGATTGTCAAAAATGTGACATTCGCTGAGACGTCAAAATTTAATTATCAGTATATACAGAGGCGGTGTACTATCCAGTTCCACAACTAGGCACACCAGCAATTAAAAGTCTCATTGATAAAGCCTGTTGCTCATTACTCAGCAAAGAAAACCACTTCCTTACACAATCATCAGGACTTGAATAACTTACAACTTCTGGAAGCTCCGTACTACTCTTAATAAGTTCTTCAAAACTGGGAGAAATAACCCCAAGTAAAGCAGTTACGGTAGCAATTTGGATTGGCAGAGCCATGTTACTTGAGGCACTCCGGCACAGAAATGCAGACAATCTACCTCTAAGGTTTTCAACACTAGTGTCATCATACCCATTCGCATCAACACCAAGCCTGTAAAACAAAAAATATTGAAGTTCAAATTCATACAAGAGAGAAAAAAAATCAGCCAAAACTGGTTTCCTTTTAGAGAGAGAATGTGAAACTAACAATTTTTTAGAGCAAGTAGTAATAGCAATATAAGTAGATTTAAATAGGAGACAAACATATAAAATCGCGGGCAAATACTCAGAGATTGTTAAAGAAAATAGCTTAATTTTCAACATTCATATTATTGCGTTAATAAATAATACTGGAATTCAAAAGATAAGAAAAGAATTGTTTTAGGTCCAAACAGAAAAGCAACATGGACTTTCAAAAGTGAAACATATGATGTGTAATTAGATGACTGACTCTATTAGAAAGTATAAAACAATATACTTAAGTCAAAGGGATGAGGGCCTGGCCTTTTGGAAATGGAATGTAGACATGTACCCTAATAAAAATTAAGAAAATGGAAGCCAAGTTAAAGAGGTGAGATGAACTTTACCATGGGTTAGATACGTTAATGTGAAAATATTTTATAAGAAACTTGGTAAGATGGGAGGAAACCAAATATACTACTCATGTTAAAGTTTATAACGAGCGAGGATCTAGGGGTCCTGGTGAAAAGATGGCATAATATGAATTGAGAAAAAATCAGTTTTCAAAGCTTTTAGAAGGAAAATTAATTAACAAGTAAAAGCAGATTATATAGAATCGGGATGGTGTTTAAGAGACTTGTTACCGATTGTATTACAAGATTTGATTCAATAGAAACAGTAGCCTCACATTGTATTAAATAAATTAATTAATTAATTAATTAATAAATAATAAATAAGAGGTTCAAGTATAAACATCATTATTTTTTTTTATTTTTTTTGTGTGGGAGGTGGGGAATGAAATAAAAAAGTTGATTGTGTAATACCAAATAAAATCATTACTTACCTCCCCAATTGTCCAAGAAGAATAACAATAGCAGGCAAAGATTTCTCTAGGACACAGGAGTCCAACTTTTTCAACAGCTGAAGGACAACGTTGTTGAATGTCCAATTCCAACTCTGCAAGCCAGGAACAAAATTACCAAAAGTCAAGGCAATAAATCTTTTATTTGTTCAAAGCAGATGTTTTAAGAGAAAAAAATGATTAAACTATATAGCAGGAAAAAGATATTCAACATCATCGCAAGCAACATTGAAAATGTATTTGGATCAAAAATGCTAGCGCCATTTTTTCATCCATGATCCACTCAAGTTCTCACCCAAGACATTCAAAAGAGAGATGGATATTTTAATTATGTGTGTGTGTGTGCGTGTGTGCGTGTGTGCGTGTGTGTGAAGATAGTGAGTATTTAGAGAATGATGCAAACTTTCACAACATCAATGCAAGTTGTAGTCTCGTCGGGTGTTCAAATTCCTCAAACCACTTAAACTGAAAATATAATTATTAATTTAGAAAAGGGAGACTTAGGTTGGTGCACAATAATGAAAACTTTATAACAATGACTCAGAAAAACTCAAACATGATTCCTTTTTCCCCCTTGAAAAGTAACAAAATATGGCACAATAATGTACCAAAAAGGGTCTGCAAGCCCATTGCATACATGGAAAGTATAATAGGCAGTCCCAAACAATCTACTCGAAAGAATAATACCCAAGAAAGTTTTGTTGCTTTCTTTTTTCATTAACAAATTTAAGCTCATATGCCATTAGAAAGGTGCTTCAGTAACAAAATAAATAGATCATTTTGATCAAAAAAATTTATTTAGTTAAAATTTGTAATATTTTTCAAAAGGTCCAACAAAAATTTCAACCCGAATATGAAATCCATTTGTATAGTTTTTATGGCCCATTCTCTTGACCTGGTAGGTATAAAAATTAATTCATATTGCCAAAAAACCAAGTAGTATTCAGAAAAGGGTAATTATAAATGAAAATTTCAAACATCAGAAAACTTCATTGGGGGTAATATCCTGTTTGTATGGCTGCCAAGTCTAGTGATAAATGGCTTAGTTAACTGCAATCATATTTTTTTAATAAGTAAGTTAGCTGCAATCATACTAACAGGCTAACACCATAAGGAAAGATATATAAACAAACAAAGTAAATGTAAACCAAAAGAGGTGAGGATTATACCAT
The DNA here is from genome assembly GCA_034770075.1 of Aralia elata. Taxonomy (NCBI): domain Eukaryota; kingdom Viridiplantae; phylum Streptophyta; class Magnoliopsida; order Apiales; family Araliaceae; genus Aralia; species Aralia elata. The sequence continues at coordinate 11,740,570 of CM068386.1, read as the reverse complement.
GTTAGATGCTACCAGCTCAAATAATGACAGGACGTCACCCAAATTGGACAGAGTCTTATCAGAATCAGTTTCCGGTGAAGTAGCCATTCCACTTTTGTGAAGACAAAGGGATGCATCATAGTTCCTGCACTGGACACAAAGGACTTCTCCATCACCTGAACATGGTTTAGTTTTCTCCTTGCTGTCCAGGGCTTTAGAATTCAAAAAAACAATCGATTCGATCAGATCTTCATACATGACATCAGATAAGGCATACTTGTCAAGTTTTTCCATGAGCAGCGAGACAACTACATCCATGGAAACCACACCCTCAGAAAATGGGCATTCATTACATGGAGGAAACCCAAGCTGAACTTTGATCAAAGATTGACAATACAAAGTTGAACCAGTTGACAATTTTGCTCTCTCCAGAAATGTAACTAAAGATTTTATGACAGTCACTAATAAACTGTAGTCGTTATTGGTGAAGTATTTAGCTCCACATATATAAGCAAAAACATGAAGAATAGCCAGCATTGAAGAGTCGATCTTTTGCATCTTGAAAATGTTGTACGAAGCCTCGCATACAAAACCAATATGATCAACTGCTGCACATATAGATGCTAACACAATTGCCGCAGCCACCAGCTGTTGAGCTGAAGCCACTTGAAAGGATAGAATTACATTCCCACCACTCAGAACAATGCTGGCTCTTGACTCAATTACAAGCAATGAATCAGAAGATACATCACCATGTACCAGAACTCTTCTCTCTATAAGGAAATCTTCAATGAGGTTAAGCAGCTCATCCAAATTCAATAATTCTTCGAACATCCTTCTCGTCTCTAGATTTTGCATGACTGCAGTAAAAAGAAATTTATAAGTGTTAAGAACTTAAGTAATCTATATACAATGCAGTGCAGAACATCATTACAAATCAACAACCACGTGATAGTCACAAGAACCTGATTGCATGTGTCCAGCAAATGAATCAAAGAAGGGGATCAAACCCCCCTCTCTAAGGTTTTTAAAGTTCTCCAATGCAATCCCAGGAAAGTTCTGCAAGAGCACTGAAAAAAACACGCAAACCTTTTCCCTGGAAAAAATACAAGACAACAATTAGAGAATTGTAGTAACACATACATTTATTATCTATAAGGGAAAGAATTCATCAACAAATTCAGCCTGTGCAGATATTAGAAGGAAATAGCGAAGTGACATAACTCCATGTGACCACTTTCAGGCCTTTTTACTTCTGAAAGCTGTTGCAATTCATCATTTTATAGATATATACTAAATATAATAAATATATACTTGGGATAGAGTATAAATTGAAGTAAAAACTCCAATGGTCTTTTTAAAATATAATAGAACTTTTAAATTCAAAAGATGAAGTTAACTATTCTTTAAACAAAATTTAACAAACACGTATAGTAATATACCTTTATTATATCTTCTCTTAACAGTCCATTGCATACTTTGACTTGTTTTAGCATGAACAAGACTAATATCTTACCCAAAGGATTCAAGACATCCAAATTTCTCAAGTTTGGAAGGGTATCAGAGAAGGAAATTTCCAGAACCAAGTCTGTCCAAACCATGGTATTGGTTCCTTCTAAGAAGTCCATATTTCCTAGATCAACAAGCTAACAAATGCAAAGTATAAATACTATGCCCGCATAAGTGACAAACAAAAGTTCAATTTCCATAAAAGTTATCTCACCACCATGGATCTGAAATTCAGAATCAGTATAAATCACTTACTTGGGTAAAAGATCTTCAACCATCAAAAGAGCTGACAACGTCTTTTGAACAACCCGGTCTGTCTGAGAAATCATAGAGCACCGAGTCAAACAAGTTATTGTAGCAGAGAATATCTTAGAAATGCTGTTATTATCATTGGTATCTGAAAACACAACACAAAACCGAGGAAAATCATCACGAGCAGATCCGGGATTACTTTCAAGTGAAATATTTATCCCCTTATTGCCGGTATCCAACAGGCCTAACTCGCTAAGGTTCCATAATTGATTCATAGAAGAATTGCCTGCATGCATAGTCTGAGACTTGCACCTTTCATCATTTTCTAAGATTTCACTTAAATCATCGACACTTTCCTTCTCATGGCAAGTCCTAGAGGTATTAACATTTAACTTGCTATAATCAATCTCTACATCAAGGCTGCAAGATGGCACCATATTATCATTTTCAACTGATAATACACCGTTGAAGCAACCAACTACAAAACTCTTGGAGTTATCTATCTGAAACCCAATCTCAGGAAGAGTTGGTGACAAAGGCCTTTCAATCGCCACACGATAACTTTCCTCATCAAAAGGATTATCCAATTCAAGAAATTTCATATAATCCTTATCTGCCACTCCCTCAAAAATTCTCGAGTTCTTCTTACTAGCATCACCAATTTTTTCATTGCATGCATGGGAAATTCCAGTTGCATTATTCGCTGGTCGAGAATCATTAGGGTAGATATATGTCTCTCCAAAGCCATTAATCCCAAGCTTGCTCTTCAGCTCATTTGAGATGTGTAACTGCTGCGTGGCTACTTCCTCCTCAGAAACTGCATTTTTCTTCTTGTGATCATTGTCTTGCAGATCAGGTACCAAGCACCTTCCCTCTCCTAAGCATTTGTCTGTTCGACTTTCTAACATATCCTGCAGTATAGATAACTTCTCTGCTATTTGCAGATGCCACTTCTTACTCTCACAATACAAATGCTCAATTGATTCAACTGCATCACCAACTCTCTTTCTCTTCTTATTATGACCAGCCTTCTGCCCGACAGCATCAATTCTAAGAGGACTTCTGACACTATTTTCGGCCACCACTGCAATATTTTTGTCGTACATTGATTTGGTAACATCGTCAGAAAGCCTCGAAATAGTTGGTTGCGAATTCGTTTTCCCTTCTACCAATTTATCCAATTCGACGACAGATAAAGCACCTCTTTCCTGTGATCCCACCAACGGTCTATCAGAAAAAGATGCCATACTGGAATTTATGGCAGAAGAACTCTTTAACATTGTTCGGTTAGAACCTCTAAGCAGAGGCTCCAATTTAGAGTCAATACCTGATATGGATTCAGTACAGTTCCTTCTGGATATGGGAAGCAATGGTGCATTACATTTTACGCTATGCTTGAAAGGATCAGAGTCATCCAAGGCTGTGTAACTAGGCTTCAGGAGTTCATTTCCACTCTGAAGGTGCATCTCATATGGTTCTTCGGCCAAGAATTTCCTCTTCAAATTTAAACTTGGGCTTTTAGAAACACAGCAATTCTGCAAAGCAAAATAAGCTGTATCAATAAAAAAATCACGTGCAGAAGAATGTGTATGCTCCAAATGTGGGGAAGATAGAATTTATCAAAAGCCAATTCTTCATAAGGCAAAAGAAACACAACAACTAAAGATGTCTAGCAATACATGCTAAGCAACAAATTCAAAACTAGAGGTTCTATTGCTGTCCAATGCTTATAGTCAATTTATTTTTAATAAACTCAAGTCATCTATTAGCCATTATATAAATACCAACATTTAACTACTCAGCAACCTTGCTTCTGAGAATAAGAAGAAAAGAACCAGTATAAAGTGCAACAACTGTATACAATTTCATAAATAGATGTCATCAACATAGCCATAACGTAATTTAAATTGAAGCAGCAGTAAGAGTGTATGAAGGCCTCCTAGTCTCTCAGTCTTTATTATGTTTACAAGGATTCCAGGGATAATTTTCATGGTGGCTTTACCATTAGGCACACTTACAAGAAAGCTAATAGGTCTGCTGCTGATACCTTAGCTGCTGAGGAACATCATCACAAGTCTTTGTTGGTATTTATCTCCTTGGGTTCTATTTCTTCTGCTGTTAAGGCTAATATTCAGGAAAATGCTCCCTGTCAAGCTCAGTATAGGATTCATTACTTTAATCTTAAGGTTTAATTTTTTAAATTGTATGCTTATGTTTTGTATTGTCAATTTGCTTTTTGCGGCTTTTGTTCCACTTTGTTTTATAAAAGAGGCAAGGTTTATGTCCCTCTCTTTCAGTCTTTCTTGTTTCATGGAGGTAAGGTTTATGTCCCCCTTCAATTTATTTTGTTCTAATAAATCGAAATCCTAAACTGGAGGATTTAGGGTGATCCACATTGCTTGCTTTCTGGCAACATGTTAGCCAAAAAAATCAATAAAACATTTGAAAAAAATACAGTAGTAAGAGTTCAGATGATTGATAAGCAAGCAGGAACAAACCTTTTCTAGGTCATCTATACCTACACCGCCGTATGAGAAACACTTATCAAGTGTGTCTAGATGATTTGAAATTTGGGAAAACTCCTCCTTTAAGCGCAGTATTTCTCGTTGTAGTAAGACATTACGACCCTTTTCCAAGCTAGCGACTTGTTTTGCATGTTTTACTTGCATCTTTTCAAGCTTTAATTCTTTTCTTAGCAGCTTCCTTCTCGTTGCCTCAGTATTCATATACTTACTGACAAGAGGATCAACCAATGTTCTAGAGGACACAAGTTCTTGTAACTCCTCCTTTAGTTCCCCTGTCTTATGTTTATTATCTTCTAGCTCCTGAGCTAACTGCTCAGCGCGATTTTTTTCCACAATGGCCTTCTGCTCATATGCTTCTAAAACCTTTTTCTGCTCTTCTGCTTTTCTCATCTCTGAATCTGCCCGCTTTTTCTCTCTATTTGCCTTTTGTTTTACATCCTTCAGCTTTCTGTTTAGCTCTTCACACTTTAAACAATCTAAAACCAGCTTCGGTGCCCCAGCTTCTATCTTCGTCATCTCTAACTGAGGCCTGCCATTCAATTTTGCACTTTCAAGATTCATCTGTTTAATAGAAAGGTTACCAGGAGCCTCGACCAATTTTGTGGAGGATAAATATTTAGCTATATCTTGTAATTTCTCAAGCCTTCGTATACCCTCCTCCAAATGCTGAGACAAACAGTCAGCACGAGATTTTTCCTCCACAACCTTCCTCCTATTTATTTCTGAAAGTTTTCTTTGCTCTTCAACTTTAGCCATCTCCAAATCTGCACGTCTTTTTTCTTTGATCACCTTTTGTCTTTCTGTATCAAGCTTTTCATTTGCCTGTTGAAACTTTAATGTCTCTGAAACCAACTTTGATCTTAAATCATCAGCTTCAACACTCAGCCTCTCCAACTGATGTCTAGCTTCCTCAGCCTTTTTCCCTTCAACAGCAGCAAGCTTCCTTTCTTCATCAGCCCTACTTTTTTCTGCCTTCAAAGTTTTCTGAGCTTCATTAGCCTTCTCTTTCTCTGTCTCAAACTTTTTCTTCTCAAATTCTGCTCTTGTTCTCTCCTTCTCAAGAAGTCCCCTGAGCTGGTTTATTTCTGCCTCCCCTTTGGAGACAAGTTCCTGAAGAAGACTTACCTCTTTGTCCACATCCCGGACACCTATTCCCTGCTGCAACACTAATATCTGAGACCGCAGAGCAGAGATTTCATCCTCCAAAGACAATTTCATAGCCATTTCTTTTGCTTTCTCCTCTTTTTCATTGTCTGCCAGCACTTTCTCAGCCCTACTTTTTTCTGCCTTCAGTTTATCCGATATCTCATTAGCTTTCTTCTTCTCTTCATCAGCTTTTTTCTTTTCAAAATCAGCTCTTGTTTTCTCTTTCTCAAGAAGCTCCTTGAGTCGATTTATTTCTGTTACCTTTTCAGATACGCATGCTTTAAGAAGAGGTTCATCATTGTCGACATTTTGAGCATCTGAGCCTGCATTTTGTTGCAATACTAATATCTGAGACTTTAGATCAGAGATTTCATTCTCCAAAGCAACTCGCATAGCCTGTCCTTTGGCTTTCTCCTCTCTTTCATTCTCTGCCTGCAGTTTTTCAGCCCTACGTATTTCTGCATCAGCTTTCTTCCTCTCTTCCTCAGATTTCTTCTTCACAGAATCTGCTCTTTTCTTCTCTTTCTGAAGAAGCTCCTTGAGCCGATTTATTTCTGCTTCTCTTTCACAGACACGTGCTTGAAGAAGAGTTACTTTCTCCTCCATATCTTTAGCTTGTTGCTGCAACAGTGTTATCTGAGACTTCAGAGCAGGGATTTCATTCTCCAAAGAAACTCGAAAGGCCGATTCTTTCACTTTCATCTCTTTTTCATTGTCTTCTTGCAGCTTCTCATCCCTAGCTTTTTCTACCTTAGCTGTTTTCCATGCTTCATTAGCTTTCTTCAATTCCGCCTCAGCTTTCTTCAATTCCGCATCAGCTTTCTTCAATTCTGCCTTAACTTTCTTCGTCTCAGAATCAGCTCTCATTTGCTCCTTCTCAAGATGCTCCTTGAGTCGATTTATTTCCTTTTCTCCTTCAGCCACACATGCCCGAAGATGTACAACTTCCTCACCCACATCTTCAGCTCCAGAACTAACTTTTTGCTTCAAAGAAAATATCTCTGACTTCAAAGCAAAGATTTCATTTTCCAAAGAAACTCGCATAGCTGATTCTTTGAATTTCTCCTCTCTCTCATTGGCTGCTCGCATTCGCTCCTCCTCATGTACTGATTAAAATAATAACACAAGGAAAAAACAGATGCAAGTCAAGATAGGAGGCATAAAAAAAACACATACGAATTAGTAGAATAAGGTTTCTGAATGGTACTCTAAGGAATACATGTTATCATGTTAGCAGCTAAAAATTGGTTTTGAATGAAAAATCAATCAATACTAGTTGGATGCCAAGGGGAGGACACCTCAGAGCCTATTAATGGTTTCCACAACACTTGATGTGTAACTTAGTCCATAAAAAGAATTGAAAAATCAAGTTAGACGATCCCACTTAATAGAAAAGAGGACAGCTACAAAAAAATATGTAAATGCTGCAGCATGCAAGATTTCATTGTCATACCCGTCTTTGATGTTATGATTTATCAGCAGGAGGAAAAATATACCCATTATTCATTCATTTGTTTATGATGTATAAATGAAATCAAATGTCTGTTCTTTTATTCTTTTAACTACGCTACGATGTCATTTCCAACAAATTTCATGATGGAGAAGACTCATAAGTTGCAGAAAAATAAACGACACAAAACTCATCTCTTTTTCAACTGAAAATTGTTGCAAACAATCAAGCACACATTGGATAAATGAGCTACAAATTAAATTGGAGAGAGAAAAAACAAGAAAAAGTTACACAATTGTATCATATGTTTTATCCCAAAAATAAAAAAATTACCTTTCTTGAGCTCGAGATTTTCAGCCTCAATCTCGGCAATTTTCTTCTCATAGTTCCCTATACCCAGCTTAAAATAAGTCCGATAATTTTCTGACTTGCTGAACTTCTGTTGCAGCTTCGATAATTTCTTTTTCCACTTCACATTATAAAATAAAATAAAAAATAAAAAATATTTATCAGTTACCATCTTCAATTTGAAAATAACTGAAAACAAAAATCTAGAAATCACAAATAAAAATTTACCAGTTCACAACAGGGATTAGCAGGCACATGTTTCACCACCGTCCCATCCGCCATTCCTGCCTAAATCCACAACAAAACAATTAGGTTTAACATTTCCACCACCCAAATCAATTACAGAAAGAGAAAGGGGCATACAATGACATCGAACAAAAATCTGAAAACCGAATAATGAATTAAGCCTACCTTTTAAATCCGGTGGACTAGCAATTTAGATCGCTAGAACTCTAGTTGCAGTCGATCGAATACCATAACAGTGAATATTCTCTCAATCTCTCTCATCAGAAAGATTCTGTTAAACCCTCACTGTTTTTCACTAAACCCTTCGCTAGGAAGGATAGGCTATTTGATTTTCTACCTGTTACTGTTTGAATTGAATCGACTAGATAATAAAGAATATAAACGGATACGGATTAGAGAACCCGGCATTGAGTTAAACACGGTTGGGGATAGTAGAAGGATGAATCCAAAATTAAGTTACGTAAATTAACATTAAAATATAATAGAAATTTTATTAAATTTAAGAAATATAATTAGAACATATTAAAAAAAATTAAAAAGGACGAAAGTGTAAGAATATTAAATTTTGCGGCACAAAAGAGAAAAAAATTGATATTTTTCTTGAGACTATATCACAATGCCTCTCCTTTATAATATAGATATATAAATAAACTGGTAATAATATATTAGATGAAAACACAATACAGATATGAATTCCTAATCTATTGTACCTTTCTTACCCTGCATAATTATTATTCCCCTATACAAAAATAATCTCATTTTAACTCTTAAAAATTAATTATTTTCATAAAAATCTCTTCGAAACTAATTTATTGAAATTTTAATCTATAAATAAATATGAATTTATTTTAATTTTGATTAAAATAACTATAATTATTTAGAATGTATTATTATAGACCAAATTTGTTATTTTTCAAATTTATATAAATTTTAAATTTCACAAATTAACTTGAAAAGGTCAAAATACTTTATTTATTTATTTATTTTTGGAAATACATAAATGTGTGTGTGTATGTGTGTGTTACCTTATGTTATACTTCAATTATATTAAACGGTTTTATATATACTGTTTAATTATTTTCGAAAAATTAAAAATGACAGATGACAATAAGTACAATTGTAAATGATCTTCACATGTATCATTCCTCTCTTTTAGAAGTGCGTTTCTCTAACACCAAAAATGAGTTCTTACTCTGAAGTGTTTCAGGTTTGTCCAGATTTGCAGGAAGGTAGAAAGAAAATACATAACCTAAACACACTACTGTAATTAACATATAAAATCTTAACCAGATTACAAATGGGACAGCTAGTTGGACATATGATAACTATAGCATTCCACGAACCCAGTTAGCACTGGCTCATACTTGTTACCACAAGTCGAATAAACAGATAAAACAATGAGTGAAATAATAAACTTCCAAATAAAAATATAGACAACTGTTCCAAGAACATAAATTCATTTTATACAGATTTTTTCACATTGTATGAAAGATCAACTTCACAGATTTCGGAAACTATTTTTAGGAAATAACTATGGTGGAGAAGAGAAGAAAGGACATCAGAGGCTGAAAGAATGTCATAACCACTAGTTCCTAGTAACTAACAAATGCAACCCTTCTATTTTGTTTATCTACTCTTCGCAGCTGATTTTGTTTCAGGCAATGTTCCGAAGACTCTGTCCCAAAATGAGGAAGTGATACCAAACCCCATGGTCTGGATACGGAAGTGATGATTTAAGTGATATCTCTGCACAAGCCATCGAAAATCATCAGAACGTGTTCAAAATTATAGCAACATCTACAGAAAAACAGAAAGTTATGGTGTTCAAACTTATTCCATGGTTGGGGCATATGATAATCAATGAGAGTGATCCACTAAAAAGATCCAAAAAACCGATTAAATATATCACAGGGTACACCATGAGATTCCCTTTAGGATAGCTGGAAAAACTATATTAGGAACTACAGCTCTAAATTATACAGAAATATGTCTCGTCTATCAGGCCATCTACTAGAAAGCAAAGAAGCAAAGGCACCGGTGCATACGAAATTATACACTTTACATGTGTGCACTCTTTACCTTGAGATATCTTGGTACTGCACTTGTTGGCTGTCCATGGTGCAAGTAATAATGTGTCATATCATACATCACATAACCCAGTAAACCGCCTCCAACCAAACCCGGTGTAACAGAAGGTGTAGATACGAGTTTAACCAGGTTCCAGAACTGCCAATGGTACAGTGGAACATGTCAGATGCAGTAAATTTCAAGCCACCAAGAAACTTTTAATACATCTATTTGGGTTGTGGAAATCGTATGCTTATTTAACTATGGGGTTCATATATGATGCAGCAGAAAGCAGTTTAAAGTTAATATATATAACCTCAAAAGGAAGGCAAAAAAAAAGTTTTAAGGCCACATATTATAATGTGATGTTAAACAGCACCATAAATTTAGTTAAAGAGTGTTTTTAGGACTAAGTTATTTCCACATAAGAAGAAAATGAGGAATAACATGGAGTAGAACATACTGGCACCAAGAGAATTGCTGTTGCAGCAGGAGGGAAAACAAGTCGCAGGGCATCCTGGGGGTGCTTATGATGGCAACCATGAAGAAGATAATGAAGGGTATTCGTCCTAGAACATATTGTGGACAGTATTAGTACAAAGTTTGAATATAAGGACATCCGCTGAACGAGCAGCAAACTAAACTTTCATAATAATGCTAGCCACTCCTCCCCCTTGAACAAGCACACAGAGGGGGAGAGGGAGAGAGGAAGGGATACACACACACAGAGAGAGAACAAACCAATAGCTCTTAGTTTTTATGTGGAAAAGGAAGCGGTGCAACATGTATTCCAGTAATGTCCATATAAAAATGCCAGTCACAACCATCAAGGCTATCTGAGGAAGTTCATGACCCATCCGCATAGACATGGATTCAAACCAGCATACAACTGGGAACCAAATGAGAGGAATTACCCACCAGTCATTGAGGGTTAGAAACTGTTTCAAGAAAGCACTAGTTAATCTCACTGTAATATGGACAGGACCAACAGACATACTTCCATATCCTTAGTTGGCTATAATATATATATATATATATATATATATATATATATATATTCATGCATTGATATACGGTTTCATAAATTGAGCATATAAACATAATCATATGTACCTCCAAAACATCATTTTCAAAAAACCGAGGGCCTTCCTTGCTAATAATAGGCTTGTGAACCCATTCCTGATAAGATTCCCCAAGATGGCCAACCTGCGAACAAACCCACAGAAGTTACAACAGCAAAGAAGACATGACTAATCATTTTCTCATGATGTAAGATGACAAATAATGAATTATGTGAAATGTGCAACTTTCCAACTTGTGAGAAATATCTAAGTCAGGTGGAAGGAGGATAAAAGAAAGTGACAGCATGAACAAAGGGACCAGAAAGAAAATAGGCTAAGAATTGGGTGGAAACAGTAGTGAAAGGTAAAACCTAACTGCCAATGAAGGTTTATATCGTGAAGCTGTCCTTTCACTAGCAGGGTTAGCAGGTTAGGATCAACATTGAAACATTCTTACATAAATAGGCATTTCTTTTCATCTTTGTCCTAGTTCCAAATTTAATAAACAGACAACAAGTGACTGTAAATCTTAAAGATCAAATCTGCGTCCAAATAGCTAATAAGATTATAAAAAGCTACTCCAACATAAAGATGACTAGAATGTACAATGTCTGAACACCTACTATCACCAAATATAATAGAAAACAAACAGCAGCTATGTTACCTGGAAAACAAGGGCTTTATTCAAATCAACAGTAAAGTCTTCTGCAACCATCTTCACACCTTGAAATGCAACTGAAATCACAAGGAAGGAAAAGGAATAAATCAAAAAAGCGGTAAATGAAATAAGAAATCATTTGTCTTACTTTCTTAAGCACCATATCTGAAAGGAATAACATATTTATAACTCTGCTATGGTTGATATATTTGCAAGCCATCACATAAAGCTTTTCTCTATCGATTTTAGCCCCCCATCCCAAAAAGAAAGAGAGAGTGAGAAAGAGATCCATTTAGTTAACTGACAGCTAGAATATTGTTCACTCACATCTTCTATACTTTGGAGTGTGATACAGTTTGGTCAACTATATTTGAATTTGTCAAGCATAGGACTGGTCATGATTACCTAAATTTAACTAATCAAAATATTAGAATGTTCACAAACTTCTCAAATTTGAGCTGCTTCCCTTTGCTTTTCTAACAGTTATCACTTTATAATCATGTCCTCTTCCCTCAATTCCAAGGAACTCTTTTCATAACAAACCAACCCAACAGACAATGTACATCTTTATATTCAAATTACTCGTTATGCATTAAGAAAATCAACAATATTACTTTACATAATCAAATTTGTTTTCTTTTAAATCATATGATTTTTGTCATGCCTAATTTGTTTGCTCCGTGGAATTTAGTTGACTTTATTGTGCAATTCACAAAAATTGTAGATACAAATCCAAACTCCTTAAGAGACCTAGAAAGAAAGGGAACAATCGCATCTTATGACCAATTTCTGCAAAGAAAGCTGCTGTCTTAGTGACACATCCACAATTAGAATTTACACATAGAATTGCAAACAATATTAAACAGAAGAAACTGTTTCATAAACAGCAAAATGTACCGCTAACTGTAACATTGAAATCTTACACAAAGGCATAACTATTACCGGCTCACTTTTAGTTTCAAACTCTCTGACTCTTGGCACATTTATACACAAGTAATTGAAAATTTGCACCCACCAAGCCAATAGTTCTACCCCTTAAATTTAGCTACTGATCAAGTTATGATCAATAGTAATTTCATTGCTAATTCTTCATATCAAATAGTTTAGATTTATGAAGAAATACAAAAGCATAAACTTTTCTCAATCCATTTAGCAAATTCAACTGCTTAGTCCAATTCTTTTATCAAAAGCTCAGCATTGAATTTGCCCACCAAGCGCTTACCAACAATTTCATCAAAACTGAAAATCCGCTAAAATTAGTACTAGTTCTTGATAAAATAAAGATTCCCCAATATGCCACAAAACAGAATTCTCTAAACCTAACAGATTGAAATCAATAATGTACTTCCAGATCATCACTCCAAACAACAAATAATCCTGAAAATGCTCAAAATGAAGCACGAATAAACAAGCCTCAGATCTAGAGATATAATCAAAGTAAAACAAAACGGAAAACAAACAATTACCAAATACAGAGCTGGTATAATTCTCTCTATATCTTCAAAATGAGCTAGGGCTTTCTCTCTCTAGAAAACCACGCTCCTCAACTGTGAGCGTTTAGTTTCCGCTCAGTAGTACATCAGTGGTGGACAAGAGGGCTTGTAAACGACGATGCTTCTCGTATATATTGAGAAGTTGATGGAGTGATCGTGGCCGTCCATTTTCTAGCGTGCAGGATCTTATAATGCAAGATGCTCAGGTTGGATTCGAAAATGTGCCAGCCTGGCACTCCTGGATACACGGTTCATAACGGAAGAGAGAGTTTACAGTGTATGTACTTGGACTGGTTTTAAGTACAGAATTTTCTAGTGTACGCCGGATTTGTTGGTTGATAGAGAAAATAGAGATAGGAGGGAATAAGTGGGTCCCATTCTTTAATTCATTTGGAGTAGATTATTGTTAATATTACATGGAAAATAATAAATAATATATATTGTGAATGTTTAGGTCGATTTTTTTTTATTATCAATTACGTAAATAAGTATTAGTGGTAATCTTTTTAGAGAGGTCTGTAATATAATTTCTACCAATCATATGTATTAATAAATTTCTCAATTATAATTCAATCGCAATACATTGCAAGAGTCGTATTACATTTTTCGCAACATTCATCTCAAGACAATTGATATATATATTATGAATGTTTATGTTTACTATTTGATTACTAGTTACGTGGATAGGTACTAGTGATAATTTTTTTTAGAGAAATGTGTAATAAGTGGAAACCTCTTATAATTCCTATCAATCTCATGTATCTCATGTATTGATAAACTTCGGAATTATAAGTCGACATAAATTGATCGTAATACATAACAAGACTCTTCATCACGCATAAATATGAACTGAGTTCAACATTTATGTGAGAGGTACCCATATGAAACTATTATTTTTTTTTCTTTTCTATTTTTTAAATATCGGCTTTCTTTTGGTGTGAACAATTGTCTACCTTGAGTATTTATTGAATTTTTTTATATATCAACCCTTTGTATTTTATCATTTATGTTCTACAATTTACCTATAGAATTCAACCCAATCATTTGGCTCTAAACCGGTGGTGAATTTTTTGTAACTTTTAGGAATATTGATAGTAATTGGGTGATATTTTCGATATTACTCATAGTAATATATAATATATATTTTACTTCAAAGAAATTAATTAAAATGAGTATGTTATTCAAAATGAGTGAGTTATATATGACGATAAATTTATGTTAATATATATAAATACATGAAATATAAAAAATTAAAAAAATCTCTTGCACATTACTATTATATCTTACCATTTATAATTGTACGCAATTTAAATTCGTCAGGAATTTGTCGTGATATAAATCATTTCCATATCAAAATTTAGTTAATACTTTCCAGATCTGGTCATTCTCTAGCTATAGTCGAAACAGCCATATAGAGTATAGACACGTGCTTAGTACTATTTCATATACATCTCCCCCTAATAAAGAAAAAGAAATCATAGAACACTATCTATTAAAAGCTGTTGGTTTATCACATGCAAGATCTGGACTGCAATGAAGAACAACAATCATCACAAAGTATCACAATCTTCTATTTTTCATTTATGGTCATAATTTGGTAGAAAAAAATAAAAAGCTAAAGAAATTCTGTTTACAATAAACTGCAAGAAGCTACAGAATATATATATATATATATATATATATATGTCATACACCGGAGCCGAAGAGGGAAATAATGATGCATAGAATATATATATATATATATATATATATATATATATATATATATATATATATATGATGAAAGATTGTACAACAAGCCAAGCCTATAACCAATAACCACAATAGAAGCGAAGACAGTTATATCTCGTGATCTCTGATTATATCGCCTACTATTTCTCTGGTGGAAGTGTTCCGAAAACCTTGTCCCAAAATGAAGAAGTGATTCCAAATCCCTTGTCATGAACTCTGAAATGATGGTCCATATGGTATCTCTGTCATGAAATAAACACAACACAGTAATTATTATTTTTAGTTGATACAGAAAAAAGTTGCACTTGTATAGCACAAAGTTGCAGTTGTATAGCACAAAGTTGCATATTCTCGGCTACTTTTTACTATTAGTTTTCATGGAAGGCCAAGAAAATGCAACTTTCATGTCATACAAAATGTTAACTTCTTCTTTTTTTTAATATATATATATATATCAACTTCACCAATTGATCTTTAATTTAGCTGAGAAAGAAGGGATTACACAATATTGTTACCTTCAGATTGTGAGGAACTCCTTTTGATGGCTTTCCATGGTGCACATAGTAATGTGTCATATCGTACGTAATGTATCCAAACAAGACACCTCCAAACAAAGCAGGAGCAACGGATGGAGGTGACAAAAGTTTAAACAGGTTCCAAATCTAAAATGATAGACCATGATAAATCAGAAGAAGTTGATGAAATATACTCCCTACGTTCGTTCCAAAATTAGATATGCATTTTACAGTTTAGTTCGTTCGATTACTTTAGTATTATCAGTTCACGTTACTACTACTGAATTCTTACAATTGGGAACACAAAATTATCCTTAAAAATCGTCGTCTTAATATTTGTATCTCTAATTTTAGAACGGAGGGAGTATAAACAACCCGTCAAATGAATTTCTAACTAATTGAGAGAGAATGTGGAAGAAAAAAAACATACTGGCACACATAAAATAGCCGTTGCAGCAGGAGGGAAAACAAGTCGAACTCTGTCCATGGGGTGCTTGTGATGGCAGCCATGAAGAAGATAGTGCATTGTGTTTCCCCTGCATGATTTATTCAAAGTTCAAGTACCTCTCAGTAAATGATGGTGCTAAAGTATTGAACTAAGAAAAACTAAATTTCTTTTTTTTTTTATATAAAAAGAAAAAAAAGAAAAAGAGAGAGTGAGAGAGAGGAAGAGATGGTATAGAACTAACCAATAGCCCTTTAGTGTTACATGGAAAAGAAATCGGTGCAAGGTATATTCCATCAATGTCCATAAAAAGATGCCAGCAAAAACTGTTGCTGCTAACTCAGGAGGAGCAATGCCCATATCGGCGGATGCTGAAACAAACCAACATACAACTGGAAGCCAGACGAGTGGAACAACCCACCAAACTGTGCGCGTCAAAAACTGTACAAATTGCAAATGAGTAAGGGGCCATATATATTAAGCACAAGAAAGTTGCCAAAACAATATTCCAAAAACTCATATATAGGTGCATAATATATTTAAGTGAAAGATGTGCATAGCCACGAGATGTGACACGATGGAGGGAGAGAACATAACAAGACAAAGATGGCAACCTCCCATTTACATGTTTCATATTGGATTTCAAAGAATCAAGATAATCACAATATTGAAACTACATCAAGCTCTTTATTACATGGTCTACTAGGAAAACTTGAAGGTGTGATGTAACATATTGAAAGTTGTCAACTAATAGAATGCCATTTCCTTAGCTGCTGCAGAAACTAGCTAGGTGCTATTATCTGATTTCATGTGGGTAACGAAAAATTACACCATCCAAAGGGCACGCGGGAAAGGTTAATCACCACTATGTGATGAAACTGTTCAACTTATTGAGACGATGAAGTAAACAGAATGCAAAATGACTAGAAAATCAAACTACAATTTTAATAATTTGTAAGTTGATCAAAACCAACAAAGACGAGTATATTGTTTTCTTAACGAGAAAAGAGAAGGATAAGAATATAACTAAAGTGCAATAACAAATCAAATTATATAGGATACATATTTACAAGGTGATTGTTTCGCTTATTGAATTATTTATGCAAAAAGGAAGTGAAAATTACCTCCAGAATGGGATTTGCAAAAAACCGGGGGCCTTCCTTGCTAATTATAGGCTTGTGAATCCATTCCTCATAAGCTTCTCCAAGATGGCCAACCTATTGAATGGAAATTACAAAAAAGTTGAACTCTTTCCTCAGAAGGAGGGAATACAATTTTTATCCTCGGCACACATACAAAACAAATATGATCACTTGTAAATATGAAAAGATAAACAGGAAAAGGGAAAGAGGTCTGACCTGGGAAACAAGGGGCTTGTTCATATCCACAGTGAAAGCCTTTGTGGCCATCTCGGCACCTCCTAAAATAACCAGAGGCAGATCAAAGTTTATACAAAAGAAAGAGAAGAAAAACAAAACAATCATTAACACGGGCATTCAAACAATCACCCGTTATGCATCTAAATTAAGGAAGAACCAAACAAAAATTATAATGGCTGAGAAAAACCCAAACAGAATATATAAACTATAGTACCCATATGCTATTCCTTTCAGAAACTCATATTCAGTAAATATTAATATCAATCTCATCAAAAGAGACAGCATTCTATCAATTGATAAACAAATCCACCACAAATTTCATGAAGCAAAAATTATTTAAACAAAATATGTAAAATGGGATTTTCAATGAGAGATTTCAATACATGGATGTAACATTAACAAACCTCAGGATAATGTCGGATGGATCTTTGGGAAACTTGGAGGGTTCACGGGCTCTGATATGTTTTGTCACCAGTTAATATCAGAACTCGTGAAGGACAATCTTTAGGAGGAGAGGTGCATTGATATATATAGGATGTAGATACAGCCATGCTGCAGGGCATGTTTTGACTGGCTCCTACACTTTAGGCCAGCCTCACAACCAAAATCTTTGCCTGCATGCGAATACCTATGACTAAATGGTGAACATAGACAACTTGATTGCCTACATTACATCTTCTATCTTCAATTACACCGGAATTTTAGTTACTTTTTCTTCAAAATTTATAGTTTGGTTAAACATTTTATTGCTGAAATTTTAGGAATTCATGGCACTTTGATCCGTAAGCTTCTTTATAATGTAATTTATTTTTATTTTATTTTTTGTGATTTGTACAACTTTGGTCCTCATAACAATATGCTTAAAGTGAAAATAAAATAAATAATCGAAATTCATAAGTCAATTATGGACCACATCTAAAATATCAAAGTATTTTATCTCATTAAAATAACTACATATTCATTTTTTGGATCATGGTTA
Source organism: Aralia elata (assembly GCA_034770075.1). NCBI lineage: Eukaryota > Viridiplantae > Streptophyta > Magnoliopsida > Apiales > Araliaceae > Aralia > Aralia elata. The sequence continues at coordinate 11,722,787 of CM068386.1, read as the reverse complement.
AAAAAATTAGTTCCGACTGTACTTGCATTGTAACAACCCGGGTCAAATACCGAGTCCGGAACAAATCTTGGGTCAAATCTCAAGTCCAAATCGAATCAAATCCATCCAAACAAGGCCTTAAATTAAGGGCCCAATATACCATATGTAACAACCCGGGTCAAATCTTGGGTCAAATCCCAAAGTCCAAATCGAATCAAATCCATCCAAACAAGGCCTTAAATTAAGGGCCCAATAATACCATATGTAACAACCCGGGTCAAATCCCAAAGTCCAAATCGAATCAAATCCATCCAAACAAAGCCTTAAATTACTGGCCCAATAGTATCTTCTTGGGTCATCTTAGCCCACCACAGGCTCACTCAAAAGGTCATGACTTAAGGTACTATTGATAGTAACTCAATTCCTTATATACAGACAAACTTTTCCCTTATCTTTCGATGTGGGACATGGGTGTTACATGCATAAACCTTTAACTTTTGAGGACAAGGTAGTAGGAGTATTCTTTCTTCAAAATGCTTCTCTTAAAATGTCTCCCTCTTTCCTAAATTGGAATTGCCAGGATTCTTTGAGATCCCATTCCCCTGAAACTTCTGAACATTTTGCTCCTAAAGGCAGGTTCTCTCTCTCTCTCTTTCTCATATATATTCACACACATATATGCACACAAACACACACATGTTTATATATATAATTTGTAAATTTATATAATTGCATGAATACATATATGTCGATCTATTTACTTGGAGATTTCATAGGCATGCGTCATTTAATTTCTCTTTCTCCATTTTTCAAGTATTCTCCAGGCATGCATTCACGATTGCATGCAATTCTGTTCTGGACTAGGATCCTCTCCATTTCAAATGAAATAGAGACTCTCCATTCTTTGTACATTTTCCATCATCATCTCTCTCTCCCATCATCATGATGTCATATTCCAACACATTTTAGTCTGGACCATGAAATAGAGAGGACCCTAATTCTTCTGTTCTTGGGTTAGGATTTGAATCTCATGAAACTGATTGTTTATTGTTTTCATTGGTATTTTGGGTGTACATAATTTTAAATAGATTCTCAAGTTTTTAACAGACACCAAACCTTAAATTTTTGTCACTTTGAATTCTAGCAACTTTTTCTTCAGTTTATATTCAGGTAGGATACTTGGCAAGTTTTTGGGAAAGTAGATAATATGCAGGCTGGATTCTAGGTGAAATTTTGAGAAGTGCAAAATAGGAAATTACACCAGAAGTACAAAAAAAATACTCCAATATATAAACCAGAGAAACAGCATACACCAAGAAATACTCTGTATACCTCGAAACCAAGCAGCAATCTAGCAAATAATAACATTCACAATTCACTTAAATAAGAAACACAATGTCGAGAGTGTCAAATACAAAAACAAATCATACAATGTATCGTAACTATGCCAAATCTAATTCATCTCTTCACAATAAGCACACAATCACCCGTACTTGATTACAAGGATATACAACTCAAGCTCCGACTTCCTCTCCTTGTCCTTCTTCCTCTTCATACTCCTCTTCATCAGCAGTTGCATCCTGGTATTGCTGGTATTCAGCCACAAGGTCGTTCATGTTACTCTCAGCCTCGGTAAACTCCATCTCATCCATTCCCTCGCCAGTGTACCAGTGCAAGAAAGCCTTTCGCCTGAACATGGCTGTGAATTGCTCACTCACTCGTCGGAACATCTCTTGAATGGAAGTTGAATTTCCAATGAAAGTAGATGACATTTTCAAACCCTTTGGAGGGATGTCACAAACGCTAGACTTGACATTGTTTGGTATCCACTCAACAAAGTACGAGGAGTTCTTGTTCTGGACATTAATCATCTGTTCATCGACTTCTTTTGTGCTCATCTTGCCACGAAACATAGCTGAAGCAGTTAAGTAGCGACCGTGACGTGGGTCAGCAGCGCACATCATATTCTTGGCATCCCACATTTGCTGAGACAGCTCCGGTACAGTGAGGGAGCTATACTGCTGGGAACCTCTGGAAGTTAAGGGTGCAAAGCCGACCATGAAGAAGTGAAGTCGTGGGAATGGGATAAGGTTAACAGCAAGTTTGCGAAGGTCAGAGTTCAGCTGTCCAGGGAACCGAAGGCAACATGTGACACCACTCATGGTAGCAGAGATCAGGTGGTTGAGATCGCCAACTGAAACAAGGCAGATAAAATAAAATTATTTCAGAAGGATCTGATGATATACCAAATACTAATATCGTAATGGCAAACGACTTGAAAATCATCAAAAAGATATAAGTGGTTAAAAAGTAGAGTCATGCAAGGAAAAATTAAAAATAAAATAAATTAAATATTGATGGGCAAACCAAAAATTAAATATAACTGTCATTCTCTTCTTTACTATGATATCCAAAAAGGAAGAGAGAGAGAGACACGCAGAGACAGAGACGGAGAGAAAGAGAGTTTGTGAAAGTGTCAACAACCAATTAAAAGCCAACTACCAATAATGAAAGAGACCCACTTTCAACACCATTCTATGTCGGAGTTCATTATCTTTTAATAAATAATCTTAAAAGGACTTCCCAACCTCCATTCAGAGGGGAAAATATTAATTTTAAACCATGTGGATACAAGTTGAAAGGAAAAACTACATTTTCCAAAATTAGTCCAATTCCTATGTGATTTTCGTACAAGAAACGGATTGTCTAGAAAATATTACAGTATAATAATACTCAGGATTCTAGAGAGAGAAAAAAAAATTAACTCACACGTGGGAGTAGTTAGCTTGAGGGTTCGAAAACAGATGTCATAAAGTGCCTCATTATCCAAAACCATACATTCATCAGCATTCTCAACAAGTTGATGAACAGAAAGTGTGGCATTGTATGGCTCAACTACAGTATCAGATACTTTCGGAGAAGGAAAGACTGAAAATGTCATCATCATACGATCTGGATACTCCTCCCTGATCTTGGAAATGAGAAGGGTGCCCATACCAGACCCAGTGCCTCCACCCAGAGAATGACAAACTTGGAATCCTGTCACAAAGATAAAACAGCACATCAAAATAGAGCAAGCATTTTTAAATTGCGTAATGGAAGTGAAGCATGACAGCAAGGGAGCTAGGGAGAGTGAGCGGGTGCTACAGAGGGAGAGTTGAAAATTTTAAAGCAAGTTATACTGTGCATTAGGACTGCCATAATTAGAGAAAGAAGCAACCTGAATTCTAGAAATTTGATGCATACATAATAATATACATGAAGTATTGCTTGAATTTCTCCAAGCCTATACACAAAAGCTTGTGAGTTGTGAACAAAAGCAACATGTCACAAGAACACATCAGACTACAGAACAATAGCTCAGGTTACGCAAAAGGCAGAAAAAAAGAGAAAGTAGCCAAATGACAGTAGAGTTGAGACACATGTCCTGATTAAATTGATCAAGCAAGCAGTTTTTTCGTCAGCTTTCTAATAGTTAACATTAGGAGCAGAAACTTGCTCTCAATAGGGTATTACATTAGTTCTATCCTTCTGTGCAGATCCAAATCATGTTTTTAAATATTTGAATTCATTCACATGCCACAGATTTTACAGGTACCGCATAGGTTTTTGCTGAGATGATAACCATCGTAAGATGTTGTGTACATGCATTGTAGATCCAAACACTCTATTACTATCACAATGCTAAATATAGTGAATTTTGTATAGTAATCCATAATTAAGAAAAGTAAGTGAAGAGAAGTCCGATATCTTACAGGATTACTCCTTAAATTATCCCAATCATGAAAAAGGTTAAGATACAGCAATACAAAAGGTGATGCTTTGCTTCAAACACCATAGACAGCTACAGGACAAAAATGAATAACGAATAATGCAATAACCAAATATCACTTCATACATGACAATACAGCAACAAAGACCCAAAAAGAAAATGACAAATTAGAACCTGACTATCTGAGAAGGAACTACACAACATTATCCAAACAGATCCATAAATCTACATATACACATATACAACATGAAAGCAGGAATCTGTAAAATCTAATGATCTTTATATCAAATTTAAGAAACACGCATAAAACACAATAACAAGAACAACAATAAACATAACAATATAAACAACAAAACACACAAGCAAAACAAATTCATATTGATATGCACATATATAACATAAATTCATAAAATTAAAAATATTTAAACCATTACCCATCAAGCAGTCACAATTCTCAGCCTCCTTCCTAACAACATCAAGCACAGAATCAATCAGTTCAGCTCCTTCAGTATAATGCCCTTTCGCCCAATTATTACCGGCCCCAGATTGCCCAAACACAAAATTATCCGGGCGGAAAATCTGCCCGAAAGGACCCGATCGAAGAGAATCCATAGTACCCGGCTCCAAATCCATAAGAACAGCCCGAGGAACATACCGGCCACCACTGGCCTCATTATAATACACATTAATTCGCTCCAGCTGAAGGTCGGAATCGCCGTTGTAGTTTCCGGCGTGGTCGATGCCGTGCTCGTCACAGATAACTTCCCAAAATTTGGCGCCAATTTGGTTGCCGCATTGGCCGCCCTGGATGTGAAGGATTTCTCTCATTTTTTTGTGGATTTTTGGGGGAATAAGCTTTGATTTTGGTTTTGGATGTTTGAGGGAGAGCAAAATTGAGAGATCTAGGAGGAAAAGGAGATAGAAAAAAGTGGTTTTGGGTGATTTTGCGGGAGAAGGGAATGGAGGAGAGGAAATGGAGGGGACGGTTGAACAGAGTGCTCCTTTATAGTGGGGATGTTGTATTTCGTCATTTACATAATTACACATCACTTGCTAAGGGCCCGTTCGGCAGCACTTATTTTAAAATGAAAGTTAAAATTTAAATAGACTTATAAGTCCTTTAGAAAAATAATAAAAGGTAAAATTATCATTATATTTGATTTTATTAAAAATAACTTAAAGTCATTTTTTAAGAAGTTAAAATTTATTATTTCTCAAAAATGATTTATAAGTCAAAAAAAAAGTCACTCCCAAATATTAAAACAGTAAAAAATAACTTATAAATTAATTTGATAACTTATAAGTTGTTCCCGAAAAGGGCCTAAGTGTCCCGAGCGAAGAGTTTATTTTTTAAATAAATTATTTTTAATTTCTTATTTATTTTATATATATAATAATTATAAATTATTTTTTTTAATTTTAATTTAACTTATTATAGAATGATACAAACTTTGCTCAAACAAATAATTATCAAAAACTTGTAATTCAATGTTAGTAATATGTTTTTTTTGTTTTTTTTTAATTTAATATTCAGTTTATATAGTTTTTAAATTTAATATTTAGTTTTTATTTTCAATCTTTTGACATAAAATTGTTTTACATTAATAAGTTACCATCATGATTTTTTGTTTTTAACGATAACTTAAATTTTAATAACTATATATAAGTGATATTTTTTTTTCTAATATTGATTAACTAAAGATATCCTATCTGAAATAAAATAAGTAATTAAAGTTTAATTATTAATATATTTTGTAATATATATTACACTTTTTAATATTAATTATTATTTTCTTATAATATTTTTTCTATATTTTTAATATATATTATTTAGGAATACAATTGTTGTAGAATAATAAGTTACCATTATGACTTTTAGTTTTAAAAATTAACTAAAGTTTAATCACCTACTAGAAAAATAAGAATACGTGACAAAATTTTACGACGGCTTTTAAAAACAATCACAAAAGAAAATAACTTTTGATGAATTTTTTAAGCAATCACAAAATAATGATATATATGATGGCTCTTAATAATGACTAATTTTATCATCAATGTAATATAATTGTGATGGTCATGTCAATCACCAAAATTTTCATACAAAATAAAATTTGTTTTTGTGACGGACTAGGTCATCACTTATGAATATACACTTTTTTGTAATTGTATTTAAGCTATCACTAATATTCTAATGAAAAAAAATAGTCAAAATAATATTTTGTGACAGCCATGCGAGTCACTAGAAACACAAAAAGATAGATTTTTATGACAACTTTTATTTGCAATCACAAAAAGGTACTTTGTGATGGAATTTTCAAGTCATCGCAAAATAATAATATATATGATGACTCTCAACGATGACTAATTTTATCATCATTGTAGAGTATTTGTGACCGTCATTGCAATCACCAAATCTTATGCGAGATTAATTATGTTTAGTAAGTTAACCCACATGTGTTTCTTTTTATATTTTTGTTTAGAATTATAATCATGATCTGACCTTTAGTGTAGTAGTATTACTACTTATTTAGCTTGCAAATGGGGGAGAGAGTTTTAATCCTACAAATATCATTTAATACAATTAATATAGTGGAATAAATTGTGAATAAAAAGATATTCATGTTCTTATCTTTAAGCCTTGTATTTTTTTTATGATGACTTTTACAATCACAAGAAGTTATGTGCTAATGTGATTGCATTAACCATCACAAAACAGTCACATGCTAATGTGATTGCATTAACCATCACAAAAGAGATTGCATTGATCATCACAAAAGTATTCCACGTTTGCATGATTGTCAAAACCATCACAAAAGGCTTTCATGATGGGCGTATACAAGACGGTCTTCGTGATGGCTAAAGTCATCACAAAAGCCTTTCGTGATGATTTTTTAAATTTATGTGATGAATTCGAGCCATCACAAAAACTCATTTTTGTTGTTGTGCATATAAGTCATAATTATTTTTAACATTAATTAATTAAATGTCTCTTATATTAGTTATTATCATAATATTTTTAATATTTAGTTATTTAGAGTTTAAAGTTGAGTAAAGTAAAATTCTAAGCATGTTTTTAAAGTTAAAATTTATTGTATGACTAAGTAATTAAAAAATTATAGAATAAAATCATTGTAGAATAATAAGTTAACATTAAAGTTTGTAGGACCATAAAAAGAATTTTGGTTTTCTAACATTAACTATTAGTTATTTTTAATAGTTAATAATTTCACAACTTAACTTACTAATTGCATATAATTTAGTTTTATTTTATTATTTTATTATTTATTATTAAAATCTTATGATATTACGCCATGATCATATTCTTTTGGGATTGGAAGACAATTACAGTAATCAACCAAAATCTTCATGGAATATATATAAACTAGTAATTGCCCGTGCCTGAAGGCACATAGTAACGAAAAATTAGATTAAAATTCGAAAAATACTACATTACCTAAAGACTCTTTGCAACATAAAATAACTTACAATCAGACATAACACTTATCATAATTCACCATACAACCACAATAATTAATATATACTCGATCATCAACACATATCTAACCACCAAAACATCAAGCTAGTTGCTACTAATTTCAAAAAAATTCAGCATTTTCCTTAAAAAATAGTTATCTAGAAAAATCTAAACCAACAAAACAACCATCATTCCATACCCGAAATCATCATAACCATGTATAATTAGTTAACTTTACAAAAGAGGGAACACAAAAAATATACACATATAGCCTATAGAGAAACAACTTCGTATTCTTTACAGCTTACACTAAGTATCCTTCAATGTATACCTGAAAATATTTGAAGTATAAAAATTATCGAAATATGTGAGTCAAAATAAAATAATTGTAAATCCAAAACATAAGACCTCTTACTTTAGACTAATTAGCAAATCTGACCCTCCTATTTGTCATGTTTTTGCTAAAGTATTCCTTATATTTGTTTTTGGCACAACTGTTCCTCAAATATGCATTAGTTGTGCAAAAGTGTTTCTTCTCTATTTTTGGTCAATTTTCGTTAGTCAAATATTTTTCCAAACTTTTATCATTTTCATTTATATATCCACTAAATATAAATATGTATATTATCATTTTCATTTAACTTGATCTAATTAATTAAATTATGAACTTGTGCGATAAATACCATAAATATTAAAAAATAACAAATATTATTTTATCAAGAAAATAAATTCATACATTTTTTGTTAATTAAATTTCTCAAATATTAAAATTTTCGTAATATACATTAAAACATAATTTTTTCTAATGTAAAAATAAAATTTTAATATCCATAAAAAGTGCAAATTAACAGAAAAAATTATATATATTTTTTAATATTAAAATTTACGTAAAACAAACGTAGAAAAATTTTATTACGAAACGAATCTTATATATCATATAAAAAAATATTAAAAAATATGTTAATTATCACATCGAGTATTTTAACTTTAGATATCACATCATGCCAATAATTAACCAATTTTCTAATTTGTTAACATTTGTTCTGTTTGATAAAGAAAAAGGAAAAAAAAAGAAAAAGAATCTATTTAATTTTTTGATTTTGTAATTATTTTGTAATTGTTTTTTTTATAAGTAAATTATAATCTTATTTTTAATTTTATTTTCTTACCATTGATGTTTTTTATATATTATACATCTTAAATGTATGCATACATGTATTATAAATGTATGCATACTCCAAACAATTATTACAATTTAAAATAAAATATTAAAATACCAATTAATCAAGTAAATGGAGGAAGAGGGGAAGAGAGAGACCCAAGATGAGGAGAGAGAGAAAAAAGGGAGAGGAGAGAGAAAGAGAGAAGGTGGAGGAAATAAGAGAGGAGAGATAAGAGAGAAAGGGAGAAGGAGTAGAGGAGAGAGAAAGAGAAGGAGAAGAGGAGAGAGAAAGAGAAGGAGAAGAGGAAATTTGGGCGGGATTTTGTGTGTGTGAGATGAAATGTGAGCCTTTAGATTAAGTTGAAAGAATTGAGGTGAAATCTGAACCGTTCTTGTGCTTTCCAAAATTAAGATTCAAAATGGGTTCTGTTTTATTAAATGAGTCCTATTAAGTTTGAGTTTTATTAGTAAGATTGTTTTAAAATAAATTTAGGGAGACTTTAAAAAGTGTTTTAGTTGTAGTTAAATTCTAAGCACATACCAAAGACCAAAAAAACTAAGTGCAAAGCATAATTTTTAATTTTTTATTTAATGATTATGAATGTTTTTTAAAATTTCACAAATTAACTTACTATTGTTATGACAATGTTTACAAACTTTGCCGAAAATGTATGATTAATGAGCTAAAGGAATTTTATAAAGAATAATTTTTTTCATAAAATAATATGATATTAATTATAGTAGATAATTGTATGTGGTTTGTATTTATTTAATTTTTTTAAGCAAATATTGAAATCATTCTAATACCAATAGTAAATTAATTTGTCAAATATAATTTTTTTATAAACATCATATATAAAACAAATAAAATATTAAAAAGAATGCTATTTATAAATTAAACTTTTGTTTTGCTTTCTTTTAAAAAAAGTAAAATACCAAGCACTTATAAAACACTATTATTGTGTCTCTTTATAAGTTAATCTCTTTATAAGCTATATTATAATAATTCTGTCGTTTATGTTGTATGTACTAATTCAAATTGCCCCAAAAATAATAAAATAATAAGTTAATCTAAAGTTTTTCAGAATCATAAATAGTATTTTATTTCTAGTTAAATTCTATATTTAAAAAGTGTTAGTTAATAAAATAAAATTAGGAGGAAAATAATTTGTTACTATATGATATATCATTGTTAAATATATAATCAGTATTAATTATATATTTAACAATGATATGTAGGTGTTTTAATTTAGGTTCATGAAAATCAATATTAATAAAGGACTTCTACAAGAAATAAAATTATTATAAAATAATAAATTACTTTAAAATTTTTCAGAATCATAAAATAGTATTTTAGTTCCAATTAAATTCTAAGTTTAAAAAGTGTTTTAGTAGTAGTTAATAAAATAAAATTAGGAGTCTTTAAAAAGTATTTTAGTATTAATTAAATTCTAGTCTCATACCAAAGACCAAGGACCAAAAAAATTAGTTTTGTCTTATTATATATGTATATAGATATATATATATAGATATAGATTTTACTCCCTCCGTCCCAAAATTAGAGATATAACTAGAGTCAAACCCGCGCGTTGCGGCGGAATTATTCATTTTGTTAATAATAAATGTGTATGTGCAATTAATAAATTAAAGTATAATAAGAATATGGTAGATTGTTATGCGATAATCAAAATTTGGTAGCATATGTTACATATAGTTGGATAAAAGTTTTGTTCGCAAATAAATATCAAAGTATAGAATTAATTTGATCACTAAACACCAGGACATTATATAATGTTTGTGTGTGTGTATATATATATTGTAGACAGATCACATTATATGTATATATATATATATATATATATATATATATTTCTAACACAGATTTGGAGGAATTCATATGTAATAGATAATGTGCTTTGGCTGGATAAATGATTTATTGTAGTTTTATTATTTGATGCAGCACAAATGTTGTTAGACAACAGTGAGAGTAGTTTAAAGGGCAAATTAACTTGTAGTAATAATAGAATTTAATAAGAAAGAAGTATGCAATATACCTATTTTTAAAAGTAACAACCTCAGGGATATCTGCATTTATAAAAAGTCTCGAACCGAACATTGAGTTGGACAACGTTGGTGTACCTAGTTAATGGCAGATGTTGCATAGTTAATAATCATATGTTTGGAGAGGTATTTTTCATCAAAATAACAGTAATAGTACTTTTCCAGAACTTGATTTTTGCAAACTATAAAACAATTATAATGTTATATTGTTTTTCTATTTCAGTAAAGGAACAAATATGGTTTGCAAAGTCATCCCACAATGTGCATCTCAATACATTATGACTGTAACAAAAATACAATTTAAGATTAATTTAGATGATAATAGTTATTAATTGTGAAGCCCCAAAAATCCACCTGCTTGTTTGGTCGGACTTCGTGCTCACGTATACAACCTTTACATAATGCTACAGAAATTTTAACTTCTAATAATCAGAGTGAAAGGCGGAAAAGTGATAATATTATCAATATCATTCGTTCGTTGTTACATCATTCTCAGGTTACTTGTTCTTATTATACATAAGTCCTAAAAGACTTAAAAACAAATCTCCATTTATCTATCCGAGACTTGCAGTATTAGTAACCAGGCAATTCCCAGGAAAGAGGGGGCTTTCCGTTAAAACGGCGCGCAATTAGATGACCTAATTCATCGTTTACACTATAAAATCACAAAACACCTACTTCAAAATATCATTTCGATCTTTATTAAGCACAAAATTCGAATCTCATTAGGGCTTAAGGTTTTAAACTTTTCGATACCTAATTTTAGGTCACTAAATTAACCTCTAACCATATACGATCGTATTTGTAAGCATCATAAATATTCAGGGTATTACATTCACCTCTACTTCAAAAAATTTCGTCCTCGAAATTAACTTTACAGCTAACTTTAGTCATTCAATATCATATTTATAAGTTCTATAAATATTCAGGATATTACATTCTCCCCTCCTTATAAGAATTTCGTCCTCGAAATTCCAGTGTAAGCATTTTTAACCTTCGTTTTACGAGTTTTTCTATCTCCAAAATTTTACGCAGGCTATATCCTAAGGCACTCTTACCCTAGAGCTATAACCTAATGCTCTGATACCATAATGTGAAGCCTCGAAAATCTACCTGCTTGTTTGGTCGGAGTTCGTGCTCACGTGTACAACCTTTACATAATGCTACAGAAATTTTAACTTCTAATAATCAGAGTGTAGACACCCAAATTTTGCGTTTCCTTCTACTAACCATGACAGGAGGGCAAAATCATCAATTGAACCGGCTTGCGGGAGCGAAGGAGCGGGCACAAGGGCGAGCGCCCGACACCACCGCAATGTTTTGGCAACCCAAGTTCACGTGACAATAAGGCCGTCCGAGGCAGGCATTCCCGGATGAGGTGGCACGTCTCCCGGAAATTCCCGGACTGCAGAAAACGAGCCTGTCAGCGAAAACCAACGTTGCGGCACGAAAATCGAGGCGTGGCATGAAAACCGAGAAAGTCAAACCCGCCAGCCGCGGATAGATCTGCGGCCAAGTGGGTGCGCCAGCACGGAAACCAGGAAATCAGCACTACCAGCTGAGTGCGATAGGAGGCGCGCCAGCTGGCCAGCCGCAGATCCATCTGCGGCCAGCAGCAGATAGATCTGCGGCTGGCTTTGGCCAGCCTATTTAAGCCCAGCTTCGGGCAGCATACAGGAGGTGGGAAGAAATTTGGAAGAAGAAGGATTCAGCACAACAGCAGCACGGAATTTGAGAGAAAAATAGTAGATTTTGCAACAAAAATAGGAAGAAAGGAGAGGAAAAAGAGAGAAATTTTACTCCTTTAATTTTGATTGTATCAAATATATTTCTCATAATATTCAAATACCAAGACTTCATCCTTTTGAGATCATTTTGCAAGGTAAAAATTCCCTTTGGTTATAACAATTCATATCATCTTATTTGCTTAGATGGGATGTAGTTTTCATGTATATTGTTGAACAATCATGGATTAGGGATTATTAGTGAAGGTTCCATCGGAATAAAATTCTTCCTAATAACCCGAGGATATCCAAGTGATGAAATTTCTAGCTTGTTTAGGGTGATTTATTGGGTGTAATTTATTTAGATTGTCATTTCCGGATATCATGGTATATTAGATAAATCCGGGTTGGTTAGTTATGTAGGATTCATTTTGTAGGCATGTATTAATCTCGTGTGAGCCTAGGAATGTGCGACCACCCCCCCAGCCACCCCAGTGGTCCAAATCCGATGATGGATGTTTTGATGTATGTGATAGATTCAAGATGCTCGTTTTGTAACATGTAACCATTGGGCCTTAAAACGACGCTAAGGCGAGGATCGGGTTTAAGGCCCCGTACTAGTGGAATATGTGATTGTTGGCGTTCGGGGATATTTTGATGGTTTACATGCCCATGAATAGCCCCGACGCGTGTTCATGCTTGATTAAATCTTGTGACACAAAAAATGATTTCAAAGATTAAACCATGAAGATTTTCATAAAATCAATCAAATTAGGTTATTTAGCTTCACGAAGATAAGAAATTGAAAGTGCCAACGAATGTCGATTCCCATTTAATGAGAAAGCTAAAGAAAAATCGTTTCCCAAAATATCATATAAAATGATTTTATAAATATGTAACGTTTTATTAAATTCTTTGTGCATAGGGCTAAAGAGATTCTAGAAGTTGCCCATCGTTTGAGTTACGAAAGCAACGTATAGATCTCGATTCCTATTTTGACGAAGGTTTAAAACTCTTGTTTCACCAAAACGACACCTAATGAAAGTCTCATTGTTTTGACAAATTAAAATCAAACCTTTCTTATAAAGAGTCAAGCTTTCTCGTATAAATCGAAGGACATTCCGAAGCGTTCTCAAAGTAAAGCACGACTTTCCCTAAAAATCCAAATGATTCTTCCATACAAACTCACCATGACATTCACATAGGCACACACACACACGCGCGCACATACACACACACATTCAAGAATTAAAGGATAGGAATAGTATCAAGATTACGGTAACCGTGTTTCACGGAAGTCGGGGGGTGCCTAACACCTTCCCCTCGCTTAAGCAAGCCCCCGAACTCTATGAATCTCGATTCGCAGACCAATTAATTCGGAGTCACATATGAGCCAGCGATTTATAAAAAACGAAAAATTCGGATGAGTTGGTACATCCATTTCAAATATACCAACTGGCGACTCTGGTTAATTGGCTCATCATAAAAAACGATCTTTCAAAACCCCGTCGACATTAATGCCGATCTTTTCTAAAAATCATTCAATCAAAAGGCTAAAATTGGAAAAGACTAAAGAGGCGAAAAAAACCGGCGTCGACAGCTGGCGACTCCGCTGGGGACATTAGAGGGCTTAAGCCACGTCAAGTCTTGATGCTATCCTATCCTTTAAAATTTATAAATGTGTATGTGCGTGCGACATTTTGACTTCTTTTTATTGTTGTGTGAATGTGTGTTGTTGTCCAATGAATGAATGATTGAATGGGTTTGCTTTACTTCAAAGTAATCATTTGCATACGGTGAGGACGATGAATGTGAATGTATGTTGAGAGAGTACCTCCTCCTGAGGCGAACCTGTCGGTTGCTTATTACTGGACTCGATGGGGCTGCTCCCCGGAGATGGCTCAGGAAACGCACCACTCAAATCCGCTCCAATCGAAAGGGCTCAAACGAGTAGATTGCGAAGATTTGGGAACCTTCATGCCGAAAAGCCCGCGAGAGTAACCCTAGGGTAGGTCAGCCTCAGATTAACCCAACACAGGAAAAGTCTCTTCATGCCTTTTTACGTTTATATGTCTAAATGTCATGATCTCATTCAATATTCATACATCCCTTTTCTGTGTCGAAAGAGATTACTAACCGCTGTGAATTGCAGGGAATAGTTGGGGGAGCATAATAAAGCATGTTTAGCATTGGTTATGGCACTAAAGGACTACTAACTTTCTCTTTTGCAGGGAAAGAAAAAAAAAACCCAAAAAAAAAACACACAAAAAATTACAGTTTTAGCATGCATCCATTTTGCGTTTCCCCAAGACTAAACTTCGAACCATTGTCTCTGTAGGATTGCTCCTCAAACCGTTCGCAGTCTAAGAAAGCCCAGGTCTCTACCTCTGAAATGGCTGATCTTCCCAATCATAGTTCCATATCTCGGGAGGAGTTTGATGATTTTAAAAGACAGATGATGGAAATGGCCACAATGCTAAAGGAACAGTTCTTAATCAGACAGGATCCGGCAAACCAGGGATCGCATAATGTTCCACCACCAGGGGATGATCAGAATCCTCCTAAAAATGGTACAAACTTGCTTAAAGAGGACCAACCCCGACTCAAGGACGAGCCAGTCATCCCAAAGCCCGTTCCCATACCTAACAGGACAGTGATTACTATCCCAGAAGAAGGGGACAATGACGACCTTCGGAGAAAAATGAAACACATGGAGGAGACCATCCAATCTCTAAGGGGCATAGGCTCCCTGGGCAGGGTTAATTATTCGGATCTATGTGTTTTCCCCCCCGGAGCCAGATATCCAGAAAAGTTCAAAGTTCCCGAGTTTGAAAAATACAATGGAAAGGGAGACCCCTATACACACTTGAAAATATACATTGGAGAACTCGGGTCTTATGCCGAAGACGAGGGGTTAAGAATGCAACTATTCCAGAAAAGCTTAACAGGGGAGGCAAGAATCTGGTATGCCCGCCTCGACAACGCCCGAATCCACAACTGGGAGGAATTGGCCCATACCTTCTTAACCCAATACAGCTTTCAGGCCCAGATGGCTCTTGACAGGTACCAAATGACAAAGGTTAAAAAACAGCCTAGGGAATCCTTCAGGGAATATGCGCAACGATGGAGGGGCATGGCAGCACAGGTAACCCCCCCGATGAGCGAATCAGAGATGGTAATGACCTTTGTAGACATTCAGGAGGCACCGTATTATGAGCGGGTCATCTCGGGGATTGGAAGACCCTTTGCTGAAATGATTAAACATGGAGAGATGGTTGACATGGGGTTGAAATCGGGTAAAATCCGGGATCTTACTGCTTTAGAAACTGCTGCCGAGCAAATACAGAATGGAAACTACGGTAGCACTTCCCGGAGGGTCCAAAAGAAAAAGGAGGAGGATGTCTCCCTCATCCTACAGGGGTCATCCAGAAAAGCAGAAGGTCATCCTCCGGTGCAGGTGCATAGGGGAGGGCCATCCCGACAGCCAAACTTCACAGATCAAAGGGCAGAGGGGCGAAGAAGATATGAGGCCTCGCAGAATCGAGTATTCACCCCGCTCGGGGAGCCGCTTGAACGGGTATTAGCGGTATTAGTAGCCCAAAAGAAAATAGTTGGTCTGGCACCACCGAGTGACCCAAAGGGTAGAAGGTTTGACCCGAGCAAGCGATGTGCATACCATTCCAGTTCCCCTGGCCATGATACACAAGATTGCTGGACGTTGAAGCATCGAATCCAAAACATGATAGACAGTGGGGAAATTGTGGTGGAACAACCGGACTCCCCGAATGTTAAAGCAAATCCCCTGCCAAGACATGATGGAGGGGGAGTTAATGCGACGGAGGCAAGTGAGGCTGGGGGGCCGCCAAGGTTGAACTATGTGCAGAAAATTGAGGAATTGATCAACGTGATACATGATCATGGGAGTGCACGGGGAGCGCCCATCAGGTTGATAGGGATAAGTACAAATGGCATGGAAAGACCTGTCAAGTAGCCCCGAGGCCCATCATCCTTGCAGCAAGGCCGCAACTCCCTATCAGTAGTCTGAAGACTGTACCCTGGAATTATGGGGGAATACCAGAGGAAGCGGCCAGTTGTGCTTCCGTGACGACCAAGGGGAACCCCTTATATCTTCCCGGGCGAGTCCTTGAGAGCCAAAAGAGAAAAAATGAAGAGGTTTCCGAGGAAAGGGCCATAGAGTTTTTGAAAAGGATGGATCACCCAGAAACGAGGGGGATCCAGATTTTAAATGAGGAATCAACCCTAACATCAGTCATGGACTTGGTGTTGTCATCCAGTGAGCATTGCAAAACCCTGATGAAGGTTCTGGAGGAGGCATTTGTGCCCAAAGAAATTAGTGAGGAGGGTTTCGGCCAGCTGGTAGGCCACTTATTGGAAACCGATGCAATATCCTTTACGGATGAGGACATTCCCAAAGAGGGAAGGGGGCACCGAAAACCGCTACACATCGCGGTAATCTCCTCAGGATATGTCATGAATGGGGTGCTGATCGACGGGGGATCGGCATTGAATATATGTCCTCTCAGCACGCTGAAGAAAATGAACATCAGTCCCAAGCGCCTACGGGCCAGTCATGTGGTGGTTCGGGCTTTTGACGGATCCCGGAGGGATACCATCGGAGAGATAGAATTGCCAGTGGAGATAGGGCCCTGTACTTTTGATATATCCTTCCAAGTCCTAGATATTACGGCAAGCTACAACCTGCTGTTAGGGAGGCCGTGGATACACATGGCCGGGGCAGTTCCTTCCACGCTCCACCAACAAATCAAGTTGATCATCGATGGGAATCTGGTAACAATCTCGGCCGAATGTGATGACCCTTCTCCTCCCAGGAGTGGCCTACCAGTAATCAATGTGGATGAGTCAGCGGCGCCTGCCAACTTTCAAGCACTAGAGATTAGCACTCCCCATTATAGATGCCTGGGAGCTCCAGCTGTGAAACCAAGGGTCTCTCCGGAACTCACCTTTGTGGCAAGGGAAATGATTAAAATGAACTTCCAACCTGGACAGGGACTAGGGAAAAGCAGTCAGGGAATCACCGAGCCCATCCACCTACCACAGCAGATAGGCAAAGCAGGATTGGGATACCATGTGGGCGCAGTACGGGGACACCGTCAGGGTGCGACTACCGTTTTTCGACTAGTTGGAAGTCCAGTGACCAAAGTCGACAATAAGCAGGGGATCAGCGGACCTGTGATTGGGGCAGGGAATGAAGAGTTAACCCCCACACGTAATGAGTCGGCCCGGAGGGAAAGTTTCCTGCGGGAGGTCGCAAAAGAGTTTGAAACCAAATGCTATATCCCCGGACAATCAACAAGCAGTAAGGAGGGGACGAATATTATCATACCACCGGGAGCCCAACAAGTTGTGCCTGTCATCGATTGGGCAGGGCTGATTATTCCTGGAGAAGATATGGAGAAGGACTCAGGCGACGTATCCGTAATCATCGGGGAGGTGTCCGATGTGAGGCCCTCCTTTATCCAGCGCATTTCATCTGACCTGACCATCGATAATTGGACCCAGAAACCAGTGATATCCAAACAAGGGTAAAGCTCGACGTCAGGGTGGTTAACCCTAGAGGATGGGGGAATGAAGAAGTTTTATTTTGTTGTGTTTTATTTCTGCATAATTGTGTCGTTTCTTCGTGTTATTTGAAATTGCGATCGTCGTGAAAAATGATTTATATATGACAAGTATTTTGTTTCATGTCAGGTGTATCCATTTGAGTAATCCTTGTCTAACAAGTGGTCTTTCAAATTTGAATGATGATTATGATTTTGACATTGAGCTGGATTTCGATTTAATGGGCATTGAACAAGACGAGACAGATTACGACGACGCACCTGACGAGATCAAAGGATGGGTCGAGGATAAACCCAAACCCAACTAGGACCAAACCATCACCGTTGATATTGGAACCCCTGACAAGCGAAAGGAACTCAAGATAGGGACGGACCTCACCCCCAGCCAGAAAGCCGAAATGACTGAGCTGCTAAAACAATATGAGGATGTCTTTGCCTGGTCTCATGAGGATATGATCGGATTGTCCACCGACATTGTGGTACACCGATTACCCATCAAGGAGGGTTTCAAGCCTGTCAAACAAAAATTAAGGAAATTGAAACCGGAATGGAGCTTAAAAGTGAAGGAAGAGATCATCAAGCAGTTCAGGGCGGGAATCATTATGGTATCCACTTATCCTGAATGGTTATCCAATGTGGTCCCGGTAGCTAAGCCTGGAGGAAAGGTGAGAGTATGTGTAGACTACAGAGATCTAAACAAGGCCAGTCTCAAGGATAACTTCCCGGTGCCTTTCATACACATCCTGGTATATAACACAGCCCAGTACGAAATGTATTCTTTTGTGGACTGCTTTGCGGGATATCATCAGATAATGGTGGCGGAAGAAGACCGGGAAAAGACCGCATTCATCACCCCCTGGGGCACTTTCTGCTATAGACGACTGGCTTTCGGTCTCACAAATGCAGGGGCTACTTATCAGAGAGCCATGATGGCCTTGTTCCACGATATGATGCACAAGGAGATAGAGGTGTACGTGGATGACATTATTGTGAAATCAAAGGTAGAATCCGATCATATAACTCATCTCAAAAAGCTATTCGATCGGCTCAGAAAGTATAGTTTGAAACTCAATCCAGCCAAGTGCGCTTTCGGAGTACAGTCGGGCAAGCTCTTGGGTTTCCTGGTTAGTGATCGGGGCATTGAGTTGGATCCAGCAAAGATTAAGGCCATTGTGGATATGCCGGCACCTCACACAGAAAAGGAGATAAGAGAATTCCTCGGGAGGATAAACTTTATCAGCCGTTTTATATCCCACTTGACGACTACATGTGAGCCGATTTTTAAACTGTTAAGAAAAGGGGTGTCCCAAGAATGGAATGAGCAATGTCAGAGGGCGTTTCAGACCATTAAAAAGTAATTGACTGAAGCACCAGTGCTGGTACCCCCGAAGGATGGGATCCCTCTGTTTATGTATATATCGGTAAATGCCATCGCGATGGGATGTATGTTGGGACAGAAAAATGAGGCGGGAAAAGAGCAGGCCATCTATTACCTCAGCAAAAGATTTAGCCAATGTGAGCAGAATTACACTCCCATTGAGAAGACCTGTTGTGCTCTGGCCTGGGCTGCAGGGAGATTACAGCACTACCTCCATGGGCATACAACGTACCTGATATCAAGAATGGATCCCCTGAAATATATTTTCGAAAGGCCCATGCTGAATTGTCGACTATCAAGATGGAAGTTAATTTTACAACAGTTTGACATGGTGTACGTGACCCAGAAGGCCATGAAAGGGCAGGGAATTGCAGATCAGTTGGCAGAAGCCCCGGCAGGAGGGATGGAGCCGTTAGAAACTCCTCTCCCGGGCGAGGATATATTTTGGGTATCGTGCGAAAAATGTGATGACGAGGGACAATTCTGGAAGCTGTATTTTGATGGTGCCATGAATGCCGAGGGGGCAGGAGCCGGAGCGGTCCTAGTATCTATCACCGGAGAACAATACCCCGTGGCCACTAAACTTCGTTTCAGCAATTCGAACAACACCGCTGAATACGAGGGGTGTATCTTGGGACTCCGATTGGCCCGTGACATGGGAGTAAAAAGACTAGCGGTGTTCGGGGATTCAGAATTGGTAATCAGACAAGCAATCGGGGTATACAACACTAAGGAGCTTCGGTTACTTCCATACCATCGTTGTGTCACCCAGCTTATGCAAGAGTTTCGAAGATATCGCCTTCCCGCCATATTCCTCGGGGACGAAATGATTTTGCCGATGCATTGGCGACTTTGGCTTCCTTAATCCACGTGATCAAGAGTAGGGACAGTCCACAGATTGAGATCACCGTACAGAATGCCCCGGCATATGAGGAAAATGTGGCAGTGTTATCAAATGAGGTGGTGTTGACGAGGAAGCCCTGGTATCACGACATAAGGGAATATCTGAGAGACAGATCCCTTCCCGATCAGGCAAATCGGACTGAAAGGATGAGAATTCAAAAGATGGCGATGAAGTTTTACCTGAGTGGCGATTCACTTTACAAAAGGGATGCCGGGTTGGGATTGTTGCAATGCGTAGACGAAACGCAATCCCAAAGGATTATGAATGAAATCCATGGCGGGGTGTGTGGGCCACATATGAGTGGACCGATGTTGGCCAAAAAGATCTTGAGGACAGGGTATTATTGGTTAACGCTGAAGGCCGATTGCGATGATCATGTCAAACGGTGTTACCAATGCCAGGCGCACGGTAATGTGATCCATACACCTCCCAATGAACTGCACTGTATGACCTCCCCGTGGCTAATTTCAATGTGGGGAATGGATGTAATCGGACCAATAGAGCCCAAAGCAAGCAACGGGCACCGATTCATTTTCGTCATGATCGATTATTTCACCAAATGGGTAGAGGCAGCTTCTTTCCCTAAAGTAACTCAGGAGGTCATCGTCAACTTCGTCAGGAATAATGTCATTTGCCGATATGGGCAACCTGAGGTTGTGGTCTCCGACAATGCCAAGAATTTAAACAACGCCCTCATGAAGGAACTGTGTGACCAGTTCAAGATTAAGCATCTCAATTCCGTCATTTACCGTCCTAAGATGAATGGGGCAGTGGAGGCTGCAAATAAAAACATCAAGAAGATCATGGCGAAAATGTCTGCTAATCATCGGGGATGGCCGGATCTGTTACCCCTCACCCTGCTGGCATACCGAACATCAACGCGTACTTCTACAGGGGCAACCCCTTACGCTTTGGTGTATGGAATGGAGGCTGTCCTGCCAGTTGAAGTTGAGATGGCGTCCCTCAGAATAGTGATCGATGCTCAGATAAACGAGGAGGATTGGATGCAAAGTCGATACGACCAATTGGCCCTAATTGATGAAAGGAGGGTGGCTGCTGTTTGGCACGGCCAGCTATATCAACAGAGGATCTCCCGATCATACGACAAAAGGATCAGGCCTCGGAAATTCAAGGAGAATGACCTGGTGCTAAAGAGAGTCATGTCTTGTCAAGACGAAGCCAAGGGGAAGTTTGCCCCGAATTGGGAAGGACCATTCATGATTAAGAAAGTGCTATCCGGAGGAGCCCTCATATTGCAAGAAATGGATGGTGAGGTATTTCCACAACCCCTCAATTCTGACTCGGTGAAGCGGTTCTACGCTTAAATCATCAGTTCTTTTTTCCTTTGAGAGCGAACTACGTAGGACCTGATCTCCCAACTTGTGGGGGTACGTAGGCAGCCATCATGGCGCGGTCCGATCCTTTAAAAATAATCCTTTCCCTAACCAAAACCAATTTTCGATAGCCAGATAAAACCTTCCTACACCCTCAAAACCTTCCCGAAACCAACTGCCTAACCAGTTTCATCCCAGAATACATACCCTGATCCAACCCAAACAGTTATCCAAAATCTGAGATTCAATCCGACGAAATCAAAAGGTGTGCGGCAATATCTGTCAAATCTCCATCAAGTCTTGAGGAAAGAAAGAAGGAGAAATGTCAAAATCATGGTCAGTTGGATAAAATGATGATCCAATGGATGGCAATGATACGACAAAAGGGGAAAATGACTAAATTTAAATGCATGTCTATATATATAAGTCGTTTTATTACAAGATTTCTCTTTCAATAACTGATGAAACCAACATAGTCTATGCAGGAAATAAAATAATCTACAAATCTGAAACTAGCCGAAACAGGATGGACAGGGTGGTGGATAGATCTGAAGCATCAGCATCTCCTGCAATCTGCTGCCCCATCATATCAATACGATCCAGTAAAGCAGTAGCTCGGCTGACAGTCCCAAAATGAGCATCTACCACTGCCCTGGTCTGAAATACAATGGCCTCTCTATCAGCAATGGCAGCATCTCTAGCCCGAATGGCCTCATCTCTCTCGGCAAGGGCGGCATCCCTCTCGGCTTCAGTAGTAATCAGGGCCAGGCGGAGTCTGGAATCCTCAGCGATCCGACTCGGGGCAGAATCGGCTGAAATGGAATGGTCTGTGGTATCTTCTGTGAAAATCACTCCAGAGTCATCAAAGGCCCCAGTCCGACTCAAACTAGCCGAATCCAGGTCTCCACGCAACCACTGTACGTAGGCAAATGTCTGGATGTGACAGCTCGCACTATATTCGGCAAAGATCCTGCGATCCCAAAGCTCGTATACCTGCAATAGATCCCTCTCTGTACAGGATGATATAAGGAATCGGTATGCGGCTGCACCCGCGAAGGGGTGTAAATCCTGTGTCTGATCAAACTGCCCCATAACCGCCAGGGGATGATAGGTCGTCACGCCCCTTAACCCAACAATGGGAATGAAATCCATGTCAGGCACATGAGTCAAGAAGCCCATGAAGGAGCAATAGCCCGAGTAAACCAATAGATGAAAGGGGTCCTCAATGATAGACAAAAATGATATCCAGGAGGCCACATCAATACAACTCGCAGGACGAAGCGAAAACTGCGTGGTTATGTCATGGCTGAAGCAAAACCCTTGGCGACGGAAATGGCCGATGGGACTAAGATGACTCATGAACCACATATACAATAAGGTCGAACTCCCTCTGAAGAATCTCCCTCGGAAGGACTGGCAATATGTGGCCGACATATAGGTATCCGCCAATATCATGGGGAGAATGGTGTGATCCTCCTGAAGGGCCCTAACGGCCGCAACAATCCGCATGTCCAAATGATCGGATCCTGCAGGTAAATACAAAACTGAGATGACGCAGGCCATCAGAACGTCCACTCTCAAGGCATCCCAGCGCTCCTCGTACACGGAAAAATCACCGAGGAAAAGACGGAAACTGTCAGGTGAGCCAAATCGGTCAATCAAGAATTGAAGAGGAACCATATGGTCTGACGTGATTACCGGTAATAAGACAGCCCTCCGCAAACCGGTGAAAGTCAAGAATTGACGGCGCATGGAACCAACGGTAACCCTAGCACATGGACCATCCAACGGCAAGCCGGTGAAGCGAGCATACTCCTCAAGGGTGGGGGTCAGCTCTACTGTCCCAAACCTAAACACCTGACGGGCAGGGGCCCAATAGCTCAGAAGACCATCCACAAAGCCCGCTGGCACCCGGAAGGTTAATAAGGACCAAGAATGTCCCAAAAGACCATCTACGATGACCCTATCTGCTGGCAGTAGACTGTCCAACCAGCGGAAGAGGCTGCCAACCAACCCTGTGGGAGGAGTGGAATCTAAACGAACCACGGCATCTGAGGACGACATCTGTGAAAAAACAGTATCAAAAAAGACTGTACATGGGTCATTCTCTACCCATAAATAAAAAGCATGCATCATACAGTTAATAATAAAGCAGGTGAATCCCATAAAAATGAAAAAGAAAACTGTGCATAAATAAATAAATGAATTCAGTACATAGTGCATAAATGAAAAAGAAATCTAAGCAGGTGCCGATACAAAAGGCCCTATCCTATCCTGGTCTAAATAAAATCAGTATCATCTATGAAAGCAGGATCCTCGAACTGATCCCCTGGAGTCGTCGAGCTCGGAGGACCAAAGTTCATATCAGGGATGTAGGGATGCGCTGTGGCATCAGATGAACTCGGGCCTGCATCATAACCTGCACCGTCAGGATCGTAGGTGTAAGCCTCCTCCGGGTCCCGGCCCAACCCCCGAATAAACAGCGATAACTGATCTACCTGACGGGTCAATGTGGCGATCTGCTCAGCGTGGGTAGGAGTCCGAACACAGGCAGCCCAATCGGTCATCGTCACCGAGCCTGGAACCATATCTCCAAGAAAGAAAGTGGCCCGAGTCTAAGGACCGATGGTACGGGGCACCCACCATGTACGGAATGCATCACTCGTAGTGGGACCCGTGGAAAGCATCCGACCGTCCTCCCCGGCAAGCATGATCTCTGAAGGCTGAGAATCCAGCGGCCAGAAGGTAGTGAAAGGAAGGGAGTGCGGGATGCGGATCTCTCCAGTGACGCATCTGAATGCGCGCTCTCCCAGATACATCACCCAGCCTCCAACACTCTGCAAAGTGAGGCGACGGGTGGAAAGCTCGAACTCCGGGCCGGAAGGATGCCCGTCAGCAAACCCCACAGTCAGATGCTCGGAGAGGTAGGGAATCCAGACGACGTCGGCAGCCGTGATCAACTCCAGCTGAATACGACAATGTGCAAAGCTGCCCGACACGGGGACCTCCTCCAGAGTACTGTGATGCCATCGCCGACCCCGAGGATAAGTGTCCGGGCCCAGAGTAGTGATGGGCCTCAGACAGGGCAGCCGCTCGTAAGCCCAGAACTGTGAATAGAAACAAGGCAAGGCATGAGTCACTATCAAATACAGAAAAGAGATGAAAGAAAAAAATATACAGTAAGAGAGAGGAGGAAGGGACTCACCAACAGAAAGTGGTAAAAACCGAGCCAGGCGTCGGTCTGTCCCTCTGAGCGTAGGCGCATACCGTGGAGGAAATAAGCAAAAGTGAATGCCCCCTAATCGTAGTCACCAATCCGGCCTACATCTCGAACAGCCCCTACGACGCTGAAGTGGATGGTAGAAGAGTTGTTCCCTAGGAAACAACCCCTCATGATAGTCAGGAACAGGCGCCGTAGTAGGATGTCACGAGTGCCCTGGTCCGCTGGGATGGGCTGTGCGTATAGACCCCCAACGGCATCGACGGCCAAAGCCCCGGACCGAATACTACGGGCCTTGAAGACCCGATCATCAGCAGCGAAGCCTAGCAAAGCTCGAACCTCCACTGGAGTGATATCGAGATCCAGGGGGACACGGGACCCGGTGAACTCTATGCCCGTAATGTACCTCCAATCCCAGGGGGTCAGCACGACCTCGCAGTCAAGAAGATGGAGAGACTGCGTATGGTGGAACCATCGCTCGGATAAAGCCCTCATGTAACCCCAGGGGCACTGACGGGGAATGATAGTGAAGAAATGTCGAAAACCCCAAGAGTCCACCATCTCCCGGTAATCGCTGTGCAGAGCCGCGTAGAGGGAGTAGATGTTGAACCAGTTGCCCCTCGGCTGGGTAAACTCAGGTACCTAGGGCAATCTCCAAGGGGTCAGTCCGAATAAAAGGAGAATTGAGAAATTGAGAATAAAATCAGAATAGAGCTGAATATACCTCGTTAGCCACGAGAGATGCTGAAGGGTGACGACTGAGATCCCGACCCAAAAGATCGGGTATCTGCACAGAGGCGCCAGAAAAAGCCTGATGAGTAGATGGAGCCGGTGTGCTGGAGGATGGCCCCTCTGCCGCGACCTCCGGAGGTACAGCCTCCTCAACGTCCGGATGACCAGGACGAATGACAACCTCCGTCAAACGACGAGCCTGACGGGTACGAGGAGGAATAGGAGCAGGTGCAGCCCTACGACGGCGAACACCCGAAGTCCGAGAGGCGGAGGAGCTACTGGGCGCATCACGATCCATAGCTGGAATAGAACGGGCGAGAAAGAAGGTAAGTTCCCTTTTAAAATTATGTAATGAACATTCTAAATTTCTAGCCTCATCATATGATTAATGAAACATGATGCATGGTTATGGAATAAAAAAAAAACAAAAAAAAAAAAAAAAAAAAAAATTCGGCAGATTTCCGTTTGTAAAATGGACATCCCAGGCATAAGCCAAACGTGTTTTCCATCAATCAAAGCCTCAAACAGATTTAATTTACATTCATATGTGTAATTACATCATGTAATGCCTGTTTCTCTTGCAGAAAAGGAATAACAATATGTGGGACCGCATCATGAACATAAAATAGGACTCACACAGTTGATACATAGCATGTATATATGATGGTACATTACATAAACATTGTGGAGCATACATTTTATGTCTAAACATGCAAATAGTCAAATGTATAGCAAAACATTGACGAAATTGAAAAGTGACCGGTCAAAGTGTTACCTGTAGCGCGTAGATCGATCCTACCGGAGCAGTTTTTGCAGGGAAATTGAAAAAAATCGACAAAAAGCCCTTGCGAACAAGAAAAATCGAAAAAATCTCTGAGGATTGCAAGTTGAAAGTGACAGATCTGGAGGAGGCGCGTTGGTTATAAGGCCCGATCTTGGCCGCAGATGTATCTGCGGCTGGCCGCAGATCCATCTGCGGCTGGCCCTGGTGGGCCCCACCTTGCTCCCTCGAAGCCATTTGACGTGTTGAAGTGAAAAGTTTACGCGATGGGTGATCGGCGACGATACCCGGCCCCGACATGACGATCGACCGGCGACGATAACCGGCGATCACGAGATGGATGTCCGGCGACGATAACCGGCTCCGACAGATAACCAACCGGCGACGAGAACCGGGGGTTACGCGATGGGTGACCGGCGACGATACCCGGCCCCGACATGACGATCGACCGGCGACGATAACCGGCGATCACGAGATGGATGTCCGGCGACGATAACCGGCTCCGACAGATAACCAACCGGCGACGATAACCGGGGGTTACGCGATGAGTGACCGGCGACGATACCCGGCCCCGACGAGACGATCGACCGGCGACGATAACCGGCGATCACGAGATGGATGTCCGGCGACGATAACCGGCTCCGACAGATAACCAACCGGCGACGATAACCGGGGGTTACGCGATGGGTGACCGGCGACGATACCCGGCCCCGACGAGACGATCGACCGGCGACGATAACCGGCGATCATGAGATGGATATCCGGCGACGATAACCGGCTCCGACAAGATAACCAACCGGCGACGATAACCGGGGGTTACGCGATGGGTGACCGGCGACGATACCCGGCCCCGACATGACGATCGACCGGCGACGATAACCGGTGATCACGAGATGGATGTCCGGCGACGAAAACCGGCTCCGACAGGATAACCAACCGGCGACGATAACCGGGGGTTACGCGATGGGTGATCGGCGACGATACCCGGCCCCGAACGAGACGATAGATTAAAAGAGTGAACCCAAAGACTAACAAACACGGTCAAGGGGTTGATACATTGACACTCTTACGAATGTCTTGCATGCATTACATCTTATGTTGCATCATAAGCTATATGTGTGGCATCATGTATGTATTGTCATTCTTGCGCACTGTCATTCATGCATCGAGTGTCTATTCTTTATCCTGTTCATTTCATTTATCATTTCCTAAACATGATAAAGAGGGGCAGCTGTAGACACCCAAATTTTGCGTTTCCTTCTACTAACCATGACAGGAGGGCAAAATCATCAATTGAACCGGCTTGCGGGAGCGAAGGAGCGGGCACAAGGGCGAGCGCCCGACACCACCGCAATGTTTTGGCAACCCAAGTTCACGTGACAATAAGGCCGTCCGAGGCAGGCATTCCCGGATGAGGTGGCACGTCTCCCAGAAATTCCCGGACTGCAGAAAACGAGCCTGTCAGCGAAAACCAACGTTGCGGCACGAAAATCGAGGCGTGGCATGAAAACCGAGAAAGTCAAGCCCGCCAGCCGCGGATAGATCTGCGGCCAAGTGGGTGCGCCAGCACGGAAACCAGGAAATCAGCACTACCAGCTGAGTGCGATAGGAGGCGCGCCAGCTGGCCAGCCGCAGATCCATCTGCGGCCAGCCGCAGATAGATCTGCGGCTGGCTTTGGTCAGCCTATTTAAGCCCAGCTTCGGGCAGCATACAGGAGGTGGGAAGAAATTTGGAATAAGAAGGATTCAGCACAACAGCAGCACGGAATTTGAGAGAAAAATAGTAGATTTTGCAACAAAAATAGGAAGAAAGGAGAGGAAAAAGAGAGAAATTTTACTCCTTTAATTTTGATTGTATCAAATATATTTCTCATAATATTCAAATACCAAGACTTCATCCTTTTGAGATCATTTTGCAAGGTAAAAATTCCCTTTGGTTATAACAATTCATATCATCTTATTTGCTTAGATGGGATGTAGTTTTCATGTATATTGTTGAACAATCATGGATTAGGGATTATTAGTGAAGGTTCCATCGGAATAAAATTCTTCCTAATAACCCGAGGATATCCAAGTGATGAAATTTCTAGCTTGTTTAGGGTGATTTATTGGGTGTAATTTATTTAGATTGTCATTTCCGGATATCATGGTATATTAGATAAATCCGGGTTGGTTAGTTATGTAGGATTCATTTTGTAGGCATGTATTAATCTCGTGTGAGCCTAGGAATGCGACCCCGTGGTCCAAATCCGATGATGGATGTTTTGATGTATGTGATAGATTCAAGATGCTCGTTTTGTAACATGTAACCATTGGGCCTTAAAACGACGCTAAGGCGAGGATCGGGTTTAAGGCCCCGTACTAGTGGAATATGTGATTGTTGGCGTTCGGGGATATTTTGATGGTTTACATGCCCATGAATAGCCCCGACGCGTGTTCATGCTTGATTAAATCTTGTGACACAAAAAATGATTTCAAAGATTAAACCATGAAGATTTTCATAAAATCAATCAAATTAGGTTATTAGCTTCACGAAGATAAGAAATTGAAAGTGCCAACGAATGTCGATTCCCATTTAATGAGAAAGCTAAAGAAAAATCGTTTCCCAAAATATCATATAAAATGATTTTATAAATATGTAACGTTTTATTAAATTCTTTGTGCATAGGGCTAAAGAGATTCTAGAAGTTGCCCATCGTTTGAGTTACGAAAGCAACGTATAGATCTCGATTCCTATTTTGACGAAGGTTTAAAACTCTTGTTTCACCAAAACGACACCTAATGAAAGTCTCATTGTTTTGACAAATTAAAATCAAACCTTTCTTATAAAGAGTCAAGCTTTCTCGTATAAATCGAAGGACATTCCGAAGCGTTCTCAAAGTAAAGCACGACTTTCCCTAAAAATCCAAATGATTCTTCCATACAAACTCACCATGACATTCACATAGGCACACACACGCGCGCACATACACACACACATTCAAGAATTAAAGGATAGGAATAGTATCAAGATTACGGTAACCGTGTTTCACGGAAGTCGGGGGGTGCCTAACACCTTCCCCTCGCTTAAGCAAGCCCCCGAACTCTATGAATCTCGATTCGCAGACCAATTAATTCGGAGTCACATATGAGCCAGCGATTTATAAAAAACGAAAAATTCGGATGAGTTGGTACATCCATTTCAAATATACCAACTGGCGACTCTGGTTAATTGGCTCATCATAAAAAACGATCTTTCAAAACCCCGTCGACATTAATGCCGATCTTTTCTAAAAATCATTCAATCAAAAGGCTAAAATTGGAAAAGACTAAAGAGGCGAAAAAAACCGGCGTCGACACAGAGTAAAAGGCGAAAAAGTGATAATATTATCAATATCATTCGTTTGTTGTTACATCATTCTCAGGTTACTTGTTCTTATTATACATAAGTCTTAAAAGACTTAAAAATAAATCTCCATTTATCTATCCGAGACTTGCAGTATTAACAACAAGGCAGTTCCCAGGAAAGAGAGGGCATTCCGTTAAAACGGCGCGCAATTAGATGACCTAATTCATCGTTTACACTATAAAATCACAAAACACCTGCTTCAAAATATCATTTCGATCTTTATTAAGCACAAAATTCGAATCTCATTAGGGCTTAAGGTTTTAAACTTCTCGATATCTAATTTTAGGTCACTAAATTAACCTCTAACCATATACGATCGTATTTGTAAGCATCATAAATATTTAGGGTATTACATTCACCCCTACTTCAAAGAATTTCGTCCTCGAAATTAACTTTACAGCTAACTTTAGTCATTCAATATCATATTTATAAGTTCTATAAATATTCAGGATATTACATCAAAAAAAAACTGTTCATACAGTTTAAAAAGTTATATGTCATCAGTTAGTTTAATATTAACTCCCTTGCTCTGTTTACCATTTTTTTGCTGACTTCTACACTCCCCATCGCAGTTACTTGTCCAATAACATCTGGTTATACGCAACATAATTATGTAGGTAAAAAAACACAATTATGTAAAAGCTTGAAGAGTTAATTATTGCTAAACATACCAACTAAGTATGAATCATCAACTGCAGTTGATAGTATTTGATCGTATGAAGTGAATTAAAATCCATATGTATGAATGGGAGTCTCATCTAACTCTTGCAGTGAGGTAGAGTACATAAAATTAATCTTGTATGGATGTTGAGTAGCTCTCAAAAGAACCATCGTTCTAACTGGCAACGAAATTGGTGATTAGAAGGACTTTTTGTTCCTTGACTATTGTTTGGAATTTAGTAAAAAGTGACCTCTTGATACTCGTTTGTATTTTATCGTCCTATAAAAGTATAATAGACATATGGTAAGATGTTGTAATTTAAGATGCTGTAATTTTAAGATTTTGTAATTAGGAGTTATGTATGTATATGTATATGTGTGTGTGTGTGTGTGTATATATATATATATATATATATATATATATATATATATATATATTTATATGTACTTTTTCATCCAACAATACCATCTGGATATTGTTTATGTTGTCTGCTTTGTTAAAGCTTGGCATATTCCAGAGTCGAGTTATCCTGACTTTAATCTTTCACGTTTCCTTGATTGGGCTGATGTTCCAGAGTCGAGTTATCCTGACTTTAATCTTCCACGTTTCCTTAACTGGGCTGATGTCATCAACAAAATCGTGTCTAGTAGTCATTTAAATAACGTGATAGGTAAAGTATAAGATAAATGTTTGGCAGAAGATAATAAGTAGGAGATAAGTTGTTGTGTAATAGTTGGTATTTATAGGGAGAAAATTAGGTTAAATAATGGAGAGTAATAGCCTAGTAACGATAATATCATAAAGTAGTGATTTTAGGAGATAATAATTAAATTACAAAGGATAATATTAGAACAGTTGACATTATCTAAACAGTTGAGATTTGTAGTGATTTAGGGGTTTATAAATCCAAAATATTAATTTGGGATTTAAAAAGTAGTGATTTTAGGATATATTAATTAAATTACAAAAGGTAATATCAGAAAAATTGTCATTATCAAAACAGTACAGATTTATTGTGATTTAGGGGATTATAAATTCAATACATTAATTTGGGAATATAAAGTAGTGATTTTAGGAGATAATAATTAAATTAAAAAGGATAATAACAGAAGAGTAGACATTACCAGAACAATTTAAATTTGTAGTGATTTAAGGGCTTTCAAATTAAAAAGGATAATAAAGTAGTGATTTAAGGGATTTCAAATTAAAAATGATAATAAAGAAGTGATTGTAGGAGATAATAATTAAATTAGTAATGGAGAACATTAATGAGGCAGGACAGGTGTTGAATTGTGAGCTTGGCAGATATCATGATACGGTGATTTGAACTGCGTTTTAGTATATTTAATATATTTGTTGTGATTTAGGGGATTATAAATTCAATACATTAATTTGGGAATATAAAGTAGTGATTTTAGGAGATAATAATTAAATTAAAAAGGATAATAACAGAAGAGTAGACATTACCAGAACAATTTAAATTTGTAGTGATTTAAGGGCTTTCAAATTAAAAAGGATAATAAAGTAGTGATTTAAGGGATTTCAAATTAAAAAGGATAATAAAGAAGTGATTGTAGGAGATAATAATTAAATTAGTTAGAGAGAGCATTAATGAGGCAGGACAGGTGTTGAATTGTGAGCTTGACAGATGTCATGATACGGTGATTTGAACTGCGTTTTAGTATATTTAATAGATTTGATTTTTGAGGTCAAACGATCATATATTAAATTTCAAAATTGGTCCGATTCATAAAAATTTAAAATTAAATTAATTTTGTGATTAATAATTTTTGTTATATACTATACAATTATATAATTGTATAAATTCACATTAATTTAAAATTTAATATGTCACCGTTTGACCTCAATAATCAAATTTAATCTCTAATTTTAAAATGGAGGGAGTATTTCTTTTTTTAAAAAAATTGAGGGGATAAATTTATATTCATTTTCCATATTGTATATTTTGGTTGGAATGTTACTTGAAAAAAAATTGAAATCCCAGCTCAATTGATGATTTGCCATCTTGGTGATAGTGTGTGATACTTCTCTCCAAATTTTTTTGGAGTATATAAAATATTTACAATAAAAACATAACTAAATATATTATTAAGTAAGTTATTTTATTTTAAAATTAGAGATACAATTTTATAACAATTGTTTTTAATTATTATTTATTTTCAAATATATCCCTAAACTAATGATAACAAGGTAGGAATTTTGTATCATTTATTATAATCTAAAATTAGAAAGGCATCTACAATTTTAGAATAGATAAAAAGGAAGATCCAATTATAAAACGAAGGAAGTAAAAAAAAGAACCTCCTAAAATGCCATCATTTTAATTAATAAACGATTAACTGATATATTGCCATTATAAAAATGGCTGAATAGTTATAATATTATTAAAATTTTCTAACTTACTCGGATTTTGACCTTTGCCATAGTAAATAATTGCGTCAACCACTATCATCAAATTTCTACTAAAAATGAATTGATATTCTGTACGCCAATTCTATTGACGGTGTAAATATAATTTACACTAGCGGATAGCAAAATTGTGGTATAGTGAACTCATAACTATGTAATTATAAATTAAAATCTCTTTAATTACATCTTTTATTTAACTTTTTTTAATACATTTTTAACAACACAAATATTATATTATGTCCTTCGGGAGATAGATCTATAAGAATTCATCTATCCCTATAAAAAAAAGCACAAGAATTTGAATATTTCTGTCATTATTATTGTTAATTTGATGCTAACAATCAAGTTTACCTATATATATCAACCGCAACTAATCACATTTAAGAACTTATTATACTCAAGTAGGATCATGAACTTCAAATTTGCAAGTGACATTTAAAGCATAGCTTAACATGAAGAACAACAAGCTGAACAAAGTTCACCACAACAACTTCCAAAGCATTCACACAAGGAGCTTAACCAAGAGCAACCATCCTCCGCACAACAACATACGCAGCAAGCAGAGACACATGCGCCAACCGACTCGCCTACACAAATGTTACAACTGCAAAAAGGAATCTTAAAAAATACATAAAAAAAAACAAAAAGGAATCTTAAAGAAAATAATTAGATGAAAAATACATATATATATATATATATATATATACCAATAATTTCTTGAGTTGACGTATTCAGTTTTTTCCACTGACATTTGTTGCATTACTGGCGCCGCCATTGTTTTGTCCAAAGTGTCAAATTTCTGAATTCAGAGCCAGAGCCAGAGCCAGAGTCTAAAATTTTGATTCTAAAAGTATCAAAGACTTGAGAGTTAATATAGTACTAATAAATAAATTTACATAATTATAAAGTTAGATGTTAATTTTTTGATATATTATTCTCTATTCTACAAAAAAATCTCACTTGTCGGTGTTTTTGTTTTACAAATCGAGCCATATTTTTGATCTTTTTGCCAATAATAGTATGAAATGACATAATAACCAAAAGTTTGTCAGCATTATTTTAATTATCACATAACAATTACTAAACTAACAATTTCTAATTTTATAAGCGTAAACATGGGGAAAAAAATATGTTTTATGTATATAAATTGTATAGATGAGATAGTTGCGAGTATTTATTAAAACTTGAAAGAGTAATATAACCTCTAAAAGATGATGTGAATCTTAACTGGAGCAAAGAAACAGAGTTGCTCTGTCTTGGTTAGTAGGAAGCCTAAAAATAACCAGTACTCCCGCCGGAGCGGCGAGAACTTGCCGGAATCTTACCCAAAACTTGACCTTTTCTTTTCTTTCCGATTAGCCAAATTGGAATTTTATCCATGTAGTGCTTATCTTTCATCTTCAAGCCCATCTGGCAACTTTTCCCATCTTTTCCTACTGAACTTTAGCAGACAATAACTATTTTATTGGATTTAATTGAATTTTATTTGAGAGCAGCAGACTCATGTAGTGATACAAGTAATACAGAAGGATTAATATAGTAGGCCAAGTCATTTAATATGGATAACAAAAAATATCAAGAAGTAGTTGATTTAGCAATGGTCCTGGCAAGTATAGGCCACATATTTAGTGATATTTAGTGTGTGACATTTTGCCAGCTGACCACCCAATAATTGGAGGGAAAACAATATTTATATTACAAGCTTAAAGACCATTTATTAGATAATTTTTAAATATAATATATTTGAGTGATAATATTTATAATTATAACAATTGGTTTAATTTCAATTGAAGTTATTATAATATGTTATTTTAATCAATTGGTTAATAGATTGAAAAAATTATGTACCTCTTCATTCAATAGGATAACATTGGTATTAATAATTTTATTTATTTTTGTATATATCTCATTTCAAATTCTAGTGATTCTGACTTTGATATAATAGTGAAATTATCTTATTCTAAATATAGTTGATTCAAAGAAACATATTGTTCATCTATATTGAAGTTATAGGATTTTTTGTGTAATTTGGTGTGTAGGTAATCCTATTTATAATGAATTAAAATAAGTTGAATAAGACAAATTAATACTAACTAAAACTGAATAATTAAGATATGAATGATTAGTATATTTTAATAAATTAGATCACCTGAACTTAAAAAGTTGTTTGGTAACTAAAAAGTATAAAACATCTAAATACCTTTTAAATTTAAAAATATCAATTTTAAATTTAAAAATATCTCAAATTATTAAAGCTACTTTATTAAAGAATAATTTTTAAAGCTCCTAATTATTCTTTAAAATAAAACTACTTTATTAAAGCTACTTTAATAAAGACATCTTAATAAAGTCACTTTATTAAAGTTAGTTTTGTAAAACTTAAAGTTTATTCTATTTATAATTTGGGATGAATAGTGGCTAATGAATAATTCTAGGCCGACCGGCGCCGGTGACCCTTTAGCGACCGGTCGGAATTTTTTTATTTTTTTTATTTTCTTTTTTTTGGTTTTGACTCTCAAATAATTTATGTGATTTATTGGAACTGAAATTTTTTTTAAAAAAAGTGATTTAGGTGTGTTTTGGATACATATACAAAACAGTGTTGTACAGACTATACAACACTGTTTTGTATATGTATCCAAAACACACCTAAATCACTTTTTTTAAAAAAAAATTCAGTTCCAATAAATCACATAAATTATTTGAGAGTGAAAATCCAAAAAAAAAAATAAATAAATAAAAATTTTTTCCGACCGGTCGCTGAGGCCGGTCGCCCAGGCCGGTCGCCTCAGAAGTACTCAGTGGCTAATAGCCTTGTATAAATAGAGGCTCGATCTTCAATTGTATGGAACTTCCTTAGGTTCTTTTCTTTTCTTTCTTTTAGTTTTTCTTACTTTATAATCTTGTAACTGCTCCAACGCTTGTACATATTGCTTGACAATAAAAAGAAAGTTTCTATGGAATCTCCATGTAAGTCTTTATTTTTGTAAATTATTTTGTTTAATCTTAATTATCTTGTTTATATTTGTTTGCTTATAGCCTAAATAATTAGTTGGTTTTGGAGTCGTTCCTGTTATTTGTTGGATATATATATATATATATATATAGAGAGAGAGAGAGAGAGAGAGAAAAAGAGAGAGAGAGTGAGAGCAAATTGTATGGATACACAACGTACTTGTAATTATTTATTTGGTGAATTTAGAGGTATGTGATTTGATTGAGGGTTCAAGACCCACATGAACACTATATAACAAAAATAAAGGAAAGCGAAGAAAAATAAGTAAAAGAAAGAATAAGAAAAAGTCCGACAATGATGGGTCAATTGTCAATTGTGGGAATTCATTCCCAGATTTATTGATTTGGGTCTTGTTAACAGAGGGACAGATCTGATCGGAAGGTAATAGACTATTGATTCGTGTTTTTTAAGATATTTTAACTTTTAATTTTTAATTTAATATTTTTTAGGGATAATAATATTTAAGCCTTACCTAAAAAATTATTTTCTATTAATTACAAAAATAAGTAATTTTTTTTATTTTTTCCATGTTTTTTCTTAAATTATTTTATTTTATTTTTAAAAAATTTCTTTCATATTCCCCTTAATTTTAATTAGCATATTTTTAGTTTTTATGTTTTATAATTTCCTTAATTATATTTGTCATAATTAAATAAAAATTCATTTGATATTAATTACAAAAATAAGTAAATATATTTTTTATTTATTTTATTGTTTTTTGGGCTAACTTTTCGAATATATATTATACTTTAAAATAATTTTTTTATTTTTTTCATAAATTTTTCTCTCCAAATCCACATAATGAAGGCCACGTGAGATGGTGCTTGACACATAAGTTTTTTTTTACAACTAAGCAGCTTATGTGTCTATTTATGTTTAAAATCAAAAGACTTAACGGTTTTTCTAACAGTTTGTAAGAAAAGTAAAGTATAGTTAGTTGAACGCATGATAACCAAAGTGGGGGGACAACTTAATTTTCATATTGGCCACTACTCCCTCTAGCGACCAATATGAAAATTAAAATAATTAAATATTATCTTGGCTGCTAGAGGGAGTAGCGGCCAGTTAAAACGCTGTCATTTTGACTGGCCACTACTCCCTATAGCGGCCAAGATAATATTTAATTATTTTAATATCTGGCCGTTACTCCCTCTAGCGGTCGTGCCCAAATCCTGCCATTGGATCTTATATTGAACGACTGGATATGCGTTAACTCAAACAGTGTTCATAACTAACGTTTTCTGTGGATCATTCTCCATATATATATATATATATATCATGATTCATTTAGTTACAAAGAAATGATGTGATTTTGAATAGACGCACTGTGGAAACAAGTGCCATCTTACAATAAGTGGTCAAGGTTAGTGGTGCACAAAAGGCATGAGCCTTACGGCTTGGCCTTAGTCTGGCCTAGGTCTGGCTTGAAAAAACCTGGCCTGAAGACCCCAAATAGGCCTCATTTTTTTAGCATATGACATTGCTTGGTCTGGAAAAACGCCTGAGCCTGACCTGGCCTGTGGCTTAGAACGGCCTGCCCTGCAAGCCTAGTCACCAGCCACCAGCCACCAGCCCTCAGCCCTAAGCCAATCCCCCATTTGTGTACAGCCCAACCCAAATAAAATAAGCTAGCACCCTCCATCAGCCTAACCCAAATAAAATAAGTTATCCATCCATCAGCCCAGGCCAACTTCTGTACAATTTTAAGTTAGCAACCCTAGGGCCATGTTTGTTTGCAAAGATTATAATCCCGGACTATTAATCCTAAGATTAAATAGTCCTAGTCACATGTTTGTTTTATATGAGATTATTCATGGGATAACTTAAAATAATCTCATGTTATGTTTGTTTTTTCTAAGATTAATTAAAGGATTGGATAAAAATATATCGTTTGGACTATTATACCCTTACTAATAATAACATATTTTAAACTTGTTTATACATCAAAAAATGATGAACAATTAATTATAAATTTTTGAATACTACTGAAATAAGTTAGTGAGTTCACAATGCTTCATCATACTCTTCCTATGTGAAATATTTGAGAATCAAATTATCATTAATTAGCACATAAATTAACAAATAAATATTACAAAGTACATTATATGTGAAATATTAAAATTTCATTAGAAATCACCAGAACTAAAATTAGAAGAAAGATTAGGATTAGCTATTTTACTTGGCCACCAAAATTTAAATGTAAAATTTAACTATTAACATTTGTTGAGATTTAAATGTAAAATTTTAACTATTAACATCTATTGAGATTATAAATTTTAATAAGCGCAGATAAATGTAACTATTAAATTTATATTGAAGATTTAAAATAGTTACATTAACATCTGTTTAAATGTAAAATAGCTAACTGCTGAGCAAATTTTACGTTAAAATTTAACTATTAACATCTGTTGGGATTTAAATATAAAATTTTACTATTAACATCTGTTTTTAACTGTTAAAAAAAGATCAACATTTAATTACTAGTAACAAAATTTAACTATTATCTACCTGGGCGTCAATATATTTGGGCAGCAATGTAAACCTGAGCAAACTGAGCTTACATTTTAAACTGAGCAAACTGAGTTTTACATTTTAAACTGAGCTTCAATATATATTACTTCAAACTGAGCATATTATGGTGATTTTAGAGAACCGTTGAGGTTAATTTTGTCTAAAAAAATTTAGTCCCAAATGGTGAGCATTATAATACCTGGTTGAACATGATATTAAATAGTCCCTTAAGCTATTTTATAATCTCTGGACTAATAGTCCCAAGTCCAAATTTAAAAATAAGCAAGACATTTGGAATTAATAATCATATCTCATGTGTAATCCTTGCAAATAAACATAACCCATGAATTAAAAAGGCTGCCTCCAACCCAATCCCATCCGGAACAGAGGATTTTACTGAGGACAGGAGACATGAATCTCAAGCATCAAGTACAAGATCTGCAGCATTAAAAAAAAGACATCAACAACAAATAAAATAGCTGGAATTTTTGTTGCAACTTTGAACAAATGGGTTTTTTTATAGTATTAGATCCAAACAAAAGAAATCTAAGGCCAAACAAGCAGAATCTACCACAGAAATATAAAACAAGCAGAGCAGGGAAACAGGGGAGGAAACAGATCTTAGTTGAAAGAGAGGCAATTTTTTTTTATAAAATAAAAATACAAGGGCACGAGGGAGTTTAAACAAAGGGTGGAGTAGTTTTTTACAGTTTATGTAATAGTTGCATTAAAAAATTATGACAACCATAAAATATGGAGTTATAGTTAAAAATACATTGTTGGACCAAAAGAGACAACTTGTGCATCCGGCTTTAAAAATTAGACTAGTTTACATGGCGCACAGCCACGCATGATCTGTGTTAAAAGAGGGAAATGGAATGTTAAAAATAGGAGACGACAGATGCTGAGAGAGAGAGAAGGATAAATTGAATAAAAAAAATTTAAAGGTAAAATAGGAAAGTTAAAAAAGTTTCACTTTTTTATTTACACACAGACACAAAAAAAAACTATCATTCTTTCTTCTCGCTTTATAATATAGATAGATAGATATGTTCAATGATACTGTTATCAATCGATAAGACTTGAACTCTCACTTCGAATAAACACCTTTATATATACTAGTTTTCACGCACACGCGCTAGAGAAAAAAAAATTAAAAATAAAATCATGTGACAAATACAAGTGTAGATGGCGAAAAAATAAAAATAAGAAATTACACATAGACGTTAGAATGAGAAAGAGGACAAAAAAAATTATAAATTAACTGTGAGAGTAAAAAATAAGGTGATGGAGAAAAACTAAGAAAAGAGGGGGGAAACTGGTGAGAGAAAAAAAAGAT
Organism: Aralia elata; assembly: GCA_034770075.1. NCBI lineage: Eukaryota > Viridiplantae > Streptophyta > Magnoliopsida > Apiales > Araliaceae > Aralia > Aralia elata. The sequence goes on along the minus strand of CM068386.1, from coordinate 11,683,320 downwards.
TGACAACTAAAACATAAAGGAAAAATAGAAAAATACACAGGAAAGTAGATAAAATTCTTAATTATTACGTATTTGTGACCTAAAATCACTAAAAACAGTTAGAAAAAGCCTCCGACTTTATAATATGTATATATAATTATTTAATTCTCAATATCTTTTATATACCAAATTAAATAGTGAGAATTAGACTTGGTAAATGAGTTGGGACATAGTTAGGTTGTGTTAAAAATGGGTTGAACTAAAAAAGGTTGATTTTTATTGGGCTACAAAAGTAAGGCCCATGACCCAGGATTCAATGGGTAGGGTAGGATCGGCTCATGGGCATTTTACATTTTTTAGTTTCTTTTAATTAAAAAAAATGCTTATGTAATGTAAATGAATTACTTTTTTCAACAACGGGAGTCGTACTCATTTGGGGAAAAAAATAACGTACAAAAGAGCGAACAACTTTTTAGGTATTTGTCTTTTTTTTACTAAAGAGAACAAGCAAGTATTTTTTTTATATATAAATAAAAAAAGAGCAAGTAATTTCAATTGATTAATATGATATTAATAATAAAAAATCAATTTTGACTAATTCACTAATTTTTTTTATTTTTTTATTTTATTCTTGTTACATATTATGCTTACTTATACACAATTCAAACACTATTTATAATTTTTATTTTATTTTATTGACAAAATAATACTCAATGACTCAATACATCGTTCGTAAATAGTTCAACTATAGAGGTTAAAACACAAAAAATTAATGATAAAATATAATAATTTTTTTTTTGATTCAAATATCACAAATAATATATAGTTAAGGCAGATTTATCGCACAAATTTCAGTATAAAGAAATAGAAGCAATCCTATGATTAAAAAATTGAATTAAAAGAACGAAAGCCATTGATTTGAGAAAAACGGGTGAAGACCGAGGAAGTGAGATTGGAAGTCCGGATGAACAGGAGTAGAAACGATGTTTTATTTTTCTTTGTTTACTTTTAAATTTCTATAAGAGTTGGATTAGAATCCTGACTTTTGAATAGTATTATAGTTGACTGAATATGTGAATTAAATTACTTTTGTATGTTATAAGAGGATGGGCTGGACCACCCGTGGGAAGGGCTAAATTGGACTGGGTCAAAAAAATTTTGTGTGTGGGTAAAACTGATTTACCCTGTGAATTTGGAGCAGTTTTACTAGGAGGCTAACCAAAATATACTCATTAAATCAATTTTTAATTTAAAAATTTTAATTTGAGATCTCGTGCTATGCAGGGATGGAACTAGGATTGATAGACAGCATGAGCGGATTTTAGTAAAAAAAATTTGTAAATTAAATAAAACTTGAATACGGTATACTCTCAAATTACAAAGGTCATGTTTGTTTATTAGGATAACATTTAGGATTGGACTAATAATCCTTAATCTTTTGTTTGTTTTTTAAATTAGACTCCGGGCTATTAATCCCGGGATAACAAAATAACTTAGAATGAGGGATTATTTAATATCATGTCTAACCTGATATTATAATCTCATTATGAGGGATTAAAAATTTATGGACAAAATTAACTTTTGTCTTTTCTAATATAACTAGCGTATCCTTAAATTAGATTGAATGTCTTAAGATTTAACAAATTTGTAATGACGACTGTAAGACCCCGAATTTATGAAATAAAAATTTATTATTTTCTTTATGATTATTTTTCTAAATAGTGAAGTGCTTAATTGTTATAAATGATAGTTAAGGGTGTTATATGCAAATTATCTGATAAATAGTATGTCGGGGAATATTCCTTTTGTCGAGAAATATTCTTTCTGTCGGGGAATATTATATTCGGTACCGTACGACGGCGCCGAAATGACAATATTGTCAATGATAGTGGGCCCCACAACGGGTTAACTGTCGGATATAGAAAGTGATAGAAATTGGCGGCAAAACTTTAACCGATAACTGTTAAAATACCCGGTGATAAAAAGAACAGTAAAACGCGTTATTCCACAGTAGCACACGGTATTCCACAGTAGCTCACGATGTTGCACAGTGTTTTATATTATTGATTCAATAATTGATAAAGTAGCAATTGCATAGTATCTTGATTCAATAATTGTTAATTAGCATCTGCATAATATATTTTACTATTTGTCACGACACTGTAACTTATATCATTTGATAGGATATTTTAGCATTATCGACAATGTCTAGAAATTCTGTCAAGGAAAGAGGTTATTTAATTGCGCGCCATTTTTTATGGAAGGCCCCCTCTTTCCTGGGAATAATCTGGTTGTCAGTATTGCGAGTATATGCTATCTGTGATATTAATACATTTAACACAATAATACAGAAAAATGGAATTATCTTTTGATAATGGAATTATCTTTTGATAATGGATTAATCTTTTTGAATAAATGGATGGATGATATTAATGGAAGAAAAAATGGATGGATGATATTAATGGAAGAAAAAATGGATGGATGATATTAATGGAAGAAAAAATGGATGGATGATATTAATGGAAGAAAAAAATGGATGGATGATATTAAAAGAATATGGGGAAAAGACCAAAATGCCCTCACCTTAATTTTCCTATAAATAGGGAGAGTTTGCTTAAGAAATTTTCACACCTTCATTGCTTATACTTCCTCCCTCTCTCTAAATTTCTGAAGTTCTCTTAGTGTGCTAGGCTATTGTGAGTATTTGTGAGAATACTAGTATTATCCGAAGTTAGTAAACTTCATAGAAAGTAACATCCAGTTAACGAAGGTAGGGAATATCATTTCTTTCATACTCATATATAATATCATTTTCTTTCATGTTCGTAAGTGATATTATACTCATAAAGGTTGTTATTCATTTGGTATTAATTTGTGGGGATAACCTGGCCGTGCGGTATGACGCATGCCTGGTGAATATCCTTTTGTATTCAACCCTTATTATTCTATGGGAATAACCTGTAAGTACGAGTGTCGTACCTGGTGAATACCCTTCTGTATTCATTCCTTATTAATCTGTGGGTATAACCTGTTCGTGCGGATTGACGCATACCTGGTGAATAACCCGTCGTATTCATTACTTATTAATCTGTTGTGGAAATAATCTGTCTACGCGAATTATCGCATGACAGGTGAAAATCCATTGCAGTTTCATATATTCTGTTATACTCATATAACTTATCATTTCTTTTGTACTCTTTAAGGGATATCTTTTTCTTTCACATTTCTCCATTTATGATAAGAAATCCTTATTTGTTTCCAAAACCTTATTTTTAAATGGAGAAAATCCCTGAAAATTAGTAGAATATCCTTAATAGTTTGTGCTTCATCTAATATCTTTTCACTTGAATCTTTCTATACGTTATAGTTGAAGCATGAACTAATTTCTTGAATATCATTCTTGAATTTGACTCCACAATTTAGTTATCATGTTGGCAATTTGGTCAATCTTTGATACTGATTAAATTATAAAGTTTTTCTTATCCTTAATCTCACTGTATCATTGTCATCATCCTCATCCTCATACTTAAATTGTGGTGATAGTTCTCTTTGGCCCGTAGTGCAAAGATGAACTGGCGTGACATGATTTTGACCAAACTGTGTATTGGTATAATCATGACTTTTTGTGTTACAAACAAAGGCGTATGGTGAAAATTCTCTTTGGCCGTAGTGCAAAGATGAACTGGCGTTTGGCATGATCATGACCGGTGATGTTACAAATAAATATCTTTGGCACGTAGTGCAAAGAGAGGCTGTTGAATATAAACTGTTGATTTGGATGTTCATAAACAGGAATTGTTGATTGGTGTTACAGGGATAAAATATTGGTGGTGATCCTTTAATTTATAGAAGATGGTAGATATTATAATCTACTTGACTCTTCTAATGGATTGTTTGTTCCGCTGCAATTGTTGTTGTTGAACAATTATAATATCCTTAAATCTCTGATTTATTATTGTTGAAGACTAAAGATAATTTTTATTCTTCATTATCTTAGTCATGATATTTCTTACTGGGCTATTTAAGCTCACCCTTTTCAGTTTTGTCCCATTCTCAGGAAAGGAAAATGTAGCTGGGACTAGCCGGGGAGTGGAGTGATGGTTCGAGTTAGTGGTTGTCCTCATCAAGTGATGGAATAGTTTAATAATAACTGTACTGAAGACTTTAAACATGTGTTGCCGTCTTTTTACGGCATTGTAATAATTTGGGTTTGGATACTGTGGTACCATACGGTACGGTATTTGTATGGAAGTCACAGTATGTGTGTGGTCGTATTTTGCACGACAAATATTAGTTGTAAATGGGAAAATTCGTATTTGTATTTGTATTTTGTAGAATGTTATTGGCGACTCAAAATGGGTTGTGTGGACCTATTTTGGGGGCGTCACAGTTGGTATCAGAGCTTAGGGATATGATCTCTGGTAGAGATCTGGGATTAGAGCTAGGAGGGGAGAGACGAGTAAAATCCTTCGCTAGTGTGTCCTACCTAAGCTGTTTTTGTTATTTAAGTAATTGGTTTGGTTATAGGGATAAGATGTTGCATGTTTATTTCTTTAACTAATCTTTATTTTTTGATCACATTTCAGAATGGCATCTGAAAACCAAGAGATTCACTATGAGACTATTGTGGCTGAAAACCAGGAAGCCACAAATAATACGGGTGCAAACTCAGAACACCATGATGCTAATCATGATGCTAACAATCGGATGAATGGTGAATTTTTTAGGAACTTCATGCAATACATGCAGAACCAGGCGAGAAGAGCTCCTGTCTACAATACTGGCAGAAACGCTGATAATGTACGGATGGTCACTGCCAAGCAGTTCAAAGAATTGGGACCACCTGAATTTTTCGGCAAGCCAGATCCACTCAAGGCAGAGTCGTGGCTTAAACAATTAACGAAGATATTTGATGTACTGCGTTGCACGGACGACCAAAAGGTTCCCTTTGCCACCTTCATGTTGCGAGGAGAAGCAGATCATTGGTGGGAATCTGTGAAACGTACCCATCGCTCGGCACTCGAGATGTCTTGGGTCCAGTTCCAGGAATTATTTAATGAGAAGTATTTCCCGGAAAGTATTCGTCATATGAAGGAGGTAGAATTCATCAAACTGGAACAGAACAACATGACGGTGTCACAGTACGAAGCCAAGTTCGCCGAGCTGTCGCGTTTTGCATCCCATTTGGTGGACACTGAGAAACGGATGACACAAATGTTCCTACGAGGTTTGAAACCAGAGATTCGCCAATATCTCGTTTCTCATAAAATTTGTATATACGCAGATGCTGTGGATAGGGCTCAAGTAGTGGAGCAGGAAAGAGGACTACTACAACCAGGAAGCAACACCCAACCACGAGAGCAAAATCACGGTAATAATCGTAATGGTGGCAGCAATTATCGAAATAATGATAATCAGCGAGGAGGGAATCACAACACCGGAAATGGTAACCACTTCGGTGGTAATCCTGGCCCGGATAACAGAAGGAGTGAGTCAAGTGGCAACAATTCCAAGAAGAGGAGATTCAACAACAACCATGGAAAGACACCAACGTCAACACCATCACCAGTACCAGTTTCGAAGGAAGGAGAACGACCACCTGTTAGATGTTTCAGGTGTGGGAAGGAAGGACACATCAGTCCAAATTGTACACAAGCGCCATCCCAAGTATGTTACAATTGTGGAAAGGAAGGCCATATAGCTCGTTTTTGTCATGCAGCAAAGTCAAGTCCAGCTGCGATGATGACACCGAAGGCGGTCACGGATAAGTCAAAGTCTGTAGTTCAAGGGAGAGCTTTTGTTGTGACGTCACAAAAAGCGCAGAATTCGAACGAGGTTATAACGGGTAAACTACTTATTAACTCTTATGAAGTCTATGCCTTATTAGATACTGGTTCTACCCACTCTTTTATTTCACCAACATGTGCTCAACGCCTGAATTTGACTCCTGAAAAATTAGATTTTGACTTATCTGTCGAAACACCATTAGCGCAAACATTCGTTACATCTACGGTCTATAAATCTTGCTTTGTTCAAATCGGCACCCTCACATTGCCTGTTGATCTTATCTCCTTGAACATGCATGAATTTGATGTGATATTAGGAATTGATTGGTTAACTGTTCATCATGCTAAAATTGATTGCTTTCGTAAGGTTATTAGTTTTCATATTCCTAATCAACCTATTATGCGAATTCAAGCAACTAAACCATTGAAATCAATAACCATCATTTCTAGTCACAAAGCCATTCGTTTATTGAAAAACGGATGTCAAGCCTTCTTAGCCCATGTAACGGATTTAAATAAAAGTACGTCAGATTTGAAAAATATTTCTGTTGTTAATGAGTTCCCTGACGTATTTCCTGAAGAACTTCCTGGCCTACCCCCAGACCGTGAAATTGAATTTTGTATCGACCTTGAACCCGGTACGAAACCCATTTCCAAAACCCCATATCGAATGGCTCCTATTGAACTTCAAGAGTTAAAGGTCCAACTACAGGAGTTGTTAGACAGCGGTTTCATACGTCCGAGTACATCGCCTTGGGGTGCTCCTGTTTTATTCGTAAAGAAGAAAGACGGGAGTATGAGACTTTGCATTGACTATCGGGAGTTAAACCATGTCACCATCAAAAATAGGTACCCGTTAACCTCGCATTGATGACCTGTTTGACCAGTTACAAGGTGCTCAATTCTTTTCAAAGATCGATCTTCGTTCTGGATATCATCAGTTGAAAGTTAAAGCTGATGACATTCCAAAGACTGCCTTTAGAACTCGGTACGGGCATTATGAATTCCTAGTCATGTCTTTTGGATTGACTAATGCTCCTGCTGCTTTCATGGATATGATGAACCGGATATTCAAAGAATATTTGGATCATTTCGTGGTTGTCTTCATTGATGACATTCTCATATATTCTAAAAGTCGTGAGGATCATGAGCAACACTTGAGGCTGATACTCCAAAAACTTCGTGAAAACAAGTTATATGCTAAGTTGAAAAAATGTGAATTCTGGCTTGAGGAAGTTGCATTCCTTGGTCACTTGGTTTCTAAAGAAGGAATCTCGGTTGACCCGGCGAAGATTGAAGCAGTATCAAATTGGGAACAACCCAAGTCAGTAACCGAAGTACGAAGCTTTCTGGGTCTAGCTGGTTATTATCGGAGATTCGTAGAAGGATTTTCTCGAATAGCCGTTCCATTAACTCAACTGACTCGGAAAAAACACAACATTCAAATGGAGCGAAGAATGCGAGAAGAGTTTTCAAGAACTCAAAAGAAGGCTCATTTCAGCACCTGTATTGGCAATACCTTCAGGATCGGAAGGATTTGTCATCTACAGCGACGCTTCAAACAAAGGACTAGGTTGTGTTCTCATGCAACATGGGAAGGTTATAGCCTATGCGTCTCGGCAACTCAAGGAATATGAGAGGAATTATCCTACTCATGATCTAGAGTTGGCAGCAGTTGTTTTCGCGTTGAAGATTTGGAGACATTACTTGTATGGGGAGAAAGTGGAGATCTATACAGACCACAAAAGTCTCAAATATTTCTTCACCCAGAAGGAACTCAACATGCGACAACGGCGTTGGCTCGAGTTGCTGAAAGATTACGATCATACCATCCAGTACCATCCTGGAAAGGCGAACGTAGTAGCTGATGCATTGAGTAGAAGATCATATGCAAGTACGAGTGCGTTATTGACATCTCAAAGGCCTATTTTGGATGATTTACAAAAGATGGAGATAGAGTTAAAGACTCCAGGAACCCACGTGAAGATCGCATATATACAAGTAGAACCAGCTTTAATCGACAAAATTAAAGCTGCTCAAGTTACAGACCCAGAATTGATGAATATGAAAAAAGAAGGTGCAAGAAGGTGCTATTCCAGAAGCAAGAGTCGACGAAGAAGGAATATTGCGAATCAACTCTAGACTGTGTGTTCCTAACGACCCTGAATTGAAATACAAAATCATGATGGAGGCGCACAACACACCATTTGCAATCCACCCTGGAAGTACCAAAATGTATCGTGATCTTCGACATACATTTTGGTGGAACAATATGAAGAGAGAAATTGCAGAGTTTATCGCAAGATGTTTAACTTGTCAACGTGTCAAGGCGGAGCATCAAGTACCAAGGGGTCCATTGCAACCCCTTGAGATTCCAGAATGGAAGTGGGAACACATCAACATGGATTTTGTGACAGGTCTTCCCAAAGTTTCTCAAGGCTTAGACGCAATTTGGGTCATTATAGATAGATTGACCAAGTCTGCTCATTTCTTGCCTATACGAGAAAACTATTCACTCGAGCGTCTTGCTAATTTGTATATTAGCGAGATTATGAGATTGCATGGCATGCCAGTATCCATAGTTTCTGATCGAGATCCTAGATTCACTTCACGATTTTGGGTCAGCTTGCAAAAAGCTATGGGCACTGAATTACGATTCAGTTCTGCATACCATCCCCAGACAGACGGACAATCGGAAAGGACTATTCAAACCCTCGAAGATCTATTAAGACTCTGCGTACTAGACTTCAAAGGAAGTTGGGACAAATACTTGCCATTGGTGGAATTCTCTTACAACAACAGTTATCAAGCAAGTATAGGCATGGCTCCCTTCGAGGCGTTGTATGGACGAAGGTGTCGATCTCCAGCATGTTGGGATGAAGTAGGTGAGGCAAAATTGTTGGGACCCGAGTTGATACGTATGACTACAGAAAAGATCCAAATGATCCGACAACGTATACAAACGGCTCAAGATCGACAAAAGAGTTATGCTGATCTTCATCGAAGAGACGAGGAATTCAATGTCGGAGATCATGTATTTTTACGTGTTGCTCCGTGGAAAGGTGTTACGCGATTCGGAAAGAGAGGAAAGCTTAACCCTCGATTTATCGGTCCATTTGAAATCCTCGATCGAGTAGGAACTGTGGCCTACAGACTCGCCTTACCGCCAAGCATGTCTCGTGTTCATAATGTTTTTCACATATCCATGCTACGTAAATATGTGAAAGATCCAAACCACATTATTGAGTTAGAACCAGACGAGATAGCAGAGGATTTGACGTACGAAGAGATACCTGTCAAGGTCTTGGATAAGAAGGAGCAGATTCTACGCTCAAAGGTTATACCTCAAGTTAAAGTTTTATGGAGAAACCATGATGTTGAGGAAATGACCTGGGAGTTAGAATCCGAGATGAGAGCAAAGTATCCTCACCTTTTCGAATTGCCAGGTACGTACGTCAATTTCGAGGACGAAATTTCATAAGGAGGGGAGATTGTAAGACCCCGAATTTATGAAATAAAAATTTATTATTTTCTTTATGATTATTTTTCTAAATAGTGAAGTGCTTAATTGTTATAAATGATAGTTAAGGGTGTTATATGCAAATTATCTGATAAATAGTATGTCGGGGAATATTCCTTTTGTCGAGAAATATTCTTTCTGTCGGGGAATATTATATTCGGTACCGTACGACGGCGCCGAAATGACAATATTGTCAATGATAGTGGGCCCCACAACGGGTTAACTGTCGGATATAGAAAGTGATAGAAATTGGCGGCAAAACTTTAACCGATAACTGTTAAAATACCCGGTGATAAAAAGAACAGTAAAACGCGTTATTCCACAGTAGCACACGGTATTCCACAGTAGCTCACGATGTTGCACAGTGTTTTATATTATTGATTCAATAATTGATAAAGTAGCAATTGCATAGTATCTTGATTCAATAATTGTTAATTAGCATCTGCATAATATATTTTACTATTTGTCACGACACTGTAACTTATATCATTTGATAGGATATTTTAGCATTATCGACAATGTCTAGAAATTCTGTCAAGGAAAGAGGTTATTTAATTGCGCGCCATTTTTTATGGAAGGCCCCCTCTTTCCTGGGAATAATCTGGTTGTCAGTATTGCGAGTATATGCTATCTGTGATATTAATACATTTAACACAATAATACAGAAAAATGGAATTATCTTTTGATAATGGAATTATCTTTTGATAATGGATTAATCTTTTTGAATAAATGGATGGATGATATTAATGGAAGAAAAAATGGATGGATGATATTAATGGAAGAAAAAATGGATGGATGATATTAATGGAAGAAAAAATGGATGGATGATATTAATGGAAGAAAAAATGGATGGATGATATTAAAAGAATATGGGGAAAAGACCAAAATGCCCTCACCTTAATTTTCCTATAAATAGGGAGAGTTTGCTTAAGAAATTTTCACACCTTCATTGCTTATACTTCCTCCCTCTCTCTAAATTTCTGAAGTTCTCTTAGTGTGCTAGGCTATTGTGAGTATTTGTGAGAATACTAGTATTATCCGAAGTTAGTAAACTTCATAGAAAGTAACATCCAGTTAACGAAGGTAGGGAATATCATTTCTTTCATACTCATATATAATATCATTTTCTTTCATGTTCGTAAGTGATATTATACTCATAAAGGTTGTTATTCATTTGGTATTAATTTGTGGGGATAACCTGGCCGTGCGGTATGACGCATGCCTGGTGAATATCCTTTTGTATTCAACCCTTATTATTCTATGGGAATAACCTGTAAGTACGAGTGTCGTACCTGGTGAATACCCTTCTGTATTCATTCCTTATTAATCTGTGGGTATAACCTGTTCGTGCGGATTGACGCATACCTGGTGAATAACCCGTCGTATTCATTACTTATTAATCTGTTGTGGAAATAATCTGTCTACGCGAATTATCGCATGACAGGTGAAAATCCATTGCAGTTTCATATATTCTGTTATACTCATATAACTTATCATTTCTTTTGTACTCTTTAAGGGATATCTTTTTCTTTCACATTTCTCCATTTATGATAAGAAATCCTTATTTGTTTCCAAAACCTTATTTTTAAATGGAGAAAATCCCTGAAAATTAGTAGAATATCCTTAATAGTTTGTGCTTCATCTAATATCTTTTCACTTGAATCTTTCTATACGTTATAGTTGAAGCATGAACTAATTTCTTGAATATCATTCTTGAATTTGACTCCACAATTTAGTTATCATGTTGGCAATTTGGTCAATCTTTGATACTGATTAAATTATAAAGTTTTTCTTATCCTTAATCTCACTGTATCATTGTCATCATCCTCATCCTCATACTTAAATTGTGGTGATAGTTCTCTTTGGCCCGTAGTGCAAAGATGAACTGGCGTGACATGATTTTGACCAAACTGTGTATTGGTATAATCATGACTTTTTGTGTTACAAACAAAGGCGTATGGTGAAAATTCTCTTTGGCCGTAGTGCAAAGATGAACTGGCGTTTGGCATGATCATGACCGGTGATGTTACAAATAAATATCTTTGGCACGTAGTGCAAAGAGAGGCTGTTGAATATAAACTGTTGATTTGGATGTTCATAAACAGGAATTGTTGATTGGTGTTACAGGGATAAAATATTGGTGGTGATCCTTTAATTTATAGAAGATGGTAGATATTATAATCTACTTGACTCTTCTAATGGATTGTTTGTTCCGCTGCAATTGTTGTTGTTGAACAATTATAATATCCTTAAATCTCTGATTTATTATTGTTGAAGACTAAAGATAATTTTTATTCTTCATTATCTTAGTCATGATATTTCTTACTGGGCTATTTAAGCTCACCCTTTTCAGTTTTGTCCCATTCTCAGGAAAGGAAAATGTAGCTGGGACTAGCCGGGGAGTGGAGTGATGGTTCGAGTTAGTGGTTGTCCTCATCAAGTGATGGAATAGTTTAATAATAACTGTACTGAAGACTTTAAACATGTGTTGCCGTCTTTTTACGGCATTGTAATAATTTGGGTTTGGATACTGTGGTACCATACGGTACGGTATTTGTATGGAAGTCACAGTATGTGTGTGGTCGTATTTTGCACGACAAATATTAGTTGTAAATGGGAAAATTCGTATTTGTATTTGTATTTTGTAGAATGTTATTGGCGACTCAAAATGGGTTGTGTGGACCTATTTTGGGGGCGTCACAACGACCATATTAACATAATATTCCTGCTCCTGCTGAAATGACGGTCACACCCTTGACATAATTTGCAATGAAAAAATTGAAAGAAAAAATATAATTTTTTTAGTATAATAAATGGCATGAGTTCCAGATCCAACCACAAAATCTTCAGTGACGTGATTGATGTATTAGAAGGTTTTTTTCTTCAGTATGTACATTTATTAGAAGTATATAGTTTTTTTAATATAATAAATGGCATGAGTTCCGGATCCAACTAAAAAAATCTTCAGTGACGTGATTGATGTATTAGAAGGTTTTTTTCTTTAGTATGAGTATATAAATTTCATTCTATTATTTATTGGAAGTATATAAATTTCATTCTATTGCTTAATATGTTATTATTAGTAAGGGTATAATAGTTCAAATGATATTTTTTGTTTATCCAATCCTTTAATTAATCTTGAAAAAAACAAACATGTGACTAGGATTATTTAATCCTAAGATTAATAGTCTTGGGATTATAATTCATGGGATAATAATCCCCGAATTATAATCCTTGCAAACAAACATGGCCAAAATATTTAAATATTAAATATAATATTATCTACAAATTATAATGTCATTTTTTTTGTTAAACTCATAGCTTTGAGATGTTTCATGATAGTGTCACTATCAATGGTTCTAAATACATCATTTTTGATATAAATAACTAAAGAATCATTCAACTATTTATCTCTCGTTTGGTCACAAAGTGTACTTTTATAACAATATTAAAATTCTTTCCACGGTAATGATTGCAACGGACAAATAAAAATTAGTCTTATAGAGACTAACCAACATGACCGACCCTGAGTTTTTAAGGGTTTAAAGTGACAACAAAATTTTTTTGGCCTATTTTATTGGATAAATTTTTTGTGGGCCTTTAAATTTAAACTGACGTGGGCTGGACTATTTTGCTTGAGTATATATATACATAACACAAATACTTCTTAGGGCCCTAAAAATTTGACAATTTTAGTGGGCCTAAAGCCTGGGCACCTTAGGCTTTAGCCCAAGGCCGGTGCTATTAACCAACTTTTGAGAAAGTCCACCAATTCTTTTCACGTTACAAAATTTAAAATTATTTTTATTATCTACGATTTAATTTTCAAGTTCATCATCCAGTTTCAAAAACCTCCATATTAAAATTTTAATAGTTAAAATTTTACAAATTGAATCAACCATTTTGGAGAAAGATTTTTTAGATGCCATGTACATGGAAGTTGTAATTTGCTTGTTGCCTTTTTTAAGTTTAATCTTTCAACCCTTTAAAATTTATTGAATTATATTTTTACCTTTATACTTAAAAAAAAATTATGTAAACAAAAAATGTTCACAGCTACTGCCCTCTAAAGTAGTTCTGCCCCTGTTGCTAGTCTTGGGGTCAAACACGTTGCTTCAAACAAAACATGGTGAAAACCACGTGTTTTCCATCATCCACCTCCAAATGATTTCTTTTTCTTTGTTTTTTACACTAGCTACTTACAAAATGCTAGCAAAAGGCAAAAGCATATTGGAAATAAGGGATCCGATTCGGTTATAAGTATCAACCGCAATCATAATATACAGTTATTAATATTAATAATTATTATTATGTGATTACTTCTAGTTGTAGTTACATGCGGTATGATTGTGGTTGCATAACCACTTTCATATATATTTTAAAAAAATTATAATATATAATTTTTATACTACTAATTTATATTATGAAAATTATTTTTACTTCAACACATACATATTTAAAAATCTTATATATAACACAAATAATAAAAAAGTTTAATTTATAAATTACAATTATACATAGATAATATGTAAGGAACTACTATTACATATGTTAAACTAAAAATAAATGAAGTTGTGGACTTAATTACATTAATTAAAGAGATTTTAAATAAAGTTCTAACACGTCATATTTATGTTTTTTTGTGCTAGTAGTGATTATCATGGATTATCTTATCATTCATATTAATTTGCATAAAGTTGAAGGGAACTAATGAATTTTTAGGAAGATATACATTAAATGTAATATTATACGTACAAGTGACTAAAACTCATAACAAACAAATTAAATTACATTATTCATTTATATTTTTATTATATGCAGTACAACTTGATATTTAATATATATAAAACATATATAGTTTATTATAAAGCGTGGTGTGGTGCGGTTTTAGAAATGTATCCACAACCGCAATCACAATATGCGGTTAGTAAAAAATAAAAACCGCACCGCATCCACAAATTGTGCAATTTTATGCGATTTCAGTTACAAATACAGTTTCCCACTCTCCCCTAATTGGAATTGTGCCTAAACTAGAGCGAATGGGGTCCCAGACACCACCTTACTTCACCCACTGGCAATCAAAATATTCATATTGATGTGTTCAGAGTGTTTAAAAATTCAAACGTACTTGTAAATTTTATTCGTTTAGTAGTAATTTATTTCAAACGCAATTTACTTAACTTCTAAAAATAATATTTTGAGCTCAAACGTAACTTACTTAATCAAATATTCATATTGATGTGTTCTGAATGGAATGTAAAATATCAAAATTCATTTTGTCACAAAAATGAAAATTTATAAGCACATGCACCACTTTTAATTGAATTTTGAATTTTGTCACTTTTAAATGAAAATTTTAGGAGTGCATTATATTCTCCAATTTTTTAGAGGGAGAACACTCACAATTTTTAATTGAATTTTGAAGCTCTGTCTGCATGCTATAAAGTTTTTCTTTTTCAAAATTTTATTATATTTAATATTGTTGTTCAATCTCATTTTCCCAATGTTTAATAAATGTATTAAAAACAAATTAATTTGAAAGTGGTGACAGCCTATGTATGTTACAAGTTAATTTGAAAACTCGTAAAAATAAGGCTTTCTCCAAGAATAGTAAAAATCAAAAGATATTTGCTATTTTTTGAGATATTTTTCCCTGATTTTGTTTCTTTAATGTTTATATACTGACATTCAGATATTTTTGTCTCCCTCCGGACATAGTCCAGAGGTGCAAGACAACCTTTTTATGGTGGTGGAAAGGATGTACAATTTGGCCAATCACAAATGCACATAATATTAAAAAGAAAAGTACAAAATTAGGAAATGATTAAACTTTTATTTTTGAGATTTCTAACATTCTTTTTTTCTTTCAAAAAGTAATAGACGATATTATTTGTAAATAGTCCTCGTATCGTATCTAATTATGTGAATGAGATCTTAGTTTGTTGATTAAAATTGACGTTATGTGACTTTTAATGTGAATTTATTTATAATTTTTTTTGTGTTAATTGTGTTTCTTCTTTAATATAAGACTCGATTGATTATTAATATTATAATATTATACTTTTTAAAATAGAGTTTCAAAAAAAAGTACACATAATTAAACAAATAATAGTGAGACAAATATAGTGACATTAGTGTCTATAGTCTAGTAACATGAATAATACTTTCCTCATTTCACACAAGTGTCGTCTGAATTTGATTTTAGTTAATTTTCCAAATTTTAAATTTTAAATATACGTGTAAATTTATATAAATTTTAAAATAATAATTCATACTTAATAATACTTTTTAAGTACTTTACGATATTAACAATTATCTTAATAAAAACAAATAAATTAATATTAAATTTTAAAGTTTATAGTAAATTAATTTAAAAAATTAAAATGAGACTCTTAGAGGCACTAATTGGCTATTGCGACAGGTTTCACCGTACATAAATATAAAAGAACAACACGCACTCCGTTAGTAAAACTCTGTTCTAGCTCCCACACGTTGTTCTCTATGACTAAAATTTCGTTTGGGTATTGATTTTGTTGGAGTCTTAACTCAAAATCAATCATGCCGGTGTGCATACGGAGATAAAACAAAAGATTGAACAAGTTAATGCGCATTGCAAGAAATTACTGACAAACATAGCCGGAAGCTGAATTTTGATGAACAAAATATAATTTTCACATGAATTAAAAAAAATAAAACTAAAAAAAAAAGAGTAAAAAAAATTATAAAATGATGAATACTTTTACTTTTTTACACTAATGGACTCTACTAAATTACATACTTACCATTCACTGTATGTACCTTTGCTTATCCTTTTGAAGACAAATATTTTTTGTAACTTTAGTCATCTTTTGGAAGACGGGGGAGTATAACTGTGTCGTAACCACTTCTACCTCAACTCAATCCCCCTGTAACATATAACGTTGTGTGGAACACGTGCTGCGTGTACTAATCATGTGGGGCAAAATTGAAACTTTATAAATTTAAAAGGCTAAATAAAAAGATATAAAAAATTTAAATTAAAGAGGATAAAATAGTAATATATCTAAAATTGTAGGAACAAAGAGAGTAGTCACACCAAATATCGTTTATATAATGGTTACAAAATTTTAACTACTATAAGATGGGTTTAAACCCATGAGACTCAAAATATTAAACAAATTCAAGATCGGAATATTAATAAATCACCAAATTCAAATACACACGACACTTGACAACCTCTGATTACTCTATCTTAATGGGCATTGATCGGACCAGTTAAAATATAAATCGATCCCAACATTCTTAAGTACCAAAAAGTTAGTATAATTGTCGAATCAACTAGTCTCTATATATGGGTTTTTTTTTGGTACGTTTGAACTTCTAAACGTATGAAATGTACTATATCATTTTTGTTACGGTGCTTTCGAACTCCAACTTTATGTTTATGAATTAAATAAACTATATTTAAAATAAATTACTTATGAATAATAAATTTTTAAACGTTTCAAACGTTGTCTAATCAAATATACACATTATATATATATATATATATATATATATATATATGTGTGTGTGTGTGTGTGGTATTGTAATGTACTCCTTCTGTCTCAAATTAATTGCCCAGTTTTGACTTTTTAAAGTCAAATTGACCATTTTTAAAACTAATCTTTTTACTATTTTTGCTAAAATATAGGTGAAGAGATTATAACCAAAAGAAAGTATATACAATTTACTACTAACCCCAATTTTTATAATTTTAAAAATATATTTATATATGCTTAATTATTAATTCTAAAAATAGTCAATTTAACTTAAAAAAGTTAAAATTAAGCAATTAATTTGGGACATGGGGAGTAATTATTATAACCTTCACCATCTTTGATATCAAAGAGTGTGAGTATAACCATTTAATTAACTCCTTATATATACAAGTGGTTTCCGAACACGCAACGCGTGTGTAAATTATATGGAGTAAAATAAATTTTTTATAAAATTTAGAAAAATAAATAAAAAATATAAAAAATTAACATTAAAAAAAATAAAATAGTAATATATTTAAAATTACAAAGGCAAAAGAGTAAAATAAAATGTGATCCAATTATATTAAACGTGTGAAGGAAGCCTCCAGGCTCCAAGAAGGCTTTATAATACATAATAGATGTTGTGTATGTAATTATTCTACTTAAGAGTAAGCAACAATACTGCTACCTTTTAACTTGAACTTAAAATTGATTTGAGAGACGCGTGCTATGAGTCTTTGGGGTCAAGGTCAAGTGGTCAACACGTTGCTTCAAACAAAACATCATAAAACCACGTGTTTTCCATCATCCACCTCCAAATGATTTTTTATTTTGTTTTTGTTTTTTAGGTGGCACGCTTGGTGAGTAAATTATGTGAAATAAAATAAAATATTTAAAAAAATTTTAAAATTAAATAAAATAATAATATTATTAAATTTACAAGTATAAAAGAAAATAAAATGCGACATAATTATACCAAATTACTTGAAGCGGCTTTATAGATAACTTTGAAAAATAATATGTAGAGTTACTAAATGCTAGCAAAAGGCTAAAAGCACATTGGAACCGTGCCTAAACTAAAGCGAATGGGGTCCCAGACACCACCTTACTTCACCCACTCGCAATCAAAATGTCCATATTAAATTATTAATAGTCCTAATTTTTGTTTTATTATTTTCTCCTTTAATTAATTTTCAGTTTGTCATATATACATATTCCAAGACATACAATGCTATGCCACTCTCAGTTTCAAAATAATTTTTATTTTTTATTTTTTCAAGACTTTAAAACTTTTCTTTAGCCTACATAACGTTAGTCTTAATTAAATTCATGTAAACATAATTTGTAGACATTTATTTCTCCTATTATGAATTTTATATCTCTTTTTTTCTACAAAAGAGTCGTTAATTATCAATTCTTTTATGTCTTTTTAATGATAATAATATAAAATGACACACTATATATTTTTAAATTTATCATTATAATTTTATTATAATATTATCATTGCTAAATAAATAATTTTTAATCTTGGTATAAACATGAAACAGAAATATATATTCAATATTTGCGATATTTTTTTGTGTGAAATGGAGGGAGTATTGAAAATTGAAACTAATCACTCAAATTTTTACAATTTACGCTTCACTATAATGTTATAGGAAATTGTTTTTGTGAGAAAAATGAAATGTGCATTTATTATTTACTTATTTTTGAAATAAGGATAGAAAAAGATATATCATTAATCCGATGAAATTATTTTTGACGGAAATTGTTTTTGTGAGAAAAATGTAATGTGCATTTATTATTTACTTATTTTTGAAATACGGATATAAAAAGATATACTATTAATCCGACAAAATAATTTTTGACGGAATATTCTATCGAAAATAACTTATTTTTTATGAAATAATTTCGTTGAAAATAATTCTTTTGGAAATATACGATTTGTTTTTTTTGTAGTGGATTAATTAATATTAAAAATTAAAGGATACTCTCATTTGAAGGAGAGAGAATCCCATGTGTTTTTTTTTTTAAGATGCAAAGCACCTCATTCACTGTGGCCCCTTGTAAAGTGAGGGTTAACGATGTTGCGCTTTGTTTGAGCTATTAAGGACATGTTTATACGGTTTTTGATTAGCCAATACTTGAAGTAGAAGCCTAGAGCTCAAATCATTGAAAACTAGTGCTATAGAAAGTCCATTCCGATGGCCGACAACCACTCTCATATTGGTTAGCTAAAGGGTCTAATTGGTCAGTTTTGTGTTTTTTAATACTCCACTTTGCATTTGGATATTTGTTTTTTTATCATAAAATGGGACATATATACATGATGCCTACCGGCTACAAATCAAATCAATATTAATATACTAATTCAAATATTAAACGTGCGTGACAAGTCTCTATGACAATTTTGGTGCTCCTTTAAATACCTCTAACTCTCACATGACTGAAAAAAAAAGAGTAATAGGTATCGAGAAGAAAATGATTCTATTTGTCCGTTGTGTCAGAGAAAAATTAAAATTTTTATACGATACTCTTAACAAGTAAATCCTACATACATGTTAGAGAGTATAGTAAAAGTATCAGATTTCTTGAATAAAAATTATAAATTTTATTTTAAATTTTTGTTTAGTAAGTATAACTCTCTCCGTCTGTTAAAAAAAGTAAAATGAGTTTTTTTTATGGATACTTTTATTGGATATAATATATTATTTTCTTTTTTCGGAATAGAGGAGACATAGTTTTCACATTTTCAAGAGTTTTGGATACAAGAAGTGGTAGGATTTAAACCTACTGTTCACTTTACCTAGATGGATTGTAAAGAAACATAATATTAAAACTATTTTTGACACTAAAATATTAAGCGCACCACTCCATATAATTTTTGCTAAAAGGTTCTCTTTTTCTAAAGAAATCATGATTCATTAATTTTCTCATCTATCTCTTTTTCTATATATCATCTAAAAAATGAAATATCAAATAAAAATCTAAAAAAGGTGGTGATGCTTTTGCATTGTGTGCGCAAGTTTGCTTTGGAACTAAAATACAAAAAATCAGTCACACTTTTGCAAGAACCATTTCTAAATAATTAAATAGTTATTATTTTTTTTTTGTGACAAATAATGGATGTCCCTAATTGTACAAATGAATTAAAAAATAAATTTTTTTTTATTATAGGTGTTTTTGTGACAATAGTTATTACTTATCTAGAGCTACAACAACAAAAAATACAAAAAAATATATAAAAAAAGTACAAAAAAATAATTTATAAAAATATAAAAAAATATAAAAAAAAAATAATTTATAAAAATATTGTTTGTTACTTCTGAAAACTCAGTGCCACATGCTTCAAAGTTGGATAACTAAAAATGAGAATAACAAAAAACTTAATTTGAAAATGAGTTAAAATAATTAAGGTTGTCTCCAAGAATAGTAAAATCAAAAGATATTTGCTATTTTTTGAGATATTTTTTCCCGATTTCGTTTCTTTAATGTTTATAATACTGGCATTCGGGACAAAGTCAAAATGTGCAAGACAACTGTTTTTTTACGGTGGTGGATTGGGTACAAATGCCCAATCACAAATGTACATAATTTTAAAAGTAAAGTACAAAATTAGGAAATGAGTAGAGTTTATTTTTGTGACTTCTTCCAAAGTTTTATTTTTTTTGTGTACATTTTTGTAAAACTATGAAACAAAAGTTATTATAAGCTTGTTTGGTGTAAAATTTATTTATTTATTTATTTATTAGTAGAATTTATTCAATTACAATTCATTTATGGGATACTAATATTAAAAGTTAAGAAAAAACCCGAAAAAGATACAGACGAAAGTTAAGAAAAACTTATATTATTTATGTAGCGTTTTGATTCTGACTTCCACTAATTTTTATTGAAAGATAAATTCAAACTTGTAACTTTAAACAATAATAAAAGGACCTCTAGTGAGACGAATATAATAACATCTGTGACTATAGTCTATAGGAAAACTAAGTAAGGTGGTGTTTGATAAAACTGAGTAATTAAGATCTGAATCGTTAATACATCTTAATAAATTAGATCATCTTAATGAAATAACATCTGAATCTAAAAAATTGTTTGATAACTAAAAATGTAAAACATCTTAATGACACTATTTTACCATTTTAACTTCTGAGTTATTTAAAAAATTTATTTGAATGATCTTAAAATTTAAAATTGAAGGAGTACAATATTTTATTGAGGCTGTTTTTGTCCATAAATTTTAAGAGACAACTCTTAATAGTTAAGATTTGAGTTTTTGTCTTAACGATTAAGAGGCAAAAAAAAAATTATCAAATAAAATTTGTCTCTGACCGAATCAGAGGCAGATGAATTAAGAGACATTCGGACACAAACAAACACCACCTAAGATTTTCCTCATTCCCCAAAAAAATTCCATTTGAATTTTTAATTTAGTGAAAATTGAAATATGGATATAAATTTTTTAAAATAATAAATTTGTAATTAATAATACTTTTCAAGTAAATTTCCAATATTAACTATTATGTTAAAAAATCAAATAAATTTATATCAAAATTCAAAAAATTTATGAATTAATTTAAAAAATAAAAATGAGACTCTTAGCCCTTAGCCTTTAGGCACTAAGGCTATGCTTGTTAGCAAAGATTATAATATTGAGACTATATTCTCATGAATTATACTTCCTCCGTCCCAAATTAACTGTTTATTTTTGACTTTTTAAAGTCATATTGACTATTTTTAAAACTAATTTTTGTACCATTTTTGCCAAAATATAGGTGAAGAGATTATAACCAAAAGAAAGTATATACAATTTACTACTAATACCAATTTTTATAATGTTAAAAAATATATTTATATATGCTTAATTATTAATTTTAAAAATAGTCAATTTGACTAAAAAAAGTCAAAACTAAACAGTTAATTTGGGACAAAGGAAGTACTATTAATCCTAAGATTAAATAGTTCTAGTCACATGTTTATTTTTTATGGGATTATTCATGGAATAACTTAAAATAGTCTCATGTTATGTTTGTTTTGTCCAAGATTATTTAAAGAATTGGATAAAAATTTACCGTTTGGACTATCATATCCTTACTACTAATAACAAAAATATCATATTCTTATTAGTTTAAGTATAAATAGATAGGATAAGATACATCGGTCTTCTACTAATTTTTAATCTCAAATAATAGAAATTATAATACCTAATTAAACATAATATTAAATAATCATCTCTTTCATCTCATTTTATTATTTTGTGACTAATAATTCCAAATCTATTTTTAAAAATAAACAACAGACTTCTGCCTAATTGCGCCAAGGTTCTACCGTAAATAAATAAAGAATCAACACGCACTCTGTTAGTAAAACTCTGTTCCAGCTCCCACACGTTCTCTATGATTAAAATTTCCTTTTGGCTTTCAAATTTTCCCATTAACAACAGGGAAAGTCCAGCTCTCTCTATAAAGCCAACTCATTTCTCCCATCGCCCCTAACTCTCTATCTCCATTCTCCAACCTTCTCTTTCTCTCTCTAGACTTTACTTTCTATATTTATATATCATCAACAACACTCCATTATTATTATTATTAAACCCCAAAGCTTAATTTCCCCACATTGACTAACCATTTCTTTTACAAGTCTTTGCGTCTCTAATTTTCTTGGATTCCCAAGATTTTCCAAGAAAATAACAACAAAAGTTTGCTTATTTATTAAACCCAGTTGGGTTATATATGATCCAAAGATTCAATCTTTGGTCAGATTGGTTTTGATTTTGTTGGAATCAAGTCAAAATCAATCATGCCATTTCCATGGAAGAAACCAAAGGGCTCAAGAATTTCTCAGTTTGTCGCCGATCACATCAATTCATCAAAACACGGCGGCTCCCTTGTTGTTCAGACCGGGTTCCCCACTTCCCTTGTCGATCTATTTCATAAAAATCGCGATCGTTTGAAGAAACCCAGCAAGAAAAAGCGATCCGCCGGCCCGGATCCGGTGATTCCGCCGCCAGTGGCACCGTCCAGTCCTTCGAATCAGATTTCTTTGGTAAATTATACTGACCCGGATTCGGAATTGGTGAGTTCAGAGGAGTATTCGACGAAATTGGCGAATCCAGAGGAGTGTTCGACGAAATTGGCGAATGCAGAAGAGTGTTCGACGAAATTGTTGAATCCGGAAAAGTGTTCGATGAATCGAACTGGGGATAGTTTGGTAAGTGGTAAAGATAGTGTTGATAAAGTTATTGAGGATGGAAATAAAGTTTTTGTGGTTGTTTTGAAGATTTTAGTTATGGTGGTTTTGGCTTTGGTGACAAAAAGGTTGGTGCTTGGGGTCAGTATGTCTGCGTTTTCTTTGTTTTTTCTTGAATATGTGGGGAAGTATTTGAATGGATTATTGAAACCGGTTTCAAAATCTCAAAAGATGTTGAAAATGTTGGTTCAAAGGGTTTTGTGCATTTTTAGAGATAAAAGGGATAAGTTAGATGGTGAGGGCATTGATTCTGATTGTTTTGGTTCGGGTAAGGGTCAGAACTTGAATGTTGTAAGTGCAGAAATGCAAATTGTGCAGGATGAGTCTAATTTGGATCCTCCTGTTGAAGAAATTATAGATGTGGATTGCAGCAAAATATTGAAATTTGAGGAAGTGAACTCGAAAGTGGGGGTTTTGGAGATAGAGGAGGATTGCAAGAGTGAAGTTTTGGAAATTAAACAGAAGGGTTCTCGCAGGGCTAAGATGAGATCGAAAATGACGAAACTTGTTCCAAAGAAGTTGTGCAAGTCAAGGAAGAAAGGGTCTGGTTCAAAAAGTGAAGTACCCGATTTAATGAAAGAAGATAAACATGAAGACAGAGCATATGAGAGAGATGTTAAGCAATTTGAATGTAGTAAGGAACTATGTGACAGTGGAATGGAGAACATTTCTGTCACGTCTTCTGATCCTTGTGAATTATTACAGAGTGAACCGGAAGCAAACGTAGTTGTGGCAAAGGCTGGAAGACAAACAGATGGGATTTTGGGGTATTGGGTTCTTTGTTTGATTGTTCTTTCTGGGCTGGTTGGAGGTCGGATTTTAGCAATCGTGCTTACATTATCTTGGTGCTGGATGATCAGAATACAAAGGAGATGTATAAAGCTCCCCATGCTGAGATCTTCTGCTGAAATCTCTGGTTAGATTATGGGTGCTCTTGTTTATAGAAAGCCTTTTGTTTTTTTACTTGAATACATGTTGTTCGTTGTCTGTCTGTTGTTTGAAAAGTGAATGAAGGTTCGATCATAGAAAAATCAACCTGGTTGAGACTCCAGCTTGATGTGTTGTACTATGCACTGTAAAATTCTACAGATATAAAACAAAAAATCAACGATATTGATTCTTTACTCATATGAATGTGAATTGTAGCTGATTCAATTATGCTCATGTTGTCTCCAATTTCAATTTAAGCTCTTTGCATTTCAACCATTTATATGAATGCACGAGTTCTCCTCAATTCAATTCTGTATGGTGTTTTGTATGAACAAATTATTTATCGTAATGGTGAAGTATGTGCTGTGTGATTTTATTTTCATTTCTTTAAAAGATACAAGGGATAGAAGGGGACTTTAAAAATTTTCTAGTTTGATTCTCCTCGTTGCTATTTTCTATTTTTGTTGGCTATCCAATTATCATACTAACAGAAATGGGAAACTGAATAAGCAGAGCAGGTCAAAAACTCGGGATATGTCTAGGATGGGTCGCAGTTAAGCTCCTTTCTTTCCTTTTCCCTTTTTAGCATCTTCTCAAGTGAAGAGAACAATTCTGCAAGAAAAACTTGTATAATTCAGAACTCTATTTGGAGGATAAAAATTTAGATTTTATTTTAATATGAACTCTATGAATACATTACCACTTACCAGGTTACAATTTGGCAGCTCAAAGAGTTTCTTTGATCCTCTAATTTGTTTGTGTCTGAACTTTGCACATACTTTTTGTATCATTCAATATTTATAATAGCTGCACCAATCTTCTCCCACATTTTTCAAATATGCACATATAATCTTTAGCTTATATCAGATAGCTACGGATTTTCTTGATTGAAGCTTCTGTCACATTTAGACATTTGTGGACCCATCTAAATAATCTTGCTACGTTACCAGCTGGATATATGTTACTCGCTCATTCTGTGGTTAAATCTCTCAACATCTTTCCATCAATACTTCTGTAGATTAGGACAAAACTTCTATGGAACTGATGCCTTGCTCCTTTGATAACGGGACATAAACCCCATTGGTCTCTGAACCCAAATGTAGGAGTTCATCTTGCTTAACTGTTGTAACACTGCATTCATCTCAACACTTGGCGTACATATCTAACAGCGCTTTCTCTTGATTCAGTTCACCTTCAATCCCTACTTTTAAAATATAATCGTGTATCAGCCTTGCATACTCTATTCCCCTAATTCGTCCACAAGTTGTCAATAGAATTGTCATAGTAATCTTATCGGCTTGAATACCTTCACACAAAATGTCCTGAAACAAAATCATTGCTTCAAAAATTTGAACCTGGGTTGGTATTTTAAGTAACTATATTGTATTCCAAGCTGTGAGAAGAGCTGAGCAAGTGTAGTTTTCTGGGCAGATGGAGTTTGATTTAATGCAGTGGTTGTAAATGATAATGGCTTCGATGGGTTTATGGCATTTTTTGAGTATTCTCTAAGAATGGAGTTTCATGCATGTGGGGTTGGTGAGGATGACACTAGTGATGATGATTTGGTTAAGGGTCTCAAGTTCTTTAATGTAGTGGGATGTTCTTTTGAGGGACAGAAAATGCTTGCAATGGCCTACACATTACTTCCTTTCATGGCTCTGCATAGTTGCCATAGCGTTGCCATGGCGTCCCGGCGATGGAAGGAATGGCATGGCGTGAGTCGACTTGAGACAGAATTGTCAAGGTGTTTTCGTGGTGTTGTTGACGTTGTTGAAAACGAATTTTTAAGTTGGCCTCGCTTTTCGGAGCTGCTCCCAGTTCACACTATGGTGGAGGAGGTGCCGTGAAGATCTAGGTGTGAGCAGTGTGCCTTGGTAGCTCAGCGTCTTATATTGTCGCCTAGGCGACGCCGAGCTTCCAAGGCGCACGCCTTGACAGCTCTGCCACAAGATTTTAAAACATGGTTTTACCCGACACCAATAATGACCCGTGAGTGACCCATTGATTAAAAACAAAGGATAAAACCCTAAAACAAAAAATTGAGTACTTTGACTCTTCTTCTCGTTGCAAGTACTTCGACTCTTCTTCAGTTCTTCTCGACTTCTTCTCGACACTTTGTGACTCATCATAGACCCATCGTAGCCCCATAGCAGTTCCATCGCAGCCCCATCACCACTTCATCGCAGTCCCATAACAGCGACTGTGACTCGCAGCAACCCTGAGTCAACCCAACCCCTAGTTTCTTTTTTTCTCTCCTTCAGTTGCAGTGAGCCCTCCGACCCTCTCTCACACAGCCACATGTTTGTTTCTCTTCTCCTTGATTTTCTGTTTAGATTAAGTGGCAATTTTATTGTCTTTTCAAGTCTTTTAGTATATCTTTTGTGGGGGGCTGATTTAAAAGTGGATAAATAGCCCATTAACTATTTCTTTAATTTATTGACTTAAGTTTTAGTTTATTATTAAGAAAATGCTATATTTTTCAAGTTTTAGTTTTAGATTAAGAGATAATTTTATTGTTTTAAACTCTGTGGGTATTGTTTATCTTTAAAGTGGGTATTCTCTGTTTATCTTTAAAGTGGTTATGTTTTAGGTTTTAATATATATGAAATTTTATTGTTTAATATACTTGTGAAGTAATATAAATAATATATAAATTACACATTGTAAAGGACTTGTCGCCATGATGGTCCCCTAGGCGTCCTGGTGGTCGGCTACCGCCATGCCTCGCTGTGACGCCGTGACAAATGAGATCTTTGTACTTTTTGGGTTTAACAGGAAAACACATTTTTGTTATGGTTATATTGTTCTAGGGGATGAGAGTGTTAACCTCCCCTGGACCCTTAAAAATGTGTAAAATTAAAAAGAATGGTATTAATTAAGAAAATAATTGGCTTAATATAGTAGTTTAGTTTCATGTATAGTTGAGGATCAAGTTTTGAATTTAAAAGTTGTTGGTTTTGTTATTTGTAGTAATGCGGTGGGGCCGTGGGGGGAAGTTCTCGGCTTTGGAGCTGATAAGATTCAGGGGGTGTTTGTTATAGGTCATCTGAAATTAGAGGTGACAATTTTCAACATGACATGAACACGATATAGAATAAGAGAGTTAGTATTGAGTATAAATAATTTTCGTGTCATAAACAAATTTACACGTTTAACATGAAATTTAAATGTGTCAGATGCGGGCTATGAACGAGTTGACATGTTTAACACGATTAGACAAGTTTATTTAAAATAAATAAGATATAAATATGATTTGGAGTTATAATTTACCTGAAATATTAAGTTTTTTCTTTTTTAGTTGCTTTTCTAAGCTTGTTTTATTGTATTTTGTTAAATATATATTATTGTAATGAATAAATAGCGTTATTATTCAATAAATAAATGAATGATACTGTATTTTTTTTATTTTAATTTATATACTGAACGGTTAAATGGGAAGACACGTTTAACACTATTAATAAACAGTTTAGTGTTGAGCATCTTGATACGATTAAACAATGGGTCGGGTTAGTATTGACCTATTTCATGTAATACGTATGACCTGACAAGACATGAATTTGTTTAACATAACACGATTGTCACCCCTATCTGTAATGGTCATCTTGGAGACCCGATAATGTGAGTCGGTTATCCTTGTAAATCGTATTTGTTACATTGATAATTTTACATTCTTGATAATCCATATACTTAATAAAGTGTCAAGATTCTCACCTGAGGTGGATATTCGGATGATCAAAATATAGATAGTAATCTAAATTTTGGTCATTTTGATATCTTTTTATAGACAACAGAAGCCATCATATTTTAGTAATTTAGACATAAACATCCTTATTGATCACACGAATACAAAATATTTACCAAGTAAATACCCATATATATCAAATGTATTTTTTCTTTATTTTAATAATTTAGACATAAATACCCTTACTCGTCCTTATTCGTCTTATGTAAGTGGGGCCCACACCATTATCGCGTAAAAAAAATCTTGTGAAAAATATTAGAAACACTAGTGAAAAATATAGTGATTTCCAAAATAAATATGGAAAATGACTCATAACTGAACAGAGAAATCCTCCACGAATTATGATATCTAAAGAGAGAAATCCTCGACCAAGCAATAAAGTCTATATGTTTACTACTCCTAATAAACACAGAGACAGAGAGAAGGCAAAGGATTTATAAATAGGAAAAAGAGAGAAATTAATGGTCGAGTATGTACTAGCTCTCTTCCATCTTTCTTCTCATCAGTCTTTGCAACTTCCATGCATTTATATTTTAAGGTATGTTATTATTCTACAATTTTCTCTAGAAATAATTCTGTTTATTTATTTATAATAATATGATGATAATTGATCTCCAATCAATCTCAGTTAAGTACAGAAGTTTGCGTGTACTGACTGATATATTTGGATTCATGATTTTCAATTTTCAACCCATATTGAATCAAAATCCCCATTTGAAAAAAAAAACTCCTGGTTGATGATTTTCTATGCATTTTTTAGTTTAGCCTACAACAAACTTAACGTTTTTTAGTATTCTTTTTATTTAAAATTATATAACTTATTTTGTTTTTAGGATAAAAAATATAAAAAATATCACGTTTAAGACTTAAGTGTAACAATCTCGGTCAAATATTGAGTCCAAATCAAATTATAGCATAGCAAGGCCTAATGCATTTTCTTAATAATATCTTTTTGAATCATCTTAGCGAACCATAAGCTCACCAAACATGTTATGACTGAAGGTATTAATGACAATAACTTGAGATGTGAGACTGAGGTGTTATAAGGCCGAACACAAAATCACACATAGCCAAGATCTTTGCCTCTAACCATTGCGGAATAATATATACAAACGACCTACCAAACCCGCCTTCTTGTCCCCGCCTCCAGCAACCTAATCAAATAACTCAACTCGAATTTTTTTGAGAGTTAACTTTGATATTATGTAACAACCTGAGTCAAATTCTTAGTCCAAATCAAATCATAGTGCTTTTTCAGTACTATTATTAAAATGAGCCAAACACATACCTACAACAGGATCTACACCTGTGCCCCTAAAATCTCTCCTACAATCTCTGCCCCATAATATCTGTCCATTACTATTGTTTCTCTTCTTTTTTTTCCCCTTAAAGTTTAGCAAATTTGACCCTTGTTAAGAGGGAATAACTTTACCGGTAATTTTCACAGAATCTTCATCTATAAATCTCATTTTCTCCCTCTAATTTCCGTTAATCTCTGAATTCATACTCTTATTTTTGATGATTTTTCATTCTTGATAATCCACATACATGGTAGTGTTAAGATTTTCACCTAAGATGGATATCCAAATGACAAAAAAATGTGATAATCTTAAATTACTACATGTTGGTCATCTTGATATATTTCTATAGACAAATAAATCCCTCATATTTTAGTAATTTAGATATAAATACGTTTTTCTCATGTTAAAAAATAAGTAAATATAAATATCCTTATTTATCACATAAATACAAAATATTTACCAAATAAATACCCATATATATCAAATGAACACTTCTTTATTTTAGTAATTTAGACATCAATATTATTATATGTTCTTATTCATCTTATGTAAGTGGGGCCCACACACCATTCTCATTTAAAAAAGAAATCTTGTAAAAATATTGGAAACACTTGTGAAAAATATTGTAATTTCCAAAATAAATATGGAATGTGACTCATAACTGAAGAGAGAAATCCTCCAAGAATAATGATATCTAAAGAGAGAAATCCTCGAGCAAGCAATAAAGTCTCTGTGTTTACTAACAAACACATGGACAGAGAGAGGGCAAAGTATTTGCAATAGCAAGAAGAGAGAGAAATTAATGGTTAGAGAAGAATAAGAAACAAAAACAAAAAATAAATTACATAGTATTACATATTCAGTAGGTAGAAGACTAAGTCAACAATAATTGGAGGAAGGTATAACCCCTCTACTCCCTGTCCCCTCCCATGTCCATGTCCAGGTCTTGGTCTAGTCCACGAAATCCAGATGATCAGTCTCACACGTTTACATGTCATCGTCTGGACTGGGAACACCCTCTGCCCTCTTTTAAACGGTCTCCAACTCAACAATAGATTAGTCTTTTTGTCGTACAAAATACTTCTATTTGTAAAATGAGAATATTTAAATTATAAATTATTAATATAGTAATGAAATATAATAACAAAATTTCTCTAACCATAATATAATAATATAATATATGACCAATCCTTTTCGATTGATAATACTTTATTTTGCCGTTTCAAAACAAAAACAAAAACTAAAAATAAATAAATAATGTATATGCACAAAGTCTCTGCACAACTGCCTTGTTTTCTCCGAGTATTACATAGTACACTTGCCTTATTTACTCCGAAATTACATAGTATTAGTAATAATTTTGCTTTATGCAGGCAAAATAAAACTTGAGCAGAATCAGTACCATAAACTGCCATGCTTGGTGACATTGTACTTTAGAGAATGGCCCGGAGACCTCGTCGTTGTACCCCTAGACAATCTATTCGTAGTCGAAACTTTGTTATACTCTTAATACTTTCACCACTTTGTGTTTATGGTATTTTCATCCGCCAAAAAATCATTTATTTTTTCCGTCCAGTTTGGGATAATCCCCCACGCCCATTTGAGCAGTTGCCACATTATTACGCTGAAAATATTTCGATGCACAAACAATGTAGCCTACACGGCTGGTCCCTTCGTTCAAAACCCCGTCGCGTATTTGATGCAATCATATTCAGCAATGAGCTCGATATTCTTGAAATAAGGTGGGGTGAACTTAATCCCTTCGTTACAAAATTTGTCATTTTAGAAGCTAACACCACCTTTACCGGTATCCCTAAGCCTCTAATTTTCGGTAAAAACCGTAATAGGTTTGCATTTGCTGAGGGAAAAATTGTTCATGGTGTGCATCCGGGTAAAATTGCATCACACGGGTCATATAAAGATCCATTTGACAGCGAATTAGGTCAACGTAGAGCTATGAATGCGTTGATTCGTCGCGCAGGTATTTCCCCTAATGATCTCCTAATTATGTCGGATACTGACGAGATTCCGAGCTCTAACACCATAAAACTGCTCCAATGGTGTGATGGAGTACCAGATGTGTTACACTTGGAGTTGAAGAATTTCTTGTATTCATTTGAATTTCCGGTGGATTTTAGTAGCTGGCGTGCCACGGTGCACATTTATAGGCCGTGGACTAGATATATGCATTCGCGACAGACGGACACTATTATCGCTAATGCTGGATGGCATTGTAGTTTTTGCTTTAGGAATTTATCTGAGTTTGTATTGAAAATGACAGGTTATAGCCATGCAGACCGGGTAAGGAGGAGAGACTTTATTGATTTGTCTCGAATTCAACGTCTCATTTGTCGAGGAGACGATCTTTTTGATATGTTGCCGGAGGAGTATAGTTTCCGGGAATTGTTTAAGAAGATGGGATCGATTCCTCGTTCAAGTTCAGCAGTACATCTTCCAGCTTATTTGATAGAGAATGCAGAGAAGTTCAAATTTCTTCTTCCCGGTGGTTGTTTACGCCACCAGTAAATAATGAATTCTTGGATAGGTTGTGTTAATTTCTCCACGGAAGATAGATCAAATTAAATTATTGTTTAGAAATTTATTAATTAACAAGCTTTATTGATCTAGGTTTAACTATTCTATAATAATATGTTAACTATAAATCAGGGAAATCCGCAAAACTCCTCTCACGTGAATAGAAAATTAAATCCGCATTCATGTAAGCAAAATTTTGAAGAAATATTAATTTTTTTTTTTGTAAAAATAATAATTCTTCATTTTAAATGATATGTTTGATATTATCCGTATTTTTATATGTCAATATATCAACAAATCATAGAGACCACTAAATACATATTTTATGACATTTGTAACATTCAGGATATAAAAATCAAAAAGAAAAACCAAACCCGGAAGAATATCTTGAACGTATTAGTTGAAAAAACATAGGCTCTTACACTCCCAAGTTTATGACATCCAATAATTATGCACAAGCTCACAATTTTCTCCTATTATTTAATAAATGTTTATCATGTTATTTAAGCTATTTTAAGGCTAACCTTAACACCTGCGATTTACTATACTGGCACTCAACATTATCTTTAATAATTTGTTACCACCTAATGATTTTTTTTTTCTTTTTTGAGTTTTTCTTAACAGTCATGCTCAATATATTGCAAGAGGAGGTTAGAAATCACCGTTCTAAAAAAATTAAACAATGGACCATTAATTTTGAACCTGACTAGAATGGTATTCATAAATACTAATGCTAGTTATGAATCATTCTCATATATATATATATATATATATATATATATATAGAAAATTTCAATAGCAGAACTCTTAAACAACATAACTAGCAGAACTCTCTTTAGCGACGGACAAGCGACGATTTTGTCTGTCGCCATAGATCCAGTCCGTCGCCATAGTTTTTAGCGACGGAATATGTTGTCCGTCGCTAAAAGTTATGGCGACGGACTGGACCTATGGCGACAGACAAAATCTCCGTCGCTAAAGAGAGTTCTGCTAGTTATGCTTTTTAAAAGTTCTGATCTTGAAACTTACTATATATATATATATACATGGAAGCTGATCCATAGTAATTGATGGCTATAAATCTATTTCTGACCACCATATTTGCACCATTCATTTATAAATTCTATGAACATGATTTTAAAAAAAAATAATCCCTATTGAAACACAATGTTGTACTGCAACACAGTTTTGCGGTAGAAGACTTGCCTATTGCAACACTGGGTTGCCAAGTAAGTTTTCTACCGCAACGCTGTGTTATAGGAGAGTTGTATTTTTAAATTGTGATCATTAAATTTTATAATAAATGGTGTAAGATGTAATCAACAGTGTTGTACTTTTGTGTGTCATCTGACTCATTCTAGAAATATATTAATGATTCAATTTTTAAAACTTTAAAGACAACATGTACGTTGAAGAAAGCCTCAGTTTTAGATCTTCTTGATATATTGGTGTACCAGATGGACCAACTCACCAAAATTAATCTTTAGATTACCCCAGCCGGTAAAAAATTATTATTATTGCCAACTCGATAATATCATCGATGCAACTAAGAGTTTTCGAAAATTCCTACGTTTACCATTTCCACATGCACCTTCATTTTGAGTGGAAAAGATGATCAGACGGAAAATCGGCATTCATAAGGTTAGCCCATCTTTCTCTATAAAAGCAGACCCAAGGAGTGGTTTATTTCACAACTTAATCTTCACTTGTTTTCATAACACACTTGCTCAAAAAATATATTTTACAAAATGGCCACTCAATTTATTTTCCTTGCATTTTTTGCCTTAACTTGTTCGATTTCTTTGGCATCTGACCATGATCCTCTCCAAGATTTATGTGTTGCTGACCCGAATAGTCCATGTACGAAAAATGTAACGCCACCAAAATCGGGACCAACTTAATCCATAATTAGGACTAATCTTAATTCCGACCTTGTGCGTTAAATACTATCTTGTATTAGTTTTACATCATTATAAAATAGTAAAACTAATAAAAATGCGGATAATTAAAATTTTCTATATCTTTCTTTCTATTCCCTGAAATCGCAACCTTTACGATTTGTCTTTACTCTCTCTCTCTCTCTCTTTTTTTTTTTATCATATATGATTCGTTTCAACATCTCATTTAAATATAAAGGTTCAACTTTTAACATCATATTTATTCCTTTATACGTTTTCTTTTAAATCCAACAAGCTAAATGAATTATAAAATTAAATGAATTCCTAAAATGATAACTAAATTCTTAATATAGCAACTCATATATTTATCGTATACTATTTCTCATATAAAATCACAATTAATTTAAAACGAATAAATTTTATTCGATATCACACAAGTTTGATACAACTTGGTTCAATTTAATATACTAGTCTTTTTGACTTGATACAAATTTAACTATCTAAACAATAATTATTATCTTTGCAATCATACTTCAAATCTCTATCACCAATATCATCTGGTTGTTCAACTTCTATCTGCAAATGAAATATTTGCAAGAATGAGCGCGACGGCTCAGCAAGTCTAACAGTTAACACATTTCATACCTCACATAGTATACATGCTTTATAGTGTATTCATGCTATATACATTTTGCAATGTGTATTATATCCACGCATCAAATTGTTCATGCTTGATATTTCCAAATATACATTTCATTTCTTACATATATATCACATATCATAAATAAGTTGAGTTTCCATAACTCAACTGACTTCAGTCATAATTTGACTTTGACAATTCATATAACATTGTAGTACAAAACACACGTTTCAACATATTCACAAAGGCTTTATTACAATATATAACAGTTTACACGTAAATAATATCAAATTCTCACATAACAATAAAGACCGAAAAACTTGCCTCGCTTCGGAGTTCATCATTTACATTATTCACATCCAATATTTCTTTCTCCCGTAACTCAATTCTGAATCATCTACAACATTATAAAATATTTTTTATCAACAAATTAACTTCCTTATAATAACATTTACTTTTATTAATTTACTTCCCGTAATTATATTTTAGCATTTTTGTTAATTTTTTCTAATAATTCTTTTCATTCGGAACAAAATCCAAAAATTCTAAAATCTAGAACAATATCTTTTTCACGTCAAAACATACTATTTTATGTCAAA
This sequence comes from Aralia elata, assembly GCA_034770075.1. Lineage (NCBI taxonomy): Eukaryota > Viridiplantae > Streptophyta > Magnoliopsida > Apiales > Araliaceae > Aralia > Aralia elata. The sequence continues at coordinate 11,648,639 of CM068386.1, read as the reverse complement.
ATATATCATCATACGTCACAACAAATCAGTCTTTAAAGTTACGTTTTAGAACGAGTTATAAAATTCATTTTTTTAAACTATTTTAATTGTTAACGAAAGTTGTTTTTCATAATGATGTCGGAACAAAGTTAAGTCGTAAGGTTGCAACTTATCAGTATATTTCAAGAAGTCCGTGGAGCCAAAATTTTCACACTTTCCATCAATACAATCAAGGTATACTTTTAATTAAGCTATATATATCGACTAGTTCAACTAAGTAATTTAATATTGAATAACATGCTCCGATTTCAGTTCATTATCCATAGTCATACTCGTGTCTCGCAAATATAGTAATCACATCTTGTTCTTTCTTCATATCTAATACTCTAAAGAATGCATGTAAAGGCCAAAATATACTACTCACTCGGTTCCTAAATAACCGACGTTATACCTCAATGCACACCAATTAAGAAATTTAATTACTCCAATTTATTTGTATATTCATTCAATAGGAAAGGGAGAGAAGGTTGTACAGATATACATAAAAAGATAAAGGAGTCCAATAGAAAGAAGAGAGAGAATTCTTAAGTCTTTAATTTTTCATAGGACTCCAATAAGAAGAAGAGAGAGAATTTTCAAGTTTTTAATTTTCTTTAGGACTCCAATAGGAAGGAGAGAGAGGATTACATGAATATATATAAATTCTCCTAGAAACTCTATAACGTTAAATATTTGGGAACAAAAAAATTGACGTATAACGTCAATTATTTAGGAACTGAGGGAGTATTTATTTATTTAAGTGCATCTATAGTTTTCATGCCTATTGTAGAATTTCAACTGGCACTTGTTCATATTCAGAGAAGTCAACAATTTTAGTAAATGGACCTTGGCGAGTATAACGGCAAATACCAAAATAGGGTACACCAAATAATTTATTCAAAAGTTTGAAATCAAAAAATAATTCAGTTTTTTTTTTCCACAATTGTAGTAACGCGATTATTAACAATCGTCATGTTCCCATAAAATTCCTTAATCAGAATAGGATAAACTTCATAAGAGGGATATAACATGCGTTCAAGACTAACAGATTCTAGCAGTTCCATAACCTCTATTTTAGAAAACAATAGCTCATCAAGATGCATACCCATCACTATTTATTTCTTTAACATGGTAGATTTGTACTTATCTGAAAAAAAATGGAGAACAGAACTGTAGAAAAAAGGAGTTGGAGCCCTTAACAGAAGGAATATTTTTTTTTCTTTTTTTTTGCGCTTAACAAGGAGGATACTGACGACTGTTCATCTTCCAACGCCAGATCGACGAATGGATCTGACGACTACTCAAAGTCATGCTCCTCTCGTTATCTTTTGCCTCTCGTTATCACTATGGTTGCAGGGTTTTGAATAGATAGAGAGAAGACTGAGAAGGTATCCAAATGAAAGAGAAAAAGGGAATGTGAATAGACTTCTTGACTCTTCAGAAGGAATAATAAATAAAAACTGTTAATCCTTATCCCTTACTACTGACTACTCCATATGCCAATCTATAATCCGCCACCTGTTAATATGATTAGTCATTTTTTTAGCATACTTGGTGCTGCTTGCCGACTTAGCCCTTTGCATCCCATACATGTATATATATAATACATATTATAAATATTTTCATAGACATAAATTCATGTACCATAATTACCTCTGTTTAGATAATTATACATTTATTATATGTATAAAATTTACTCCACTAATTATGAAACTAAATTCATAATTAAAATAAATACTTTTAGTGTAACGAATCACTAATTTAAATGATTAATATCTCTTTCATTAATTATTTTAAATACTTATTTAATTTATACAATTAATATTGTACAATTTAATTAAATTTTATTGTTCGTTCCATAAATAGTTTGAAAACAATTTATTTAACCTATACATTTCTTCTCAAATTAAATATTAACTTAATTTACTAATTTGACACCAATATTTATATATTATATATTGATCTCTCATCTCATATTTTCAATTCACATCCATTTAGTATAATATTAAATATTATACCATTATAGGTTACATTTTATTATGGTAACATAATTTTTATCATTAACTAATAAAAAAAATAAATAACTTTCTTTATTCAATTAATCAAAACGAATATTTTACTTCACCAATTTTCAAATAGTGAATTAATTTCATCCATTTTCTTTAATAGTTTAATTAACTATGAAATCTCATTTTCCCAATATATGTATATATTTCACATTCATATGCACATTTAACTCTTCACACAAAATCACATATTTCAAAATATACATAACACATATACATTTATACATTCAAACTCAACACATCTCATAATAAGAATTTTATTTATTAAATTCTTATTTTAATTTTATTAAACAATTCGGGTTGTCACAAAAAATGCAAGGAAAATTTATAGTGTAGCTTTAATCTATATATTTTTATTTAAGCATAATTAGTTTTTATGTTAATTCAATCTTTTGTGAATTATGGCAGTCAAGGTAAATGGTTTGGCTTGCAAGGATCCCAAGCTCATTACCGCTAGTGATTTCTCCTTCAGTGGCCTTCACATAGCCGGCAACACCTCCAATCCACTTGGATCACGCGTTACTCCGGTGTTTGTAACTCAAATCCAGGACTTATAACACTCTAGGCATTTCCATGGTCCGTATCGGCCTAGCTAGCTCCATGGGGGCATAAACCCTCCCCATACTCATCCACGAGCCACCAAAATTTTGACAGTTTTGCAAGGTACCATTCAGGTTGGATTTATGACTTCAAACCCCGAAAATCGTCTGATTACAAAGGTGCTTAAAAAGGGTGATGCGTTCGTACGTGTTCCCGGAAGGTCTTGTTCATTTTCAGCGCAATGTTGATAATTGTGATGCATTTTCCATTGCATCTCTCAACAGCCAGAACCCTGATGCTATTACGATTGCCAATGCAGTGTTTGGATCAAACCAGGAGATTTCTACTGATATTCTTGCCAAGGCTTTCCAGGTGGATAACAAGATAATCAAGAAGATAAAGTCCAAGTTTTAGACAAGCTCTATATATGAACCACTAAATTTGTGAAGAGAAAACATGATGTTGTAGTCTTCAATGTTTTTTTGCTTTTTGGTTATGTTTAACAAGAAATTTGTTTGCTTAATTAATTCATTGTACTGTTTGATATTGTTAACTGAGCTAGACGAATTAAAAAAAAAAAATCATGGTTTTTCTATGTTTGCTATATTGTCCACTTAAGCAACTGTGTTGGACTTATTGATCATTTTCGCAAGTTGTAGAGATATTTTATAAATCATTAACTTTTTTTTTGTTGCTAAATTTAAGATTGTATAAAAGAAGAAAAATGTACAACTTTTCATTGAAACTAACTTGATTTTAGCTATCAAAAGATTATCAAGAAGATCTTCTCAAGTTCATGCAAATAGCCAAATATATAAACAAGCTAAGAAGAAAACCAGATGTACGCAGTATTACTTCTATTTTTTGAAACGGAGTTTGTTCATGTTATGTTCGCATACATAATAAATGAATAAACTTTTCTTATTTTTTCTTTATTCAGTTTGAGCTTATAATTTTTTTAATTGTAATAGTGAGTAAGAGATTTAGAAACAAAGGAAGAGAAGGGAAAATAAATAATATAAGGTTCGCCAGTTCCATAGAATCAACATTATATTTTCCATCCTCAAACAATATTGTCAAATGTGAGATTGTGCATCCGGAAAATTTTAAAGTTTAAAAGCTGTATATTTGACCCTGTTGGGTATGACATGATTCCTTATTGGATTTGAATTTAGGTATTACCTAGAATCTATTTTGGTTTAAGGAAAGTTATCTTTCCTAGTTATACTCAATTCAGTATTTCTTATCCTATTTGGTTATGAAATTTCCTATAGCCTATAAATATAGGTGCTAGGATTTTGGAGAAAAGATATTCAGATTCATTCAGAAATATTCCAAGAATTCTCATAGTTCTCTCTTTATTTTGTACTCTTCAAATATTTATTTAGTGGATTTCTTCTGTCTTCTCCGTGATTTTTTTCGATTTGGGTTTCCACATAAAACCTTGTGTTATTGTCTTTATCTTTCTGCGTTGATTTATTGTGATTATCATAGTTTGTCATAACAAACTAGTATCAAGAGCCTGATTATTATCGATCCATACTATGACATTGAGTTCGACTTCATCAACGAAATTTGATATTGACAAATTTGATGGGAATATTAGTTTCAGTCTTTGGCAGGTTCGGATGAAGGCTGTTCTTACTCAGCAAGGCTTGAAGAAATCTATTGTAGGGAAGCCAGTGAAGCCTGTAGATATGTCTGATACGGATTGAGAGACGAAAAAAGCTAGCCAGATGTCTGAGTCAGAATGGGAAACTATGGATGATAAAGCACTTTCGGCAATTCAGTTGTGCCTTTCGAATGATGTGTTGTAAGAGGTGTTAGCGGAAACTATAGCTGCTGATTTGTGGAAGAAATTAGAGTCTCAATCTATTGGTGAGGGACTTCTCTATTTGATGAAGTCCCTCACCAATAGATTGAGACTTAAACAACGTCTTTACACTTTGCATATGTCAGAAGGTACTCAAATCAAATCTCGTATCACTGAATTTAATTCAATTGTAACTGAGTTGCAGAATATTGATGTTAAGATTGATGATGAAGATCAAGCCCTATTGTTGATAGTCTCATTACCTCCTTCATATAAGTACTTTAGAGACACTATGATCTATGGTAGGGACACTATCTCAATCGATGATGTTAAGACGAATCTTATGAGTAAACAAAAACTAGATTCTGAGATGACTTTTGAGAAAAGTGATATCACGGTGTTGGATTGTTTGCCAGGGGGAGGTCAGTTGAAAGAAATTCAAAAAGTGGCAGTACACGCAGATCAAAATCTCGGAATAAGAATTTCAGCTGTAACTACTGTCATACAAAGGGGCATATAAAGCGTAATTGTCCGAAGTTGAAAAATAAAGAACAGAGAGGAGACAATCATGGTCAGATTAATAATGGACAGAATGTGCAAAACCAGCAGAATCAGGGGACAAGAATGCCTGCTCAGGCTAGTGTTGCTGAGAATAGTGATGATTTTCTGTTAGTAGCCGATGACAGAGAAAGACTTAGCAGTGATTGGATTTTGAATTCTGGATGTTCTTATCATATGTGTCCCACTCGTGATTGGTTCTCCATATATGAACCATTTGATGGTGGAATTATTTTGATGGGAAATAATTCTAAATGTGAAATAATTGGCATTGGTACAATTAAAATTAAGATGCATGATGGCATAATCAGGACATTGTCAGATGTTAGACATGTTCCAGGTTTGAAGAAGAATCTCATATCTTTGGGTACACTAGATGAAAATGAGTGTAAGTACACAATTGAAGGTGGAGTTATGAAGATTAGTAGAGGCTCTCTTGTGTTGATGAAAGGAATCAAGGTCGACACTTTATATAAGTTTGAGGGTTCTATAACTACAGATTCAGATGTAATTTGTTCTTCATTTACTGCAGATGACACCACCAGGTTGTGGCATATGAGGTTAGGCCATATGAGTGAAAGAGGCATGGATGCTTTGAGTAAAAGAGGTATTTTATCTGGACAGAAAATAAGAAAGTTGGACTTCTGTGAGCATTGTGTCTTGGGGAAGCAGAAACGAGTTAGTTTCAAGACTGCGGTTCACAGAACAAAGGGGACTTTGGACTACATTCATTCAGACCTTTGGGGTCCTTCACGGGTTCCTTCCAAAGGTAGCGGTGCACATTATCTGCTAACCTTCATTGATGATTAATCTAGGAAGGTTTGGGTCTACTTGTTGAAACATAAGAATGACGTTTTTGTCATGACTTTCAAACAGTGAAAGACTTTGGTCGAGAAGCAGCTAGGAAAGCAGATTAAGAGGTTTTATATCCGATAATGGCCTTGAATTTTGTGAGACTGAGTTCAATGAGTTCTGCAAGAATGAAGGAATTATTAGACATCGTATAGTTGTGAAGACACCGTAGCAGAATGGAGTTGCAGAACGGATGAACAGAACCTTGATAGAGAAGGCCAGATGTATGTTGTTAAATGTAAGATTGGGCAAGGAATTTTGGGCAGAAACAGTGAACACAACTTCTTTCTTGGTGAATCGTTCTCCTTGCACAGCTATAGAATGTAAGACCCCTGAAGAGGTTTGGTCAGGTAATCCTGCAGATTATTCATCTCTTAGGGTGTTTGGTTGTCCTGCATATGCACATGTAAATGAGGGAAAACTCGAACCTAGAGCGAAAAATGCATATTTCTTGGTTATGGTTCTGGTGTGAAGGGTTATAGACTTTGGTGTGCAGATCAGAAGTCGGCAAAGGTCATCATTAGCAGAGATGTTACTTTTGATGAGTCCGCTATCTTCATAAGAACAAGGAATACTCTGTTCCTTGTATTGATAGTTTTGATAGTGTTGGTCAGAAGGTGGAGCTTGAAGTAACTTCTCCTCAGGTTCAAAAATCAAAACAGAGTTCAGATCATGTGCCTACTACTACTGTTGCAGATGAAAATATAGTTCTAGAGGAGGAACATATGGACAATCAGTATAGTCTCACTAGAGACAGGGCAAAGAGGACAGTGCGACTGTAACGCCCCCAAATCCAGGTCACCTGAGCCACGGACCTGGTTCATCACTATCTAATACAAGCATGATACAATCGATAACTAATAGTGGAATAGAAGAATATTTACATTGATATAACATAAACAATCCTGACCCAAGTCTCGAAACCAAGACTACTACAAAGCATAACATAATACATAAGGATAAATGTGTCTTAATACACAACGTCAATCAATAAGTCTTAATACAAACGGTAATTCTATAACAACAAAATAGAACTAATCAGTAGCTTTCCCTTTTCCCTTATCTTTTCCTGAGCTCTCGCCACGTTCCGCACTAACTGAAATTGTGACGCCCCCAAATTCAGGTACTTGAAACCTGAACTTGGTGCTACACGATACCATTTCTTTGAACAGAATAATATAAATTTACAAACTTAATATACATATCAGAGTTGTCTAATCCCCAGGTACAACAACCTTTAAGCATCTTCATTACATGATAGATAATAAATATTATCCTCTTAATAAAGTCTAACTATTACAAATAACATCTTATACTTAATCCTTCAGCTTTCCCTTTCCCTTGTCCTTGCCAGAGCCTTTTGGTTAATCACACTTAGCTGAAAACATTTAATTTAAAGTAAGAATGAGCATTCAATTGCTCAACAAGTAATAACAATTATGATAATACACTGAAGAAGTAAATATTTTCTTTGAGGACTATTTCTACCACGAATCATTAGTGGTGAAGTCATTTGAACCCATTCTTAACAACATATCAAATTATTTTAGGATTTTTGACACAACATACTGACTTTTGAATACTGAGTGGTCAAAAGACCATGAACTGTCATTTTTTATTTTTGAAAAGGTTTAAACATAAATTCATCTGCAAACCGCTCTGGTCTTACGGACATGTAGGGTGATCAACCCCGTTATGTCCTGTATTGATCAATACTATCTGTTTGAACGCTAATTGCGTTTACTCTGTTCGCCTTAGGCACAAAAACATATTCCCCATTACGGGTTGTTCATACTCAGTCTAGAGTCCTAACTAAACAATTCAGTTAGATGACTTTATCATAACCAACATTATTCAACAATACATTTCAAACTATGTCTAGCCGAGTCAAATAACTTAGACAGTATTTAAACCATAAATACGTTGATAAGTACATAATATTCATTTATTTTCATTCCTTTATATTTAGTTTATTGCATGTTTTATTGTGTATATGCACTTATTAAATTGTTTATTGATTTCAGGAGGATTCAGAGTCAAAAGTGAAAAAAGATGAAAAATCGGAGCTAAAACGAGAAAAAGTTGAAAAGTTAGAAAATTTGAGGTTCTCGCCCCGGCGAGATTTTTGTGCTAGGATTCCTCGCCCCGGCGAGGTAGCCTCTGCCCGTTTTCGCCCCAGCCGATCCAGAGTTCGCCCCGGCGCAGACATCTCTGGAGTTTCTCGCCTCGACGAGAAACTGAAGAATAAAATCCTTGCCCCGGCGAGAAAGGCCGGCGTTGACCAGTTTGACCAGCTTTGACTTTTTGTAATTTTTGAGGATTTCTATTTCAGATTGGATTCTTAATTCTTAGAGACTTAGGATATTATCTTAGGATTATAAATAGATGTTTTTAGTTTATTATTGGGGGATCTTGACAACTACAATTGTAACCCTAATTGGAGAAGATTGGAGTCATGTCAAGCTAAGTTTTATTTTCAGTTCTAAGGATTTATTTCTTCTTATATGAGATTTATTCTGATAATCTGATTGAATTGCTTATATGCTATTGGATTGATTGATTTGGTTTCTGCAGGATTAAATTAGTTAACTAATATCATCTGCTAGATTAAGATATAGTATTAAGCAAACGATATTGTATCTGATCATAAGTAACAATTAATAATACTTGATTGTGGACAAGCTTTTGGGTGTTATTATGATTATCAGAAGGCAAGTTAAATAATCCCTAATAGTGTGATTATTGCTTGGAATAGTCTAATTCTCTAATCCTTAATGCTGCTGTTATATTAAATCTAGACTGATAGTTCTGCGTTGTATGATAGTTAGGGTCTAGTGGGGCGATTGTCACATTAGATTTAAAATATAAGGAGAATTTCGGATAATTAGCGATTGCGGTTATCTAGGACTATTAATTTCATTGAAGGATAAATAATATTACACTTGATTAATCTGTCATTGTAAAAAGGTGATACTGAACTTATGAACTGGAACTTTCAAGTCATTGGTTATTTTTTATTTATTTACTTTTGTCAATTAGTTAATCAAACTCAAAACCCCCCAATCTTTATTTTCATCGTTTAATTAGATTTAGGAAAATAAAAGAATAAATATAAAATAATTCACTCTCTGCGGGATCGACCTTTGCTTGTCACTATACTGATTTCTGTATTAGTAGAGTAGAAGTAAGGATTTAATTTTGGGGTGTAAACGACAGCTTCCATACGTACCGAAGTTTAATAATATGTAACATAATTTGTCATATCAAAGAATTTTAAGTTCAAGAGTTCTTGTGTAAATATAGTAGTTTATACAAGTGGGGACACTTGTATAATAAAAGACAATAATGAGATATTAATAAACAATAATCGAATTGAATAAAATTCCATAGTATAAGAATAATTGCACAACCGAATCATAGATATAATTACGGATATGAATAATTAACAATAATTATTCACGAGCATGCTTTGAAATTGATAACTCATATTGAGTTAGGAAATAACATAACATATACCTATTTGCACAAAATAAAAGTAGTGCATAAGGTTTAGATACTTGCTTTGATCGCTGTTTACTGCTACACAATATAGCTTAAGCTTTTATCTTTAATACGAAGTCCTATCATCAATAAAATTATTCTTTTAATTAGAATAATACAACTTAACACATAACACTGCTTATTTGAAGTCATTATATAGCTTAAACACGTTGTCACATATTCATATCAGTTATTAAAACATTTACGAACAGTTATCAAGTCAAACTATGTCCATTTGGTTTGAGTTCGGTACTATTTCGGTGTCCCGATCGGATAATCAACGAGTTTCTTTTCATAAAACTTTGTTCAAGAACTTAAATATTATATTTGATATTTTAAGTATCATTTATAATATTTTTCGGAAGCTCATAATAATTTTCAAATAATTATTATCATTTATAATAATTTTTCAAACATTAATATCATTTATAATGATTTAGTGGATAAATAATTTCATTATCATTAATATTATAATAATTTAAAATATTAATGAAATCCATGTCAAACCATTTAAAGTTATTTATTATAACTTAAAACATTTTTAAAACATTATTATCACCTTTAAATTATTTTTAAAATATTAAAATCATTTTTAAGTAATTACTATTAATATTAAATTATTAATGTAATTCATATCAAATATATAAAAGTTATTTATTATAACTTAAAAATATTTTAAAAACATTTTTATTACCTTTAAAAGATTTTTTTAAAACATTAAAACCATGTTTAAATAATTTATTTAATATAAACATTAAATAAATTAATTCTCATTAATATTAAATATTAATGAAATTTCTATTAAAATATTAAAAGTTATTTAACATAACTTAAAATAATTTTTTTAAAACATTAATATCATTTTTAAATGATTTTTAAAATATTAAAATTATTTTGACTAATTTATTTAATATAATTATTAAATAAATTAATTATCATAAATAATTAAATAAATTAAATTATTAATAAAAATTATGTCAAAATATTAAAAATTAATTTTTTATAACTTAAATAATTTTTAAAACTATTTTATGAATTTTTAATAATTAATTTCTATTTATTTCTATTTATTTAATTAATATAATTAATTTTTAATAAAATTGTCGCTAAAGAGCTTTAGCGACAGAAAGCGTCGCTATAGGTGTTCTTCAGCCCATGAAAAACAGCCTAGAATTCAGATTCTGTGATCGGTCAACGATGTTTGACCATGGATAGCTTTCGATCTAGACATGCTATGATCGTGATTTCACTTCTAGATTGTGAACCTACTAGCATATTACAACTACAAAGCTTTAAACACATCAAACTAGTTACAGATCAAGGTCTATGGCTTCTGACATTTGACTATCAGAGCATGATTTTAACTTGGTAAATTTTCTGGGTTTTCCAGAAACAGTTTTCATGATCGGTCAATGACTTTTGACCATGAATAACTTTCGATCTAGACATGCTATGATCGTGATTCCACTTGTAGGGTACTAACCACATAACATACTACACATAACAAGCTTTAAACACAACAAATCATTAACATGGTGAGATTTATAGGCCCCAACTTTGGGCTGTCAAACACAATTTTAGTGTTCTTGGCATTTTTCTTAAATCTTCAATTTCGTGCATCTAGATGTTATGGATCCATGATATAACAACTCAGATCACTAAATAACATAACATACAATATATTTAAATATTTAAACACAAAATTTATCATAGCTTTCAAGATTTAGCAAGAGGGTTTTAGGTTATACCTTTCTTGAACTATATATTTTTGTTTTTTCTCTCTATAATCTGATCTTTGAGTGTTTGAGGGGTGTTCTTGGCTGATATTGGGACTGAGTTTGAGAGAGAAATTTCGTAGTTTAGAGAGAGAGAGTCTTGGCTTATAAAAATTAAAGTGAGAGTTTTCTTTCCTTTTCTCTTTCTTTAATTTCTAACTTTTGATTTAGTGAATCTAATTGATGCAATGTGTCACTTGTGACTGATTTGGGATGATATTAAGCACATGACATATCTTATACGTGGTGACTCACAAGATTTGGCCTTATCTTTTTATTAAAGAGGCTAAAAGAGCTATTAAGTCATTTGGCTTTTAATTTTAATGGCATACTTGTAATCTTGCACTTGCTAGGGTTGAACCCTTAGGTTTTAACCCTTAGAGTTTGCCAAAGATTTCTAGGGTTTGCAAAATTAAGCTTAGGATTTTATATAAAAAATTAATTAGAATATACTAATTAAAAATTAGGGTTTTTAAATAATATTATGGTTTCATAATTACATTAGGTTTCCTAATCAGTTTTCTTAATCACATATTATCTACATAATCATTTAAATACAAATATAATTAATTATTATATTTAATATTTAAATTACTTAAACAAAATAAATTCTTAATATCTAAAATACATATTCCTTTATTGTAAATATAATTATATCATTAATTATATTTAAAAACTAATATCCATAATATACATTCACACATTCAAATATAAATATAATCATTAGTATATTTAATATTTGAATTTACATAAGAAAATAAATTCTTATTATTCATATATCCATTATATAAACATAAATCCTTTTAAATATAATTACAACAATAATTATATTTAAAATTAAAATATATGACCATAGATCAAATTAGGATTTTGATTCCTAGTGTCACTTTACCACATTTACCATACTTAGTCAATATAAAATAAATTGACTAATCTTACAAATGCATATCATAAAAAAATAATCATAGTAATAATAATAATATTAATAATCATTTCTTAAAATATACATTTATTATTTAAATAATATAGTAATCATATTTTTTTATAAATAATCATATATCTTTAATATAAAAAATTAATTTATTAACAAAATATAATTTATAAATATCAACTATTTTTTTAATAAGAAATTTATTTGAAACCATATATATATATATATATATATATATATATATATTACATATTCACATTCCTTTACTTGTATGCATTCTCATACTTACTTTAATATATAATAAAAATAATTTGATTATATAAAAGAAAAAAAAATTATACGTAAAATTTCTTATTTAAATATACCTAAAATCTTGGGTTATTACAGAAATATTTTAAGGAAAGCAAGGGTGAGCAACAAATTTGCCCCGCAAGTATAATAACATTGAATAATCACATTATTAACTTTATAGCTCACAGGAATAAAAATTTAGCTAACTCAAGGAAATAAACAACTTCTTTTATCACCATTATAGTGGTCGCTATGGACCGAAGGATTTCTAAAGTATCCAAGGATTTTAAAGTTTCCCAAATAAAGGGACTAATCAATACTGAGTGAGAACCAAGGCACAGAACTCTATCTAGAATTACTGGAAATTCATCCGATAATCCACAAAACTGGTACAATAGGTAATCAGCCTAAGGTACCTGGCGTTATGCATAAGCCTCACTTACTTTTTACGCGCGTGTCGGTTTCCCGACGTTTATACAATTGCCCCTGCTATGAAGATTGTTCTTCTCAGCTTTACATGGGAATCCGAACCAAACAATTTGATCGGATAGTTTTACTTAGCATTAATAATAATTTTAGGATTTAACCTCGCTTTAATAAACAAATCAATATGTGTCTAGCCGAAGCAATTGGCTTTAACATAGCTTTCAAACCGTTTATGGAATAAGAACTTTAAGGCTCAACAACACGCATTATAGCATAGGTAGATAACTTGAAGAATGTTAAATCATTTGAATAATCATAAGAGTACTCGCACAATGAAGTAAATCGTGGAAGTTTAGAAAACTAGCTCAACATTGCATAACTTGAATGGATTTAAAGAACTTGCATTAGTATAGAATACTTGCTCAATAATAAAAGTTGAGTAAGAAACTTGCCTTGTACGTGCGTTAATAACTTGACGTTAATCGTCCTTCAAAAATATCCTACATAGTTCATTAAAATCGTCATAAATATTAGTCACATAAGGACTAGGTTCAATACAGTCATCACATCATTAAAATACATTAATTGCCACTACGACTAGGAAGTCGGGGGTCTCGCTCCCCGGTGAGCGAGCGGTTGCCCAACTCGCCGGTGAGCTGGCGGGGGTGTAAGGGGGACAACGTCCCCTGAAAGCCAAGCGAAAAATGTAATCCAGTTATTGATTTACGCTTCATGACAACTTCACTCGGTTAACACTCGGTGTATAAATAACTAGCACGTGTCTAATCATTCTGTACAAAAATATAAGTTTTGGACCCGCTGGGTCCGACTCCACCTGACCCGGACCTGGCCCGGCCGACCCGACCGGGACCTGCATCGCCTGGTTCGGCAGTGCCCAGTTCTACAACGTTCTGCAGAAACGCGTTGCAGACCTCAAGCCACTCCGATCATCATATCTCCTTCTACACACGTTTAAATTGGTTCATTTTGGACTTTATGGACTCCTAAGACATGGGGCTACAACATATCAAAAATGCAGAGCTACCCATTATCATTAACAAGTCCAAATCCTAAGCCAAAGTACAGAGTTCATACTCTGTTTTTCTTTGTTCTGGGTATGTTTTACAAAAATTATTATTACGAACTCGTTTCAACTCCTTTTTACTCCATTCCAACTAGGTTATGAAGATAACCCATGGAACTACAATATTACAACAATAAACAAATTAAACAAACACAAAAATTAGCATTTATAGTCCTCTAACAGTCCGAATGTTCATATTATCCAAAAAGTCCAAAGTTTCATCCTTTATGCTAAGGTTCGGATCATTCTTCGTTTTTGTTCCACTTTAAAGGTATTAATGGTTTACAGAGTGACTTAAAAATAATATAAACCAAACACAACCAACAATAATAACCAAAATCTCAAGAAAAGCTCAAACCCATCAAGAAAACTTCAAAGCTCAACAATGGAGGAAAATGGAAGGAAAATCATTTGGAGAGGAGATTACCTATTGCTTTTGCTTCCAATGGTACTAAGAAGTTTCTAGGGCTTCCTTCCTCCTTCCTCTTGCTCCACCCGAGCTCCTCTTTCTTCTACTTCACTTTTCTTCTTATTTCTTATTCTTCTTTGCTGTAGATTCTTTCGCTCTCTATATATATTACTCTCTCTCTCTGCAGTTCTATTCTTCTCTTTTCTCTTCTCTACGATTTCCTCTCAACTCTCTCTAAGTTTGCTAGTAGCTGAACTTGAAATGGGAGAGAAGGAATATGAATGCATGGGATAATAGCTTCGAGAGGAGAAGGAATGAATTGAGAGAGTGAAAGTGGTGAACACGAGCTTCTTAGAAATAAATTTGAGGTGAGATGTTTGCAAAATGGAGTATCCCATATATTATGTACTGTGACTGCCTCCTCCTTTCATCCGATTGGCTCATCACACATTTGCCCAATTTTGATTGGTTGAGGCTTAATTGCCTCTCCAATTAGTCCGAATAGACATAAAAATATACCCGAATACTCTCACTTTTGTACCAAATTTGATAAATGACTCTACCCAAAATTAAAATGAGTACTCCCATAAATATTGGGACGTGTATAAATAAATATTATGGGATTTGTTCAATTATTCAGAACACCCATATAATACATTTCGGATACGAATTAACTCACGTATCAGCTCCAATAAAATTTCTGACACTTGAAAAAATTATTCCTTCGCATACACGTCTTGACAAAATGAATAAAAATCGAAAGAGATGCAAAAATATTTGGGCGTGAATAGTGCTCGTAAATAGTGACTCGGGAAACGTGCTCCGTGAATAGTAATTTTACGAATTTTCGCAAAATTAATTTATTCACTCCAACGACATAACAACACATAAAATTTAACACATACACATATTCTAGGCTGCAACACAACTTTAAGCACATAACACAGAATAATATAAATAAAAATAAAAATTCATTTTATTCATGCATAACTCGGGTTACAAGGAAATCTAAAATTTCCGACCGTTACAGCGACCACCACAAAGATACAGGTATTCAGATTATGTTGTTTATGCTTTATCAGTTGCCGAGACAGTTGAATATAGTAACCTTGTGACTTATAAAGATGTTGTTTTCTCGAATGATTTAGAAAAGTAGTTGTTTGCTATGAATGAGGAGATGAATTCTCTTCAGAAAAATCAGACTTGGGAGCTTGTGAAATCACCTAAAGGTAAAAAAATTGTGGGTTGCAAATGGATATTTAACAAAAAGGAAGGCATCCCAGGAGTTGAAGACGCTAGGTATAAGGCTCGGCTAGTAGCTAAGGAATTCAGTCAAGTCAAGGGAATTGACTTCAATGATGTGTTTTCACCTGTTATGAAACACAGCTCTATTCGAGTATTACTTGGTTTGGTTGCTATGCATGATTTGGAGTTGGAACAACTCGATGTGAAAACAACTTTCTTGCATGGTGAGCTTGATGAAAAGATTTATATACGTCAACCTCAGGGATTTCAGATTCAAGGAAAGGAAGACCACGTTTGCTTGTTGAAAAAGTCCTTATATGGTTTAAAGCAATCTCCCAGGTAGTGGTATAAACGATTTCATTCATTTATGGTTGGTATTGAATATAGCAGGAGTCAATATGATAGTTGTGTGTACTTCAGGAAATTTCAGGATGGCTCATTTATCTATTTGTTATTTTATGTTGATGATATGTTGATTGCAGCAAAAGATAGTTCAGAGATTGGTAAACTGAACGCACAATTGAGCACTGAGTTTGAGATGAAAGATTTAGGGACTGTTAAGAAGATTCTTCGCATGGAGATTCAGCGAGATCGCAGAATTAAGAAATTGTACTTATCTCAGAAAGACTACATCGCGAAGGTGTTAGATCGTTTTGGTATGAATGATGCTAAACTAGTAAGTACTCCTCTTGCTGCTCACTTCAAATTATCAGCTGAATTATCTCCTCAGACAGATGAGGAGGTTAGGTATATGTCAAATGTTCCCTACTCTAGTGCAGTTGGTAGCCTCATGTATGCTATGATTTGTACTCATCCAGATATTTCACATGCCATTAGTGTGGTAAGTAGATACTTATCACGTCCAGGTAAAATTCATTGGGAAGCTGTGAAATGGATTTTAAGATACTTGTGAGGTACCTCCGATGTTGGTTTAGAGTTTGGAAGAAATGGCGATACCCTTATAGGGTATGTTGATTCAGACTATGTTGGTGATCTTGATAGGAGGAGGTCGTTGACTGGTTATATATTTAACCTTGGAGGTTGTGCAATTAGTTGGAGAGCTACTTTACAGCATACGATTGCTCTCTCTGAGGCAGAATATATGGCTATTACAGAGGCTGTTAAGGAAGCTAGTTGGTTGCGAGGCTTGTTTGAAGAGATCAACATAGATCATGAAGTTACTATTGTCCACTATGATAGTCAAAGTACTATACACTTGACTAAAGATCAGATGTATCATGGGAGGAGGAAGCATATTGATGTCAGGTATCATTTTGTTCGAGATATTGTTGAAGATGGTGACATTAAGGTCTTGAAGATTGGTACTGCAGACAATTCAGCTGACATGTTAACTAAGTCGTTACCACATACCAAGCATTGTTTGGACCTGGTTCGTGTTCGAAGCACTTGAGTTCTACATTTGAGAAGAGGAGAAAGTTCACTGTTTGTACTATATTTGGAGGATTCAAGTCAAGGTAGAGATTTGTTGGGTATGACATGATTCCTTATTGGATTTGGATTTAGGTATTACCTAGAATCCGTTTTGATTTAACGAAAGTTATCTTTCCTAGTTATACTCAATTCAACATTTCTTATCCTATTTGGTTATGAAATTTCCTATAGCCTATAAATATAGGTGCTAGGATTTTGGAGAAAAGATATTCAGATTCATTCAGAAATATTCTAAGAATTCTCATAGTTCTCTCTCTTTATCTTGTACTCTTCAAATATTTATTTAGTGGATTTCTTTTGTCTTCTTCGTGGTTTTTCCTGATTTGGGTTTCCACGTAAAACCTTGTGTTATTGTCTTTATCTTTCTGCGTTGATTTATTGTGATTGTCATAGTTTGTCATAACAGACCCTCTAATATATATCCAGGTTTTATTTCCTCATATGACCGATTCTTCATTTTGGTCTCTTATATTTTAATTAAAGTGTTTACCTATTTCTGGAAGAAATGCAAAGAAGTTTTAATTCAAAAAAATTAGAAGAACGTAGCTAAAAATATTTCAGTAATCATAGACTGAATGGAAAATTGGGGAAGAACAAGCCAAAAAAAGAAAGAAAAAAAAGAAGAAGAAAAGAAAATGGAGGGAATATGTTATATATTCTGTCTGATACTTATAGTTGACATCAAGATTACAAACGTAATTTAAGTAAATTTTCTTGTAAACACTTGCTAATACATATTTTTTAGCTCAAAATATTTCAATAATCAAAATCATACATTAAATTTTGTGATTGTGATTTGCGTTTCCAATGAAGGAACGGCTGGAGTATAAGAATATAGATCAAATGCAAACAATGGCTAAGATTTCATTCGGCCACCGTAGTGCTCCGTAGCAAAACCTTTTCTTTTAATTTTTATTTGCCCACGCAATGAGTTAAATGTTGGGTTTGTGAGGTCTAAACTCATGAAATTATTCTATTTAAATTAGGAGTATTTTAATTTGATGTGTGTGATACATGTGCAAATATATTTTCCGAAATTGAGAAAGAATTGGGCTCCAAGTATTAACCGTGTGGCTTTGTCATGGTGGATTAATTCCTAAGGTCAGTAGGAATTTGAATATGGCAGTGAGCCATATGTCTTGGTAATTCCGAATCCAACATGGAGGAGTATATATAGACCTGGCAAAATTGGCCCAAGCCCGCGGGCCGGCCCAGCCCGCCCAAAAAAAGCTGGGCTCTGGGCTTCATTTTTTTAGCCCGCCAAAACTTGGGCCTTTTTGGCCCGCCCAAATTTAGCCCAACCCAACATTGGCCCAGCCCGTGGGCGCCCAGCCCGCTCAATCCTTTGTAAAAATGGCCCAAGCCCGCGGGCCAGCCCAGCCCGCCCACCAAAAAATGGGCTTTGGGCTTCACTTTTTCAGCCCACCAAAACCTGGGCCGTTTTGGCCCAGCCCAATTTTAGCCCAGCCCAACAATGGCCCAGCCCGTTTGGGCCAGCCCAGCCCAATTGCCAGGTCTAAGTATATATGTGATTTATGGTAACTTAATCTCAAAAGCAAATTAGGATTTTAATGACAATCCAATTATATATAAAAAGTATGATCATCCGAAGCCTACAAGGATTGGAGTTATTGGGTTTTATATATATATATATATATATATATATATATATATATATATATATATATATGCATTAGTGTGATCATGGGATTACACACGGAATAAGAAGAAAAAAAAATCAACGAGTGCAGAAGAAACATGCAGAAAAATTGAGAGGTTTTGTGAATGTTTATTCACGGATTTTCATCATCTATTCGGACCAATTAATTGTTTGAAGACTTTAATTAATTCGGAGGTTCTGGGTGGTGAGTTAATTTGAGTGATATTTCAAGTTTTTAGTGATAAAATTTGTAAGGATTATTTGTACTCACAGTTAATTATAGTGGAATTTTCGGAGCTCGGCTCGTGGTTTTTACCCTCTTAATTTTAGAGAGTTTTTTACGTAAAATTTAGTATTTTGTGTTTGATTAATTTTCTCATATTATTATTTTCTGTGGTTATTATTTATTTGGTGGAATTGCATTACTTATTTGGCGTGTTTTGTTATGTAATTTATCAAAAATGATTCTAGTGGGAGGTGTTTTTCTAATATTAAACACTTGAATTTATATTATGTTAGTGTGCATTTGACATGAGAATATATGTCCAATTAGAAATGAATATATTTAAACATTAAAACTAGGAGCCTCGGACGCACTTCTTTATATCCCTTGGGAAAGAGATGATAATTAGTGGGTTAGTTTGTTGCAAGAGCTTTAAGACAACATATATTTGAAGAAAGTTCACAATTAAAAGGTTGTTGATATTGTCATATCAATTAGTGTTTCTTAAAGTGTTAAATATTGTTAAAATAATTTTAAAAATATTTATAAATATAAATTTGTTGATTGCCTAATTTTTATTCTGACAAATGTCAACCACCTTCTAAAATCCTTCAATATCAAGATTACTGATGGACCAAGTCACCATAATCCAATATTACAAACATTTCTCATTATTGAGATTAATTCATACTTCTACGAGTTCAACTAATAGCTAATATTATTGACGGACCAAGTCACCAGAATCAATGTCTTTGTTGATCAGGCCCAGTTTGCTAGGTTGTAAAGAGGCCGCTTTTTGAAGTGAAAAGTCCAGTTTGGATGGTCCTGACAAAAAATCTGGTCCGATCCACCCAGGACCTGGGTTAGGCCTGGTCGTTTTACTAAGCAGCATGCATATAAGCCCACAGGCCACATCCCACAGCCCACTTCTATGAGGCCAGTCCAAGCCAAGATTTAAACATAAAAAAAAAAACATAACACCACCCAGCCAGGTGTGCGTGCCTCCTCACTCCTCCCACTTTCTCTCTCTCTAAAATCCACGAAATGGAAAAAGGTTTTCTTATCCATATCAAAGAAAAAAGGATTTTGATTCCCCATCTCTAGAATATCTCTTCAAAAAGGTGAGTGCCCACTACCCATACCTTCCTATTTCCTCCTTTTTCCTGTTTGTATACATACATATACACAAATTCATTTCATCAGACTATTTGTTGATTTTTAATTAGAAAATTTTCTTTTCCTTTTTTATACCAAATATGAATATTTTCTTGAGAATTTTCTTGTTCTTGTCTCTAATTTTCGCATCTTTTTTCTAATGAAAACTTAAACCCGCATATTCTTCCGAGACGTTTGATTGTTGAATTCTCTAAAAACATTGAAACCCAAGTGAAAGAGCCCGTAGAAGATGAGATTAGATTACTTATTACAGTGTACTAGTTTTGGAGGTTTGCCATGGAGTGTAACAATCTGAGCCCATGGAAAACAATTCCACATGAATGTAGAGATTATGTGAAGGATTATATGACTAGTAAGGCTTATAAATTTGACCTTGAAAGTGTTTCGAAAGAGGCTGGATTTTATGCTAAAAGCGTGGAATTGAAAGGAGATAGCAAGGATATTTGGGTATTTGATGTGGATGAGACTATGCTTTCAAATCTTCCTTAGTCTCCAACAGACCAACTAGGTCACCAACTTTGAACAGCCCAAGTCTCAAGTTCATTAATTTAATTCGCCAAGCCTCCAAGGTTATTTTTGTTTGTAAAGATTATACTTTAGATAAGACTATTAATCCCAAGTGTCTTGTTTATTTTTAAATTTATACTTGAAACTATTAGTCCATAAATTATAAAATGACTTAATACGGGGGATTATTTAATATCATGTTTAACCAGGTATTATAATCTCGGGATTATAATCCTAGGATTAATAGTTTTGAGATTATAATCCCGAGATTATAATCCTTACAAACAAACAAGACCCAAGAGACCAAAACCAAAAAAAATAAAAAAAAAGAAAGAAAAAAAAGGGTGCAAGTCTAGCCTAGCTAGGCATGGGACTGGCCTGGTGCCACACCAGTCCTCCTTTTGAGAAGCCAGCTTAGTTTGGTCTGGAGGCCTTTCGGTCAAAGTTTGGCCTGACCTGGTCAACAGTCAAGGTTTGATAAGCCCAGTCTGAACTAGATCAGGTGGCTTTTTTGTGCACCTTTACTCATTATGGATAAAATCGACCTTTTGGTTAAAGTCTGGCATGACCTGGTCAACGGTTAAGGTTTGGTAGGCCCAGTCCGAACTAGGCAGGTGGCTTTTTTGTGCACCTTTACTCATCATGAATAATTAAATCAAAATCAAATCTTTACTACACCATCCATTCTAAATTGTAATATTATTATTGACTTTTGAAAGTCGATTTGAAACTTTTTTTAAACTCAAGATTAAGATAATATCATTTACTCAAAATTAAAGGCATTCATGTTAATTTTGAATTTGAAAATATCTTAAGTTGACTTTAAAATGTCAATAATGCTCTCACATTCTGAAACGGAGGAAGTATAATATTTTTAAACCAAATTTATTTTAAACATGATGGCAAAACAAATAATACAAATGATTCCATTTTGAAAGCTTAAGGACAACATGTACGTTGAAGAAAGCCTTATTTTTAGATCTTATTGATATATTTGTGTACCCGATGGACCAGGTCACCAAAATTAATCTTTAGATTACCCCAGCCGGTAAAAAAATATGATCATTGCCAACTCGATAGTATCATGCTACCAAGGGTTTTCGAAAATTCGTATGTTCACCATTTCCGCATGCACTTAATTATGAGCGGAGAAGATAATCAGACGGCATTAGGGTTAGCCCATCTTTCTCTATAAAAGCAGCCCGGAGTTGTGTTTTATTTCACGACTTAATCTTCACTTGTTTTCATAACTACTAGCTCAAAAAATATATTTTACAAAATGGCCACTCAATTTATTTTCCTTGCATTTTTTGCACTAACTTGTTCAATTTCTTTGGCATCTGACCATGATCCGCTACAAGCAGGGACGAAGCTACATAGATGACTGTGGGGTCAATTGACCCCACTGAAAAAAAAATAATTGCTTTATAATGTAAGGTAAATTTTAAAAATTTTAAGTATTATATATAAATTGACCCCACTAAAATTTTAAAAAATTTCTATTATACGGGGTCAAATTGAAAATTTATAATTTGTCAATCAAATTTTAACCTCATATGACTCATATCCTCTCAATATATGTATATATCTCTGTATAATATTTTAAACTAAATAATAATCTAATTTATATTATTTTTAAAAATAATTAATGAATTAATGACTTATGAACAGATCTGATTAAAAAAGTCTATTATGAGTCAATATAGTATATATATACCATATATTATTAGTTATTATATTGTCATTGTAATATAGTATATATACATACACGTGTGTGTGACTCAAAAGTACAAAAGTATTACAAAAATTTGGCTCGGGGGCGTTGCCCCCGAACCCCCGCCAAATTATTTATAGCTCAATAATAATTTTGACCCCAGTGAAAATTATTTCTGGCTTCGTCCCTGGCTACAAGATTTCTGTGTTGCTGACCCGAATAGTCCAGGTACAAAAAATGCAACCAGTTTTTAGTGTAGCTTTAATCTATATATTTTTATTTAAGCATTATTAGTTTATATGTTAATTCAATCTTTTGTGAATTATGGCAGTCAAGGTAACTGGTTTGGCTTGCAAGGATCCCAAGCTCGTTACCGCTAGTGATTTCTCCTTCAACGGCCTTCACATAGCCGGCAACACCTCGAATCCACTTGGATCACGCGTTACTCCGGTGTTTGTAACTCAACTTCCGGGACTTAACACTGTAGGCATTTCCATGGTCCGTATCGACCTAGCTAGCTCCATGGGGCATAAACCCTCCCCATACTCATCCACGTGCCACCGAAATTTTGACAGTTTTGCAAGGTACCATTCAGGTTGGATTTGTCACCTCAAACCCTGAAAGTCGTCTGATTACAAAGGTGCTTAAAAAGGGTGATGTGTTTGTGTTCCCGGAAGGTCTTGTTCATTTTCAGCGCAATGTTGATAATTGTGATGCATTTGCCATTGCATCTCTCAATAGCCAAAACCCTGGTGCGATTACGATTGCCAATGCAGTGTTTGGATCAAACCCGGAGATTTCTACTGATATTCTTGCAAAAGCTTTCCAGGTGGATAACAAGATAATCAAGAAGATAAAGTCCAAGTTTTAGACTTTCTGAAGCACTAAATTAATGAGGAGGACAACCTATTCTAGTCTTCAATGCTTTCGTTATTTGGTTATGTTTAACAAGGAATTTGTTTGCTTAATTCATTGTACTATTTGACATTGTTAACTGAATTAAATGAAAGAAAAAGATCGTGGTTTTTCTGTGTTTAATTGCTTTTCCCTCTTCTATATATATAAATATTATATTGTCGGACTTATTGATCATCATCACAAGTTGTAGAGATATTGTATAATCGTTAACGTTTACAAGTTATGGAAACATGGTTCTATAGCTATTTAAAAATATCAAGAAGATTTGCTCAGGTTCCTGCAAATATATATATATATATATATATATATAGGAGAAGAAGGTTAGATGTGTGCGCATTCTTACTTCTTTTTTCCTACAAGGGTGCTTCTTCTTGTTATGTTCACAAAAGTAGAAAATGTGCGAAGTTTTCTTATTTTTTTCTCTTGTTATAATTTTTTTTTTGGTAATGATAATAGTGAGGGAGAGAGATACAAAGTAGGAGAAGCAAAAATAAATAAAGGTTTGCTTTTTCCCATGGAATCAACGTTATTTTTCAAATAATAATTAATAACTAGTACAAGTTCAGAAGCTTCATTAATTCATTAATTTGCATATATTATTGGAACATAATATTGTCAAATGTGAGATGTTCATCCGGAAATCTCTAGATTTTTAGAACCCTATATGGGTTAGTGTTTGGTTAATTGGTGTTTTGAATGATAACAAAATGAGTATGGGTTATTATCTTGTGCAGTGTGCATGATTCTTGTATTTGCTATATTCTATTCGGTGCATGCATGGTCATAAGAACTATAGTAATATATGTGAATATAATATGGGCAATCCCATATTTGTCTAATGCATTTCTATATAAAATGTGCTCTCCCATAATGTTTTGGTGCATGGAAATAAAATATGTGGTCTCCCATATTGGTCTGATGGTTGTAAAAAGAAAGAGGTGCACGCCTATAATATAGTGCATTATCCCAGCTGGGTGAGTACTTCAAGATACTTATTTTATTCAGCTGAGTACTGTTGGTCTGTTGTCTACATTCAAGCAGTTGGGTATTCTCAAGTAAGTGGTCTATATATTTGCATTAACCCCATATTTGCTAAACTGACTTCTCTGGCATATTTCCTCAAATTTTATATTCTCTCATACCTGTCTTCTAAAATCGAGGAGAATATTCTCCCTTTCAC
Source organism: Aralia elata (assembly GCA_034770075.1). Taxonomy (NCBI): domain Eukaryota; kingdom Viridiplantae; phylum Streptophyta; class Magnoliopsida; order Apiales; family Araliaceae; genus Aralia; species Aralia elata. Next base: position 11,624,261 of record CM068386.1, on the reverse strand, counting down.
TAACCAGCTGATCCGTGCCATATTGATAGAGGATTTCATGGGAACAGTCACATTCATAACCGTTGGAAGCTACTCTATAAAATCTTCTTTTCTCTTGGCTATTCAGATTCACTTAGAAGGGTTCCAATCAGATATAGATATAAGGTCATAAAACTTTCTAAGTTAACTTCCAGCACCCAGTGTATTGTTATTAGATTCTCTGCTGGAAGAGTGATATTTTGTAATCGAAATCTTTGTTCAAAGTGTAAGCCGTGTGTGGCTTGTTCTATCTAGCTGTTGATAGGTTGTGTTCTCAGATAGCTTTCAAGGTTGCTGTGGAGCAAGGGTCTCAGTAGTGAGAAGGAGTGCAGTAGTGCATTGAGACAGGAGTATCCATCACAAAGGAAAGCTATAAGAACAGGGAAGTTATTGTGTACTGTATTGGTTTAACAGTTTAATAAAGAAAGTCTCCAATACCAATTGGTATTGGACGTGGAGTAGGCCTCTAGATTAGAGTCACTACAAAAAATCACACAAAAAATGACGCTAAAATTTGTCACATAAAATTTATTTTTCGTCACTAAAACATTTAGTGACGATTGTTAATCGTCACAGAGACCGTCACCGTATGAGCGTGGTATTAGGTTTATTTGACAATATTTGATGTCGTCACTAAATATTTTAACTTATGGTGACGATCTACATCATTGTCACTATAATTAATTACTTTTAGTGACGTTAATAGCGTCACTATTTGAATGAAACTTTCGTCACTCTATATTATGTTTCGTCATCAAAACTTGGTGCATTAAATGACAAAAATCGTTTTTCGTCATTAAATGATATTGTTTTAGTGACGAAATATGTTACTCTATTTAAATCATCTAATTTTAATGACGACAATATTGTCATATTTATGATTATTCTTTCGTCATGTTATTGTGTTTAACGTCACCAAAAATAAGAAAATAAATGACGACCGAAAAATTTGTCACCTAATAATATATTTAACATGACAATTATGTCGTTGTAATTTCATATTTTAAATAATATTACAAAATAATTTGTCACCAAAGAATTATTTTTGGGACACATTTTTCAATGTCACTAATTGAATACTTATGGTGACGATACATCTCGTCACTAAAAGAGTTACTAATAGTGACAATTAGTTGTTGTGACTAAATGAATATATACAGTGACGATATAGTTTGTCACCAAAGAGTTAATTTGTATGACACATTTTTCTATGTCGCTAATTGAATAATTATGGTGACGATGAAACTCGTCACATAAAGAGCTATTAATAGTTACAAAATTAAAAGGTATCACTAAATGATATATAATAGTGACGGCATAACTTGTCACCAAATAGTTAATATTAGTGATAATATCAGTTGTCATAACTAAATGAATATATATAATGACAATACTATTAATTCTAAAGAGTTAATATTATTCGTCATTAAATTTTAATTTTCATTGACCAAATATTATTTGCCAATAAATGATTATAAATCGTGATGATGTGACGGTCATATTAAGTTGTTTGACATTCAAAATGTATTGTTACATTAACAATTTTCAATTAAAAACATATAATACATTTAGTGAACTTTACACCTGTATATAATATAAGAAACAAAAGGCAATAAATATTTAAAATAAAAAGTAATTATCTTATAAAAAAAATAGTAGATTCATTGATTCAACAAAATACCCAACTAGCTAGGCAATAAACAGTTGCTTAAATAATCTAAGTACCATAAAACCAAATTATATAATCCAAAAAGCTGAAATTCTAAAATCCATATCCTAAGAAAATGCTTAATTAAAACCTTCAACCTTGTGGTTATTGACCTTCCAGAAAAAACTATATCTGCAAATCAAAAAAACATATAGACATAAATCAATCAAATAGTTATGAAATTAAAAAAAATGTATATAAAGAAAGAAATGTTTAAATAATAAATTGTGAATTTTCCAGAACTATAACTATACTAGCATTATAGCAACCAAAATCAATTTCCATAGAATTTAGAGGATCCGCATAATCGGATTCTGGTTGAAGCTGTAATATGAAAATAGACTTCAAGAAAGTCGTCCCATGTGTAGAGAGATATATTTATGAATCCCAAAATATGAGAACTATTAGAGCAAGTTTTAAACTAACCGAGATGCTTGAGGAAGGGAAAGCAACCCAAGAGCTCCTGCACAAGTGAAGAAGTAATTATGTCAGCACTAAAATAACAGTGTGAAGTAATGAGCACCATTTACAAAAAATATTGAACAACTATTAAACAGATGCATCTTATACTATCATTACTTCAGAGTTCATTATTCACTCATTTATAAAGTTTCGTATAATATCAAAAATCTGCATTAACACAAATTCAACCATGGAAAGCAACATTTGAAAGCTTAATTCAAGTTTAAAAGTAATTCGGCTTATAATATTCGTGAGGAATCACTTGCTGTAGAGAAGGTAACACATGTACAAAGATAAAAAAATTCATCCTGTTACATTATGTGACATAGGACATCCCTACCATCCATTGTTTTAGCTACATAAACACCAGAGCAGCCAAAATTCCTATCTAAGTCAATTGGATATAGGATAACAATATTTTTTATGCTCTGATCAAGATAAAAAAAAATAAAAGGTATGATCCAGGTTCCAAAAACAGAGTAGAACTGTAGAAGTGAGATAGAGATATTAGTTATGCATTAAAATTTAAAACAAATTTCCACAAAAAATATATTAGAGTGTGTCAAGCCAAGATCACCAAATTAAATAACTTAAAACTCATGAAAATATAGAAAAAAGATATGATAGCTTCATGAATAGGCAAGGCAATACTAAAACAAGGATTCAAGTTGAGTATTTGACTAACTTAAGAAAATTAAAATAAAGCTAAAATTAATGTTGGTCCTCGTACCAATTTGCACTGAAGGTCTGCCACTAATTGATTATGAGAAGCGACTGCAGAAAACATCAGTTTGATATATCAGGGTATTAAAATCAATAAACCTGATTACAGAAGCAAGATTACAATAAAATTTAAATACTGGATAAAAAATAAATAACAAATTAAGAGGGCATTGAGATACGCAGAACTCTTTGAGATATGGTCTTTACAAATCTGTCAGCACTGGAAAATATATCTGAACAACAGTTTATCAGTCCCCAGGAGATAACCTACTGCTGATATTTTTATTTCAACAGTCAACATTACATGTTGTAAATTATGTATTACATATCCTACAATGAAACTCAAGGTACATGTGTTGCACTTGGTACAAACATTTAACGATAACTGTTGAAATAATATTAGAAGTAGGTATAAACCTTTTTCAAATATTGAACATCTAATTTTTTTAATCCAAATATTTGCTATACACAACAGACTTGCAAGTGGAAGTTCTACATGAATCAAGAATCCAAGTACACTTTGAAAAATAAGTTGATAAAAATGATTCAATAAAGAGAAGAAGAGGAGACAAGTCACAACCTCAGCATCCTAATCATTCAAGTTATGGATAAATGATGAATTCAAGATGCCTGTGCAAGAAACAAAACTTCCATACGGTACATCACAATGAGAGGAGAGATAACATAAAGGAGGAAAAGAAACCAAAAAGGATCAATCCCCCCAACCAAACATCTTCCCAAAAAAGGATGGACATCCCATCCTCAACCATGTAACGAACCAAAGATGCACATTCTAAAAAAAACTGAGAGATGAACTTCTCAAAACTACAAAAAAATGAAAATACAATAGGAATAAGTAAATATTGCATGCACCCACATATTAACATAAAGTATGTAGCAAAGACAGTACACAGTAAGAGATAATGGAAACAAACATGGAAAGAAAGATGTTAGCCTGCTAGAAAGATAATATTGTCACAATTCACAAGCACATCACACACTCATAAGGTTACCTGGATCTGGAAGATTTAGGCCATCAGTGAGAAAGTTGGATTGCAGGGAATTGGGCATGGAAATTTTTGTCTCCATTGTCAGCATCTTTAAGGATATTTTCCTCAGATAATTAGACTGCAATTATATAATTTACAAAATATTAATATACAGTTTTAGGACAAGTAGGAAGTAGGAACAGAAAATAAACACCAAACAGAAAACCATAACACCGAAGTTCATATGCAGACGACAGCTAACATTGACAACCGGTCATGAACAAAAGTATCACAACATTCAAACTACAGAGAAAAACTTCAACGGATGAAAACCTGGCTTGTTGCAGCAGTATAAATCTTCTCCTCAAATCTCACAGCAATTTTCTCAAGTTCCTGTAGTCCCTCTTGCCCAAAGAAAGGAAGATGCCTCTTCAAAGTGTCCGTTCTACACGTGAAACATTAACTTTTAAATGGTCATTGACTATGCAGGCATGATAATAAAACTAACCATACATGCCTAATAACACTTTTCAGTGGCGGATTTTTGTATCCATCATCATAAAAAGGATCAAGCTATTTTGATTGAATTAATGCAAAGGATTAAAAATACCTCGAATTTAGCAAGTTTATTTAGACTATATATGCTTAAACTTACATCTTGTTGACAATCCTTTGTCTCGAATTTGCTTGCAACTGAGGCCTCCAATCACCGCTATCCATAGTATCCATCACACCTACATACATTTTTTAATCAGAATACATTTTTAGCTAGATAGGAAAAAATTGGGTTTTAAACAAGTTTTATTAGATAGAAGTTAAGAATAAATAAAGGGAGAAAAAGAAGTCCTCCAAAGAAATACAAGTGGAAAAATAAAGACAAAGTGATGAATGACTGCCAGCCAATCTCTAATTCTCTATGAACATTTGAAACAGAACCTCCTATAAAAGCTCCCACAGCCGTTCCTGGAAATGAAACCCTATCCTAGAAATGAAACGAGGATATCAATGGGTATTTTGGCATCCTTTTCGGTCCATAGACCAAGATAATATAGCATAATAAGAACATGTCTAAAGAATCTTAACATCCCTGCGACTCCTTAAACCCCAAAATCTTACCCAAACACAAATCTCTTAAGGAGTAAAGGATCACCCAAGCCTCAGCAAAAATCCCATAAATAAAACTCCATAAACCTAGCACCTCTGCTATGTTGCTTTGAGTTGCGTCGGTGTAACTTTGCTAAGCCGATTGGTACTAGTTTCCAACAAAACAACTATCCCATATTGAGATATAAATTATAAATATACATGCTACAGTAGGTATTCGCCCAACATCTATGCTTCTTAAGCATGTCATAGTAAAACGTGAATTAGAAAATGATACTTAACCTACTTCCCCTTTTCCCATATTGATTGAAGCTGGAGGGGGGGAGAAAAGGATTCTATAGACAGTACACGCTACCATTTGGGTCAAATTGTAATTAGTTTAGTTGGACTAATAGTAACTAATGGGTATTATTAATTAATGAAGTTTGGGCCTCAATATAAATTGGACACAGCTAAAGAAAATAGAGATATTAAGTTATTAGGGTTAAGACCACATTACATCCTGAAAATCATTCTGTAGTATTTGGCCAAAAAAAAAAATGAGAGACAAAGCCAGAAGATTTGTTTCTTTTGTGGAAGGAAGAATTGGATTTACAAGGTAATTCTTTTATGTTATTATCTATTATTAAAATTTTACATTCAATTTTGGGTTCATAAATTAATCTATTTCGTTGTGACATTTCTCCAAACAGATAATGTGCATCTTATATACATAAGGGAAACTGAAAAGATGTCATGCAATCAAATAACCAAAATTCACGGAGCTAATCAAATAACCAAAACTGAATTGAACTAATTAACAATACAATCATTCCAATTGCAACAGAAATTGACTCTAAATAACAAAAATTAGCAAGAAAAATTAAAACCTAAGTTTTAGGAGAAATTAACAAGGGAGGAAATTAAAACCTTCAATTGGACAATAATGGAGAAGTTAAAGGAGAAGGAGAAGGAGAGAGCAGCTTGCCACAATTATGCCGCCACTACTTATGCCGCCACGGCGCCACCACTATGACGCCATTACTGCTAGGGTTAGAGGGAGTTGAGAGAGTGGGGAAATAGTTGTGAGAGGGCTGATTTGAGTGAGGGGAAAGAGAGGTGCAACCGACCTTGAGATGCCGCCGATCTAGGGGTACTGCGAGCGATCTAGAGAGGGGAAAGAACGGTCAGGCAGTATATGAATTTTGGCTCAAGGTGGGAGGAGAAACCTAAATTGGTCTCTGTTTCACCTCTAACTCCTTTTACAGACTCTGTTCTAAAAAAAGAGTGATTTTAACTTATAAAAAAAACTAATATCGTACTCTTTAAAAAGTAATATTGTAAATAAAATTATTATTTCAAAAACTTTAATTGATTTAAATTTAAATTTTAGAATGTCATAAATTAGTTAATAACAAACTGAAATATAACTTTTTTGTAGAACAGAATAGTAATAATTTAATATATTTGTGATCTGCTCTACAAAAGGAGTCTTCATTATTATAATTTTTTATTGTCAATTTACAATATTTTAAAATTTAAATTATTGTGACTTAATATTTAATTGAATAAAATATTTAATATTATAAATTATTTAAAAAGTATTATTAAGAATAAAATTCTATTTTAAAAAATTAATTACATTACAATTTGAGTTGTAGGATATTATAAATTAACTAAGAATAAACTCAAACTTAATTATATTACAATTTGAGTTGTAGAAAATTATAAATTAACTAAGAATAAAACTCAAACTTAATTACTTTGATTAAATTAGAAATAGTCGATATTGTAAGTTACTTAAAAAGTATTATTAAAAATAAATTTATTACTGTAAAATATTAAAAGTATTTATAAAACAATTTATATTCACCACAATTAATTCTAAAAGAATTATTTAGAACAAAACAGTTACCAATTTTATTATTTGCAAAAAACATCTGAAAAATAACATATAGTGAGTAATAATTCCTTCATTAATAGTCTTTTTCCTCGCAAATTTTTATCATAAGATGGTGTCAAATATATTTCTACCATTTCAATTTTACAAAAGAAAAAAAATATAAATTGTGAATGATATTTCTTTCACAAATAACTATATTGTCACTACATTTTTTTCCTTCACTAGAAAACTTCTCATGTGAAGGAATGAATTGCTTCACAAAATTTCCTTCACTGCATTCATAATTTCTTGTGGTGTTTATTGATGATGAAGTATATAATTTAATTTCTAATATAAAACATAAATTTAAAGAAAAAAAACACTTCTTTAATCCACAAAAAGGATATTGATAGAAATACATTGCGAAAATTTGAAAAGAGTATAAAATGAGTTTCGGTTTTACTCGGACCAGATTAAGTCATCTCAAGTACACGAAATAAAAAGGAAAAAGTGAAAAAAACTAGTAGACTCAGGCGTAAATGAACTTTTAAGGGTTTAATATACTATTTGTACGTACCATATTTTATATTTGATATTGTACCACTTTTATTTAATTTTTCATGGGCATATTTTTTTCTTTTTATTAATTGATGTCATTTTTAGTGGATAAATTATTTTAATGTTTGAAGATTTTTTGGGGGACAAAATATATATTACTTATGTTAGCGAATATTACTCATAATGATATTAAAATATAGTGGGTTGCGATTATTAAAAATTGATAATGGAGTTTCTTGACTAAATGGCGGGGCTGGCCAATGATGAAAGGAAGATCGGTGACGGCGCTTGGATACAAGAAAATTCTGCCATCAATTTGAGATTATTAAAAATTGATAATGGAGGTTCTTGACTAAATAGCGGCTGCCAATGATGAAAGGAAGATCGGTGACGGCGCTTGGATACAAGAAAATTTTGCCTCCATATAAAAATGTGACGCTATTGCATATTTTTCACCAAATATAAGAATTTATGACGAACCATTTTTGTCACTTATCTACTCATCTAATTAGTGACGCACTATTATCTCGTCATATAAAATTGATATTTATGACAATACAATTTGTCATAAATTAATATTTTTTCGTCTCTAAAAATTTCCCTCCAAAATTCTTCAGAAAAAAATTTCCTCCAAATAAAATTGTGACGATATTATGTACTTTGTCACTAAATATAAGCATTTATGACGAACGATTTTTGTCACTTATCCACGCATCTAATTAGTGACGCACTATTATCTCGTCATAAAAAAATTGGTATTTATGACAATACAAATTGTCATAAATTATTATTTTTTCGTCATTAAACAATTTCCCTCCAAAATTTCCCTCCAAAATTTTGCCTCCAAATAAAATTATGACGAATTTGTATTTGGCGTCACTAAATGTAAACATTAGTGACGAAAGCACATTGTCACTAAATTTTACAAATAATTCATGACAAACTATTATGTTGTCATCGAAAGAAATATTTTGTGACAATAAATATTGTCATCAATTATTACAAAATGTCATTAAAAAGTTTCCCTCCAAAATTTTGGTACGGAATTCTACCTCCAAAATAACTTGTGACAAAATTTTGTTAATCGTCATCAAATGTGTAAATTAGTGACGATATAAATGATTAATAGTGACAAAATTAAAGGTCGTCACAAAAGTAAAAGTTTTAGTGACGATTATGAATTTTGTAATTATTAATTAACAAATTGTGACGAAATTTTGTTCGTGGCAAAAAATTTGTCATAAAATGTGTGATTTGTTGTAGTGAGTTTAAGGGCCGAACCACATAAAAATCACTGTGTCTATGGTTTGCTTATGTTTGTTGTTTAATCCTTGAAGTCTGAATTCTGTTTAAAAGTAATCTGCATGATACTCTGCTGTTGGGTCCTGTTTTGTACTAATTCAGACATAAATTCATACAGTTTATAACTGTCTGTTCATCCCTTCACTAAGAACATATACTAATTCAGACACTAATTCAGACAGAGTATCACTGTCTAAATTTCCTGCAGAAAGTAATTTTGAAAATTTATCAATTGGTCATTAAGTTTCAATCTCACCTATTCACCCCCCCTCTAGGTGTGCTTATCTACTGAATTACATTTGGTATCAGAGCTTGGCTCTACTAACATTGATCTTTGCAGATCGTAGGGAAAGATCCTATGGCACACCTGAGCCATCAAGAAGGTCAGTCCACAAGCAGGCCACCCTTACTACTCGGAAGTGAGAATTTCAACTTCTGGAAGTTCAGAATGATGATCTATATGAGGCGAGATCCATGGGAATGGTGGGTCGTTGAAAATGGCCCTGTCATTCCAAGACACGATGATGGCCGACCCAAGACACTTATGGAAATGGATGCAAACGAGTCCTATATGGTATCTTATGACTCCAAGGCCATGAATATGCTGCTGAGTGGCATGATTCAGTCAGAAATAGATAAGGTTTCAGCCTGTTCAACTGCTAAAGAAATATGGGACACAATCATCATGAGTCACGAAGGCTCTACTAAAGTAAAGGAGGTGAAGCTGAGCATGTTAATGTATGAATATGAACTGTTCAAATTGGAGAAAAATGAATCAATCAAAGAGGCCCAGGGAAGGTTCCTCACATTAATGAACTCTCTAAGTATGCTCGGACGAAAGATCGATCAAAAGGAGATCAACCGAAAAATTCTTAGAGTCATGCCCAAGCGATTTGCTCCAAAGGTTACTACACTTCAAGACTCAACTTCAATCAGTACAATGGAAACTCTCACACTGTTCGGAGAACTTGAAGAGTTTGAAAACCAACTGAAATTGTATGATGAAGAAGATGAGGCACCTAAGAAGAAGACTCTGGCATTGCAAGCTGAAAGTTGCATGGAGAGTGACGACGAAGATTCAGATGAAGAAATAGCCTTGATGACCAGAAAATTGAGGGAGCTGATCCGAAAGAAGAATCAATCAAAATTTCCAGGAAAATTCTTCAACAACAGGAAAGACTTCAAGCAAAAGCTACAAGAGGAAAACTGTTTCGAATGTGGAAGGCCGGGTCACTTCAAGAGATATTATTTTCAGTTAAAAAGGAAGAACAAAACAAACAATCCAAAAGGAAAAGCACTAATGACATGGAGCGATGAAGAATCAAATCATGAAGATCAAGATGATGAAATCGCTCAACTTTGCTTCACTGAATTAAGCAATGAAGAAACATCCGAGGTAAGGCCCGAACTTGGTGAAATTACTGTTTCAGATTATCTTGTTTTAAAAAATGAAAACATTCGCATAAAAGAGAAAAATACTCACTTGAAAAGTTAGATAAACGATTTAATGAAAGAAGTTGAAACCCTTATTGAAGAAAAGCAAGAAATTGTTAAGGATTGCACGACAAGTGAAACTTCTAAGTTGAATGCTAGAATAAGTTATTTGGATAATTACAATAAGATTTTGTATAATCGTGCTAATAAAATGAATGAGGAAAACAATTGTCTTAAAAAGGAAAATGAAGTCCTAAAAGAGAATTTGAAAATGAGAGATGCATGTATAGACGCTTTTAATGATGGAAGTGTGGTAAAAATACCAAGTAGTTATGAGGAAGAAATAGTTTCATTAAAAAGAGATTTAGCAAAATTCGTACAAGGAGAGGAAAATTTGAATATCATGTTGGGTGCTCAAAGGTCTAGTATTGATAAACAAGGAATTGGTTTTAATCCTGTTAAGAATATCAAGAGCACTATGAATAAAATTAGAGTTATCAATAACAAACCAAGGAATAAAACTCTCTATTGCTCTCCTTTTATTACTTGCAATAAGTGTGGGCTTAAAGGACACTTTGACACTAATTGCAAAACAAAAATGAAACAAGTTTGGGTAAAGAAAGGAGAATTGATTGATACTAACAAATTCGGACCCAAACATTTTTGGGTACCAAGACAATTAGCTACTATATTATTTTGTAGGTATGTTTAAAAGCTAAAGTACCATCACATAAATGGGTACTAGACAGTGGGTGCTCTAAACACATGACAGGTGATAAAACAAAATTTACTTCACTTGATACAAAGAAAGGTGGGTCAGTTACTTTTGGAGATGATACCACATGCCAAATCATTGGTAAAGGTAAAGTTGGTAATGGTAAAATCTCTATTGACAATGTTCATCATGTTGAAGGCTTAAAATATAATCTCATTAGTGTAAGTCAGCTTATGGATAGTGGTCATAAAGTAATCTTTGATAAAGATAAATGTGCAATTATTCATGCTTCTCAAAATGTGCCTCTAATAGCCAACAGGGAAGGAAACATTTATACAATTAATTTTGAGAATCAAAATCAAGATATCTGTTTAGCTGCAGTTCAAGATCAAACTATACTATGGCATAGAAGATTAGGGCATGTGCATATGGAACTGATTAACAAGTTAGCCGCTAAGAACCTTGTTAAAGGCCTACCAAAGCTGAAATATGAAAAGACAGGTATATGCAATGCTTGTCAATTAGGTAAACAAGCAAGAAACTCTTTTTCAAGCAAAAATCAGGTATCAACTTCTTTACCGCTTCAATTATTGCATCTTGATTTATTTGGTCCTGAGAGATATGTTAGCCTAGGAAATAATCATTATGCTTTTGTTATTGTCGATGATTTTTCAAGGTTTACATGGGTTTTATTTCTGAAAACTAAAGACCAAGCTTTTGCAGAATTTGAAAAGCTTATTAAGAATGTTGAAACAAAACACAACCTCAAGCTAATTGGTATAAGGAGTGACCATGGTGGAGAATTTGGAAAAGACTTTATACCATATTGCAGTGAGAAAGGTATTACACATGAGTTTTCTGCACCAAGAACACCTCAACAAAATGGTGTAGTGGAACGCAAGAATCGTACTCTCCAAGAAACTGCAAGAACTTTACTTCAAGAAAGTAAGCTGCCTAAAAGATTTTGGGTAGAGGCTGTAAGTACTGCATGTTATATTTTAAATAGAGTATTGATTAGACCCATTTTATTGAAAACACCATATGAGTTACTTAACAAAAGGATCCCTAATATTAATTATTTTAAAGTGTTTGGTGCTAAGTGTTTTGTTTTAAATACTAATGGTAATCTTGGAAAATTTGATGCAAAGTCATCCGAAGCTATTTTTCTTGGTTATTCAGTACATAGCAAGGCATATAGGGTTTACAATCTTGACAAGTCAAAGGTTGAAGAGTCTGTGCATGTAATATTCGATGAATCTAACCATGATCTGTCAAAGGAAGAGGATTTTGCAGGAGAAGAAAATGTGAACCATGAAATTCAAACAGCTCAATCCAGACAACCTTTGCCGTCTGAATCAGAAGAAAAATCAAGCGAATCAAGAAAACATTTAAGAGATATCAGACATTCTGCACCGTCTAAATCTGTACAAAACTCTGTCATGCAGACACCTAAACCCAGACAGTCGGCACCGTCTGAATCTGTACAAAACTCTGTCATGCAGACACCTAAACCCAGACAGTCGCAATCGTATAAATCAGAAGAAAAATCAGATGACCAGTCAGATGCAGAACTTGATATACTGGAGCCTGAACCTGAAGAGCAAATGACCTCGGTCAGACTTCCTAGATCATCTAGAACTGTGAGAAATCATCCTCCTGATTTGATCATAGGAGATCCCAACACATGGATGCACACAAGAAGGAAAGCAAAGAATTACTGTGCATTCTCAGCATTTCTTTCTCAAATAGAGCCTAAGAATGCTAAGGAAGCAATTGAAGATGAGAATAGGTCTATTACCATGCAGGAAGAATTAAATCAATTCGAAAGGTGTCAGGTATGGGATCTAGTTAAACCTCCTAGGAATACATCTATCATTGGTACAAAATGGATTTTCAAAAATAAACTTGATGAAAATGGCATAGTCACAAGAAATAAAGCTAGATTGGTGGCTCAAGGCTATAACCAGCAGGAAGGTATAGATTATGAAGAAACTTTTGCTCCTGTTGCTAGATTAGAGGCAATACAAATTTTATTGGCCTATGCATGCTATAAACAATTTAAATTATTTCAAATGGATGTGAAAAGTGCCTTTTTAAATGGTTATTTAAACGAAGAAGTTTTTGTTTAGCAACCACCTGGTTTTGAACATGAAAAATATCCACACTATATGTTTAAATTGAAAAAGGCTTTGTATGGATTAAAACAAGCTCCAAGAGCCTGGTATGAAAGATTAAACAAGTTTTTATTAGACAATGGTTTTAATCGCGGAAAAATTGACTCTACTCTTTTTATTAAAACCAACAATAAAGATTTATTAATTGTTCAGATTTATGTGGATGATATAATTTTTGGAGCTACTACTAATTTCTTGTGTGAGTGGTTTTCCCAATGCATGCACAATTAGTTTGATATGAGCCTTATGGGTGAGCTAAACTACTTCTTGGGGCTTCAAATCAAACAATCCAATGAAGGGATTCACATTCACCAATCCAAGTATGTGAAAGAGTTATTAAAGAGATTTGGTTTTGAAAATACCAAACCAAAGGCAACACCAATGAGCACAACTGTCAAGTTAACTACTGATGCTACAGGTAAAGATGTTGAGGTAACCATGTATCGAGGTATGATTGGAAGCTTACTTTATTTGACAGCATCAAGACCTGATATTATGTATAGTGTGTGCTTATGTGCTAGATTTCAAGCTAAACCAAAAGAATCTCATCTTAAAGCTGTTAAACGTATTTTTAAATATTTATCTGGGACTATGAATCTTGGCTTATTTTATCCTCTATCTCCAAGTTTTGAACTCATTGGATACTCAGATGCAGATTATGCAGGGTGCCAAGTCGATAGAAAAAGCACAAGTGGTGCTTGTGAATTTTTAGGACAAAGCCTTGTGGCTTGGCACAGCAAGAAACAAACATCCGTTGCCTTGTCCACTACAGAAGGTGAATATTTGGCTGCAGGTAGTTGTTGTTCACAAATTTTGTGGATGATACAAACTTTACATGATTTTAATGCGATTTGTGAAAATGTGCCTATTTTTTGTGACAATACTAGTGCCATAGATATCTCAAAAAATCCTGTACTTCATTCTCGTACTAAGCATATTGAAGTGAGACATCACTTTCTAAGAGACAATGTTGCTAAAGGATTAATAAAATTAGTATTTGTCCCTACTGAACATCAATTGGCTGACATTTTTACAAAACCTCTAAGTGAAGAGCGTTTTTGCACCTTAAGAAGGGAACTAGGTATGTCTATTTGTTACTAAAATTTTATAATAATAAAAGAAAAATTATATATATATATATATATTTGAGTATATATAATCATTTTTACCCAGCCTATTTGATGCTCCTAATATTTATATTATGCAAGCATATGTTTATCAGTTTTAAAGCACAAGGGTATTTTTGGTTTTTGTGCTTTACTTTGTTTTCGCGGGGATTATCACTTAAACAGCTCTCCTTCCCCGATCAAAAACAAAACCCTTCATATCCCCTCTTTTCCCCTCTCTCTCTCTTCGCAGCCGACCCATTCCAACCCCATTCCCCTTTCCCTCCTAAATTCCTCTTCAAGCTACGCTAGGGTTTCTGCAAAATGGCCAAAACTAGCGGCGGCCACACCATCAACACCGGTCGGCAACCGGTACGGTGTCAACAGGAAGCACCGGTAGCAGGGGCATCGCCGGCTCAACCACAAGCTTCAATGGGACCTCGTGAAACACGTCGGCTCTATAGGAACCTCCAGAAGTGTGCTACCGATTTGGGTTCCTCTTCCAAAGCAATGAAGCGTCATGGGAAGCCATCAAAGGGTAAAACCCCTGTCACAGTGAGCCTCCCTGATTCTCCTCTTCCCATTTCTAAATCTATTTCGTTTAGGTCTCCAAAATTTGCTTCTCGTTTTTAAAAAACTATGATGAACAAATCTATTGTGCTTGGGAAATCTGTAGACCCGGTATTATTCCAAAATATTGGGTTTACTAGGTTGTTTGACTATCTTGGGTTATCTGTGATGTTATTCCCCCCCAAATCTGCTTACCCCATGTTAATCAAACAATTTTATGGTAACATGTCTGTATTAGGAGATACAATTCAATCTTTTGTACAAGATACACCAATTTCTATGGATTCTGCCTTGTTGGGACAGATCTTAAACATTCCCTGTTTTGGTCCCTCTCCGTTTACTCTTAGTGGTCCATTGGACTTTGCCACTTTATCCGTTCTTGACCAACTTCGTATTGTCAAAGATTGTTCCACAGCTGAATTAGGTTCCCTGCCTACTGTTTTTGAGACTTCACCTGTCAACAGTGTGTTGCATAAGCTCATTCGCTCTAACTTGGTCCCTAGAACTGGTGGCAGGTCAAACATGACTTACCAAGATTTAGTTATCTCTGCACTCATAATGTCTGAAACAAAATTCAACTGTGCTCTTTTAATGATTAATCATATGGAAAGTTTCATAAAAACCAAATCCAAATGTTTTCCATATGGGGGATTGTTAACCAAAGTGTTTGCTCACTTTGACATTTCTTTTGATAATGAAGAAGTTTTTTAAATCACTGAGGTAATTGATGAACCAAATCTTAAACGCTCTAAAGTCAAAGTGAGTGCTGAGGGTGTACTCTTTTGGGATATGGATGACTCTGCCATTCCAGACTTTGGCCCAACAGGGTCTGCTCCTCATTCTTCAACTTCCATTCCTCCAAGTTCCCAAAACTCTGATCTCTCTCAGCTTGTTCACACGATGACCAATACCCTTGCTTCGATTCTCACTTCTGTCAACTCCTTGTCTACCTCAGTCTCTAACTTGTCTGATAGGGTAACCACTGTGACTGACAAGGTTGATTCTCTGATGGCTCGTCATGATTCCTTGGAAGGCAAATTGACAGCTCTTGACAAAAAGGTCGACAAGGCTTTATATGAGACTGATAAAGAAACCTAGCTCCCTTTCTGATGATGCCAAAGGGGGAGAGAAATTGGAGTGTTGCCAGCCACCCCTTGCAGTTTTTGGGTTTGGATTACTAATTCAGTTTCTTTTGGGGATAATTTATTCTTGGTCAAAATTGATGGGTTTATGAATTGTTAAAAGTGAATACTTTAATTTGATACTTGAATATGGTTATATCATAATATTTTGAAAATTATCCTGAATAGAGATTCACATGTTTTGCATATTCGTCCTCTCAATGTTCTATTTTGTCTTATTTATATGCATACAGTTAGGGGGAGCCATATACTTAGGGGGAGTATATTGATTAAAAAGATCAATCATTTTGTCATCATCAAAAAGGGGGAGAATGTTAGTGTTTGGTTAATTGGTGTTTTGAATGATAACAAAATGAGTATGGGTTATTATCTTGTGCAGTGTGCATGGTTCTTGTATTTGCTATATTCTATTCGGTGCATGCATGGTCATAAGAACTATAGTAATATATGTGAATATAATATGGGCAATCCCATATTTGTCTAATGCATTTCTATATAAAATGTGCTCTCCCATAATGTTTTGGTGCATGGAAATAAAATATGTGGTCTCCCATATTGGTCTGATGGTTGTTAAAAGAAAGAGGTGCACGCCTATAATATAGTGCATTATCCCAGCTGGGTGAGTACTTCAAGATACTTATTTTATTCAGCTGAGTACTGTTGGTCTGTTGTCTACATTCAAGCAGTTGGGTATTCTCAAGTAAGTGGTCTATATATTTGCATTAACCCCATATTTGCTAAACTGACTTCTTTGGCATATTTCCTCAGATTTTATATTCTCTCATACCTGTCTTCTAAAATCGAGGAGAATATTCTCCCTTTCACTAACCAGCTGATCCGTGCCATATTGATAGAGGATTTCATGGGAACAGTCACATTCATAACCGTTGGAAGCTGCTCTATAAAATCTTCTTTTCTCTTGGCTATTCAGATTCACTTAGAAGGGTTCCAATCAGATATAGATATAAGGTCATAAAACTTTCTAAGTTAACTTCTAGCACCCAGTGTATTGTTATTAGATTCTCTGCTGGAAGAGTGATATTTTGTAATCGAAATCTTTGTTCAAAGTGTAAGCCGTGTGTGGCTTGTTCTATCTAGCTGTTGATAGGTTGTGTTCTCAGATAGCTTTCAAGGTTGTTGTGGAGCAAGGGTCTCAGTAGTGAGAAGGAGTGCAGTAGTGCATTGGGACAGGAGTGTCCATCACAAAGGAAAGCTATAAGAACAGGGAAGTTATTGTGTACTATATTGGTTTAACAGTTTAATAAAGAAAGTCTCCAATACCAATTGGTATTGGACGTGGAGTAGGCCTCTAGATTAGAGTTTAAGGGCCGAACCACGTAAAAATCATTGTGTCTATGGTTTGCTTATGTTTGTTGTTTAATCCTTGAAGTCTGAATTCTGTTTAAAAGTAATCTGCATGATACTCTGTTGTTGGGTCCTGTTTTGTACTAATTCAGACACAAATTCATACAGTTTATAACTGTCTGTTCATCCCTTCACTAAGAACATATACTAATTCAGACACTAATTCAGACAGGGTATCACTGTCTGAATTTCCTGCAGAAAGTAATTTTGAAAATTTATCAATTGGTCATTAAATTTTAATCTCACCTATTCACCCCCCCTCTAGGTGTGCTTATCTACTGAATTACATTTGGTATCAGAGCTTGGCTCTACTAACATTGATCTTTGCAGATCGTAGGGAAAGATCCTATGGCACACCTGAGCCATCAAGAAGGTCAGTCCACAAGCAGGCCACCCTTACTACTGCTCTCGGGGAAAAATAAAGTGAGAATTTCAACTTCTGGAAGTTCAGAATGATGATCTATATGAGGCGAGATCCATGGGAATGGTGGGTCGTTGAAAATGGCCCTGTCATTCCAAGACACGATGATGGCCGACCCAAGACACTTATGGAAATGGATGCAAACGAGTCCTATATGGTATCTTATGACTCCAAGGCCATGAATACGCTGCTGAGTGGCATGATTCAGTCAGAAATAGATAAGGTTTCAGCCTGTTCAACTGCTAAAGAAATATGGGACACAATCATCATGAGTCACGAAGGCTCTACTAAAGTAAAGGAGGTGAAGCTGAGCATGTTAATGTATGAATATGAACTGTTCAAATTGGAGAAAAATGAATTAATCAAAGAGGCCCAGGGAAGGTTCCTCACATTAATGAACTCTCTAAGTATGCTCGGACGAAAGATCGATCAAAAAGAGATCAACCAAAAAATTCTTAGAGTCATGCCCAAGCGATTTTCTCCAAAGGTTACTACACTTCAAGACAACTTCAATCACTACAATGGAAACTCTCACACTGTTCGGAGAACTTGAAGAGTTTGAAAACCAACTGAAATTGTATGATGAAGAAGATGAGGCACCTAAGAAGAAGACTCTGGCATTGCAAGCTGAAAGTTGCATGGAGAGTGACGACGAAGATTCAGATGAAGAAATAGCCTTGATGACCAGAAAATTGAGGGGGCTGATCCGAAAGAAGAATCAATCAAAATTTCCAGGAAAATTCTTCAACAACAGGAAAGACTTCAAGCAAAAGCCACAAGAGGAAAACTGTTTCGAATGTGGAAGGCCGGGTCACTTCAAGAGATATTGTTTTCAGTTAAAAAGGAAGAACAAAACAAACAGTGCAAAAGGAAAAGCACTAATGACATGGAGCGATGAAGAATCAAATCATGAAGATCAAGATGATGAAATCGCTCAACTTTGCTTTACTGGATTAAGCAATGAAGAAACATCCGAGGTAAGGCCCGAACTTGGTGAAATTACTGTTTCAGATTATCTTGTTTTAAAAAATGAAAACATTCGCATAAAAGAGAAAAATACTTACTTGAAAAGTTGGATAAACGATTTAATGAAAGAAGTTGAAACCCTTATTGAAGAAAAGCAAGAAATTGTTAAGGATTGCACGACAAGTGAAACTTCTAAGTTGAATGCTAGAATAAGTTATTTGGATAATTACAATAAGATTTTGTATAATCGTGCTAATAAAATGAATGAGGAAAACAATTGTCTTAAAAAGGAAAATGAAGTCCTAAAAGAGAATTTGAAAATGAGAGATGCATGTATAGACGCTTTTAATGATGGAAGCGTGGTAAAAATACCAAGTAGTTATGAGGAAGAAATAGTTTCATTAAAAAGAGATTTGGCAAAATTCGTACAAGGAGAGGAAAATTTGAATATCATGTTGGGTGCTCAAAGGTCTAGTATTGATAAACAAGGAATTAGTTTTAATCCTGTTAAGAATATCAAGAGCACTATGAATAAAATTAGAGTTATCAATAACAAACCAAGGAATAAACCTCTCTATTGCTCTCCTTTTATTACTTGCAATAAGTGTGGGCTTAAAGGACACTTTGACACTAATTGCAAAACAAAAATGAAACAAGTTTGGGTAAAGAAAGGAGAATTGATTGATACTAACAAATTCGGACCCAAACAGTTTTGGGTACCAAGACAATTAGCTACTATATTATTTTGCAGGTATGTTTAAAAGCTAAAGTACCATCACATAAATGGGTACTAGACAGTGGGTGCTCTAAACACATGACAGGTGATAAAACAAAATTTACTTCACTTGATACAAAGAAAGGTGGGTCAGTTACTTTTGGAGATGATACCACATGCCAAATCATCGGTAAAGGTAAAGTTGGTAATGGTAAAATCTCTATTGACAATGTTCATCATGTTGAAGGCTTAAAATATAATCTCATTAGTGTAAGTCAGCTTATGGATAGTGGTCATAAAGTAATCTTTGATAAAGATAAATGTGCAATTATTCATGCTTCTCAAAATGTGCCTCTAATAGCCAACATGGAAGGAAACATTTATACAATTAATTTTGAGAATCAAAATCAAGATATCTGTTTAGCTGCAGTTCAAGATCAAACTATACTATGTCATAGAAGATTAGGGCATGTGCATATGGAACTGATTAACAAGTTAGCCGCTAAGAACCTTGTTAAAGGCCTACCAAAGCTGAAATATGAAAAGACAGGTATATGCAATGCTTGTCAATTAGGTAAACAAGCAAGAAACTCTTTTTCAAGCAAAAATCAGGTATCAACTTCTTTACCGCTTCAATTATTGCATCTTGATTTATTTGGTCCTGAGAGATATGCTAGCCTAGGAAATAATCATTATGCTTTTGTTATTGTCGATGATTTTTCAAGGTTTACATGGGTTTTATTTCTGAAAACTAAAGACCAAGCTTTTGCAGAATTTGAAAAGCTTATTAAGAATGTTGAAACAAAACACAACCTCAAGCTAATTGGTATAAGGAGTGACCATGGTGGAGAATTTGGAAAAGACTTTATACCATATTGCAGTGAGAAAGGTATTACACATGAGTTTTCTGCACCAAGAACACCTCAACAAAATGGTGTAGTGGAACGCAAGAATCGTACTCTCCAAGAAACTGCAAGAACTTTACTTCAAGAAAGTAAGCTGCCTAAAAGATTTTGGGTAGAGGCTGTAAGTACTGCATGTTATATTTTAAATAGAGTATTGATTAGACCCATTTTATTGAAAACACCATATGAGTTACTTAACAAAAGGATCCCTAATATTAATTATTTTAAAGTGTTTGGTGCTAAGTGTTTTGTTTTAAATACTAATGGTAATCTTGGAAAATTTGATGCAAAGTCATCCGAAGCTATTTTTCTTGGTTATTCAGTACATAGCAAGGCATATAGGGTTTACAATCTTGACAAGTCAAAGGTTGAAGAGTCTGTGCATGTAATATTCGATGAATCTAACCATGATCTGTCAAAGGAAGAGGATTTTGCAGGAGAAGAAAATGTGAACCATGAAATTCAAACAGCTCAATCCAGACAACCTTTGCCGTCTGAATCAGAAGAAAAATCAAGCGAATCAGGAAAACATTCAAGAGATATCAGACAGTCTGCACCGTCTAAATCTGTACAAAACTCTGTCATGCAGACACCTAAACCCAGACAGTCGGCACCGTTTGAATCTGTACAAAACTCTGTCATGCAGACACCTAAACCCAGACAGTCGCAATCGTCTGAATCAGAAGAAAAATCAGATGACCAGTCAGATGCAGAACTTGATATACTGGAGCCTGAACCTGAAGAGCAAATGACCTCGGTCAGACTTCCTAGATCATCTAGAACTGTGAGAAATCATCCTCCTGATTTGATCATAGGAGATCCCAACACATGGATGCACACAAGAAGGAAAGCAAAGAATTACTGTGCATTCTCAGCATTTCTTTCTCAAATAGAACCTAAGAATGCTTAGGAAGCAATTGAAGATGAGAATAGGTCTATTGCCATGCAGGAAGAATTAAATCAATTCGAAAGGTGTCAGGTATGGGATCTAGTTAAACCTCCTAGGAATACATCTATCATTGGTACAAAATGGATTTTCAAAAATAAACTTGATGAAAATGGCATAGTCACAAGAAATAAAGCTAGATTGGTGGCTCAAGGCTATAACCAACAGGAAGGTATAAATTATGAAGAAACTTTTGCTGTTGTTGCTAGATTAGAGGCAATACAAATTTTATTGGCCTATGCATGCTATAAACAATTTAAATTATTTCAAATGGATGTGAAAAGTGCCTTTTTAAATGGTTATTTAAACGAAGAAGTTTTTGTTAAGCAACCACCGGGTTTTGAACATGAAAAATATCCACACTATGTGTTTAAATTGAAAAAGGCTTTGTATGGATTAAAACAAGCTCCAAGAGCCTGGTATGAAAGATTAAGCAAGTTTTTATTAGACAATGGTTTTAATCGCGAAAAAATTGACTCTACTCTTTTTATTAAAACCAACAATAAAGATTTATTAATTGTTCAGATTTATGTGCATGATATAATTTTTGGAGCTACTACTAATTCCTTGTGTGAGTGGTTTTCCCAATGCATGCACAATGAGTTTGATATGAGCCTTATGGGTGAGCTAAACTACTTCTTGGGGCTTCAAATCAAACAATCCAATGAAGGGATTCACATTCACCAATCCAAGTATGTGAAAGAGTTATTAAAGAGATTTGATTTTGAAAATACCAAACCAAAGGCAACACCAATGAGCACAACTGTCAAGTTAACTACTGATGCTACAGGTAAAGATGTTGAGGTAACCATGTATCGAGGTATGATTGGAAGCTTACTTTATTTGACAGCATCAAGACCTGATATTATGTATAGTGTGTGCTTATGTGCTAGATTTCAAGCTAAACCAAAAGAATCTCATCTTAAAGCTGTTAAACGTATTTTTAAATATTTATCTGGGACTATGAATCTTGGCTTATTTTATCCTCTATCTCCAAGTTTTGAACTCATTGGATACTCAGATGCAGATTATGCAGGGTGCCAAGTCGATAGAAAAAGCACAAGTGGTGCTTGTGAATTTTTAGGACAAAGCCTTGTGGCTTGGCACAGCAAGAAACAAACATCCGTTGCCTTGTCCACTACAGAAGGTGAATATTTGGCTGCAGGTAGTTGTTGTTCACAAATTTTGTGGATGATACAAACTTTACATGATTTTAATGCGATTTGTGAAAATGTGCCTATTTTTTGTGACAATACTAGTGCCATAGATATCTCAAAAAATCCTGTACTTCATTCTCGTACTAAGCATATTGAAGTGAGACATCACTTTCTAAGAGACAATGTTGCTAAAGGATTAATAAAATTAGTATTTGTCCCTACTGAACATCAATTGGCTGACATTTTTACAAAACCTCTAAGTGAAGAGCGTTTTTGCACCTTAAGAAGGGAACTAGGTATGTCTATTTGTTACTAAAATTTTATAATAAAAAAAAAATTATATATATATATATATTTGAGTATATATAATCATTTTTACCCAGCCTATTTGATGCTCCTAATATTTATATTATCCAAGCATATGTTTATCAGTTTTAAAGCACAAGGGTATTTTTGGTTTTTGTGTTTTACTTTGTTTTCGCGGGGATTATCACTTAAACAGCTCTCCTTCCCCGATCAAAAACAAAACCCTTCATAACCCCTCTTTTCCCCCCTCTCTCTCTTCGCAGCCGACCCATTCCAACCTCATTCCCCTTTTCCTCCTAAATTCCTCTTCAAGCTACGCTAGGGTTTCTGCAAAATGGCCAAAACTAGCGGCGGCCACACCATCAACACCGGTCGGCAACCGGTGCGGCGTCAACAGGAAGCACCGGTAGCAGGGGCATCGCCGGCTCAACCACAAGCTTCAATGGGACCTCGCGAAACACGTCGGCTCTATAGGAACCTCCAGAAGTGTGCTACCGATTTGGGTTCCTTTTCCAAAGCAATGAAGCGTCATGGGAAGCCATCAAAGGGTAAAACCCCTGTCACAGTGAGCCTCCCTGATTCTCCTCTTCCCATTTCTAAATCTATTTCGTTTAGGTCTCCAAAATTTGCTTCTCGTTTTCAAAAAACTATGATGAACAAATCTATTGTGCTTGGGAAATCTGTAGACCCGGTATTATTCCAAAATATTGGGTTTACTAGGTTGTTTGACTATCTTGGGTTATCTGTGATGTTATTCCCCCCCAAATCTGCTTACCCCATGTTAATCAAACAATTTTATGGTAACATGTCTGTATCAGGAGATACAATTCAATCTTTTGTACAAGATACACCAATTTCTATGGATTCTGCCTTGTTGGGACAGATCTTAAACATTCTCTGTTCCGGTCCCTCTCCGTTTACTCTTAGTGGTCCATTGGACTTTGCCACTTTATCCGTTCTTGACCAACTTCGTATTGTCAAAGATTGTCCCACAGCTGAATTAGGTTCCCTGCCTACTGTTTTTGAGACTTCACCTGTCAACAGTGTGTTGCATAAGCTCATTCGCTCTAACTTGGTCCCTAGAACTGGTGGCAGGTCAAACATGACTTACCAAGATTTAGTTCTCTCTGCACTCATAATGTCTGAAACAAAATTCAACTGTGCTCTTTTAATGATTAATCATATGAAAAGTTGCATAAAAACCAAATCCAAATGTTTTCCATATGGGGGATTGTTAACCAAAGTGTTTGCTCACTTTGACATTTCTTTTGATAATGAAGAAGTTTTTCAAATCACTGAGGTAATTGATGAACCAAATCTTAAACGCTCTAAAGTCAAAGTGAGTGCTGAGGGTGTACTCTTTTGGGATATGGATGACTCTGCCATTCCAGACTTTGGCCCAACAGGGTCTGCTCTTCATTCTCCAACTTCCATTCCTCCAAGTTCCCAAAACTCTGATCTCTCTCAGCTTGTTCACACGATGACCAATACCCTTGCTTCGATTCTCACTTCTGTCAACTCCTTGTCTACCTCAGTCTCTAACTTGTCTGATAGGGTAACCACTGTGACTGACAAGGTTGATTCTCTGATGGCTCGTCATGATTCCTTGGAAGGCAAATTGACAGCTCTTGACAAAAAGGTCGACAAGGCTTTATATGAGACTGATAAAGAAACCTAGCTCCCTTTCTGATGATGCCAAAGGGGGAGAGAAATTGGAGTGTTGCCAGCCACCCCTTGCAGTTTTTGGGTTTGGATTACTAATTCAGTTTCTTTTGGGGATAATTTATTCTTGGTCAAAATTGATGGGTTTATGAATTGTTAAAAGTGAATACTTTAATTTGATACTTGAATATGGTTATGTCATAATATTTTGAAAATTATCCTGAATAGAGATTCACATGTTTTGCATATTCGTCCTCTCAATGTTCTATTTTGTCTTATTTATATGCATACAGTTAGGGGGAGCCATATACTTAGGGGTAGTATATTGATTAAAAAGATCAATCATTTTGTCATCATCAAAAAGGGGGAGAATGTTAGTGTTTGGTTAATTGGTGTTTTGAATGATAACAAAATGAGTATGGGTTATTATCTTGTGCAGTGTGCATGGTTCTTGTATTTGCTATATTCTATTCGGTGCATGCATGGTCATAAGAACTATAGTAATATATGTGAATATAATATGGGCAATCCCATATTTGTCTAATGCATTTCTATATAAAATGTGCTCTCCCATAATGTTTTGGTGCATGGAAATAAAATATGTGGTCTCCCATATTGGTCTGATGGTTGTAAAAAGAAAGAGGTGCACGCCTATAATATAATGCATTATCCCAGCTGGGTGAGTACTTCAAGATACTTATTTTATTCAGCTGAGTACTGTTGGTCTGTTGTCTACATTCAAGCAGTTGGGTATTTTCAAGTAAGTGGTCTATATATTTGCATTAACCCCATATTTGCTAAACTGACTTCTCTGGCATATTTCCTCAGATTTTATATTCTCTCATACCTGTCTTCTAAAATCGAGGAGAATATATATATGTATATATATATATATATGTATATATATATATATATATATATATATATATATATATATATATATATCCATAACTTCTGTTTCCTCAGAAGGTTGATTCTTCATTTTGGTTTCATATGTTTTGAATATTCTGTCTGATACTAATGCTTGACATTAAGATTACAATGTAATTTTTGTTAATTTTCTTTTAAACAAATGCTAAAAATATTTTTTAGCAAAAAATATTTCAATAATTTATTAAAATCATACAGTATATTTTGTGTTGTGCTTTGGGTTTCCAATGAAGGAATATTTGAAGTATAAGAATATAGATCAAATGCAAACAATGGCCAAGACTTCATTCATACACTATAATGCTTGTTAACAAAACCGTTTCTTTTAATTTTTATTCGCCCGCACAATGAGTTGAACACTTGCAATTATATTATGTTATTATGCATTTGAGACGAGAATATATGTCCCATTAGAAATGAATATTTTAAACATTAAAATTTAAAACTATGAACCTCGGTTGCACTTCATTACATCCATTGGGAAATAGATGATGTCAGAGAAAATATATTGTCTGAGAAAAAAATGATATTATCATGATAATAAGTGTTGCTTAAAGTATTAAGTATCACTTAAACATTTATAAAAGTGTTACTAAATATATATTTTATTCGACACATTATTTTTACTCTGACAATTTAATTATTCGTTTTCCAAAACTGTTTAATATCAAGTTTATTGATCATTGACCAAGTCACCATAATCCAATGTTATAAAACATTCCTCATCATGGATAAAAACACACAGAAATCAAATCAAAAACAAATCTTTAGCATAATATATATATATATATATATATATATATATATATATATACACACACACACACACAATTAATTTGCCGGGATTATGAGAAAATAGAGTAGCTTTATAATAATCTATAGTTTTTACCATTTCCAGACGCGGTACAGGTATAATTAAGCAATGAAAACAAAACTCTAATTCGGCACAAAAGATCCATAATATCAATTACGTACATTATCCTTAATTTACTATATAAAAGCAGTCCATTGTTGTATTCATTTCACACCTCAAACTTCTCCTCCCACACTAGTCATTTCAGTACTACTCATTTCAATTCGATAAAAAAAAGTTTTATCACATGCATGCTCATTTACTTCTTTTAGGATTGCTCGCGCTCGCTTGTTCAGTTGCTTTGGCATCTGATCATGCAGCATTACAAGATTTCTGTGTGGCTGATGGCAAAAGTCAAGGTTAGTAACAAATATATTACATCAGTGACAAATAATATTCGTCGCAAATAATTGTGTAGTTAGTACCGTAGTTAAAAAAATTTTGTACCACTATATGTATGGAAAAAATTGGCAGAAACTGTAATGGAGGGATCCAGTTTACTCTTAGTTCTTTACTACTAATTTGTAAATTAGTTATATATATATATATATATATATATATATATGTGTGTGTGTGTGTGTGTGTGTGTGTGTGTGTGTGTGTGTGTGTGCAGAAAAAGTTTCAATTTATTGACTTTTGGAATCTTATAATAATTTCATTTTTGGTGCATAATGGCAGTTGTAGTAAATGGCCTGGTTTGCATGGATCCTAAGCTTGTTGAAGCAAATGATTTTTTCTTCAGTGAGCTTCACTTAACTGGTAACACAGGCAACGCAGTCGGATCACGAGTGACTCCAGTATTTGTAGCTCAACTGCCAGGGCTTAATACTCTTGGCATCTCAATGGTTCGAATCGACTATGGTCCGTGGGGTATTAACCCTCCCCACACACATCCTCGTGCCACTGAAATTCTTACAGTTCTCCAAGGTACTATTGAGGTTGGATTTGTAACCTCTAACCCGGAAAATCGGCTCATAAGAAAAGTACTTAATAAAGGTGATGTGTTTGTGTTCCCTGAGGGTCTTGTACACTTTCAACGCAATGTTGGAAAATTTGATGCCGTTGCGATAGCTGCTCTCAACAGCCAAAACCCCGGTGCTATTACCATTGCTAACGCGGTGGTTGGATCAAACCCTTCAATCTCGAGTGATCTTCTTGCTAAGGCTTTCCAAGTAGGCAAGAAATTAATTTCTCACCTGCAGTCGAAGTTCTAAGTTACATCTTCTGGCGAGAATGCACCAAATGAAGAAGAATTGAATACCCCATTAGTTCAAGTCTGAATTATTTTCTATGTGGCTATGTTACCATTATTTCATTTGTTTGATTTCATTTGATTGTGTTGTTTCGAATAAAATATAAGAAATTTATCTTCAAATCTGATATATACACAAACATACATACGTGAATTTATTTTATTTTGGTGATTGAAACTATGTATGTCTCGATCACACACAAAAATTGCCTTCCTAAAAGTTATATGTTCAACCATTTTTTATAAATAACAATATCTGATCGTCCTACCTGCATGTTAAAAAAAATAGTAATAATGTAAAAAAAAATAAATTGAATTTGGCTGAAGTTACTCTACGTTCGTAGAGTATCTCTGAACAAATTCAATTTTTTTAAGTTTTTCGGGCTCCGCAGTATTAACTGCGGATGCCAAATTCATTTTTTTAAAAGTTTTTCAGGTTCCATAGTATTAAACTGCGGATGCCACATTCAATATTTGATTTGATTTGAGAATTTTTGAAAATGGTGTCAAACAGTTCATCATCGCACTTTATGCTTCCTGGGAAGAGAGCTGCCGAAGGAGAGGTTGTAGTCGAAACTTCTTTGATCAAAAATGCTAAGATCGATTCTGTGATTTCGACAGCCACCACCACCATCACTTCAGAGACGGTATCTATGGTGGCGGCGACTGAGGCAACAATATCAACCATGGGAGGAGAGAAGAGTGTTAACGGTAATAACAACAATAAAACTCCGTTTGAGAGAAATTCACCTAATATTGATGAGGATCTACACAACAGACAACTCACCGTTTATGGCCGTGAGACAATGAGATGGCTTTTTGCCTCCAACATCCTTGTATCTGGGATGCAAGGCCTTGGTACTGAAATTAGTATATACTTTAAGTCATTTTATTTACAGTTGGTTTTAATTATTATTTTGATATATGTGAGGATTTGAGGTTTTGTCATGGAAATGACAACCGATGGTTAATATGTTCTGTTTTGTGTAATTACTTCATATTATTGTTCGTTTTCCTTCAGAACACGCCTAGCAAAAAAAAATCAAATTTGACATTCGCAGTTTAATATTGTGGAGCCCGGTAAACTTAAAAAAAATTGAATTTGGAGGAGTATTTTGGACAATTTTTCCGTTTGCAGAATTAAACTGCGGTATCTCCTATATTAATTTGCGGACCGGAGATCAATTTTACCGTTCAATGGATGACTGAGATCTGTTATAAGGAAAACCTTATCCTTATAACGTTGGCTATGGATTAGTCCCATATATATATGTGTGTGTGTGTGTGTGTGTGTGTGTGTGTGTGTGTGTGTGTGCGCGCGCGCGTAACAACCCCAAAATTCATACAATCCAACTCACAACATCGGTCGTTATCAATACATCTTCATTCTGACTTTACAACAATATTCAGTGTTAAACTTAATAAAATGCGGAATAATTTAAACTTTTCAGTTTTCTTTCTTTGCTTTCCCTGAATCATAACCTTAAATCATCTACGTATTCTAGAATCATATTTACTTTATGATTCGCTTCACAAGAGTTATAATAAAATAAAAGCTACTTCTAGATTCAATAACCTTTTATAACTCGAATAAAATTAAGTTACAAATCAATACGAATTTTACAACTCAACATCTGTTACATTTAATTCATCATCAAATACATCATCCAGAACCTTAACCATGGTTCAAAAACATAAATTTAAGCTAAAACAAGTAATCTTCATGCATAACATCTGAATCATGCCATTCAAGCAGCACACAACGTTACTTTGAATCTTTAACCTGCAAAAGTGGTTATTTGCAAGAATGAGCTCGACAACTCAGCAAAATTTAACAGTTTGCATGCATCACATAGCACATAGATAACATGCTCATTATTTAAATCATAATCATTTGGCTAAACATGTCATATATAATGACCAACACATAACAAATAGAGATTGAGTTCCATAACTCAATCAACATTCTTTATTCAACGAACATAGTCATAATTTGACTTTGTCGTCTCATACTTGTAACATATATAAAATGCATCATACTTTTACATCATATGTTTAAAACAGTTAATCATTTAGTTCACATAACAAAAAGGAACTGAAAGACTTGTCTGGTTCGTAGATTACCAATTACCATAATCAGCTTATACTTATCTGCACTTCATGTATCCTACACGATATATATAATCATGCACAACACTTATTAGTCACATAGCAACACTTAGTATTAATTCTACTTTACATTTCATAATCCTTCATTTTTATTCTCCATGCAATTCTCAACTTAGAAATTAAGTCCTCATAAAACCCTTCATTTTATTACGTTCCACTTTAATTGACACTTAACATTTAGTTAAGTCTTAAACTTTTCTTTACATTAGATGTATAATATTTATAAGTAAATCTTTGGCTTATTACAATACTATTGTCACTTCAGGATTCACTCTCATCCAATCTCATTTTAATATCTCAATTGTCATCTGATAATTAATGGGTAATTGTTACCATCGATCACAATATCTTAGTATTTATTTAATGCATTAGTCTACGTTTTTAAACATGCATAGGACAACATAATATATTACAACTTGAAAGACTTATACAAACATACCCCATGATGGACCCTACATAAATCACTTTAGAAAATAAACAATTTTCTCACATCTGCCAGTTTCAGCGCCGACCGCGCTGAAACCTGAACTCAAAAACTCTGCACAGTTTCAGAGCCAACATCGCTGAAAATGAACTGTTTCAGCGCCGACCGCGCTGAAACCTGAACTTAAAAACTCTGCACAGTTTCAGAGCCGACAGCGTTAAAAATTAACTGTTTCAGCGCCGACCGTGCTGAAACCTGAACTTCGAATTCTAAGCATCAAGTACCAATTTAAACATACACCATAATCATAAATCTCTTATAAATATTATTAAACATACATATACCCAATCTAACAACCTAAAACAGACAAAATAGCAAAACCCAAAGCTTCAACAACTAATTTAAAGACTTAGAAAATCACAATTCATACTAGTTTTTCATATTTCACAACTTTTAGTGTAATCAACCGCTACGGATTCGTTACTAAACCAAATTGGTCTGTTCAACTTCCGTTGTTTTCATTTTTCAACATATAACAACAATCCATCATCAATTTACAGATTATTACTCAAATTCCTAGCCAATTTTGACTCCAAAACAAGCCAAAATATACATATTATACCCAAAACTCAATTTTCTTCACTTTCAACATGCTTTCATGGCTTTGATTACATCAAAATCTACTAATAGATGTTACATAACAAATTATACCCATTTGATAACATATATATCCTTATCCTTCATCAAATCATACAACTAATTTAATTTACAGAAAACTTAAAGAATGAAAACCAATAATTTTAAAGTTGATTTTCTTACCTGCTTGGTTTGTTCCTCCTTGCCCTCAATTTTTCTCCCCACTAACTCTTATGAAAGGAAAATAAACTTCACGTACTTTTAATCTGACTTCACGTTTTGTCAGTTTTTCAGCAGTTAGGAAAATCAAAGATTTAGGCCATGTTTGGCCAAACCAAATTAATCTCCATTTTAATTTATTTTAATCATTCACTTATTATATAGCTCACAATTGTCACATCTAATTTAATTAAATCATATTTAATTAAATTATTTAACAAATATAACTTCAATTTTATTTAACAAATCATTATATTTCTAATTTAATTATTTAATTAAATTAGAATCTTATCATCACTTTAGCGTACTAGAATACACACAAATTATAAATTTATTTATCATCAATCATCAATTTATTTAATATCATCATACTTAAACAAATTATTCTATAATAATTTCCATCGAATATTTATTCCATAAATATTCCAAATAAAGTATTTATTCAAATCCATAAATATTTTTAACTATAAACAAAACTCACAATCTTATTACATTTACATATTACATTTATATACAATATATATTAAACTCTAATTTTATTAAAACAATTATATTCACATTGATTCACTATTTTAATTAAGTGAATCGCTCACATTATTTATGAAGCCTAATTCATAATAATTTTCATTGTCCACAAGACATAACAATCAAATTATATTATCTCACAATATAATTTTAACTTAATTAAATTAACTAATATTATTCAACTAATTTTCTGTTCATGACAATTTCATTTAATCTTTTCAATGGTTTAACTAATTATTAAACCATTACTTCCCAATTACAAGAATATATAATTTCCTTCACATCAAACCACATATTTTATAATATGAAACACATATATACACGTACTCAAACTCAAAATGTCTCATAATAAGAATTTTTTTTAATTAAATTCTTATTTAATAATTTCTGAAAATCTGGGTTGTCACAGTGTGCGTGCGCGTGTGTATGTATATATGTATGTGTGTGTGTGTATATATATATATATGTATGTATGTATGTATCATGCAAACATTAAAATTCCATTGAAATCTATACTTCTATATCTATACTTTAATACAAGCGTAAGATTCCGAATTTTAATAAAGAAAATTTAATTTTCTTATAATTATTATTCTAAACAATAAAGTGTTAAAATGATAAAGTTACGGGTGAGATGTGCAAATTATATAATAAAAAGTATGTTGGGGAATATTCGTTCTGTCTGAGAATATTCGGTAAAGTACGACAATGCCAAAATAACAAATCATTGGTGGTCTCCACAATGATGTAATTGTCGGATATAGAAAACGACAGAAATAACCTTTTTAATAAAAAAATATCAATGGTACTATCGCTTTTTACTGTTTAAATACTCGGAGATAAAAGTACAGTAGCACGCGCACGGTACTCTACAGTAGTACACGATATTGCACAATATATCATAAATATTGATTCAATAAATGTTACAATAGTAATTGCATAGTATTTTGACTCAATAATTGTTACAGTAGCACAATATTTTATATTATTAAATCAATAATTGTCACGACACAGTAAATAATATTATTTGATATGATATAATTAGACCAATTAGCATTATTGATAATTTTTAGGTTCTGTTGAGGAAAAGGGTTATTTAATTGCGCGCTGTTTATACGGAAGACCCCCTCTTTCCAAGGAACGATCTGGTTGTCGGTATTGTGAGTTTATAATATTTATACTAAGGAAGATTTAGTGTTGGATAGTGAGCACTAGTCCACTGTAGCAAATAAATGAATTTGGGGTTGTCACAACATTTCACACTATTGCCACAATAATTGTTATAGTATTTCATACTATTGTCACAATAATTGGCATTGTAGTAAGGGTAATAATGGAAAGTTACGTAATTAAAAGTCACGAGTTTTAAACTGTTAGACATACTCATTATTTGAAGAACACTAATATCTGTGAGAGTAATACATTTATAATTGTGAATAGTAAAAAAAATGTAATCTTGAAATGTGAAAAATGTGAATATGTGAGATAATTACTATGTGGTAGATTAAAGATAATATTTTTTTATGAATGGTAGAAATTAAAGATGAATTAATATATGTAAATTATTATGAATAATAGATAATGAATGATTAATATATTGAAAAGATATAAATAATGAATGAATAATAGATAATGGATGGTTAATATATTGAAAAGATATGAATAATGAATGAATAATAGATAATGGATAGTTAATATATCAGTAGAGTACTACATTTATATTCCAAGCCATTTCTAGTTTTGAAATGTGTTGTTGTATTCTTATTTGAATTCTTGGGTGGAGTTTTCTTATGTTCAACAGCACTTTAGAAAAATCGTAATAAATTGATCCTTTGTCGGAATTGAGTGAATCATGAAAAGCCTATTTTCTTTAGTTTTTCGTCCTCTACGACTTTGAAGAAGGAAGAAAAGTCATTTGATGCTATATTCATGCCTTAAAATGCTAAAAACTGTAACATGTCCTGATTTTCGTCACTATTTTCAGCCCAAAATTTGAAAATTCGTAACTCAGTCATATTAATTCTGAATGGAGTGATTCTTGAGTCTATTTTGTTTATCTTTTCGAGAGTTACAATTTTCTTGAATATATAAAGAGATTTTGAAAACTCTAGAAGATCCGAAAGTCAGATTATATACTGCTGCAACGACGAACATTGAAAGACTTGTTCGATATTAATTTTGTGTTTGACAATATCGAGGTAAAGCGATATCATTTTATTTCATACTCGTAAGGGGTGTCATTTTCTGTCATACTCGTAAGGGGTATCACTTTTTCATACTCGTAAAGGGTTATCATTTCTTTCATACCCGTAGAGGGTTATCATTTTCTTTCATACACTATATTATGGTAAGAGATTATTATTCGTTTCTATAGCCTTACTATTAAATGGTAAATATTCCTGAAATTGTTAGAATATCCTTAATAGTTTGTGCTTCATTAATTATCTTTTCACCTGAATCTTCCTATTGAATTTTAATCGTTATTTTTGAACTATGAAACTTATATATTATTCTTGAACTCGAATCGATATTCTGGATATCGTGTTGACAATTTGGACATTTATTGGATTCTGAACAAATTAAATTATAAATCTCTAATGTTTATTGTGACGCCCCCAAATTCGGGTCTACCTTCAAACTCGGGTCCGGTGCATCACGGTACTACGCATTCAACATAATTTTAAAGATAGAATATAATTACTAAATTATTACAAACCATCTTACTATAAATCCCAGGTTCTCGGACCTTAAAATCTTCATACATGGTGATATATAATATTACAAATACTCCCAACTATTACAAATAGCGTTACAACACTACTTGATTACCTTCCCCTTTCCTTTGTCCATACCGGATCCTTCGATACGTTCGGGCTTCGCTGAAAATATTAAATTTAAAGCAAGAATGAGCTACAAAGCTCAGCAAATATTAACGGTTGAACGAACAACAAAATCAAGAACCAATTAAAGCTTCATCTATACAACACTTCTACAACTGAACAATAACTGTGAAGAACTACGAATCGATCTGAATAACAAGATCTGTTGTTTCGAATTTTTGAAACTACATACTGACTATATATGCTGAGTGGTCGAAAGACCGTGAACATTTTTATTTTCGTAAAGGTTCTGTAGTAATTCAACTATGAACCGACTGACTTACGGGCACGTTGGGTGATTAGCCCTTTGTACCCTGCGTTGTACAACACTCTAGCTAAATAACTATATGCGTTTGTTTGACCACCTCAGGGGTCGGTCGGGATTTTTCCGACGTAAAATACCCCAATAATAGGGTTGTTCATTTCAGATTAGAATCTGAATCCGCACCGAAACAATTCAGGTTGGATAGCTCTAATCAATAACATTTCAAAGATTTATTTTTAAACCGATAAAATATTTAAATCTGCGTCTAGACAGAACAAATGGTATTGACGTACATCTTAAACAGTTCATGAATATAGAACATTAATTAAAGTTCGGACAGTTTATGTCAAAGCATAGCTGAAACACTTGTACAACTGCTAAAAGATTTGTATAATTTTGGAATTTACACAATCATATAAATGTTGCTTAAATTGAACTTCAAATCAAACTTAAGTCAGAGTCCGCACCAATTTAATTTGGTTTGGAAAATATTTAAGAATTTATCAAATTCAAATCGTGTCTTAACATGTGTCAAGCCGAAACAAAAGGCATTGGTATATTTTAAATAGTTCATGTAATATCAAACTTTAATTCTTTAATAACATGCGAAAGCATAGCTGAAGAACTTAAACAATTATCAAATTAATTGCACAAGTTTTAGAGTTCATACAATAAACGAATATTGTGAAAATTATGAATTTAATATCTTTATTTGGAATAAAACTGAAAACTGGCACAATAAAATAATTTGTGGCAGTTGAACATGTACGAAAAGTTTAAGAATACTTACACATAAAAATATAGTACAAGGTTAGAACACTTGCATAACATAGAAAACTTGCACAAATATGAATTTTGTACAGGTTAGGAAACTTGCAAAACGTAGAATCCTTGTTTAATTCAAATTAAACAAGAGATAGAAAACTTGCCTTTCGCCTGCTTTAAAATCTTGACGTTAATCATCCTTCGATGTCCTACACATATATGTTCACATTGACACAACAATTAGCCACATACTTGACGCCATATATTGGTTTATGTTACAATATCATTCATTTTAGGTCGTTCGCGTTTTATAAATTTAGACAACGTGTCCAAACTTTTAGATTCTTCGTTATAGGCCTAAATTAGACAGGTAAAACTTGCCTGATTTGGTGTCTGCTTTAGGTTAGTTCTGCTTTAGTTAACAGTCAGACAGGTAAAACCTGTCTGTTTACTAACAAAACCTACTGCAAGTGTCTTCACCCTAATCCAGACAGCTTAACTCGTTACATTTAGGTGTCTGTTTTAGGCTAAATTTTCTTTTAGTGATAATCTAGACTGGTAAGACCTGTCTGTTTTGGTGTCTGTTTTAGAACAAAACTCACTGCATAAGAAGTTAACAACTGGGCTGTTAACAGTTTTCTCGTAGCTACTTTGCAACTTCATAACTTGTTCATTTTAAATCGGAATTAGTCCGTTCTTAAACCATTTTCGAGCTTGTAACATGGTCTACAAATCCCCCTGGGTGGAAAATTTTTCCAAACTCTATAACAGGCCGTAACAATGGCCCAAAAAGTCCTTGTTGACTGATTTTTTCTACTTTTGACAGTTTTGGATATACTTCTTCCGAAAGCCATAACTCCCTCATCCCATGTCGAAATAAGGTCGTTCATACGTCTACAGTTTCGTTATTTAATGAACTATAAAACCCCCTTGAAATAATTATTTTTCCTCAAACTTAACAAAATAGATTTTTGCCCAAAATGGACAGTGCTTAATTTAGGGTTTTATTCTCCTTTTCACTAGTTTCTAAAAAAAATCGCCATGACTTCGTTACAACGTATTTTTCTTCCGTTCCAAATGGAACATTAACAAAAACTCATTTAACTAAATTTCTTTCTTTTCAGACTTTAAAACTAACATACAAACGATGGTTTTCAATTTGTTCATCAACAACAATTACTACAATTTTCACTTTTCATACGTTTTAAACAAATTTGTCCAATACGATTACACTACACGCTTCCTTATCACTCCAAGATTCTTCTATGATCTACAAATAAATCAAAACCACCAACACGGCACTTCTCTAACATACTGCAAAGCTCTTAAAGAAAAGGGATGAAGTAGATGAGTTTCTAGGGTTTTCTTACCTTTTGATCTTGTTTGTTCTTGATCTTGCTTCTTCTTCTTCCTAGCTTAAGCTTAAATCAAAGCTAGCTATTCTTCTTCTTCTCCTTTATTATGTGAGGATCTCTAGTACCCCTCTCTCTCTTGTTCTTACTCTTTCTTCTATTTTCTTTCTCTTTTCTCTCTCTAGATCCCTTGTAACATGGAATGAAAGGCTAAGTCTTGGTTGATTAATTCAATTCCTCCACCAACTAACTTAACCATGCTTTAAAGTTAGGTTTAACTCATGTGAGGTTAGGGGACCTAATCATTGCTTAAGGCCTTGTTTGGTTGCCACAAATTTGGTAGAGGGAACATATCACCCTAACTTACCTCCCATGGATGAAACATACTATAAAAGGAAAGTTTCCATTCTTGCTTGTCCCCCCATCTCCAACATCTCTATCTCCTCACCTTCCACTTGCTCTTGCACATTCATTTAACCTCATGGCAATTACCCAACAAGTGACACTTGTCCCATTAAATTCTTTGGCTCCAAGTTTGCTATAGTGTGTCTTAAACCTAGCCAAGCCACACTAAACCCTAGCTAAGCTTGTCAAACCCTAGGCTCAACCCTAGAAATCCCCATGGCTCAACCCTAGACAAGTCATGCCAAACCCTAGCTAAGCTCTTCAAATTCTAGGCTTGACTCGGTTACTATTCCCAACTAAATTCAATTCTAGTTTCTTTCTAATTAATCATCATAATTTATTTAGTTATCAAAAAGTCTATTTTACCCATTCATAAAAAATAATTAGGGATTACGTTCCCGAACTTTCTTGGTTACCCGATTTCTTAAAATTTTTCCAATTCGTTCCACAGGCGAAAAACCGTGAAATTCATTTCGTTGATTTTATTGGAGATTACATCTCCCGTCCTCAAATAAACGTGATCCCATGATTCGAAAATTCGAAAATTCGAAAATTCGAAAAAGATGTTTTTTGGCATGAATAGTATTTTTATGCCTTTTTTCTGATAAAAATATTTTTATTGGAGATTTCATCTCCCATTATCAAATAATTAATATGACATCGCTCGAAAAGTTGAAAGAAATAACGAGTCCGTCATGCGATGAATAGTGTTTTTATGAATAGTGATTTAGCGGTTTTCTCGAAAAATTTTATTTCGTCTAAAAATTCCAACACGTATTCATAATCACATAACACGTACATTAGGTCAATAATTTACCTTTAAACACATAATACACAATTTATTCCATTAAAATATTTATTTATATTTAATAAATATTAAAAATCTTAATTACAAGGATAAGCTATATTCTCGATCGTTACATTTATTCTTTATTTTATTATTCTGATTATTCTGTCCATTCATTATATCATTGTTATAATCATTGTAGTGAAATTTCTCTTTGGCCTAGGTGCAAAGACAATATGATTGTTAGGTGTCTTTAGCCTTTGTGGCAATAACACATGGTGAAAGTTCTCTTCGGCCAGGAGTGTAAAGAGGAACTGTTGATTGATGTTACAATTGACTGTCTTTGGCTTTGGTACAAAGATGAATTGATCGACATGATTATGACTAAGAACTGTTAATTGACATGATTATGACCAAGAACTGTGAATTTGTATGATCATGACCATTGGTGTTACAATTGAATATGTTTGGCCGGAGTGTAAAGATGAATTGATCAACATAATTATGACCAAGAATTGTTGATTGACATGATTATGAACAAGAACTGTTGATTGGTGTTACATGGACAAAATATTGATGGTGAACTTTTCAATTGGAAAATATAGTAGACATTATAGTCTACTTGTGTAACGACCCCAAAATCAGGACTATTTTCATTCCCGATCTCGCGCGTTAACATATAACTTCATTTTAATTTCCCGACAATAATCAACCTTATACTTGATAAAACTTGTATATTCTCAAAACTTTTTACAACATTCAATTTTTAATAAGGATATAAAAATTTAGTTATTTAATTAATTTTTTTTATCATAATCTAATAAAAAGTAAAAACCACAATTTCCAATACCTTTTTCATCGTTCTTTTATCCCTGGAACCGCAACCTTTACTATTCATACTTATATGCTCAATATATACCATCTCTCATATACTATTATCACTATATTAATCTATTAACATTACAAACAGTTATCTCGACTTAATACAAATTTAACTAAAGAAAACAATCAACATTTCTTTTGTAACGCGCCTCAAATCTTTATCGTCGTGATCACCAAATAATTCAATCTTTGATCTACAAATAAAATATTTGCAAGTATGAGCGCGACGGCTCAGCAAGTCTAACAGTTTACACATTTCATACTTCACGTATCATATATACTTTCATTCTATTTATGTGTGATATATGTCATACTATAAATTATACATGCATCCTATGCCTCAAAATATGCATCTCTATATATATCATACATTTCATATATTGCATCATAAATTTTCATGCTATGTAATTAGTGCATGCTTCTCAAATTCATACTTCGAATTCAATCACGTAACATTTAATACATGTTCAGCAATTATCATATTCATTAATTTTAGCAACACATTTTAGCACATTTCTTAAATAGCAACACATTCAAAATAAATTTCACATAAGACTGAAAGAAACTTGTCTCGGTTTGCGTTTATCGTTATAAGTTCATCGAAGATCCATGATCAACTTCTATTTGTCAGTTAACAAAATCCATTCGTTTTTCTTTCATTGTATAACCTATATATATATATATATTATAATTCAGGTTATAATATATTCAATAATCTAATGCAATACTTCAATTTTATTTAGATTAGTTTTTCTCAAATTCTTAGATCATTATATAAATAAGTTAATTTAACTTTCATATGATTAATGTTTTAATTCATGGAAGGTATTTATATATATACGTCAAAGTTCCCTTGTCAAATAAAACAATCATTCTTGAAACTCAGGAGTGGCTTACTAATAGTATTCTCTCATCATAGCATGGCATAAGGTGAACTATTATTAATTATTATTATTATCCTAGAACCAACTTGTTTGGTCCCCCACCAAACAACATATTTCCAAGAACTCTAAATATTATTCCCTCCGTCCCAAATTAATTGCTCAGTTTTGACTTTTTAAAGTCAAATTGACCATTTTTAAAACTAATCTTTTTACTATTTTTGCTAAAATATAGGTGAAGAAATTATAACTAAAAGAAAGTATATACAATTTATTACTAACCCCAATTTTTATAATTTTAGAAATATATTTATATATGCTTAATTATTAATTCTAAAAATAGTCAATTTGACTTAAAAAAGTCAAAATTGAGCAATTAATTTGGGACGGAGGGAGTATTATTATTATTATTATTATTATTTATCGTAACAAAGGTCAATTAGTTACTTAATTTCAGTCCCCAAAAATAACTACCAGTATATTCCTACATTATTACTTAAAAATGCTTTTTGGGGAATAACTTAATATATTACTTAATGCATGAAGCAGCAGGGTAAAGTATTTGATTCCTTTTGGACCATAGAACACTTGAATAGTTAAATATACCCAAACTTTCACTGACCTGTTAGCCTCAACTAATGCGCTCATCTAGTAAAAGGAAAATAATATAACCCCGATATCAGAATGGAAGTCCAATAAATCCAAGGGGGCTCATTGATTGGAGTGTACCAAGAATAGATGATTCCAAATAATGGAACTGTCCCATAAAAGAAGACGTTGATGAGAACAACAAGTATATATATTACATAAATGGAATACTGAGCCTTTTATTTTATCAATTGCACAAGGTTCTGTTGTCATAAAATCAGCTAAAGCTTCACCAAAAATGGTGCACCCAATCTATGAAAGGGGAAAGAAGAAAAAAAAAACTAAGTGATAAAACTTAAAGTACACCAACCCACCAAAAATATCAACTAATTTTCATATTTTTAGCAAATTATTTTTATTTAGGCATTTTTATAAACTTAATGCATGTTTATAGAACTCATGTTTTCATGATTTGAGACATAAAAATTCAATCTCCATACTTCAATTACATCCTTATATCATCCGAACCCTTCCTGGTTCCATCAATTCTAAACCTCCAACAACCAATTTCAGAAATTACAATAATTATAACTCAACAATTCCTTTAAATTTGAAATGTATGCTTACCTCTCAACAAAATTTGATTAATGGAATTCTAGCTTCAATCTCGATTATAGTTGATTTGAATCCCTTTTTTGACAGTGTTTTGCTTTGATTCCCCTTAAATTTCAATTTGTGGCTTCAACTCTTAATAATTTTGGGTGAAGTTTTTAACAAGAACGGGTAAATTCTTGTATTGGTAGCTTGGGTGTAAGAAGAGTAAGACAGAGAATAAGTTTGGAACGGATGAGAGAAAGAGCAGGGAATGGAGAGAGTAATATTATTAAGTCTACTAAGCATTTCTCACATCAGATTATTGCTCAAGTGTCCCTCACTATGCTTAATAAAACAACACCTCGTGCTTATTAAAAACATGAATCAGCACTCATGGATAATATATTGTAAACAATTTATTCACCCTATACATTTCACTTCAAACTAAATATTAATTTAATTTACTAATTTAACACCAATATTCAAATATATTGGTTCCTCGTCTAATATTTTTAATTCATAAATATAATATCAAATATTATACCACTATTTACTTACTAATACATTATATCATTTATTATATATATATATATATATATATATTAGGCCTTCATCACATATAATTATATAATAAATAAATAGTCAGGAGAAAAAATATTGAAACTCAATGTCCCTGTATAACTCCGCTAAGTTTAGTATAAGACATCTAGGTGGCAATTCATAACTAATGCTAGGTGGCATGTAGGGATGCACAACAGGCCGGCCTGGCCTGGTCCGGTCTGGGCCTGTCAGGCTTTGACCGTTGACTAGGCCAGGTCAGGCCTTGACTTTTGGACTGCTAGGCCAGGCCAGGCCAGACTTGGCGCAATAATATGTAGCCTGTTGAGGCCTGCAGACCAGGCCAGGCCCAACCCATACCCAATTTTTTTTGCTCAGTTC
The DNA here is from genome assembly GCA_034770075.1 of Aralia elata. NCBI lineage: Eukaryota > Viridiplantae > Streptophyta > Magnoliopsida > Apiales > Araliaceae > Aralia > Aralia elata. The sequence continues at coordinate 11,582,607 of CM068386.1, read as the reverse complement.
TGAATCTTTTGATGCATTCGAATTCCAAGGCCTGAGACGGAGGCTGCAAGTCCCAAACAGCCTTTAACTCTTCTTTTTTTCAATTTTGTCAGCAGGTGATAGGTGGGAAGCTTTGAAATTTGGTAACTTCAAGCATTAAAAGATTGAGTGAATCTATCCTGGATAAGGTAGTTGACTTTATTCTTAATTTTTATAAATCAGTAATTTTATTAAATTATTAATTGGTTCTCATTAAAAGATCAAAGAGTCAATACTGAATGTCATTTAAAATTTTCAAAATTAAGAGGATAAAACTTTATCTTTATCACATCTTAATCACATAGTGTGTGTGTGTATATATATATATATATATATATATATATATATATGTACTTAGGTGGTAGGTTGTCAACTCAAGTGGTAGGTGGGTAGCTTATAGAAGGTGGATATATCACCAATGTACTATTGCTCGATATCATTAATATAAGGTGGATATAGAAGGTGGATTTTGTCTTTTGTTTGCTGGATATGTACACGCGGTACTACTGCTTCCTTCCTTTTGGACCTTGGACAATGGATGGTTGGACAGTTGGACTCTTGTCTATAGCAGAAGCAGCTTGCTTGGAAGGGATTGGACTGGGCTAGGAAACCTGGGCCTGGGACTCAGGCCGGACCAGACCGAAGGCCAGGCCAGTCCAGGCCTTTTGGGAGGCCAGGCCAGGCCGGATATGCTGAAAAAAAACATGGCCTGTCTCAGCCTTCCAGGCCAGGAATGACCGGACCAGGCCTTGACCAAGTCGGGCTTTGACCAGGCTGGGCCTAGGCCGGACCAAGGCCAGACCACAGGTCGCGGGCCATTTGTGCACCACTAGTGGCATGCCTATAGCACCTAATTTGTTTACATATCAAAACCACTACACTAATTAAATAGTATACATGCACAAGTAATACATATATACGTATATACGTAATATATATATATATACACACACACACCCATATATTACAACATTACACATTCATTAAATTAAATAATTAATTTAATTTATCATTTTGGCTCCAATATATTTGTATTATATATTGAACCTTATTTTCCCAATAAATATTTAATTTTTATTTCGTTTGGCGTAATATTAAATATTAGGCCATACTTCACGTTACATTATTGTAACGCACATTAATCTCTTGTATAATTAAATAACTTCTTTATTTAATTATTTATAACAAGAATGCTCATCCATCAATATTTAAATAAGCGAATTATTCTAACCGCTCATGGATTTTAATTCAACAATATTGTCTAGCCACACAAAACTTAATGTTTATGCCGAATAATTTCATATTACAAATTAATCATTTAAAGTTAATTTAAACCAATAAATTTAATAGATTATAATTAACTATTAAATTTATTCTCAATCCATATAAATATTACACAGATATTTATATTATTAATTACAACTTATCCAACAAACTTAATCACAATATATTACCATTATACCATATAATTCACTTTCTCATATCATGTAATAATTTCTTGTTTAATTATTACATTAACTATTATACTGACAATTAAGTTATTTTACAAATTTAATATCTTAACTTTGTTTAACATAAAATGATTTAACTAATATAAGTTAATCAATTTTCTCATTTCGTTTTCATTTTTCAAATAATTTCATAATATCAATAACTCCACATATCTCATATGATGACATTTAATCACAACTCTATGATATAGTTTGAAAATGTATTTTTATTAAATTCGGATTTTAATATTTTCGAAAATCTGGGTTATCACTACTTGACTCTTCTAATGGATTATTTGTTCCGCTGCAGTTTTCGTTGAAAATTTATATTATCTTTAAATCTCTGATTTATCACTGTTGAAAGCTAAAAATAATTTATTCTTCATTATCTTAGTCATGATATTCTTTACTGGGCTATTTGAGCTCATCCTTTTGTTTCACAATTCTTTTCAGGTAATAAGAGTATAGCTGGGTCTAGCGGGGAGAACATGAGAATGATGTGATGGTCCGAGTTAGTAACTATAGTGGTCTGAGTTAGTTGTTGTCCTCATCAAGTTATAAAATAGTGTGGCAAGAAAATGCACACCATTAAACTGAGGACGACAGAAATCTTCTCGTGTTCCTTTGAGGTCTACTGGGTCAACTAATGCTAATTTTCAAGTCCTATGATATCTATTATAACTTAGAAGCATGGCCTCCCATGTACGAAGGTTTTCTTGATCATTTTTAAGGATTTTGATTCCTAAAACAGTTATTGACTGTACCTATATATAGGGTGTTATTGATTTTGGGTGTGAATACTGTCGTTGTAATAAATTTTTAAATAGGAGAATTTGTGTTTGTAGTGGTGTTGTGTTCTGGCGACCCATATTCGGGTGAAATAGTTTAGACCCAAATTTGGGGGCATCACAACAAGTATATAACAAGTCAAGAGAAGATCTTATCCAAATTAATTTGGTTGGTCATTTCAAGGGTAATTTAGACATCAACTTATAATTTTCAAATACAAATTACATAATTATAATAATACATGTTTAAATTCAATGAATATATGTAATTATAATTTGATATATATACGTGCGTGCATGAATCTCACAATAAAGAAAAAAAGTTATAAAAAATATTAATATCATATAATAATAATAATAATAATAATAATAATAATAATAATAATAATAATAATAATAATAATAATTTAAATATCAACTTATAATTCTCAAATACAAATTACATAATTATAATAATACATGTTCAAATTCAATAATATAATTATAATTTGAATATATATATATATATATATATATATATATATATATATATATATATATATATATATATATATATATATATATACATGCATGCATGAATCTCACAACAAGGTAAAAGAAAAGTCATAAAAAGCATTAATGTCATCTATAATAATAATAATAATAATAATAATAATAATAATAATAATAATAATAATATAATTTAGATATCAACTTATAATTTTCAAATACAAATTACATAATTATAATAATACATATTCAAATTCAATGAATATAATTATACTTTGATATATATACATGCATGCATGAATTTCACAAAAAAGTAAAAGAAAAATCATAAAACGCATTAATGTTATATAATAATAATAATAATAATAATAATAATAATAATAATAATCTAAAAAAAGAACTTACAATTGAATTATTTTGATAAATAAAAAATATATAAGAAAGATAGCCCGTGCCTCGCACGGGTTCTAAACTTGTATATACAACAAGGTAATTGAAGATATTATCTAAATTAATTTGGTTGGTCATTTTAAGGGTTATTTGGTCATCACCTTATAATTTTTAAATACAAATTATATAATAATAATACATGTTCAAATACAATGAATATAACTATAATTTTATATCTATATATGCATACATGTATGAATCTCACAATAAAGCAAAAGAAAATTCATATAAAGCATTAATGTCAACTTGCTTATGTATTTCTTTTTAATGTATTATACCATTATAAATATGATGCTGATGCAAATTATCTTCAACATTATATATGTATTATATCAATAAAAAAGTATCAAAATTTTGTGAAAAAAAATTATATAAACTAGCCCGTGATCAAACTTGTAAATTATAAATCTATGTTTTTATAAACCAGTGGTGACAAACTAGTGTTCTAGCTTAATTGTAGTATTACATCTTATAAAAGGCCCGTGAAATACTGACAAGGCCGTGGAGTTTGGACGTGAAAGGATCCCCTTTGCCTTAACCCCTCTTTCAGTCTCTCTCTCTCTCTCTCTCTATACACTTTCTCTCTCTAACTTCTCCATTGATGTCCTTTCAACAAATTAATTCCAGCTTACAACATTTCCAGATTAAAAAACCAAAAATTATTATTATTATTATTATTATTATTATTATTATTATTATCATATACACAACTCTTCTGTAACCTTTTCTATGAAACCCTAAATATTTCCTTCACACCTTTTCTTCTTGTAATTATATCAATGTTCTTTTTCCTTCATTAACAATCCTTTTTCTCCCTTACAAATATTCAACATTAAAGAATATTGCACCACATGTGTCAGGGAGAGGGACAAGTAGGGGTCATTTTTAAATAAGATCTCTAGATTTTCTCTCCCTCCAAATATCTCATTTCATTTCATGGTTTGTCCTCATACATGTATATAAGCTAATAATTCTCTCTGGTGCATTTGTGCACGTGACGCCCTTGTGATTTTGCGGGGTCTGACACAATTTATTTAGTAAAAATCGAACCAAGAATTTATAAATGGCCCGAGGAAGGATCAGGGCGAAGCTCAGGAGCAGTTTGTACACGTTTGCATGCGTTAACGTGAAAAATCAACCAGTTGATGATGGATTACAAGGCCCCGGATTTTCAAGAATAGTATACTGCAACCAGCCAGCTGCATTTAAATACAGATCAAACTATACGTCTACGACGAAATACAATGTCATTACATTTCTTCCCGTTGCACTCTTTGAGCAATTCAAGCGCGTGGCGAATATCTACTTCCTCATTGCTGCAGTTCTGTCCCTCACTCGCTATGGGCCGTACAATCCTGTAAGCGCCATTGCACCTCTAACATTTGTTATAGGTCTTAGTATGGCAAAGGAATTGGTGGAAGATTGGCAAAGGTTTTTGCAGGATTGGAAGGTGAATATGCGGGCAGCTAGCGTTCATTTGGGGAATGGCCTATTTGAGCGTAAACCGTGGAAGGAAATTAGGGTTGGGGATGTTGTGAAAGTGGAAAAAGATCAGTTTTTCCCTGCTGATTTACTCCTTTTGTCATCTGGTTATGATGATGGGATTTGTTACGTTGAGACGATGAATTTAGATGGTGAGACAAATTTGAAGGTGAAAAGAGCATTGGAAGTAACCCTAGATTTGGATGAGGATGATTCTTTTAGGGATTTCACTAAGGCAACTATTCGATGTGAAGACCCTAATCCGAGTCTTTATACTTTTGTGGGTAATTTCGAATATGATGATCAAACTTATGCTATCGACCCGAGTCAGATTCTTCTCCGGGATTCCAAGCTGAGGAACACAGGATATGTCTATGGAGTTGTGATATTTACTGGACATGATACAAAAGTTATGCAAAACTCGACGAAATCCCCTTCTAAGAGAAGTAGGATTGAGAAACAAATGGACAAAATTATCTACATTCTTTTTACTGTCCTTTTGTTGGTTTCAGTCCTGAGCTCGATAGGATTTGCGTATATGACAAAGTTGAGGATGCCTAATTGGTGGTACTTGCATGCTCCGGATGAGGCGCATTTATACGATCCAGAACATCCCTACATGTCAGGTTTTTACCATTTGGTCACAGCTTTGATCCTCTATGGGTACTTAATACCAATATCTCTTTATGTTTCGATTGAAGTTGTCAAGGTTTTGCAAGCAAGTTTCATTAACCAAGACATGCACATGTATGATGAGGAGACCGGAACGCCAGCTCTTGCAAGGACATCTAATTTGAACGAGGAATTAGGTCAAGTTGACACAATTCTCTCTGACAAAACCGGGACTTTAACGTGCAATCAAATGGACTTTTTGAAGTGTTCTATTGCTGGAATTTCATATGGAAATCGAGCTAGTGATGTTGAAGTAGCTGCTGTCAAGAAAATGTCCATGGATCTTGATGCTGAGGAGATGGAGTTGTCTTTTATTCCTGATGATGAATATAATGGAGAAGTCGAATTGGAGACAGTCGTCACCTCTCATGATCAAGAAGATCAGGATGATAATAAGCGTAAGATTAAGGGTTTTAGCTTTGAAGATAACCGGCTCATGAGTGGACAATGGTGGAAATTGCCTAATGTAGAAATGCACTTGTTGTTCTTTCGGATACTTGCAGTTTGTCACACTGCAATACCCGAGGTCAACGAGGAGACAGGTGCATTTAACTACGAGGCAGAGTCACCAGATGAAGGGGCTTTTCTTGTTGCCGCTAGGGAATTCGGGTTTGAGTTTTGTAAAAGAACTCAAGCAAGCATATTTGTACGCGAGATGGATCCTTCTACTCAAAAACTTGTTGAAAGGGAGTTCAAGATTCTTAATCTTTTAGATTTTACTAGCCAAAGAAAGCGAATGTCTGCCATTGTACGCAACGAGAAGGGAGAGATTGTTCTGTTGTGCAAAGGCGCGGACACCATTATCTTTGATAGGCTATCCGAAAAGGGAAGAATGTATGAGAAAGCTACTACAAAGCATTTGCGTGACTATGGGGAAGCCGGGTTGCGTACGCTTGTATTTGCCTATAAAAAGCTCGATGAGGCCGAATACAATGCTTGGAATGATGAGTTTAATAAAGCAAAGAGCTTGATTTCCAATGATAGGGATGAAATGCTTGAGCGCTTATCGGACAAAATGGAAAGAGAGTTGATCCTTGTTGGTGCAACTGCTGTTGAGGACAAACTTCAACAAGGAGTGCCTCAATGTATAGATAGTTTAGCGCAAGCTGGCCTCAAGATTTGGGTTTTGACAGGAGATAAAATGGAAACTGCAATCAATATAGGGTTTTCTGTTAGTTTGCTGCGCCAAGGAATGAAGCAAATCTGCATATCTATAAAAGATATGTTGGCTGAAGATTCAATGCAGAACACAAAATCGGATATTATGATGCAAATCACGAATGGAACTCAAATGATGGGGCAGGAAAAGGATCCTCATGCTGCATACGCGTTAATTATTGATGGAAAGGCGCTAACTTATGCTTTGGATGATGATTTGAAGCATCAGTTCTTGCATTTAGCAGTGCATTGTGCATCAGTCATATGTTGCCGCGTATCTCCAAAGCAAAAAGCCCTTGTGACAAGATTAGTAAAAGAAGGGACAGGCAAAACTACACTGGCAATAGGGGATGGTGCAAATGATGTGGGAATGATCCAAGAAGCAGATATAGGAGTTGGCATAAGTGGAGTTGAAGGAATGCAAGCTGTAATGTCAAGTGATTTCGCTATCGCTCAATTTAGGTTTTTGGAGAGACTTCTTGTAGTCCATGGTCATTGGTTCTACAAGAGAATTGCTCAAATGATTTGCTATTTCTTCTACAAGAACATAGCTTTTGGCCTTACACTGTTCTACTATGAAATCTGCACCGCCTTTTCAGGGAACTCGATTTATGATGATTGGTACATGATTCTCTACAATGTTGCAGTTACATCTTTGCCTGTCATGTCACTTGGAGTCCTAGAACAAGACGTCTCATCCGATATCTGCTTACAATTCCCAGCATTGTATCAACAAGGTCCTAAAAACTTATTCTTCGGCTGGTACAGAATTATTGGATGGATGTGTAATGGATTCTACACTTCTTTGGTTATTTTCTTGCTCAACGTCTTTATTTTTTATGGTCAGGCCTTTCGCCTCGATGGCCAAACAGCTGATATGAGTGTTTTGGGCACAACTATGTTTACTAGCATAGTATGTGTAGTCAATGTCCAAATTGCTCTAGCCCTTAGTCACTTCACTTGGATCCAACATTGCTTTATTTGGGGCAGCATTGTGGTTTGGTTCAGTTTTCTCATAATCTACGGGGTTTTTCTTCCAGATTCTACTGGCTCGTACCAAATCTTCGTGGAAACCCTTGCCCCTTCCCCAATATTTTGGATTACTACTACATTAGTAATAGTAGCATGTAATCTTCCTTATTTAATACACATTTCATTTCAACGATCATTTCATCCGATGGATCATCATATAATTCAAGAAATCAAGTACTACAGGAAGGATGTTAGCGATCGACGAATGTGGAGAAGAGAGCGAAGAAAAGGAAGACAACAAACGAAGATTGGGTTTAGTGCAAGAGTTGATGCAAAGATCCTACAGTTGCAAGGTAGGCTCCAAAAAAAAGGCTCAATTTTGGCTCCTCAGGATGAGCAAATGTAACCTATCAACTTTTAGCTAAAATAACTGAGCCTTTTAAATTGTCCCTAAAGTTGAGATAATATCTTGTATGTTTAGGTTTCATTTCTTTGTTTTGGAGTCCTCTTTTTGGCAGTAATTTATTTCATGTGAAGATTGAGGTTGTTGTATCATATGTATATATGTGCAAGATTAAAGATTTATTCACAGCTTGTGATAGTAGTTCATATCCTGCTTGGTTAACATAAATGTTCACATGCATTACGATTATAGCATCAAGGAATTTGAGGAACATGCTTTGTAGATGGAACCATTGATTCTATCTGTATTTGATCTTATAAATAAACCTTTGGATATAAATCTGATGTACTTGGTATTTCTTAATGAAATTTTCTTTTGCCGATCCAAATATATATATATATATAGGGGATAATGGACATATACAATCGTGTATGTTTCATTTGTGCACAGTCTGACAAAACGACGTCGTTTTGGCAGATTTGTTTAAAAAAAAACACGCTATCAGGGCTTCTTTCTTCCAAATCAGAAATCGATTCTATCTCTGAAAATGGCTTCTCCTCCCAAGTCAGAAATCCGTCTTACTTTTCTACTCCTCATCCTCCTAATCGCCACCGGAAATGGTAAAATTTTCCGATTTGCAGAGACCGGAAAGAGAAGGATCCAACATTACCGATGATCTCGATGACGTAGTGGATGATGAGGAAGACGAGGATTGGAAGGAATGGGGCGCCAAGAAATCGTCGGAGGAGTTTGATCCGCCGCAGATTGATTTCTCGGAAACGAATTTCACCAAGATTCAAACGGAGATGATGAAGCACCAAACGGGTCCAACTTTTGGGTTCGTTAAGCTCCGATTGGGCGATCAAAGGAATCCGGTACAAAATTGGGCACATTTTATTTCTTGGAATATAAGTTTTGATCATTTACACTGATTTTCGAGTAATTGCTATTCTGGGTTTGTGTTTGTTTTAATTTTTGGGAAGATAAGTATTTATCAGATTGAGAAAATTATAGTCCAAAATTTGAACTTTTGTAGAATTTTATAGGAAAAATATATATTCATATAGACCTCAAGAGGTTTTTCGTCCCAAAACGAGAGTTCCATTTTTAAAAGTATACTGAAAATGATATGATGTTTAAACCTACCATTAATAAAAAGTGGATATAACTAACTTTCATTCGATGTTGATGGGTTACTTCAAATGAATTAGGAAGCTGAATGAGAACTCTGAGAATTTTTTTCTTGGAAGTTGCACTTTCTTTTCTAAATGATAATATCATTTTGGGACAACGGGGGTATGGACATAAGTATTTGGAAATGGTATAGTCTAGAGAGTATAAGAAATAGTTTGAAATTTGCCCTTTTCAACATTTCTGATATGACAATGTTCAAGCAAAATGATGACTTGTACGGCAGACAATTGAAATCCTATTATGTTATGTTTGAAAACTCCGGGCTAAGTTCTGGGATTGGAATTGAAAGCACATTTGCAATTTCATAAAGTTAAAATTTAGTTAAAATTTGACCCTCAATTCCAATCCCAATACTTTAGTAATCTATGGGCTATGGCTATGTTTTACTTATGCCAGTTTTAATCTTCTCCTTTCTTAGTTTAATTGAATCATGGGTTGATTTTGCTTATACCTCCAACAATCGGTGAGTTTTGGGTCATGGGTTTTGTTTCTTGTTGTGGTGGTTTGGGAATTTAGTTTCAATTTGTTGTATCATCAATCATGTATGCTACTTGTTTTAATTTGGTAAAAGCATATACTCCTTCTCCAGTCCTATTTGTCAAAATTTGCAAAATTACAAATATTAAATATGTATTTTGTTCTACTTTTACCACTAAAAGTAGTGGCATGGTATAATGAAGTGAGCACTGAGTAGTGAGCACAGTTATGTGCATCGAATAAGCACTGAATGCAAAAAAATAAAAATTGTTGCATACTTGCATAGAAGCACATCTCTATCTATATAAAAAAGTTGCATTTATCATTTTATATGGAAAGGAGTTGCATTGATGTAAAAAAAAGGTTGAATTCAAGGGAGTAATTAATATGTAAGAACAATATATAAATAATTGTTTTAGAAAATTTGGCTTCGATTCTCTGTATGCATTTTACATTCTATCTGATATATGTTGTGGCTTTTCAGTCTCTGGACTATCTGGATTGGAAGTGTAGAAACTACTCAAAGTCAGGTTTCAGTTGGAATGGGCTTAGTGTCTGTTGCAGTGCTTAAGTTTCTGATGTTGCTGTGTCCTGTGTGCTGCCTAGTGCTTGTCTGCTTTGGTCTCAACCACTGAATCAATATACATACATATATGTATCTGAGTGGAGGATATTGAGGGCCAACAGAATATGGAAATGGAGGAGGAATGTCACTTCCAAGTTCCAACAACACTTGAGTCCAACCTGTATTAATTAATTTAGAAATTCTTCATGTGAACATATTAGTAACAATGGACTGATAATTTTGGCATCATGAGATTCTCCACAAAGAAGTTGGAGGAGTTGGTCTGATATGTTAAGTCTGTTGATTGTAATGTTGTATTGCTGTAATGCTGAATTGCTGTTAATTAGTCATGTATTGTTAATTATTATGCTCGTCTTCATTTCGGTATAAATTCTTACCCACAGCTGAACTCATGTGGTATTAGAAAATTGAAGCATGATGTTTTGGTAATGTGCATCTTAGTTGGTCATGTAGCCACTGATGATACAACTTCTTGAGTTTAAAATCTATTTTATTATCTTTTTTGATTCTTATCAGTACTAATCCATAAATTGGCTCAATTGTGAGAATTCATTGCTAGAAGTTTTTCCCCAAAACTTATATGCAAACAGGTGACAGTTTCTTGTGTAAAACCATAAATTATTTAAGTTGTATGTAAATAGTGAAGGGAAGATGAATCATTAATCCAACTCAATTTCCACAGTAACTTGCTAAGAATCGAGTTAAGCTTTGAATTATGGAGGGAAGATGAATTGCATTAATCCAACTGAATTTCCACAATAACTTATTAAGAAGTGCTATATCAATCAATTATTGTAATGTGTAATATCAGTACATGAAATGAGAAATTTTCCATCCGTCCAACTCAGGCTCCTTGATAACATTCTTCAGGGTTGCAAGGCGATATTCCACAAAGCTGGTAAAAAAATGTGAATCAATTTTAGTTATCTTTTCAATGTATACTTTCTTTAGAAGTCGGATGGCAGAAAATAAAGATTGAAGTGCATAAAAGAATCTTACTGTAAGGTAAGGCCTGGTATTCTGGTTTCTTTTGAAGCTGGTTCAATACTTCTACTTTGGGACTGGTAGGAACACAAAATTCAAGAAAATGATATGACTATGCAAGACAATGAATAGATGGTAACTAACCAACCAGAATAATTTTTGCTTTTTCCCAACATAGATGACTTTATATGTGCTCACCCACTTCCAAGACCATATATTCTTTCGGGTAGAATGGTTACTCCTCCAAGCTCTCGCAGCAATGCATCAGCAAAGCGACTCTGAAAAGATAAATGGAAATAGGGATGACATATATAGGGAAAAAATTAAAAGAATTAACAAGTATAAAACATCCATTAAACATAATAGTCGCCAGAGAAGTTGCAACATCCTCATTAATTATGCATAGAAGGAAATTCGAAAGGTTATCAGTGTAGTACGAGATATTTGAAAACTCACAAGTGCACAAATATAATCATATAAATATACCACAATCCAAAGTGTATGTGAGAATCCTGAGGCTAATATGTTAATCAACTTATGATACTTGTCTTTAAAAGTGAGTTGGGGAAAAATCAAGTATCTTTTCATTTTTGCATGTTCTATCTAACTTATTCAAACAATTAAAAGTTTTTCTTACTGTATTTACCCGCCAAGCATTTGCGAAGAGAAGGAATTTGTATCTCCACCAACAACCTCACAAGCAATAAATTTTCATCTCCTGTTTGAAATGAAATACAAAATCATCTCAAGCTCCTTAACACTTGAAATCCACAAGACACAAAGGACCACAAAATACGATAAAATCATGTTTGGCAACTCGATTTCAAGTATTGGAATTGGAATTGAGGGTCAAGTTTCAACTTTATGGAATTGCAAATGTGCTTTCAATTCCAATCCCAGAACTTAGCCTGGAGTTTTCAAACATATCGTAATAGGATTTCAATTGTCTGTTGTACAAGCCATCATTTTGCTTGAACATTGTCATATCAGAAATGTTGAAAAAGACAAATTTCAAACTATTCCTTATACTCTCTAGACTATACCATTTCCAAATACTTCTGTCCATACCCCCATTGTCCCAAAATGATATTATCATTTAGAAAAGAAAGTGCAACTTCCAAGAAAAATTCTCAGAGTTCTCATTCAGCTTCCTAATTCATTTGAAGTAACCCATCGACATCGAAGGAGAGTTAGTTATATCCACTTTTTATTAACGGTAGGTTTAAACATCACGTCATTTTCAGTATACTTTTATAAATGGGACTCTCGTTTTGGGACGAAAAACCTCTTGAGGTCTATCTGAATATTTTTCCTATAAAATTATACAAAAGTTCAAATTTTAGACAATAATTTTCTCAATCTGATCAATACTTTACTTATCTTCCCAAAAATTAAAACAAACACAAATCCAGAATGGCAATTACTGAAAAATGAGTGTAAATGATCAAAACTTATTCAATTCCAAGAAATAAAATATGCCCAATTTTGTACCGGATTCCTTCGATCGCCCAATCGGAGCTTAACGAACCCAAAAGTAGGACCCGTTTGGTGCTTCATCATCTCCGTTTAAATCTTGGTGAAATCCGTTTCCGAGAAATCAATCTGCGGCAGATCAAATTCCAGGTCCGGCGATTTCTTGGCGCCCTATTCGTTCCAATCCTCGTCTTCCTCATCATCCACTACGTCATCGAGATCATCGGTAATGTTGGATCCTTCTCTTTCCGGTCTCTGCAAATCGGAAAATTTTACGATTTCCGGTGGCGATTAGGAGGATGAGGAGTAGAAAAGTAAGACGGATTTCTGATTTGGGAGGAGAAGCCATTTTCAGAGAGAGAATCGATTTCTAATTTTTGATTTGGAAGAAAGAAGCCGTGATAGCGTGTTTTTTTTTTTCAAAAACAAATCTGCCAAAACGATGTCGTTTTGGCAGACTGTGCACAAATGAAACATACACGGCTGTGTATGTCCATTATCCCCATATATATATATATGTATATATATATATATGTATATATATATATATATATATATATGTATGTATAAATATGTGTGTGTGTGTGGGTGTGGGTGGGTGGGTTATGCCACCAACTACCTAAATTGTAGCTATAAATCTGCTGAAGCATTTTAGGGGGTGGGTAAGTGGATGGGTGTGTTATGCCACCAACTATACCTAAATTGTCATTATAAAACTGCCGAAGCATTTTTTTTTATAGCTTCATAAATGGCATTTTTGTATTGGTAAAAATACAATTTTATTAAGGCTCAAATATAGGGAAGAGTTTGACAATCAAGGCCCGGGGTTAACAAGAGTTGCGGAATGGCTAATCATGAAAGAGAATCTATTATTTTGCCCAGTTCCATCTATTTAAGCTGAAGCCACCCCATGCTTATAGTCGGGATGATGAACAGTCAAGTCAAATACTACCTATAGCAAGGATTAATTAAGAGTTGGGGAAAAATTTGTAATTACTAGGAGTAGGAATATTTTGCCAATAAAAATTATCCTTTAGTGACGAATCGACCTCAATTCAAATTGAGTTAGCTTGCGTTTGACTCGTTTATTTGGGTTTGACATGAATCGAGCTCGAACATCATATAAGATCAATAGCTAAACTAGCCTGAGCATCGATTCATTCGCTGGCTAACAAAACTCATATGGACTCATTTAAACTTGTTCAAACAGGCATATATTAGTTTAGGCTAGCCTCATTTGATAAATATAAAGTATATACTTAAAATGATATGACTAAAATATTTTCCATCCGTTCAAAAATAAAAGATCATTATTGACTTTTTAAAAAAAACTAAAAATATTTTCGAACTCAAAATTGACATGGATTCATTTAATATTAGTCAATATAATGATGAATATTGTAAACTATCTCAAAAGTACTGCTCCTTGTAAGATTTATTCATAATTTTTAATGAATCATCTTAATCTCGAGTTTGAAAATATATCAAATTAACTTTCAAAAGTAAATAATGATCTTATAATTTGAAACGGAGGGAGGAGCATCTAATGTTTCAAATATTTGATTGCAAACACTTTTTACAAACAAAACTTGAGTACTGGCTTGCAAATAAAGCTCGTAAAGGATGGCGCTCATATAACCAATTCGAGTTAACATCGTTTAAAGTTCGAGAACATGAAAAATAAACAAGCTCTCGACCAATCAAAAATGAAATCGACTTGCAGTTTTTTAACTATCAAAGCAGTTTTTTAACTTCATATATGGCATTTTTTACTTCGGTAAAAATTAATAATGTTTTACTAAGGCTCAAATAAAGGATGAGTTTGACATTTTAGTCAATAGTAATATATATACCTGGATTTTATGGTGGGAAATATACAATTTAGGGCTATAATTCGAACTGAGTCCGATTGTGTTCGACTAGTTTATTTAGGCTCGTCAAGAGTCGAGCTCAAACATGATTATAAGATCATTGTAAGATTGATAGTTAAATTAGCTTAAACATCGATTCATCCGCTCAAACAAAACTTGTAAGGACTCATTTAGACTTGTTGAAACACGTATAGATTCTTTTAGGCTCATACAGGCTCGACTAGCTAGCCTCATTTGATAAACTAAAAATGCTTAAAATGATGTGACTAAAACGTATAACATTTCGAATAATTTATTGAAAACACTTTTGCAAACAAAACTTGAGTACTGGCTCGCAAATAAAAGCTTGTAAGGATCGCACTCATACAACCAATTCGAGTTAGAACTTGACGTCATTTATAGTTCGAGAACATGAAAAATAAAAAAGCTCGAGTTCGAACAATAAAAAATGAACTCGACTCACGGACCCACGGTCATTTACACACTTGTATTGATATACCTTTAAATGATCGAAATGTCCCTACCTAAATCATGTGTTTTCCACATTCTTGACCCAGAAACTAGGATTTCGACGGCGGGAAGATTTTAATTTTAGAAATATAAAGACTTTAAGTTTCAATGTGCTTGATTAAATTTTTAAGGTTGTAGCTATAATGAAACGGGGTAAATGTTAACCAAATTTATCGATAACCTGTTGAAGTTTTCTACATCAATTACAAAATGATATGCAGTTCCTCCGCTTTTGTTTTTCCAACGAAAATAATCGCATTGAATTGGTGTGTCCAAAACCGAAATAACAACAAAATGACGAAATAGTTACTAGAACTGAGGCTGCTATTATATTAATAGACGAAAACTGAGAACAAGCAATCAAACAAACAATTGCACTATCTAGTTTCTTATAAACCATAAAACAAACAGTTGAATAAATAAGGCTGACTCGGCCATTTAACCATTCTTAAACCTCTCGAATACAAGACAAAGTTAAACATATCTTGGTCTTATTGACTTAAGTCTATATATATCTGTTGAAAAATAAATGCATTAGGTACCCTCCAAGTTGAGGATTTTCCAAGTTGAGGATTTTCTTCGTTAAGTACTCCTTCTGTTCTTAAAAAAAATGTCTTCAATTAAGTATAAAATTTTTTATCCACAAAAGGATGTCTAAAACTACATAAATTAAATATAAAATATACTTAAGGATTAGTTTACCCTTAAGTATGTTTAAGTGAGGTTTATTAGGTTTAGAAAAGACAAAAAATCATTAGTATAATTATAGTGAAAGTGATATTTATTATATTATCTTTTCTGTACTTT